>OX454416.1:96119989-97328603 GCA_949715475.1 Microchrysa polita
ATCTGTTAAGTGCTATTAGCTAAACAATTTTATCCGGGATATAATTGTGTAGGTTTTAAAGGTAATTTAAATTAATTTCTTCCCAAGTTCGCCTAATCGCTTACAGAAGCTCATCAGTGCTGTTAAATTGTCGTTTACCGGTATAGATCTTCCTTATCAGGTATTCTGAATCCTTTTTGATGATATTTAGACATTGGGATTTTTTGACTGGACTAATAACAATACGCTGGGGATATTATAATTATGTTAAGATTTTATGATTGACGGAATTCAATGAAATGAAGACATTGTAATTAAGATTATATTTTTATGATTCCGTGTTTTTGGGTATCGAAAAAAAGTTTAAGGTAGATGTTAAAAATATTGATAAAAACTTTTTTGTTTTTGTGTAATTTTTTGCCCTGCGCTGTAATTTTATAAATTTTTTTCTTTCATAGTTTAAAAAGAAATCAAAAAACCCCAGAAATACATTTACAACATTACATGAAAATGAACAAACATTCCACTTTTTCAGTTTGGACATTTTGGAAGCGGAACCGGTTTCAATACCCGGTTCCACTGAGAACCGGACCCGGAGGAACCGGTTCCTAAAATACCCGGAACCGCACATCACTAATAGCTATCATTCACGTTTCTAGTTTACTGCCGGGGAAATGGGTTGCTAGGAGCGACATGTCCAAACTTTCGGCATGTTTCCTATCTGTCTTTTGAGAGTGTTAATCGAACTGCAACCGTTTTTAGGGTTTTTTTCTGACTACTTTCTGCAGTCTAGCGGCTTTAGCATAATACTATTGACGCTATATCGCAAAAGTTTGCCCGGTGACGCCATCTGAGGTCTCCGATCCTTACCTTGTATTCCGCGAGGGTGCATTGCGCTTGGGACTGTTAAAAAGCGTCACCCTTTTTCGGAGGCAAACTAGCTCCTTGCTACAGACCGAAACACACGTGTTTTCCTTTATTAACTCCAAATAGAAGTTTTTTTTCTTCGGGAGTTTATTCAACTGACTGAGTTTTCCGGGGAATTTCTTATTGATTTGCTGTAGATGTTTGCTTGATATAGCCGAGGTACACTCGGCTTCACAAAAATCGCCACTTTCGCCACTCAAATTAAATTTTCTCAAAAACTATGAAACTTACAACTATGAAAGTTATATCTACAGAAAGTGAATTTAATGGCAATTCAAATGACTATGATTTTTATTTGAAGTACCGTTAAATCACGCAACAAACACAATGCCTGTTTTGATTAGAGCTCGCGCTTACCGTGTGGCCCGGTTTTATTGAAGCTCAGTGTAGTTTGTATTTTGTGCGACTGTACGCTCAATTGTTGCAAAATCGGCAATGGTCAAGTCGCATCGTATTTGCAAATGCCAAATACATGCCAATTACAAAGTCAGTTCTGCTACTAATTTGTGCATACTATCTCGACACCCTTCCATACTTCTTTCTGTCTAAATTAGATGAAGAAATACAATGAGATAAAGAGGTAATTATGGTTTCAAGAAAATCAAATTCTTGCTTCAGACATTTCCTTCCGAAAACAGGAACTTTAGGGTACATCTCCTAATGCGAACGAGCGCCTCCTAATCAATAATGCGTGATTAGTAACCTTTCTTGAAAATATGAACCTCACAATCTCGGCATCGAAATATTTTAAAACATTTCTAACCTCTTAAACAAATGCTTGTCGGTGGACGGTCGAATTGCCACCACTCTCTTCACAGTATCTAGTACATTCCATGCTAATCAAATTTATGTCGTCTAAAATAGTCCCTCACTGTATTGATCACATGTGTATATATAAAACCTAAAGAAACTCTCGTTGAGAGATATGCGTCAATCTGTCAATTTGTATCATCCCCATTCCATACATTCATGGACTGCCTGATGGGAAATATTTGTGATCGAATATTGTTGCTGAATATATGTACATCCTTCATTTCAAGTTATTTATATATAAAACATATCGAATTCAGACGAATATTAACCAATATGCAAAATATGCTATTCATAGAAAAATTAAAATGCATTCTCTTCCCGTCCATGATTATTTTTTTTAATTTAATTAAAAATATTAATGTACATATATACATTTCTCCGCGAAAACATTTTCAGGGACGCTGACCCACTATCAACGTGCATCTATCTGTCTAATATTCGCTAATAACATGTTAAATCTTCAACCACACAAACGTATCAATTTGCATCTCATTAATATTCCACAGAACAAGAAAAGATATTCATAATCAAATTATGATCATCGCGATGATTAACCGTTCAAGTCGAGACGTTCATAACTCATTCCAACGGTTTATCGATATAAAATTTCTTTGATGAGATAATTTTGGTTCAAATCATTTTGTGCTTATGTCACGAGAATTTTCTGTTATAAATAAATTAAATTGCTTCATTTTAGAGGCATTATGGTTCGAGAAGTGAAGAGGAGCTAAATGATGATAAATACATAAGTAGAGCACGCGAAAGAAATTTGATGAAGTCTTTATCGGCTGGTTATTTGCAATAAATATTGGGCTTAGATTTTGTTATTTGTGATTCTTTTTTCTGGTCTTCGTCGATATACGAGTATGTAGTAATAAATTGTTAATAAGATTGATTTGGTGGGGTTTATTCAATTAGCATCATTTTGAGTCTGCTTTTAATGTTGGATCTATTAGTTTTTAAATTTAAAATAACAATAAAAAGGTTTAATAATTACATGCGATCTATTAAGTTTTATTATTCAAACTTCCACTTTCATCCGAGTGCTCTAATATTAATGTAGAAAATCGACCAATAATTCTATTTTATTCATGTATTAGTATGCGTCTAAAAATGTCTTTAAACTACTTTTCGTTATATTCCCTCTAACTGAAGGTGTTTAAAAATACATTTAAAGTGGCCGATTAAATGGGTAGTTGGAGAATATTTTCTTTGAAATTTATCTTCCTCTAATGGACTCAAATCGATTGTACAAATACGAAAGGAAATGCATCAAAGGGATTTCCTTCCAAAGCAGCAGCTTAATCCATTTTTCTTAAAAAGGGGAGTCGTATTTTTAAACCCCTAAACGACACGAAAAAGTTTTTCAAATTCAATCGAGCAACCATTCGCTATCCTACCCAACCGAAGGGATATTTTTGAGATTTTTCTTTGACAGAGAGTTATATTGATTCCGCATGTTTCGATACAATATGCAAACTGTGTCTGCTCGAGGAGGATTTAGCTAAATCCATAATCGAACGCATCTAAAATACATTTTTTGTGTATTGAAACCATCAACATACACATACGGTATTGCAATACAATTTGTCAACGTGCAACGATTTGAAAGACATTCTTCTGTGAGACATTGGCACAAAATATAATCTATCCTCCGTCTTAAGGATACGGATGGTGTTTATGTCGCTCTGTTGTCGTCGATGTCGACCACTTTTCTACGAAATCCATTTGTTGCCTGGTGTCAGTGTTCTTTCGACATGCAGATACAACCCTTACGCGTCTCGTCAAGAACAGACACACACACACACACACACACACACACACACACACACACACACACACACACATACACCCCATCTGCAACGAATATCACAAAATCCATCAAAACCGGGGTGGAATTTCTGTATATTCTCATCTTTCTGTTTGCCTGTGCTCACACATCCCTTTGCATCGGTATCAACTTTCCGCATATATATAGAGAAGTGTTGCAGGCAATATCCTTCGAGGGTGAACGAAAACTGGAACGTGAGTAGGCGGACATGTGGATATATCAACTAGCCGTGAAGATACATCATGAGAGCATCACTTTGTCGTTTTGTACAAAGTACATATAGAAAGTATCTGCCTGCAAGTTGATGTCATCCTTCGTTTATGTTCAAAACATAGCATACAGCCAAAACTCGTCTGTTTCACTCTTCGGGGCAGGACACTTTATACGTTTCCTGTCTTTTACAGGAAAGTTGGTCATCCAGTCATCGTCGTCATCCAACAACAATCACTATTGCGACAATGCTAGCGGCAGCTAATTCACTCGAGTCTCGCGGGGAAATGGTGACTTGAGTTCCGGGAACGACATAAAATAGAAGAACCGATCCATTCGTTACATATTAGAGCCGAACCACCACTTTGAAAAATATTTTTTCCCTTCTCTTGCTTCGTGGCCAGACAGATACGATTTTTAATCCGGAAATAGGATAGGAAGTGATAGAGATCCTTGCTCTTTTGCTAGATGTGCGCTTTTTGTCTTCGCGCTTACAGTTCGAAATTTCTGCTCTATATTGTTGAATGAATGATTTGGTGCGGTGCCTATGGTTTGCGATTCGTACGTTGTTGGCTAGTGAAAGTTTTCATTAAAATTTATTGAAACTTTTGGCACGAGATCAAGTCTGGTCTTGGTTTTGTCCCATTTTCTTTTTTCAATTGGAAGCTTTTTTTTTTGGTTGGGATTTTTTGCCTTTTGTGTTTGAGTTTCAGTTTTGGCTATAATACCGGAAAGTGGATCTGCTGTAATTTGAAGAAAACTATAGCAGCAACATACAATGGTGGTTAGTGGTAATTAGTATTATGGTGATGGTTGTATTTTTTTTGTTAGAAAATCGCAATTGTAGTGTCTTCCTATTTCCTGAATTTTTGCTGAAAAAGAAAATAAATGTATAATCTTTGCGGACCTAAAAACATTACAAATTTATTGTTGGCGTTGGAACTGGTGGGCCTGGTTCAACCAACTGCTTAAGAGCTTATTGCGTGAGGAAATTCGAGGATATATTTAGGAGCGTTCATGGTCCCATCTACGCGATTTCACGCTTTCTCTACATAACATTGAACATTTTGATAGTGACAGACCCCCTCCTGATTTGAAGTGCAGAGCCGCGGCGCAACACTTCCCTTCTAAAATCAAGAGGAGCTACACCTAACAGAACCTGCACGGGGTCAGACGAGACTGGACGACATACAGAGCATGCATGCATACATGACGGCACGTTGACAAGAATTCATCAGACGAATAAAACACCTTGGCACTGCTGAAAGATATCACTCTTTCGGCAAAAGCCAGCCATCCTCGGTAGATCCTATATCCTCCGAACAAGTATCCTCTTCAGCCTTGTTCCAAGTACTGGAAAAAGACTGACAGGAGCGAGGGTCAGTCCGAATCCTTTCAGAGCTGTTTTCGAGAACTTGAAGAATACTCCCGTTCTGAAGCAACCAGTCAATAGATAGCTGATATAGTCGGCAATGGTCTTCGGCATTCTAACTGGCGTTGTTTTCGAGATATAGAGGTTTAAGTTGGCCCAAAAAATGTTTTTTTTTTATCTTTAAAACCATGTGGCAGCTAAAGGGGTTTAGAATTTCAATGCATAGCTATGATATGTGATTCCTAGCAGTTATTGCGGTACGTCGGAATATTTGTTTACTTCTTCAATCAATATGATAATTGAACCCCTACAGAACAAAATTGTCACACAGGCGATACTTAAGTCTCGACTACCGAAAGATCAGGCCACCTATTTTCCAAATAGTCTCCAAAGTATCCCCATTTGAGGAGGCCCATTATTTTAACGGTAACATTTACCGTTGCGCTTTTACGCGAATACTTAAATTTGAAATTGAAAATTGCGGCATATTAAGTTGGCGGGATGTTATTTGAGCGGGATTTTTAACTAGCGGTACAATGATCTTCGGGATTTTGAAAAATGGAAATATGATGGGCGGGATATCGTAGCCAAGCCGAGGATGTCAGGGAACATGTCGTTTATCTAAAACTCCGTTTTCGTATTCGATTAGGTGTGGAAAGTTACAGTAAATGGCATATTTCTAAATGTACTAGTTTTTGCTCGATATCTTGTCAAATTATTATTAACTTAATTATTAACCACTTACGGGGGCTGTTTGATATGTTTCGGTTCTGACCAAAGTAGAGTGCAGCCATTGCAAACACCAACTTATTTAGGAAGCTGCCGAATTTTCAGAAAGAGGCGTGCCATAGTTCTTGTGTTTTTGCGTAACAGGCACTTTTATGAAGCAAGTCAGCCGCTTTTACCAGATTGGAAAAAATCGTATTTTGTTCAGCGATTAAACCAGGACGAAGATCCATGATATTTTACAAAAAGATCATCATCTTTCCAGAGCATTATTTTCCAGTTTTCCGTTTCTGGATGGGCGAGTTCATACAAGGTCGAATAAAACCCAACAACTAACCACGCAGTCGACCTGCAGATCGACTCCAAATGAAGAAATAATCGGCCCAGGCCTTGATATCGTGGTCGCCGATAAAGTTTGGTCAAATAGGAAAGGTCAGGGGCAGATCATATGTGATATTCCGAATATATATGAAGCCGCAATGAACTTCCTGTTATATCCTGGAAACCAATCGCGTCGCGTATTCGCAAAACGATTTGCGTTAGGTTTTTAAAAACCGTCGAGTTGACGTTGAATGAATACATCTAGTCGATGAATATCTTCAAAAATACATTTTTACTTTCTGACATCACATAATCGATCGACGCCTCTTTTGTTAAGGTTGAGTTGTTCTCTGGTGCAGGTCACGACCAGGACATTTCGGATTCCGTTGCATATTTTCAAAGCCGGCAACATGTTTTCGATCAATGTAGCCATATGTATAATAATGTACCTACCATGTATAGCGGATTGTTTACTGCTCGTCTTGAGCTTTAGAACCAGTCGTTGCAAAGTCGATTTTGACAGGCATTATTATACTTTTAGCGCAACGTACGTGTTGTTTTTAATTATGAATCATTTGCGTAGTCGTCAACGTTTCAACGACAACTGAATTCGGAGTGTGATACGGTTGTCAGCCATACCACTTACTAGTCGCATTTCTTGCTTATTATATTCTATAATAAGAAAATTTCTTATCTTCTTCTGAATAATAAACGTGCGACGCACAGTGGGGACGAAACCTTGAATTTAGTAAACAATCATCAAAACCAGTAAATCTTGGCGGCCTAAATCGAATGGAAGGTTTCACACATTAAATCAGCCGATCTGAAGTTATTTAAAGAGGAGGGGATCATTTTTCAGTTTTTGTTAATTAATTCAAAAACGATAAAAGATGCAAAAAATGGTTTGAGCACGAATTGAACTACATCAAAATGCCTTTGCAATGATATTTAATACAATAAACTTATTTTGATAAATTATACCCTAGACCAAAAAATAAAAATGAGGTATTTGCATTTTTTTACTTTTACTTTTTATTGTATCTCTGAATATAATGCCACTTCCCTTCCCTGCTAGCCACAATCGGTGAACGATAAGTCCAAGGAAAGGGGAATGCAAACAATTCGTCACTGTATTTGTGAACACTCTCATCCACACGCGCGCCGGCCGTCGGCTTATGTACTTCGACTGAATCACCATCACTCGATGACTGTCTCGATGAAGAATTGGTACTAATTCATCGAGAGACATTTTCTTAAAGTTTCGATGAGTTTCGTCATTTTGCCCAGATGGGTAAAAAATTTTTTTTTATAGCGTAACCCTTTTAACTTGAAAGTTGACCTTCGTAGTGTGTGCATCGTGAATTGTCTGAACTGTAACATTGCTGATCGCTTCCTATCCTAAAATTCATCATTTTTTTCATCCACTCCACCTTGATTAATTCCACGAGTAAGTTCATCATAGGGCTGATGAATAAATGACTGAAGAAATAATTAATGAAACAAATCAACTATGTATTTCATACGTTGTTGCATGAATGATATTCATCGATTATTTCATTAGGGCGAACTTGATGAACTCTTCGGGGAAATTCATTAAATTTGTCATCAGTTCCAGCATGATGAATTCGCCAGTGAAACTCATCGTACTTTTCATCAGTGATAAATAATAACTGATGATCAACATCGCATCCATCATCAGTACCTCTCTAATGAAATAATGTTTGGGTTCACGTGGTCATCATGCAGTCGATCACCATATCTTTGAAAAATGTATAAGGTACTTTAGTCCCTCGGCTAGAACAAATGGAATGATTCGGTTGATCCAGCGATTCATGATGCCGGCATCGATCCGAGAGAGGCACTGATGATGGATGCGATGTGGATCATCAGTTATTTCATCAGAAAGGAACTGATGAAAAGTACGATGAGTTTCACGGACAAATTCATCACGCTGATGACAAATTTAATGAATTTTCTCGAACTTGCCAATGAACTAGCTGATGAATATCAGTAACAATGTCAACGTCCTCAATCAGGAACCGATGAAAACTCATCAAGCAACTACTTATCAAAATAATAATTTGTTTTACACAAAAAGATGGTATTTTATTTATTATGTATTTATTTTATTTCAATTTTTTATTCATTTCAAATATTCATTTATTAATTCTTCTATTCTTTTAAATTCTGATTTGAATTTAGTAAAAACAAACGAAAAATAAAAACAACAAAAAACAACAACAGTATTTTACTAGAATATTATTCGCGGGTTCTTAGTCCTTGTTTTCCTGAGCAAAAATAGAAAACATCAAAATCTTTATCGAGTGATTAAAATATGAAAATATTAATTATGCACATGATCTAATTAACACCTGACAAATACACAAATGCGCACACTACGTAGGTCAACTTTAAAGTGATTTAGGCTCCACTATACAAAAAAAAGTTACCAATCTGCGCAAAATGACGACAAGGAAGCGAAACTGACCGAAATTTCAAGAAAATGTCTCTCGATGAATTGGTACCAATTCTTCATCGAGACATTCATCGGGGTGATGCAGATTCACATATTTTTTTGCATTCCCCTTTCCCTTGATTAATCGTTCACCGATTGTGGCTAGCAGGGTTGAGTCTGGATATTTTAGGGAAATACTATTAACAAAATGGAGTTGTGCCAAAAATTAAGTTGCTGCGACTTAGGACACGTCTGATTTACTTTTCAAGTCAACACGTCCATAACTCCTCCACGGTGAAAGGGGAAGGGGTACATTTTTGCTGGGCGTCAATTCAGCAATTCGTATTACACTCTCCACCAAAAACTATTTCAATAGTATCAAAACTAGGGGTTCCACTGGACTAAAATCAGGACGACTGCTTATTATCTAAAAAAAAATCCGCTATCAGCAGATTCATTAAGAAACTTTCAGGTTTAGTAATATAAAAGGTTTTTTTTTATAAAGTTTTTTCATATGATGTACTATAATAAATCAATCTATACGTTTAAAGTAGAAAAGTGTAAAGCTGAAATAGTTCAAGTAAAAAAAATCCCTAATCCAATATAATCCTCATCACATTAATAGTAGCAACATCCGAGGCAGCTTGTCCAACCAACCAATTACCGAAAGTTTGAAGGCCGATTGATTGGTTCTCCAATGTCCAAGGCGTTCTAATCGACAGGGGGTCGTTAAGGAAATGTTGATAAGAGGTGCAATTTTTCAGCTTTTTGTGTCTCATTTTACAAATGGTCCAATATGTAACAAAATATTCTGGGGACGTAATAAACTACATACATAAATTAACCGCTAGACTTTTTATTGAAAAAAATTCTTAAATGACCAAAAGTGGGAATTTCAATTTTAGATATTTACAAAAATATGGAACTCAAGCCATGCGATTTTGTGGTGTGAGGACTCGTATTAAGCTGCAGTTAATGTGCATACACAGCAGCCTGAGAAACGCGACGCCATGGAGCAGTATAAGGAGGCAAGGAAGAACAAAAGTATTGCAGGTCAATTAGTACGGAAGGTACACTAAATTTTGATCCGATTGACATGATTTTTGGTATTAGTTAATATGATAAACTCACACCACAAAATTGCGCGGCTTAACTTTCATATTTTTAATGATGAGTTATAATGTAAACTGTTACTATCTAAAAATAAAAACACTCAACATAATTTTTGGTCTTGAGCATATCTTCCAGTGAAAAGTCTAGTGGTCCTCAAAACATTATGCTATAGATTTGGCCATTTTTGAAAACAGACAACTGAAAATTTTCGCCTTTTCTCCCCTATTTCTCCTATTTTTATTTACCCTTGTCGTCAATTAAATATCGCATTTTTGCGAAACACATATATAAAATTGCCTTTCAAATGGCACGTTTCTACCATACTTAAGTAGTTTTTCGTTACTTGAAAGTAAAAGTCTGACCTTACACCGACGACTGCAATGAAGGTACCGTGACATAGATAATTAATTTAGGATTTTATAAAACTTGTAACAATACTTGTATCTAGAATAAATACCTTTATGTATAGACATCTTCTTCAAAAAGTTTGCTTTGCCTATAAATAGGCAATTTACAACTTCCCCATCCCGACGATTACGAAAAATCAGTTTTCGTTATGTTACGAGTTTCCAAGCATACAAGATTCTTTATATGAGTCCAAGCATGCGCGCATCTCTTTTAAGGCCCAAATTCAATCATCAGGATCGTTTTAGCTGGAAACTTAAGACTCTTAATCGATAACACTTTTACGTGAGAAAAAAAAACTGAATCACTACCACGGAGGTCTTGAACTCCCATCGAGGACCTGTTTCTCATATTTCCGGACTCGACTACCAAAACTGTCCGCGCCATTCACAAAATCAACTTTGTTTCATATATGCTTGCGCAACTCAATTCAAGTGTCAATTGTCCATGATTTCACCCTTCTTCTCACACTGATTATGTATGCTTCACTTGAACATTCGTATATCGTATCGATTACGGGCATGTCTTTTGCAAACCTGAAACTCTATACGATTTACCACGTCCGTCAAGATTTTTCCTCATTAAACTTAAGTAACCGATAGTTTAATACCACAAGAAGATCGTGTAACTGTTCAATATACATCAGAATGTTGCGCTTCTTGACGTTGTCGGGGCGCAGCAAAGTGATGGTGTATGGATCAGCTTCATCGTGGATACGTGCGGTTATTGTTTAGTGTAGACACATTTACACTCTGTGCATAGCCTTCCGTTCCAGCCACATATAATATAGGACGGATCGCAGCAACCACGTAAATTTGAAATACTATATCGATAATGTTTCGCTTCATTTTAAATGAAATGAAGAAAAAAGGTTGGTATGTGTAAAGCATTCTAGAGACTATGGCACCATACTGATAGTAAACTTATAAACATACACGCTACTCCGTACTACGGATCCCTGCGCCACGACGACGCTAGATTCGGTCGAAGATCTGACTAACATTAAAAACCACTCAGTGTCGATATCGAATGACAAGATCTTCCCTACTCCAGTATAGGCTGCTCCATTACATTCCAATACAAAAATGCCAGTATGGTAGTAGGAATGAACCTACTATAGTACAAGCGGAAACGTATGGCGAGTTCGATCAGAAAAATTGCTGAAATAAAGTAAATTGGCGGCAATCATAGACAAGAGAGATCGATCGATCATTCAATAGAGTGCACGCACAAGAACATACAACAACAAAAAATACTAATAATCGTTAAATAGAAGAATGATCGATGGGAACGTGAAATTCTTGAAAGTTTCGGTTATTACCCTGTTTCAGGCGGCTCTTGTTTCATATGTACATGAATACAGGTTGTTCAATAAATATATCGATTCGATATTTCATTCGACGAAATCATCGTGTACGGCCATTTCGTTTTTAATTACAAATTTCGATTTTTTTTCTTGATAATGTAAAAGCAATTTTGTTTATTAATTTGCCTGATGTAATGTCGATTTTTTATGATGGTGTTGATTGCTTGTTTATATAGCAAAAAGAATGTTTGGAAGGCGGAATTTAATGATGATTGGAACTTTATCAGTCACGATGTGCGATTGCCGATATTTTTTTTTTTTTTGTTATCTGAATGATTTTGTTGACAATTTTTGTAGAACGAGGCAATATGTATCAAAAAAAAAATATTTGTTTTCGTCCAAGGCCGTGTTCTAATGGAACAGAACACTCTTTTTTATCTATTTGTCTGAAATATTTTGTTTTGGCTAGTTCTGCTGAACTCAAGTTTGTTGATGTATCTCAAAATTGATGAAATTATGTAGTTCTTTCAATTTGGTCAGTACGAATTTATCGTTCTGAACTGAACTTTACTTGGTTACCTCTAGTTGAATTTTACTTTTCTACTGAAGCGAAGACGGTTTTTGCATTCGTTGCCACATGACAATTCTTTGCATTATTAGATACATGCAGAGTTGAAGTCTTGTCTTTTCAACGGAATAAACTTTGCTTACTTTTCTTTTAACTCTTCTGCCCTCCTAGAATGAAGTACCTCTCTAAATACATACTGCATCTGTTATCTTGATTAATTTCAATTAAAATTTCCTATCTCTTTCGACAGTTATTTAGACATTACCATTTTATAACACCATAAGGCGTCAAATCTTATCTTTACGCTCCGCATGTTTACTAGCAGAGGGGTACCGACATTTTGTCATCACATTTACTATGCATGTGTGTCTCATTTAAGGCAGTACGAAGAAAACTCATCGGGAAATCTAAACTAATATAATTTTTAAAATTTTATGCGTATTTTAAGCCGACAATTAACATATAATCTCCATCATCGTACAAAGCGATTATATCGATTTGACAGTCTCACGATAAGCGACCCAACCAATTAATTCAATCGCTTCAGTATAAGAGAATATAATCGGATTTACAGCGTTTGAATTGTCAAGGTCTATACTGAATTTGGCTAATTTACATTAATTTATTGAAGAAGTGGGGTAATACCGTTCTGGCGGCTATAAAAAGACGAAAAGCCAGCCGAAGCGTTTTATATTAGCGAAATTGTTTTGTCTACTTGTTTAGTCGTTTCCCTTAAGGATAGAAATGAAGACATCTGAAATTAAGCCCTAAATAATAGCTATGGTTACCACGTCAAAGACATTAAATCGATTTGAACGTTTACAAATCTTGAGGAATAATAGACAAGGAAAGATAGGGAGATTTAACATTTTTTATAAAAAACATGATTTGATGTAAATCAACACCATGAAGGTTTTGTAAGATGATTTATACGAACCGGTTTAAAGTTGTTTAATTTGGAGGTTTTTATATTGTGGCTTTCAGCTTTTGTTGCGATTCAGAATTCACCACTTTATATCATGTTTGAAGACACGTTCTCGCATTGTATGAGCTAAGTATACAGGGTGTCCGGAAGCTGCCGCATAAACGCACCGGATTGTGATTTCCAGCAAAAAAGTTGTACGGAACATACCCCCCTCAGTAATTCAAAAACACGAGTAGCTTCACCCAGTTAAACCACAGTTTATTTTATGTATTTCGGAAGCTATCTACTTCCTTCCTCAGTATGTAAGCTACTAACAACAATGGCAAACCTAACCTGCTTATAACTAACTTAAATTCCTATTCACTTTTAGGCAGGTAAACCAGGATCACAAACTTATGCTTTTAAGGGCGGTTTTATGATTCTAGTTTCCCCTACCTGTTACGATATCCTGCGGCGATTTTAATTAGTTTCGATGGGCAATTTCCTTGATCCGTGTTAAGAACTTTATTAGCGTCCTCGCGTATTATTTCCAGGCTCTCCCACTCGTCCAAGGTGTAGGTTTTCGGGATGCTTCGTATAACCTCCAAGTTGCTGATGTTAACGGCATGGTCTTCCTCCAATATGTGCGCAGCGACTGATGATCGGATGATTCTACCTGGATGACATCTGGCATTTTCGGCTTCTCGGATGTGCTCGTTGAATCTGGTCGTCACTAATCGCTTCGTCTGCCCTATGTAGCATTTTTGGCAATCCTCGCAGTTGATCCTGTAGATACCGCTCTTTTCCTCGATTTGCAAATGGTCCTTGGGGCTGCCTAGTACCGACCGAAGTGATGCACTCCTACTTGATCCTACAACCTGGAAATTGAAAGAAGCCAAGAACCGTTTAATTTTTAAGAACATGCCCGAGTTGGGGATACTGATTCGCTTTGGGGGCTCCTCAGTAGCCTGGGTGAACAATGTCGTGTGTGTGTTTCTGTTCAACCGCATGATCTTCCGACTAATCACTCGCTCGATGTCCGTCGCATTATACCCATTCTTTATCGCGGTGTCTATCTACTATGAACTGGCGTTCTTTGGTAAACCCCGCGTTTGATAAGGGGTAAGTGACCAGTCGGTGGACCATGCTGTTATATGCCGCCATTTTTGGGAGTGTGTATGGTTTGATGTAGCTGGTGTTGTTCGCTGGGTAGCAGTTGGTTTTCGATAGATCTCAAATTCTAGTGCGCCATTGTTATTGAGAATCATCAAGTCCAAGAATGGTATTGCTCCATCTTTTTCCATCTCAGTAGTGAATGTAATTCTTGGGTGAATACCATTAATACTAGAGAGGACTTGGTCAATTTGATCCCTTTTAACTATGGCGAACACGTCATCGACATTTCTAAACCATACCCTAGGCATGATTCCCTTAGCCTCAATATCCTCCTCGATTGACGCCATGAACATCTCTGTAAGCAGCGGTGAGAGTGAGTTTCCCATCGCTACTCCAGATGTAGTCTTGTAGTAAGCACCCCGGAATGTGAAGTAATTCTCATTCATACATAGCCGTGCCAGCATTGTATAGATTTTGACTTTCTTCTTCCATTCCGAGTCGCTACCAAACCTGTTCAGCCATCGCTCGAGTTGGTAGATGGATTGGTTAACCGGCGTGTTTGGGAATAATGCCTTCACATCAAAACAAACCATGGACTCATTCCCTTGAGTGCGATCGACTGTTTGCAGCCTGGCAATGAGTTCCTGGGAGTTCTTCACTGCATATTTACTGTGAGTATTTCCCAGTAAGGCAAACTCCTTGACAAGCCACTTTGCGATGTTATAGGTTGGTGAGTTCGAATCGGCAATAATTTCCCTCATCTCGTCACCTTCCTTGCGGATCTTTGGTTGGCATCTGATTCGGGGCAGAGAGGGGTTTGGCATGATTGATGGGTTTGATGGACAGAGCGGATTATGACAATGCGGTCGAGTCGAAACTGTCGAACGGCGACTTCTTCAAATTAAGGATTAACCCGCTACCTCGCTCGATAGCAAGAGTTGAGAGCGCCTTAAAAGAAGCTAGTGCTGTGTTCGACGGGATGACTCGACTGCGCATGCAAACCCCTCTCTGCCCCGAATCAGATGCCAACCAAAGATCCACAAGGAAGGTGACGAGATGAGGGAAATTATTGCCGAATATACCCCCTCAGCTTAACCCCTTAGCTGCCAAAGGCATTTAAAGATTTTTTAAAAAATCATTTTCTTGCACGACTGAAAGCCTAATATCTCCAAAGCTAGACCAGCTAGAATAGTGAAATAAAATGATTATTACAGCCAAAAAATTTACCTATAAAATAAAACTAACCACACTAAAATTGGATAAGAGGTTTGGTTTTTACAGAGCTTCAAAATTAAATTTGCGTGATTTGACCCAAAAACAATCTGTTTTTCCATCACAATTTTCTCCAACTTCTGCCAAGGTGAGGTGCTTGTACGATTCTTTTAAAAATTGGCGCATAGTCTTACAATCATATCTTTCTTACATCATTTTAATCTATCTCCATTACTTCTAACCATTTTTATACGTAAAGTGTAGAAAACTAGGGTTAATTTTAGCTCGAATTCAATACAATTCAATTCACACTGCCCCTAAAGATCTGCAATTGGTAATTCAAAATATGTCGAAATCGAGCCAAAATTAACTCTAGTTTTGTGCACTTAAGGTACTAAAACTGGAGCTAGAATAAAATGATGTAAGAAAGATATGATCGTAGGACTATGCGCCAATTTTTAAAAGAATCGTACAACCACCTCACCTTCGCAGAAGTTAAAGAAAATTGGGATGGAAAAAAAGATTGCTTTTGGGTCAAATCACTCAAATTTGACTTTGAAGCTCTGTAAAAACACAGTAAAAAGTTTATTGAATTTTACACACAAAGTGTGGTAGAAATTACTACAAAAAAAAGCTAAAAAAAATTTGAAATTTAATCTTGCACATTTCTTTAGCAAAAGGCTAAAATAAATGACAACTTTATAAATTTTAAATAAAACATTGTGAAATCACATTGCTACTGTAATTTTACAAAAAAAAAAATGTAAAATTAAATCAAGTGAATGTGATTTTTCATTATTTAATGTAAAATCAAGTGAATTAGTATAGTGATTTTAGCTGAAAAAATGATGAAACCCAAACATCCAAAAAAAGAACTGACTTTTGATGCCAAATTGTTCTATGGCCTGACCGCATTACGCAGTAAAAAGTTAGACTTTTTTGCGCGTCACATTTGGGGGGGAGGGGGTGGCAAAGAGGTGAAATTATGATTTTTCGCCAATATCTTCTTAACTGTAATATTTACAGCAAAATGTCCTGAGGACGATTTAAACTACACAAAATTTCCTTTCTAACGATATATTATATCATATACCTTCTCTTGGCAGATTATATACTAGACCTTAAAACATTTGGTGTAATTTAGATTTTATGATAGTTACATTTGGCGCTCTAGCTCCTGAAGTAATTTAATTGGAGCCATGGTAATTGGGATAACTATTCCTAACAATATATAGCTGTCCCGCACGGAGACTCAGGATGCCCCGACAAAGCATTCCCCTATACTCCCTATTAACATTTAAAAAAAGACATGCCTGTAACTTTTCGCTGAATCACAGCAGGCGGGAAAAATTTTGGTAAACGTTAAGGCTAAGTCCCATTAGACCCTCCACCAAATATTACTTCGATCGGATTAAAACAAAGGGTACCTTCCATACAAAATGACCGGGAAATTGCCTACGAGCAAAACTTTAATTTTGGTTGACTTGTTCCCTTATTTCTTAATAAACTAGTGGCATTGAATTTGAATAATTTGTATGGGAGGTACCCTTTGTTTTATTCCGATCGAAGTAATATTTGGTGGAGGGTCTAATGGGACTTAGCCTTAACGTTTACCAAAATTTTTATTTTACACATCGATATGGGACTTGTTTCCCTCTAAGAATTTAAAATTAAATATTTGTTGGAAATGGGTTAAATATATTTATGTAATTTTAAATGCTTTATTTAACGTAAATTTCGTGCTGTAAATTTACAACTCTGAAAGTTGGCAACCAATTGCCTACTCTGAAAGCTGTAAAAATTTAAAACCGTGAACCAAACCTCTTTCCAATTTTGGTGTGGTTAGTTTTATTTTATAGGTAAATTTGTTGACTGTAATAATCATTTTATTTCACTATTCTAGCTGGTCTAACTTTGGAGATATTAGGCTTTAAGTCGTGCAAGAAAATGATTTTTCAAAAAATCTTTAAATGCCTGTGGCAGCTAAAGGGTGAAGCTGAGGGGTTATGTTCCGTACAACTTTTTTGCTGGAAATCAACTGGGGAATCATAATCCGGTGCGTTTATGCGGCAGTTTCCGGACACCCTGTATATTTTTATACCCGTCACTAAGTGAAAGGGTATATTAACTTTGTCATGAAATTAGCAGCGCACTGCGACTCCGCCTATGAAAAGTATATAATGTACAGTAAAAGCTCCCGTGGGCGGACACTGACGGATAGGGTTAAAAAATAAAGCATAAAGGGTTACAAATTAAAGCATTAAAAATTGTAAAATTACGCTAAATACCCTCCTTCCAAAGTTGTGCCTTAACACAGTCTGACTTCTTTGCACTGAATTAGCCCGCAGAACGTTAAGTTAAGCTTCTTCAAATTTGCAGTGTCGTTGGTGTAGAGAACCTCGCCTAAGCAAGAACCACAGGAGGGGATAACTCATGCTAAAGGGAAATTACGAATAGCTTGAGCAGGAAATGTAGTTTTGCCTAAACTTGCAATACAATTAATTTGGAGCAGAGCCTGAGTTGCACTCCTTGGCGCTTTAATCCTTTCAATAAGAATCGCACAATAGCGTCCCGTGCCATACATGCTCTGTTCCAGAAGCATTTCTTCCCGTATAGGTAAAACTACCCTCCCAGGTGACCAGCCTCGGCCTCGAAATTAACGTGGAATTTGGGATAGGCCTATACGATCAACAAGGAACCTATCATAAACGAACCGAATTACATTTGTGTAATCCTCAAACTTGATTAGGGAAAATTTTCTTTGCCAATAAACTGTGTTATGGTGAACAGATTTATATATCACGCAAAACACGCCAATTCTAAAAGGTCCGTTTGTAAGTTCTTTATACACATGAATTTTTTTCTAGTAGGTAGAACAGTCCGCAAAAATGGAAGCAAATTAAAATTCTGGTTAACCGAAAAGTTGACCAGCCGACCGGGTTAAAACCGGAAGACATAAAAGCCGAAACCCGGTCGTCCGTTATGGAGTATGGGTTTTGGGTCTAACCTGTTTCTGTATTCCGATTTAAATAAACAAATGCATCGTATCCGCGGAGCCAGAAATTTTCAAGAACAAAAATCCGTTGCGCATAAATACATTTTTGTGATCGTATCCAGTTTTCATTAATTTCAGCAAGTCGACTGAAAATTAAATTTGTATCCGCTTACGGGAGATGATTTATGAAAAATGTATGTATGACTAGTGTCCGTGTCCGGCCAGTAGAGCGTTTGGCTAGTGGAATCGCTTTTGTTCTAAAATATTAAGCAAAAAGCTGTGACCAAGAAAATTGCCCGGCTACGGTAGATATCCGCCTGCGGGAACTGCCCGCGAACGAAGCTTTCACTCTACAGGGTGTCCGGAAACTGCCGCATAAACGTCAATTCAATACAATTCAATTCACACTGCCCCTAAAGATCTGCAAATGGTAAAATCTATTCAAAATCTGTCGAAATCGAGCCAAAATTAACCCTAGTTTTCTGCACTTAAGGTACTAAAAATAATAGAGCTAGAATAAAATGATGTAAGAAAGATATGATCGTAAGACTATGCGCCAATTTTTAAAAGAATCGTACAAGCACCTCACCTTGGCAGAAGTTGGAGAAAATTGAGATTGAAAAAATATACACTTACGGTCATAAGTATCGACTCAACCTAATAGCGCGTGTATTTGTATGTGTTTTTTGGAAAGTATGATAGTTATTCATAAAAGTCGTATGTCGTTTAAAAGTTCGAAACCTTAGCTACCTGTTGGTACCCTTTTTATCAACATTTGATTTGCACTTTTTAAATTATTGCCACATGTAACAAAAAACCCAGAAAAATTGAAGTTTCAGGTAAAGGTCAGGTCAGGTAAACTACCCCTATAAAAGCGCCCGTAATCGGTTTCTCATTATCAGTTGCATCAGGAAAGTTAGGTAACTTACCTCTGAAGTAATTTCAATCACTGTTTTCTCATCAATGGATACGACGCCAGATCAGGCGGCACAAGTTGTAGCCCTATTGTCGGAGAATCATAGTCAGCGAACCGTCGCTCGCCGTCTTGGAATGAGTCAGTCTGCTGTCTCGAGAGTTAGCAGGAGATTTCGAGAGACTGGTAGCTTTAATTCGAGACCAAGAACGGGCCGCCCTCGATCCACTTCAGAGAGAGACGACCGTTTCATTGTAACAAGTACGTTACGAAATCGTTTCCTCACGGGTGTTGCTGCGCAGCGGAATCTGAGGCGTGTTCGCGGAGTAGCTGTCAGTGACCGCACGGTAAGGAGACGATTAAGGGAAGCGAATATCACTCCAAGACGGCCTGCCAGGGGCCCCAAATTGACTGCACGACACCGACAAGCGCGCCTCTTATTTGCTCGTAATCATCTTACTTGGAGCGATACGGAATGGAGCTCAGTATTGTTCACTGACGAGTCGAGAATGTGTCTGCATGGCAGTGACAGAAGATGTCAAGTCTACAGGCGTCCAACTGAGCGATTTGCGCAGTGCTGTTTCACTGAAACGGTTGCATACGGCGGCGGTTCCTGTATGATGTGGTCTGGCATTTCATTGGAGGGAAAAACGGATCTCGTATTCGTGCCCGCAGGAGGCCGAGGAGGAGGGCTGACAGCCGAGCGATACGTTACCGATGTTCTCCGTGTCCACGTTGTGCCCTATGCACCATTTATTGGCGAGAACTTTACTTTGATGCACGTCAATGCCCGGTGTCATGCGTCGCGCCTCACTCGACAGTTCTTGAATGAAGCCAATATGTCATCACTTAACTGGCCTGCGCGCAGTCCCGACATCAATCCCATTGAACACTTATGGGACGAACTCAAGAGAAGAGTCCGAGCCAGAAATCCAGTCCCTTCATCCACTGAAGAATTGAAGGCAGCCCTATTAGAGGAGTGGAACGGTATTCCTCAAGATACCATCAGCAACTTGATCAAATCAATGCAGAATCGCCTGGAAGCTGTCATTAGAGCAAGAGGAGAAAATACCAAATACTAAAATAATAAATACGTAACTTATTTTCCAACAGTTTTTGATTTATTTGCAAAAAACCTAACCAAAATCCATTTTCATATTTGCTCATTTTCGCTACGTTTTCGTTCAAAGAGCATCAATTTTAAAAGTGCTCACCAAATATTGGTTAAAAGGGTACCAACGTAAAGCTGAGGCCTTAAGCTTTTCAATGACATACGATTTTTATGGATAACTGCTATACTTTTCGAAAAACGCGTACAAATACACGCGCTTTTAGGTTGAGTCGATACTTTTGACCATAAGTGTAGTTTTTGGGTCAAATCACGCAAATTTGACTTTGAAGCTCTGTAAAAACCAAACCTCTTATCCGAATTTAGTGTGGTTAGTTTTATTGGACAGGTAAATTTGTTGGCTGTAATAATCATTTTATTGCAGTATTCTAGCTGGTCTAGCTTTGGAGATATTAGGCTTTAAGTCGTGCAAGAAAATGATTTTTTCAAAAATCTTTAAATGCTTGTGGCAGCTAAAGGGTTAAGCTGAGGGGGTATGTTCGTGCAACTTTTTTCCTGAAATCAACTGAGGAATCATAATCCGGTGCGGTTATGCGGCAGTTTCCGGACACCATGTATATTATTGATCAGTGTGACCCAAGAAATCGATTGAGCGATGTCTGTCTGTGTGGCCGTTTCAATGCAAACTAGTCCCCCCAGTTTTGAAGCTATCGTGCTGAAATTTCGTATACAAGTTTCTTTATAGTGTCCGCTGTATATATGTCGGAACGAATGGAATCGGACCATGGCGTCATGGGGCTACCATAGAAATCAACCCAAAATCCAAAATTCAGTTCTTCTAAGATAACTTTTTTCTTTGTGAACCAATCTTCATCCAAGTGTGTTTCTAGTAAAGCCTGAAAACATATCCAGGAACTAATGAAATCGGAACACGTCATAGGGCTGCGGTAGAAATTAATAACACAAAAGAAGCTTAGATTAAATTCAAATGTGACGGTTAGTCAATATACCGGCCGCGCCCGAAATTAGCCTCAGTCTCTGTACGTACTTGTATCTTAGTAATGCTTCTCCTCCAAAATTATACTGGGCCAATTTTGGTAAATTTTTGGGTGTAGAAACCTTGATATAACGCAGGGTACGTGTTCTAGGTCATGAGACCGCCATAGAAACCCAACCTCCAAAAGTAGGTTTTTTAAGAAAAACATTTTCCTTTATGGACCAATCCTAACCAAAACTCACATTATAACTTTACTACACTTATCGAAGACACAAGCATACAAACCCTCCCATTAAAGTATATGTTATTTCTTAAAAAAAAAAAAAACATTTTTTTCATATTAAACAAAACACACATAAGTGTAATTATGTAGTAACGAATGAAATCTAAGCATGGGCTATACACTATAGAAACAGTCTAAAAAGTAATTAAAAAAGTAGAAGAAAGGTATTGATCTGTAACTCCGATAAATCGTACTGAAGGTGATATAGCTTGAAGTACAGGATGTATGCATGTAGTAAGTAGTAAAATAAAATTATTTAGACGACTCTCATCAACAATAGTTAAAATATGATTTAAAACTGCTAAGGTTCTATGTATTCCTAATTGCGTCCTTTTACTTTTTTTTTTAATTTGAAATTTTTTGTAAGTGGGCCTTAATGCGAGCGGAGCGAGAACAAGTCTTGTTAAAAAAAATGCATCACGATCAGGCGTGCATAATGGTCGTCCTGTTTTTGGGAGAACAGTCTTGCTTGTTCGACTTTATGCTGCCAAAACATCGAATGTCCTGCTTTTGTCCAGCTTGGTTGCTTGGTCCTATTGTTGGACGTCAAGTCGGCATTTCACGAAATATCAAACAAATTTTAAGAAAACTTGAAATTTTTAAATACATAATATGGCTTCACGTCAGACTTGTGGATCTACATATTTTTAAGTACGAGGGCGGTTCAAATATGATCGAGACAAATGCCCTGACACGTTTAATAATTATGGAAAAAAAATTACAAAAAATTACAGTTTTTCTAGGTACCTACTCCCCCTCACTAGTTACACATATTTTCCACCTCTCCGGAAGCTTTTTGATGGCGGTATTGAAAAATTCCTTGGACAACTCGGGCATCTATGTGCGCACAAACTCCTCTGCCTCATCGTCGGTGTTGAATTTTTTGACCTCCGAGAAGGGCTTATTTCAGAGGTCCAAACATATGGTAATCGCAGGGTAATAAATCCGGACTGTAGGGGGAGTGCTCCAGTACCTCCCACCCCATTTCCGATATAGTATCGAGCGTAAGACGCGCGGTATGAGGACGCGCGTAATCCTGGAGAAGTTCGACCGTTTGAGAATCCATCACGCCGTCATTTTGCGATATTGAAGGTGGTCGTGGATGAGAGACTCTACACTTCCAATGATAGTGCCGAGTTCAGCCGAATTGTCTCGAACATTCATCCTACGGTCCTCTGAAATGAGTTGTTCTACGCGGCGAATGTTGTCTGGTGTGATTCTGGTTGGCGGAACATACATGCGCGCCATCTATCAAGAGACGCGAGAGCGTCTCGCCCGCCAAAGGAAAAAGAAAAACGAAAGCGAACAAGTCTATGATTACCGGAGACAACTTGCTTTTTTGTTTGACCAGGCTACAGCATTCCAGGCAACAAACCCCAAAAAATTTTTTTTACCAAAATATTCCACATATCCTGTTCTAGTGCCTTTCCAAATAAAATCGTCGATCGGCACAATAACGGGTAAGATATATGCAATAAACGGTGAAATTTTCACCCTCACAGACTTAAGCGAGTAACCCAATTTCAGAATGAAGTCTACAGTTGCAGAAAGACTTGCTTCTACTGTCTCTCTTCGTGATGGGATTTTTATGAAATTTGGAACGAATGATCCTCTAGTGGTCCTTCTAAAGAATCAATGTCTTCCATTTAGATAAGTGGATGGAATAACGGTAAATTAATAGGTAGAGTTAACAAAAGATTTCCAACAATTGCGTCTATCGGCTCATCGCATTGACCATTTTTTAAAACACACTGCGGCATTGGGACATTTGGATATTGGGACACCGGGAGACTGGGAGACTAGGATCTTGGGGTAGTGGGATATTAGGAAATTGGGACATTAGGGTCTTGGGACATTAGGACATTGGGGCATTAGGCACAATGGGGAAACAGGAACGTGGGGACATCGGCATATTGGGGCATTGGGACATCGGGATATTGGGGCATTGGGACATCAGGATATTGGGACAATGGGACATTGGGATATTGGGACATTAGGACACTGGGAGACTGGGACATTAGGACACTGGGATATTAGGACATTGGGACATTATGACCTTGGGACACTGGTACATAGGGGCATTGGACCACTGAGACATCGGAATGTTGTGACATTGGGACATCGGGATATTCGCACATAGGGGCACTGGGATATAAGAACATGTGAACATTAGGGTCTTGGGTCATTAGGACATTGGGATATTAGGACATCAACACATTAGGACATTGGGACATTAGGTACACTGGGGAAACTGGGACGTGGGAACATTGGGGCACTGGGACATCGGGATATTAGAACATTGGGACATTGTAACATTGGGATATTGGCACATTGGGATATTGGATCATTGGGATACTGGGACATTAGGGCACTGAGATACAGGGACATTGGGGCACTGGGATATTAGGACATTAGGCTATTGGGACCTTGGGACACTTGGTATACTGCGACATTGGGACACTGACCACTGGTACATTAGGACATTGGGCCATTGGGATATTATCACATTAGGATACTGGGACATTTGGGACATTGGGGTACTGGGATATTAGGAAATTGGGGCATTAGGACAGTTAGACATTGGGATATTAGGACATTAGGTGGGAGACTGGGACATTGGGATATTCCGATACTGGGACATTGGGACACTAGGGAAGTGGGACATTCGGACATTAAACCATTGGGGCACTGTGATATTTGCACATTGGGACAATAGGACCTTAATTGGGACACTGGGACATCAGGATATTGGGACATTGGCACATTAGGATATTAGGACATTGGGACACTGGGATATTAGAACATTGGGACATGAGGACACTGTGACAATGGACCTTAGGGCATTAGGACATTGGAACATTGGGACACTGTGACATTGGGACAATGTGACATTGGGACACTAGGTCAGGGGACATTAAGACAGATCAGTAACAGAACGCTAACAAAGCGTTGGCAAGGCAACAACAGAGCGTTAGCAGATCGTTAACAGATTGTTAACAGAAAATTAACAGATCCTTAACAGAACGTTAAAGGAACGTAAATCGAGAAATAAAAGAAAGGTAACAGACCGTTTACAGAGCGTTAGCCGAATGATTAAAGAGAATTAAGAGAACATTAACAGAACGTTAACAGAGCATTAACGAAAAGATAATAGAGTGTTAAGAGAACGTTAATAGAGCATTGACAGAGTTAACAAAAAATTAAGAGATTACTAACAGAATGTTAGCAGAGCCATAACACAAAGATAACACAAATCTATTTTGCACAAAATACATATTAATAAACTATACCCATTTCATCCCAAAATTATTTTTAAAAAAGCTCAGCAACAGCCATTTGTGGCGTATTTGCAATTGCGTTTGCAGTATCTATTTATTTTAAAGAAGACCCTGTGAATATAACTTATGATATTAAATTTATGGAATATGCTGAACAAAACCCTATTGAAACTTTTCCCAAAACAAAAATATTAGTTGGCTATTTAAGTATGCAAAAATATATGATATCTGACCAAAAACAACAAAGTTGTAAAAGTTACCCCGCCAAAGAAAAATTCATTTGCCGCAAAAAGAATACATATCACTCCAATCCGCTGCTCATATCTAATTTTGTTTGCTGGATGTACTTTTGTTTTAGGTGTAAATGCTGGAGAAGTTTAAATGTACAGGACTACTTCTTAAAGTAATTTGGAGGGAGCCGTCAAAGTGGCACTGAATAAAATGTTAAAGCTCCCACCAAATTACTTTAAGAAGTAGTCCTGTACATTTAAACTTCTCCAGCATTTACACCTAAAACAAAAGTACATTCAGCAAACAAAATTAGATATGAGCAGCGGATTGGAGTGATATGTATTCTTTTTGCGGCAAATGAATTTTTCTTTGGCGGGGTAACTTTTACAACTTTGTTGTTTTTGGTCAGATAGCGTTTGTCTCGATCATATTTGAACCACCCTCGTACTTTTTTTTAATTTCACGCACTTTGGATATCATTGTTGAAAAGATACAATGTTAGTATTTAGCGTCGAGGCCGAATAAATGCAATCTTTGCATGAAATGTCGTGCTCTGTGGCCGTGATCGTTCGGTCGCCACTCTGTGAAATAGACACTCATAGAGAAACGAGTTTCATTCCATCCACTCACACCCTCTACAGGACGAGGGCAGCCCCTCGCAAAGATCATAACGGTAAATCCATGAAGCTTTCAGTTTATTGTTTTAACGATTCTGACAAAATAGCAACGGATTACTGGCATTACGAAGAAGATGGAAATTATGTTAAATTTAAGGGCGTGCTTGAACGGCCTTTTTATAGCACAAGGCGTTCCGTATTATGAAAAAATAATTTCAACGGTAGATTATTCTCTTAAGTGAACGAACATTTGGGAAATTATCCGCACTACCATATTAATATGTTATGGACCTAACCAATGCGGCGGACTTTGCTACCTTGATACCGGCCAGAAGATACTTCGAGGGAGCTCCTAATCATCCCGGAGCTTAATAGGTCACGTCCAAGGAGTGATCTCCTGAACCTGAAACTGGCGATCGCCGGGCATTCACATAACAAACGAATGGAGGTTTCGTCTTTCTGCAGGCCAAGTCGAGATACGGAGACCCACGGGCCGTATGCGCCCCACTTTGCAGTTTTGTGCGGCTCGCGGCCAGGACGAAAGAACACAATATATATCAGCAGAAATGCGTAAAAATAAAAAATGCGAGGTTTTAAACTCAAGTCTAATAAATTTACTAAGACTCATCAAGAAGTCGGTTGCTTATGCAAACGTTAATTATGTATTTTAGAAATCTGCCTCTATGTTCTATCAACAAATTTCGAAGGCGGTAAATTTTGAGCAGGGAAAAGGGCTTCCTTTCGTTAATTTCATTTGTTATGAAGTTCGGTTTAAAAGTTGTTGGCTCTACCGAACCTTATAATTATATGCTACGGTTGCATTATAAATCGCGACCGCAAGTTTCAGGTTATGAGACAAGACCATCTTTGATTGAGACTTATTTGAAAAGAAGATCAAGTATTAAAGACCCCGAACTCTTATATTTGGTGAGGAAAAATGGCCTAACATCGGCTCCCTCATTCGACCGGGGCGCGGTGTGTTCTGATCAGCTGTCCAAAATTTGGTGGAAATTAATTCACAAATAAAAACTGATCGATCAACTAAACTTTTGCGTTTTAACTTCTTGTGTAAATTTTTTAAATTTGTTTGAAGAATATTTTCAAACGATGGCATTTCTAAAGGATATAATCCTGAGATTAGTGCCTCTGATTAAACATATTTTAAAAGAGTTTTTGTGATTAAATTGCGAAATAAATGTCTATAAGCATTTTTCATACTGCGGCCCCGCTCAAACCTAAAGACGGTGATATTTAGACCAGGCCAGGTTTCGAGTTTGATACTACGAAAGGGGTAGACCAATTTTTTGAAGATGGCAGCGGACCCCAAAATGCGCCGAAAGAAAGCCTACAAGCCCACGGTCTTCCTGGCACATATTCTAATGGCATGAATCTCGACTTGAAAGACTCCAGCACTTATACCGTGATCGGTCTTAGAGCCATCCGTAAACTAGCATCAATGCACAGGTTGCCATGAGCCCATTCCACTCGATACGTGTGAAGAGCAACCTTCCTGCCGAAGCGCAGATCTGTGATCTCTGATACCAAGCAGATTGGTAGGCCAGGAATCTGTTGCAGTATCAGACGATAAATGCATTTACTATAAAAATTAAAGTTTGTGTAAAGTAACTGTTTGTAACCGGTGGTCCCTGAGGGGGTAGTGTTTTGTGCTCTGTATTGGTCGTGAAAAGAAATGCGGTGGTATTAGGATGAAATAGTTTCGAGTTTTTTTTCACTGCATTTTTGCCTCCAATGGTTCTCCCAATATGAACTTTACACCGAAATAGAAAGCTCCATCACAAGTGTAAAAGAATTTTCCACACTTAGCTAATGTAAGGGCTGCTAGGCATAGGCACAACACAAATTTAGTTTTAATTTTGAAAATTGCTCGCTGGATTTTGATGATCTTAGATTCTTTAAATTGTGGCATCTCCAGCAGTTTTTTTTAAATCTATCCGAGGGGCAGCTCAACCAAAAAAGGACGCATATTTGATCAAATGAGCGTCTGTGTTAGTACTTTCTCGAAAATCTTAATTACATATTTCGGAGATCTACCGCCTTCCATTACGACAGGAAATTTATGTAATCTTGACAAACAGCTACTCGCTTAGTCGAATAGCAAACGCACGCTCTTTACTTGACGATTCCTTTCATCCAAAATAGATAGCCATATAAAACATTATATCAGGTTTCTCTGACATACGGCCCGCTAGCCACTATTCGGCCTGCGAAGTCTTTCTATTCGGCCAACGAGCAACTCTGAAAGAAATTGTCATTTTCGTCTCACTTAAGTGGAATGTTGAATAGTTTCATTGCGAAAAAGAAAATGGGAAATTTATGTAGACCATTTTGCAGTACAGATGTAGTTTTCCTCAAAAAAATTGTTTTTACTGCTTCACAAAAATAGTCCACCTGCTTTGATAATAATTGTTGGCGCCAAGCCAAGCTACTCCTAAAAATCACAAAAATTATATTAAATGTAAAAGCAAGTGTCGAAATGCAATTTGCAGAAGCTTGCATTTGATAAATTTCCAGCAATCTTAGCCCTTGAAGCAGGATTATGAGAAGATAGGGTTGTTTACCCGACAAAACTGACTTAAGGCAATATGGGTATCAAACATCAAGGTCGGCGCATATATTTTAGGTTTTAAAAGATCAATAACATAAGATAATTAGGTCAAAAGACATTTTTTTTGCTACTTTCGGATTTTCCACATATTTTAGGTCAATGAAAAACTTTTGTAAACAAAACATGTTCCTCCTCCTTCCAAAAATCAATATATTCACTAAAACCTTAGGCCTTGGCCCACGCAACTTTTATATTTGCTATAGCTTCTAATCCTCTTAGTCTTATCTCGGATAACTCTAACACCCCAACAAAATTATTACCACGGCCGGCGCCTATAACAAGAAGCCTTTCATCCTATATTTCCGGAAACGAAAAACTTCAAGTGGAAGGGAGGACCCCTTCATTTCAAAAACTAATTATGAACATTTTCCTACAAGTCGAAACTAATTTCAGCATAATTAGCTCAACATGAATTTGCCTTTTTCCCTTCCCGTCTTTTTTTCCTCTGTCTGACAAATGAGGGTCATTCATTCGACCGCAGGCTTGTCCCAACTTCATTGGGTTTAATTGTCAAACCATCAACAGCCATAATAATCCCTACAATCTCATCATTTTTCATTGGCCCTGGGTCACTTACTTCACCAAATATCATCACCGAATTTTTTATATTTTGACGGTTTTTTTTTAAGTTTGCCATCAATGAAAGAAATAATAGATTTAATCTCAAAAAAAAAAGAGTAACCACATCGGAGCACATTTGTCGAAAAAGATAATTTTAACAGTATTGCCGAAAAAATGCTTATCTAAACCTTTTCCTTAAAATAAACTTAACTACCTCTACATGTTGATGGCTTCCTTGAAATGACCAAATCAGCAAAAGGCCAGACAAACGACAATATCCTACTACACAGCCTAAAAATAAAGAACTCTGAAATGGACCTAATCCCGAGCCCGATCTCGGGTCAAAACCTCCACTTACTGGACATTTTGTCCCTTGTCCTTCGATTTAAAATAGCCCCACAGCCCGAAAGGCCAACTAAACTAGAAAATATTCTAGACCCGACGAATAACCACATTTTTCAACTGACACGGGATATCTGCAGTGTATTATATAGTTTTCTCGACATTTTGTTGATATGATGTTTGGGCTGTCGGCAACTTTTTAGTCCCTTCGCCACTTTGTGTCCGATTGTATCAAAAGTTGTTCATTGTAGCAAATTAATGTTTCGAGAGAGGAAAAAAACAGGAATCCTTGTACAATTTATTTCAGCTCGTCGATTTGTTCACTTGGTTTTTGTGTCGTTTGAGTCTATTGGTTGGAATAAGGGTTTGTGTAGAGTCGATTAAAAAGAAAACGAAAACCGAAAATCGTCATGTCTGCAAAAACGTCTGCATATTAAACATGGGTAAGGACAAGGACATGTAGAAAATGATCCCCTTGTGGTCTAACATGCTGTGTTGGTCAAGTTTTTTTTCCTATGGGCAGTTATTTTGAATGTACGTTCGTTTTGACTTTCTATATGTAGTGCTCCCTGGGGTGGTATATATTTATACAGCAACGACGGTAAACCGTATCGATCCAGTTGTTTAAAATGGGAGAGACATTGTTGGATTTGCTCGATGATTGTTCGGATGAAGCGAGTTTGTAGATTGTAGAGGGGCGTGAACCCGAAGGGTTTCGCAGCACTGAAGCCAGTGGGCCTATTGTGCTATCGCCCTATGAAGCGAGTTTGTTCTTACTTACTTGTTTCGCATCCCACAGCGACGAGTTAGCGTATATGCATCCTAATTCCTTGCCGGGTTGTAATATCCTTACTCTCAAACGCACACATATGCAAACATCTCTCAAAAAGCAGTGATTTTCACGCGAACATTTTGATTAAATTTAAATCCAAATTTTATACACGTATGGCAGCCACTAAAGCTTCAACGTTCAACCTGCCCACCGTGGTGCACACACAAAACGTCTGTTCCACGAATAGTACACTTCAGGCGATGTACCTTAAATAACCCACGAAAATGCATGCTCTTTATGGGCACAATCACCAGCCAAAGCATATTCAAATATGTATTTGGAAAATTGACTTAAAATCACCGACACAGCCTTGATTCTTGTCGGGACCATAAAAGTGGGGGAGCCGGCAACCATAGTAACACGCGCCGATGGGTGATGGGGGGAATATAGGTTGAGGAGTGTTGTCCTGGAATAATAAAAATTCCTCGACTGTATCAACTGTCCTGCGTGTGTATGTTTGTGTGTAGGACGTTATTTTCTTTTGTCTGAAAGAATTTCAATCTATTCTTCCCAAGCAAGACTCCTCGCTTGATATACTCGTATACCTATGTTCCGTAAAATGAGAGAAGTTAGAAAATGGTTTCTTTCACCATGCCCAGTACAACTTACTTTATACGTCGCGTTCAGACATTTTTTTTTCCACTCTCTCGCTCTATTCTCAAGGATTTATTAATATAACATTGGTCTTTCATCTTACACAATTTTTTCCTTTTTCTTTCTATTTTCCAGGAGACAGATGATTGTGGAGCTCCGTGTCATGCCATGTTCTTCCCGGAAAGTGAACGTACAGTGCTAAGATATTGGGTCGGTTCGTGGGCGGCTGTATGTGTCGCTAGCTGCTTATTCACGGTAAGTTTTAATTAAATTTTAATGTAGGTAGTCGTAGGTTTTCCGTTATTGTCGGAGACGTCCGTCGCGACGTTACGACCGTAAAAGGATGATTTGAATAAATGTATTTGCGCCTAGATATAAGTGAAGAAGTAGTCCCTTGTTGGATGCGGAACGAAGAGACTCCAACATGCTGTGGGAGTTTTGAATGTGTCTTTGTATCCGAGTGCTCACCTCTTGATTTGCATTTCAAAGAAAGATTAATACATTCAAGGAGTTCTTGTTAGCATATTGATAACTGGCGGCTATGTTTTTTTTATGTGTGGGTCGAAATATTTTGGGAGCCTTACGTAGAGTTTATGGTTTTGTTAGAGACATCGTTACCGGGAAAAAATACAAAACGAATAAAAGGGGCGATCTATATCGGAAAATTAAATGGCAGTTATAAAAAGTAATTGAGAAAGATGGGTGAATGGAAACGGCTCAATTCATCTGAAGTTTCAAATTCGCTCTCTCTCAATCAAAATAGTCTTACGGGAATGCAGAATGGAAAGAGAATTTAAATTCAGAGCTACAAATCCTTAGTTTTTGGAAGTAGGGATGATTGATGATTGATGATAGTGAAAGGCATTAAAACTGTAATAAAAACTATTGCATTTGTAATGATTTTTTTTTATTTTTTCCTTTTTTTATTTTCATTTTTTTTTTTACTTCTATTTTATCCTTACCTTCTTTTTCCCTATTTTAACTTTACCTTTTTACAATTTGCTTCTACTGGGAATTGAACCGGAGACGTATCGTTTCGTAGTCCTACGTCCTGCACCTAAGCTATCTAAGATTACAAGTCATGCGAATAAATTAGTCGTCTTATTTTGACAGTTTCATAATTATTACGCGCTCTTGTTAATTTCATGTACACCATGCAATAATTATTATTACAGACAGTGGTGAAAATTACCATAAACACAATAAATGTTACTATCCATACAAATATCATGCAATGATTTTTGCCATTACACTGCAATCAGTTTTTACAATAGGCCAGGACCATTAACCCTGGAATACTAACATCACCGGTTAGGGCGTTATTACTAGGCTAGGTTAGGTGCAGGAGCCACTAGAATTGACATCTAGTGCACTTAGACCGAAAGATTGGTCCATTTTGATAGCCCATGGAAGAAGAAAAGTACGTAGTAAGTCATGCTGTAAAACCAGCCCGTTCTGGCAATATACTTATTGAGCAATATTGGGCTCACATCCCGAAGATCGTCCATATCATAGAAAAACCTAGAACCAAGAATACGTCTTCGTACTTCGGCCAAGGCCGGACACTGACAGAGAAAGTGATGCACGCTTTCTTCCTCTTCTTCGTCATCACAACTTCTGCAGTAGTCATTATGGGGAATGCGGGGTCTCCTTGCGTGCTCCCCAATAGGACAGTGCCCCGTTATAGCACCAAGCACCCCACCAATATGTTTCCTGTCCAGTGACAATAATATTGTTGATCGGGCCGAGTCAAGCCGTGGCCAAATCAACCTAGTTGTCGCGCAAGTGCTGCCGTGAGTCCATCTGGCACTAGCCCTGAGCAAAACAGCCGCTTCTACTACCACTCTGCAGGAGGAAATCGGCGTTTTTAGGTTACTATAATGGTCCTCTAAATTCATATTAGCCGCATTACGGGCGAGGCGATCCGCATTACAGTTCCCCGCGAATCCACTATGACTAGGTATCCAACAGAGGGTAATATTGAAAAAACGACCCATCTCTATAAGAGCCGAGCGGCAGGTTTCGACAGCTTTAGATGTTGTCAGGACCGATTCGAGAGATCGAATTGCAGCCTGGCTGTCAGTGTAAATAGTGAAATCCCTCGCAGTGACGACATGATTACCTAGCCATGTTAAGGATTCCATAATCGCCGAAATCTCCGCCTGCAGGACGCTACAGTAATTAGGCAGGCGAAATGACAGGTTGACATCAAGAACATCCGAGTGGATGCCAATACCCACTCCTTCGTGTGGCTTGGAGCCATCAGTGTAGATAGCAAATCACTCAACGTCCCGAGGCATGTTGTTGTCCCAGTAATCCCTCGACGGAATCAAACTGTAATGGCTCTTACCAAAAGCATATTTAGGAGTAGTATAGTCAGTTTCCAAAGGTAGGTTAAAATTACTTAGTATAAGCGAATGCCCATAATCAAGCGTTCCCCACTGATTAGTTTCCCGCAGACGTAAAGCAGTGTTAGCAGCCAGCTTTTGACCGAACAAATCCAGTGGCAGCAGGTCAAGTAGCGTATCCAGTCCGGCTGAGGGGGTGGTACGAAAGGCTCCAGTTATGACAAGAGAAGCCATTCTTTGCACCTTCGCCAGCAAGTTGTTATAGACAGTCTTGCTGAGTGCCGTCCACCATACACATACACCGTATAATAGAATAGGACGGACAACAGCAGTGTAGATCCAATGTAAAGCTTTTGGCTGCAAGCCCCAGGTTTTCCCTACGGCTTTCCTACATGTATAGAGTGCTATAGTTGCTTTATTCACTCGTTCCTGAATTTTAGGGCTCCAGCAAAGCTTCCGGTCTAACAAGATGCCAAGAAATTTAGCCTTTTCAGCAAAAATTAATGGACTATTCCGTAGTGTAGGTGGGTCGAAAGAAGGAAGAGTATGTCTCCTAGTGAAGAGAACAAGCTCTGTTTTAGCAGGATTAAGTCCCACGCCACTGAGGTTGGCCCATTTAGTTACAAAAGATAGGGCGTGTTCAAGTAGTCCACTAAGGACTTCCGGGAACTTACCTGTAACAGCGATAGCCACATCGTTAGCATATGCAGTGACCTTACATCCAGACCTCTCAAGATCCAGAAGCAATTGATTGATTGCTATGTTCCACAGTAAGGGAGATAAAATACCACCTTGTGGGGTGCCTCTTGAAACATACCTATATAAAGACGTTGAGCCCAAGGTTGTAATAATGCGCCTCGATGTCAATAGCGCATTCACCAGTATGCAGAAAGGCTCGTCGACATGAAGGCTTCGAAGTGCGTCGGTAATCGCCCTAGGTTTAATGTTATTGAAGGCGCCCTCAATGTCTAGGAACACAGCCATCGTGTATTCCTTCTGATGAATAGATTTTTCAATGTATCTGACTAGAGAGTGCAGAGCCGTATCCACTGACCTTCCTTTCCAGTAGGCATGTTGTGCCGTTGAAAGGAGATGTGGAGGAATAGTCATTCGTAGATGTGTATCCACAAGTTGTTCAAGTAGTTTGAGCAAAGTTGAAGAGAGACTAATGGGCCTTAGGTCATTAGGTCGGGCGTTTGAGCTTCTGCCCGTTTTTGGAATAAACGTGACCCGCACCTCTCTCCATACGCGAGGAATATAAACTAGACGGAGACATGCTGTTAGTATGCTCTCTATCCAAGGATAGGTAATGTCTAAGCATTGCTGCAGGGATAATGCCATCAGGTCCCGCAGATTTAAACGGCTTAAAACTAGATATGACCCACAATATCTTCTCCCGAGATAAGATCGAATCACTATCACACGGTGCTGTGTGACTCAAAGGGAATTCAGGTGGTGTAGTTACCGAGCTTTCCGGGAAATGAGAGTCAAGCAAACACTCAATCGTCTCAGTGCTCGAAGATCCGATCCGTCTTCCTTTTGAAGGAAACTTGGCATCGATGGATTAGATGCCATCATTTTCCTAAATCTTGAAGTCTCAGATGACCCTTCGATACTCTCGCAAAAGCTTTGCCACGCATTGCGTTTGGACGCTCTTACCTCTTTTTTGAAGGAACTGAGATGTTTTTTGTAGGAGATCCAATCCGACTCCGTCCTAGAAGCTTTAGCCTTATTGAAACTTCTCCTGCTCACTGATCTCAATTCGGAAATCTTGGGACTCCACCATGACGTTTTTTTTGGCAGAATATGAGATGGCAGGGCACGACTCAGAAATCGCTGCCTCAATAGACGTAAAAGTATTTACCAGATCATCGAGCTGTTGCTCGTTGTGGGGCAGAGTCGGTAATGCTGGAAGCCCTTCGGTAAGGGCAATACGAAATCTGGGCCAGTCGGTCCTTCTGCGATCCACAATGTGAGGAACTGCATCAGGACGTTCAGCGAGGCTAAACTGTAAATATCGATGATCAGACAAAGGAGTGCTCTGACGACACCCTCCAGTCTTTGATAAGAAATAAGACATTCTCTGATGCTAGAGTGATGTCCAAAACTTCTTGCCTATTTATTGTTATAAAAGTCGGCTCACAGCCTACATTACATACGAAGAGATTGGTTCCCATTATATATTCGAGAAGCAGTTTGCCCCGCTCATTGGTGTCAGAGCTACCCCAAATGATATGGTGTGCATTAGATTCGCATCCTAGAATCATATCAGTTTCCGACGCCTTTGCTGCCGCTATGGCTTCTTTTAAATTAGAGGCAGGTAAGTGATCGGCATCATGAGGCATGTATGTCGATGCGACCCAGCATTATTACTAACAATATATTCATTCATATTTTCCTACAATCGCTTTCCCAGTTTACATATTTTACCGAGCTTATCATTTTTTAGTGCCACAGACAAAAATTATTTGACCAAAATATGCCCTCGGAAAATGAACTTATATTACTAACAAGACGTATAAATTACATATTTTATATTATTTGACGTGTAAATAGTATTACTATTTACACGTCAAATAGGTAGTAGAATCTACAACATTGCTAACCTTACCGCCATAGACCACAAATAGGATGCTGCCACTCACATGGACATACAACAACTAACTGAGGAAAGCACTGCTGCAGTGAGTAGTCAACCAGAACTGGAACTGCGTTTACACATTATAATGTGAGCGAACACGTCAATTTTACGTATTGTTAGTAATTTAGGGTTAAAAACAACTGAATTGTAAAAAATTTCACTACATTTTAATAACTTTTACTACAAATTTAGTGAAATTGTATGTTGTGAATTTCATTGTATGATTTTGTTGAATTCATTGCACAGTTTTCTCTCCGTGAACCTGGCTTAAAATATCTTAAATAAGCAAAAGGACCCCTATGACAACAAAACTGTCAAATCTCAGACGTAGGGAACGTTTCGGTGAAAAGGGGAAACGAAGGCTTAGTTTCCCGAAGCCCTGGAAGAGTTTGTCATACCCCACTTATCTGATTTCCGCATATGCTTGAATGGTATTCCATAATAGGGTTATGAGCCAGAAAACGGACTGGCATACACTTTTTTTTGCTAGCTCAACTTCCTGCTCATTGCCTTCGATGCCTATTACCCTGAAAAGGGTAAGACTGTCAAGGAAGCATACTTGTTGAAAAATGTTCTGACATTCCAACATGGGCTTTGATTTGACAGTACAGCTCGTAAGCGCTTTAAGTGCAGTTTGGTTGTCTGTAAATATTGATATAGGCTTGTTCACTTCAATTGTGTCTATTTCTACCTAAACAAAAGTTTTTTGTATTCACATTGGAATATTAAAATGATACCTAGGCCTCTAATAACAGCGCCAGAAGATGCATCGGTCTTCGAGTCGTCCGTGTGTAATATAATTCTACCGGGTTGGAGTTTTCTGAACCGGTCAGCTCATTTCTCCCACACCCAGAATTCTTCGTCCAAAAAGGGCTCAAAACGTTTAACCAAGTAGTCTGCACCGAATGCAAACAACGGCTGTACGAATCTACCCAACAGAACTAATAGATCTGACAGCAGCATGCCCGTACTTCAAACATATCTCGTGATGACGACCTTTTCTCCTTTGAGAGTGTAAATCGAACTGCAAACGTGCGCGACGATCTGGGGGTGCAATGTTGGCCGTTTGTTGTTTTTGCAGCGGTGCAAGTAGGGGGGGGGGTGGAACTAGCGTCGTTATTCGTATATCGTTTGCATCCTCTCTTCCAGTTCGAGACCTAGGACGATTACCACCTCAATGGGATTTTCCCAGAGAAAGACCAAAATGAGTTTAAGCACCATCCTGAGCGAAGCTGAGCCAAGGTGGTACGTGTGGCTCTAGAAAGCTGTTGTTCGTCTAGTATAGAGATGGCAAAATAACCATCTACAAGGTTTACCGTCAGGGGAGCACCTAGCTTTCGGCCTTTATCTCCCGGTCCTTCGGCCGGTTTGGACCTTCGGCGTTTTACTGACATGGTCTTACTGTCAGATGGGGATTTCTCCATCTAGTGAATGCACTTACCTTTAGGAACCCAACCCCGGGGTTGCAGCACCAGCTCGATGACTCGGGTAACAACCTACAGCCACCTTGAGGCCAACACCTTGATGGGCAAGAACCATGGTCCCCTGGGCACACCCAACCCGGAGGTACACTATTCGCTAAAGACTTCTCTATAGCAGGTGTGATCCTCCTTCGGCCCCCTATAAGTTAAGCCTCACCTACGAATTCAGATGTGCACATCCCAGGCTCGTTGGACCTGTGACTAATCGTCTGCTTAAAGCAGACTTATAGCGCTGTTTTTCACATCCAGGCGGCCGGCCCCTTCAGTATACTAGTCAGCAATGCGATTCGGGCCGTGTCATCAATCAACAAACTAAGTTAGATATAGGCGCGTAGGCATCTTCCACCAAGGCAGTTCTCCCTAACTAGCCCCTTCGAAGCTCGGTTATGCGAAGCCGCCAGCTCCGAAGCTCACACGATTAACCGTATGGTGAACCCCCACACCAGAGAACACCGTTTATCGTGCTCGGCCTATTTATGACTTCCCTCCCGTAAGTTATGGGAGGAGGTCGGTCATGCCATAACGTACATAACTAGGACGCTCGGGAACGTTATCGCCCGAATGGTCTTTGTACAGATCCACGCCATGGCGTATCAACCATACCAGGGGCCTCCCTGCACTACTAGGTACGTGGTGTCGCAACTCACTAAAGATCTCTGCCCCACTACACAGCCTTTTTGACTGATGTCACAAGGACCATAGGCCCCCCTGCGGGCAGTATAGAGACGACAGTTGGTCGAACGCGTAGGACACGATTTTCAAACAGATCATTTGTGGCTTTGATTACCTTGCTAGTATGCAATTGCGTTAGAACCGCCTTGTAAGTGTTGGTGTTATCTAGGGGAACTCTTTTTAATCTTTGGACTTCCCTTTCCATGTCCCTTAGCGAGCGTCTTATGTGACGTGGCGGTGGGTTTTTGTCCATAAGATCGTGGTTCAACAAGATACTGCCTAGCGAAGAACATATAATGACTTTTCAGATTTAGGAGCTTTTTTTTGGTGAAGTTGATCTTGAGATGTGATGCGTTCGCATCGCTGCATTCTGACACGTTTGAATCCGCTTCCATTGAGTGTCGCAGAGATTGTTTGTCCATAAAGGTGCTGCATAATTTACCACAGAACGACCGATGGCTTTATACGTGGTATAAGTAACGTCTCCTTTTCTGTTCCCCATTTGCTGCCAGCAAGAGATTTCAGGATGTTGTTCCTATTCTTCATTTTATCACATACGTCGTTGGCCTGGCTGTTGAAAACGCCATGATTGACGATTGTGACGCCGCGGATTTTGGGGTGACGAACAGTGGGGACTACGGTGTTGTTTACTTTGGTGTCTAGCCGTAAGTTGTATTCGAGATTGTACGTGGTAAAAAGCGTGGCCGAGGATCTAGGCGCTGATAGCTTTAGGTTCTTGCTGTTGAAGAAGATGTTAAGGTTTTCTAAGTAACTATTGATAAGGTCGGAAATATGTTTGCCGGATGTCAGGATGGTACAGTAGGATATTATGTCGATTCCTTCGGGTGGGAAGCCCTGACATGTAGAGGTTAAACAAGGTGGGCGATAAGACTCGCCCTTGTGATACTCCTTGCTTGATCCTTCTTAGCTTGGATTTCTCATTTCTTAACTCCTACTCCTACTACTGGATTGACGTCCGGCAATGTAGTTTGCAACCCATTTAACTGTATGTGACGGTGTGGATGTATTACGAAGACCCGACAGTAACGAGTGATTCGCCGTATCAAACGCTTTCGACAGATCTAATGCCACTAGGATGGTGCGCTTAAACGGCTTAGGCTGGTTAATCACATTAAAGACCTTGGAAATTATTCGGTCTAATGCAGTGGTGGTTCTATGCATTTTCCTAAAGCCTTGTTGGTGATTGGCGAGTTGTATGTGTGTCGCAAGAGTTTTATGTATCAGCGATTCCAGTATGATGAATGTTCGAAGCGAAAGGTTCATCGTGGCAGTGATATACTCTATGGCCGACGTGTCAAGCGTTTGAGCATTATCATTGCTATACCGTCCGGACCAAGTGCTTTTGAGTTTTTGGCGTTCTTTATGGCATTGGCGACTTCTATGGTGGTGATTCGAATATGCTCATCTATCGTAGTGGCTCGTGTGATTTTTCGCTTGAGCCCATCCTCGGCCGGATGCTCGACGAACTGCTTGTTAATTTGATTGGAACATTTCTTGTCGTCGCTCATGGTAGAGTTGCCAAACTTGATAGCGACCCTTCCTTGTGTTTAAGTGGGGTTTAATTGGCCCTTACTGTATTCCATAGTTCGCTCACACCTGTGGTGGTATTAAGATTTTGGAGGTGCGAGTACAATTTACCTCTCCTGTGTTCATTAACTAGCTTAACGATGGCTGCGCTAAGGTCATCAATGCGTGGATCATTTGGGTCTGCACTCCTTAGCTGATCCCTGGTTTTTTCTAATTTTGCCGCAAATGTTGGGAAGTTAGGTTTTAGGCTGAGAATGAGTTTAGTCTCCTGAACAGCTGCTATCTGGATGTGGTGTCTGTCCATGAACTCAGTTAGCTCGGCGATTTTATTCTGGAGTCCGTTGCAATTAATTTGGACTATTTTAGTGGTTGAGTAGTTCAGGTCGATGGTTCGTGGAGCTGGGGTCAAATTTTGTCTTGGTGGGACAATAAATGCCATAAAGGGGGTTTAACGTCCGTGCATACCGTAAAGGTTTATCAGACGGCCTCGAATAGGCGAACGGATTGAATACGTCAATCAACGGCCCATAAAGGTAGCAGTTTTTCTTACCAAGTGATAAGGCTTGGCGTTTACATACTGCTGGATGCTGTTTACATACTGCGTGGCCTTCCGCCACTGCTGCAGTGTGGGCGCCTTGCACACCCACGTAGGACTGGTCGGCTAACTATTCGGGTAGAGCGGGATAGTCATTTCCCCTGGGTCCCCACTGGTATCGACGTATAGTCTTTTTCCCAGTGGGGGGTCCCCCCTGCTCAAACCGGCGTGAAGCCAACTACAACGCGACATTGCCAAAGGCAATGCCAGACAGACCAGAGCTGAAACCGTTATACAGCATCCGGGTACAACCGCCTGCGGCGGCGACTAAATGCCTCCTTGGCGAAGGCATTTAGAGCCAGGACATATTCTCGTCTAAAGAGACAACGAGTAACGTTCAGAGAACCATCCTCGATAGTGACGCCGAATGCGTCAAAATTCCGGATATCCGCGTACGCCGGGCAATGGCATAGTACATGCGTCCAATCTTCATCAGCTAAATTGCGCGAATGTAGCCATGCATTAAGCGATCCGTGACCAGTGATGAGGAATCCTAGACTTAGATTGAAGTCTAAGTCAGCATTACCTCTCACGTCACTAACCTACCTAACGTATTCGTAGGTAGTTCTCCCATACGACGCTGCTTCCCATCTAGACTGCCATCTAGACAGGGCACACTCCTCCAGCAGGCCGGCGATTTCTCGTCGGCCTTTACCAGCGACACTCTCAGGGGACAACAAGCTACTAGGGGGAAACGAAAGCCCTCTCCGTATGTAAAACGCCGTTCCACGACGCAAGATCTCCAAGTCAAGAGGGGGTGCACCCATCAGGACTTGGAGAGCCACGGTAGAAACCGTCTTACACACTCGGAGACATTTAGTCAGCGGGACACGTTGACACGTTTCACACAAATCCCTACCACCAGGGGTAGAGGCGAAATCCATAAGAGCCACGGATCCATACGCTGCACAGCCAACGAAAACGGATTCGTAAATCTTCTGGATTGCGCCTCTACCGAGACCCCAATCCTTCCTAACAATACGTGTCAACCACTTACAAATATCGACAAACTTTTCGGTTACAGCTGTGAAGTGGAACCTGAAGTTCATCCTCTCCCCCATAGTTATACCCAAGTACTTGACCGGGATCGTCGAGTACTTGAGCCTAACTTCCCCCATCCGAACCACTGGGGGACGACCACTATCAAAACTGCCCTTAATCATCAGTGTGACCGTCTTAGAGGATGAGACTTCAACCCCCATCTGGGATCCCCATTGATGGACTACGTCCATGTATGAAAATCCCAAACGCTCTAGCGCAGCACGCGAGTTACCCTCAACAAGGAGGAGTAAATCGTCTGCATAGGCGCAGCACTTGCACAGCCGGTCGAGAGACTTCAGCAGGTCATCCATCACTAAGTTCCACACTGTCTTGGTGGGACAGATCGGACAGCGTTTGCAGGGGTAGAGGGTGATAATTATTGAAAAACCTTGGTTGGGGGCTGTTGAGAGGAGTTAGATGATGAGCGCCGCCCTCTATTACTACATCTGCTCACAGTATACGTTGAGCCCCATTGACTCAGATGAGTACGTCCCGAGCAGTTTTTTAGGTGGACCCATTCTTCACAGTACGCGCATTTAACCGACGATTTTACATTGGTCTAAATCGTATTTCCGCAGACACAGCATATCCATCGACCTGGATTCGGTTCGATGACGGCACGTAGTAGCAATGTGAGGGAGGAGCAGTTGGGCCGTCAAGACTGCTCCCCAAGGATATAAATGGTACGAATAAGACACATAGTTTCTTCCGTCGAAGGGGTTCGTTGCGACTCTTGGCAATGCTGGATAGCATGGGTCGTAGTATGAAGTATAACAATTTGGCCGGTCAAGGAGGCGTACAAAAATTCACGACGCAACAGAGCCACCTAACTTTTTTATCGTTATGCTATAAAGTAGATGCTCCTTCAGTGCCTAGGTATAGCCGAGCCAGTTTGTATTTTGTAGGACTATACACTGAGTTTGTTCTGCAAAGTCGAATCATGTATATGCTCATGATCGGAGAAAGAGGGGTCATCCGAAAAATGCTAATTAGGAATCTATCTATTGAGCTGCAGTTGCCTTTCCCACTCGCTTTATAGTAGAATCAGAATCGTCGGGTAAATAGGTAGATGCCATGACCAAATTGTCGTGGCCCTCGCTAGTCGTACTACTAGATCGCTGTTGATGAATTCAGAAGGACATAAGTTAATAAATGCATTTGCTAACTACAATACATTAGATTAGATTTAGGGAGGGCTCAGGCAACAGAGTTGCCCTAGGCACTGCGCCCGGTGGTCTATTATTGTGCCATTGCCCCTACTATGAGTTAGATGAATTTATATAACCGACTGCCTTCGATAAATCGATTTAGCTGGGCCATATTTATAGTGGCGATATCCTCTTCCAAGGGAAAAGCGATACCGAAACATTCCAAACGGCGCCTTGCTAGCCTCTCACACTCACACAGGATGTGGGTGGCAGTTTCGTCGTCAGCCTCACAGAAGCGACAGCTGGCGTCAGTAACAATGCGCAAGCGCTTTAAATGACCGTTTAAACGGCAGTGCCCCGTAAGGAGCCCGCATATAATCCTAACCCTGTTTCTGCTCAGTTTCATCAGACCAAGGGTACGATTGGGTGAGTAGCAAGCAACAAAAAGTTTTGACTGCCTAAGCCCTGGAAGAGCTTCCCAGTGTGAGGTGGCTTTGGCTTTTTCCCACTCACTAATTACATTTCTGCATATACAGAGTGGTAGCCCACAGTAGGGTTCTGGACCATAGAAGGGAGTAGTGGATGATCTTCTCGCGAGCTCGTTGCCGTAAACCCCGAGTGCCCAGGTACCCAAAAGAGGGTGAGACTGTTGAGACTTCCCACCTGTTGGATTATTTCCTGACAAACCCATACGAGCTTAGATGTGACAGTGCAGCTCGTCGGCCTGCTCATTGCCGTAATACCCCGAGTGCCCAGGTACCCAAAAGAGGGTTAGACTTTTGAGATTTCCCACCTGTTGGAGAATTTCCTGACAAACCCAAACGAGCTTAGATGTGACAGTGCAGCTCGTCAGTGCTTTTATTCCTGCCTGGCTGTCAGTGAAAATTGCTATTTTCTTGCTGGTGTAACCTTTGTCAAGGCATACTCTTGCACACACTTCAATTGCGTGCACCTCCGCCTGAAACACCGTCGGATGTATTCCCATAGGAATAAAGATATTGGTATTCGGGCCAGTAATTCCAGCGCCAGATCCTGTATCAGTCTTTAAACCGTCCGTGTAGAATTTGATGGTATGTACTAGGGTGGACATGCCAGGTACGAATTCGTTCCGCTATTGAGTTACTACACAGAGTAAGGTCAATTACTTCTTGCCTTACTCGTTTGGGTTTGTCAGAGTAAGGTCAAGTACTTCTTGCCTTACTCTGGTTACAAATGTAGGCTGACATCCTCGGTTGAGAATACATAGGTCAATTGAAGTAATTAATTCAAGTAGGTACTCACCTCTTCTGTTTATGTCTGTGCTACCCCAGAGTGTATGGTGAGCGTTGGCGGCACAGCTTAGCAACAGGCCTTTCCCGTTGGTGTTGCAGTGGAAGGCCAATTTCTGGATTTCCCCCGCTGGAATATCCATGTCGCCAGGTAAGTAGGCGGACGCTACGACCAGATTGTGGTTGCCCTCGCTGGTGCTGCTAATTTCTATGACCACTAGGTCACTGTTGGTAAATTCTGAAAGACAGAGGTAATTAATACGTTTGCTAACTACAACACAGGCGGCGAGTAGAGCCCCTGTCATACACCAGATTCGTATTACTGACGCTTAGTCCCTTGACGCTCCTATCATGCTGCCACGGTTCCTGAACTAGAACTATAATAAGTCGATGAACTGCACTGAAACTATATCCGAGGCTTCTGGCTTGGCGCAGATTGTAGTGTACCACATCCGTGCTCGGATTTTTCATATCGATCATCCTTTGGGGCTATATCATCTAATCCACTCATAGGGTTGGGACTGAGAGATATGTCTTCCTCCTCCATCTGCTCCGGCGATTCAGAAAGGGTGCGGTGCTTTGGTTACTCTTCACAGGAGCTACTAGTTTGAACATGGGTATTGAGCGCATTGCTGGTGGCATCGGAGGAACTTTTATCGCTCTCTTTCGCCCTGTCCAGAATACTTACCATCTTCGTCACATCTTGTTTGAGGACGCCTTTCCAGTTGTTGGCTTCATCTCCCTCTGTCGTAGCGTTTGTTATCTTCCACTCGTTCGTTTCGCCTGCCAATGAGTATAATTGAATCGTTCATTTCAAAAACCACAAGCAAATCTCTAATAAACGGACAGTTGCACAAATAAAATTCGAAATTCTTGCATTACAGAATTGTATTTCGAGCAAAGAAGTTTTGAAATTACCGGAAAATCTGTCTTTTTCGTAAAGCAAAATTCACTTTCCAGAAATCGCTGTACAAATATGGTTTATCTCTCCGTGTAGGTGGAATTTCTTAGAGATTCAGGAGTCGCGGCATTTAATCGTGCAGTTTTCTATTATTTTAAAATTAAAAAAAAAATTAAAAAAATGTTGCCTTTTGAAGAAAAAGTGCAAGAACAAGTCAATTTAGAATTCACGAAAAATAGTGTTCTCCATTTCGAGAAAAAATTGTATTGGCAAAAACATGGTTGAAATGAGTAATAGTGGTTTTAAATGAATTCGCAGCGCAGTCCAAACTAGTTTTATAAAATGTTATACCTTTGTGAAATATTCTCATAAGCGGACACTTCCAATAAGCGGACAAAATCTCAATCCCCAATGGTGTCCGCTTATGGGAAGTTCGACTGTATTGCTAAATAAGCTTACGCTACTCATTAAAGTTTAGGGCTCCTATAACCAAGCCGACCTGGATACCTTATCTGAATGGTGCATTAGGAACGGTATGCACCTAAATGTTTCTAAATGTGCTCAGATGATATCTGGCACTGAGTTCCAAAACTCGCTTCTTGCATTTCGAAAAAAATATCAATGTCCAAGTTTCAAGTTTGATTGTAAAGTCAAGAAAAAATGCTTGAAATCTTTTTGTCTTTCAATATATTCTCCAAACAGTAAGAAGTTTATTATGTAAAATTTTTAGGGAAAAAGCAAAGTCAGACTTTAATTATTTGCAAAAAACCAAACCTACTTTGAAATTTTCCAAATTGCAAGAAGCGAGTTTTGGAAATAAGTGCCTCATATATTCCCTTAAACCTTTTCCATTTTCCTATCGTTATCAAATTAATTCCCTTCCTCTTAAATGTGTTTCAACAGTTGACGACCTAGGCGTAACCTTTGAAACTAAGCTGAAGTTCAACGTCCATATTGAAAATTTGGTTCTTAAAACATCTAAACTTTCTGGTTTCGTATTAAGATGTTTTCCATTTTCCTATCGTTATCAAATTAATTCCCTTCCTCTTAAATGTGTTTCAACAGTTGACGACCTAGGCGTAACCTTTGAAACTAAGCTGAAGTTCAACGTCCATATTGAAAATTTGGTTCTTAAAACATCTAAACTTTCTGGTTTCGTATTAAGATGTTCCAATGATTTTCGTAACATTGGAACTGCTGTAAGACTATTCCTTTCGCTTGTACGCAGTTTACTGGAATATGCGTCTGTTATTTGGTCACCATCTGCAGAACAAAACAGAACAGACTTAGAATCAGTTCAACGTAGATTCACTAAATCTTTATTTTTTAAATATGGAATACCTTACCTACAGTATCCTCAATGTCGATGTCTGGTGGCCCTGGGCCAAATGGATGATGGTGGCCCCTACCAACACCGAAACAATAATTTGTTATATAGAGACGACATAGTTTAAATTGTGTATTTTCATTCACCATTTTTTCGTTTATCCATGGGCAATCATGTTAATGCGATACATCCTTTATTTTAAGGAAATCTATAGACATCGCTGCTTGTTGTTGTTTCGTTACAATTTCATTAACTCTTAGTTAGTACAATTGTAGCAAACATTTCCTTAAATGCCACTTCCTTTCAGGAAATTAACCAAATTCATTCGAGCTGCTCAGTAGCTGTCAAAATGTTGCCTCAATCGAATAAGAGTGCTTTGTATATTTTTAAGCGTAGAAACTAATATTTTCATTTTCGATAAAAGTCCACTGGGCTACAAGTGTAGCCCGCCTGCCCAATCATGTATGTATCTTTTGTGGTAGTCTTCGATATCCTTTAAGAATAAAAATATGATTATAAAACATTTTAGAAAATAGCAGCAGTAAAATGTTTGAGGGCTCCAGTACACAGTCATATTTGTCCATATTTCTATTGTAATATGCTTAAGCCTACTTGATTTCGCTTACTGTATGGCTAAAAATTTATACTGAATGAATCGAGTAGGCTTCGGTATATGACATACTAGAAATATGACTGTGTAATGGAGGCCTGACAAATAAAAGGCTTTCAGGATAAACGTACAAAAACTAGATTGTTTTTTTTTTTTAATGAAAAACCTGGAGTCGAACCTCTAAATGTCTTACTGTGTGCATATGTCACCTGATGCTATCATAGCTTAGTTTCTGGATAGAATTTTTATCAATTATCGAAAATAGGGAACAGTTAATATAAATATTGTGAGTAAAATTTCAATCACCATAATTCAATATTTGTAGCTTCTTTGGAAGTAACTGTACTCTCAGTTTAAAAAATTGTGAAAATTTGGTACGCAAAAATAGTTTGCAATTCCACAAAGCAATTTACACTACATTCTCTCGCTTGATGTTTCATTTCAAAGCTTTTTTTGTTGGTTTTTGAGAATATAAAATTTTTTTATATTACGCCTAACCACGTGGCAAATAGGTGCGTGCCTAACGAATGGTTAATACTGATCCATTTGTGAGCTGTTTACTCGGGATAATTTTTTTTCCGGGAGTCCTCTTTTTTTCAGTGAAGTTTTTTATATCTCTCGTGACATCTGCGAATTTCACCTGGTTGATGCTTTCAGCTCAGCTATTTTTTCCATACTCAATTCCAAAATGCCAAGTTCAAGAATTTCTAAAAAGGGACACTCCGTTTTAGGTCTTCTGCAAGTTTCTTCAGCTCCTGAACGACTAATACTCCTATAGCGTAATCTCCGTCCAGTTGTTGCGGAGCTATACGTTCGAGATTAATTTTAAAAAGACAATACTCTCGTCAATTCGTCACCAACAAATTGTTTTCTCTATTAAACTCATTGGTATTACTGACTTTCGATATAGGTACTTAAAGCGTAAGTTGGATGATAAAATTACCAATTTAGGGATTCATTACTGCTCACAGAAATTGTCCTTTCATCGTATGTCATCTGGAATAGAAGTATCTTTCGATACTCGTAGTCTAGGAGGCAGGTACCCAACTACCTTCCTCATAAGGTAACCGGCTGAAAATGTGTACAGGTGGTAGTTCATCACCGCTTCTGTGCAAAACTGCTGGTCAGCCCAGAATTTAGCGGTTCCTTGTTAGGGAAATTACGCAATATGTGTGCTAATTTTGAGGTTCAATCTTCCTCATAAGGTAACCGGCTGAATTTAAGTGCATGTGTTAGATCTCGACTTCCAGATGCCGAAAGTGCCGGTCAGCCCAATTTTTAGCGGTTCCTTCACCTATGCTGACCGCCTGAAAGCTGCAAAAAAATGACCCCTACCTTCCTCATATGGTAACCGGCTGAATTTATGTTCAAACGATAGATCTCGCTTAACCGTATCGAAATATAGTGGGCTGACCGCTCTGAACCGGTTCCTTGACCGGTTTTAACCGGTTTAAAGTATTGAAAATATCCTCGTAAAAAATGGATTTCTGATCATACCTGATTAGGTAACCAGGATGGATTTGTATTCAAATGGTAGATCTCAATTCGCCCCTGTCGAAAGTACTGGTCAGCCCAGACCAAACCGGTTCCTTGATGCATTTTTACCGATTCAAAATAAGCAAAAATACACCAAGTACACAATATAATCTACTTAATTTTGGGGGGATATGAAGTAATCACCCAATTAAATTTATGTTCGTATGACAGATCCTGATGCGCCAGTCTCGAAAGTGCCGGTCAGTCCAGACTAAACCAGTTCCTTAACGCATTTTTACCGATTCGAAGTAGGCCAATTTACACCAAGTACACAATATAATCTACTTAATTTTGGGGGGATATTAAGTATTCCCCCAATTAAATTTATGTTCGTATGACAGATCCTAATGCGCCAGTCTCGAAAGTACCGGTCAGCCCAGACCAAACCGGTTCCTTGACGCATTTTTACCGATTCGAAATATGCGAAAATACACCAAGTACACAATACAAACTGCATAATTTTGGAAAAACTTAGGCCCGATTTCTCAAAACTCTTATCGAATGGTTAGTCTTATCGTATTTAGAAGACACACAAGCTTTTCTTTTAAACTGAATTGAATTTTTGTTTATTTTGCATAGTTATTCCATATTTTGCTTGGTTATACCATCATCTTAGATTAAAAACATCATTGCACACTGGTCTAGTGACTCTGTCGTCCCTATCTTTAAAGATAAAATTGTGTTTCTCACCGTAGAGGAAAAATGATTTTCTTATAGAGTTTTCAATAATAAGGTGTTGAAAAGAAAAACGTGGATATGTATGTTATCATGAAGAAGCAGACACAAGGATAATTTACCATGCATCCAAAATTGCAGAAGAAAACCCTATCGCAAAAGTTCTCATCAAAGCGAATTTCACAGATATTTTAATTATTACATTATGTAATACTAATAAACATAATTTCCCCTATTTAGAGATATGGATGGCTGGGGCTAGCAAACATGAAATGGAAAGCATCAATTGTACCGAACTATCAAAGGTACTTGGGCCAAATTTATGTAAGGATTTGCCTGCACTACATGCCTTTACAGGTAGCCACTAAACTGCGGCATTCTATAGAAAGGGGAAAATCGGACCCTGTAAGATATTAGAAAATAATGTTATATTTCAAAATATATTTTTTCACTTTCGATCGAGTCTGACGTGGATGATGAAGACAAAATGAGTGGCATTCAAGAGTTTACCGCGTTAATGTACTCTGTTAGAAATTGCGACAGCGTAGATAAAGCTCACGTAGAAATTTTTGAGAAAATGTATGCTAGCAAAAAAATTCAGATCAATTTCTAAAAAAAAAATAAGGGGCTTTGATTCTACTTTGATTCCTCCTTGCTGGAAATCATTGAAGCAAAAAATATTGAGGACAATGTACGTTTCAACAATGTGGCGAAATTCCACCAAGGCAACATGTACAGTTTTACCTCCTACAAGGTACGGATGGAAAACCACAACTGCGAATGATTCGGTAAGGCTGGAGCTCCATTGGTTTGACGGCGAACAAACCCCTTTGAAAATAGAAGACATCGTAGAACCAACGCCACACGACGATATTGACGACAATGACGATATTGCTAGTAATATATATAGCTCCGACTCCGACAGTGATTAGTCACTTTAAGATAAATATGTAATATAATCAATAGAACTGAATTAATTGTTTATTTAATAATTTCATTTGATTTAAACATAAAATATATGTATATGCATACTTAATTTTTGCCTACTTTGAATCGGTAAAAATGCGTCAAGGAACCAGTTTGGTCTGGGCTGACCGGTACTTTCGAGACTGGCGCATTAGGATCTGTCATACGAACATAAATTTAATTGGGTGAATACTTAATATCCCCCCAAAATTAAGTAGATTATAATGTGCACTTGGTGTATTTTTACTTATTTTGAATCGGTAAAAATGCGTCAAGGAACCGGTTTGGTCTGGGCTGACCAGTACTTTCGACACAAGCGAATTGAGGTCTATCATACGAACATAAATTTAATCGGGTGAATGCTTCATATCCCCCCAAAATTAAGTAGTTTATATTGTGTACTTGGTGTATTTTCGCTTATTTTGAATCGGTAAAAATGAATCAAGGAACCGGTTTGGTCTGGGCTGACCAGTACTTTCGACAGGGGCGAATTGAGATCTACCATTTGAATACAAATCCAGCCTGGTTACCTAATCAGGTATGATAAAAAATCCATTTTTTACAAGGGTATTTTCAATACTTTAAACCGGTTAAAACCGGTCAAGGAACCGGTTCAGAGCGGTCAGCCCACTATGTTTCGATACGGTTAAGCGAGATCTATCGTTTGAACATAAATTCAGCCGGTTACCTTATTAGGAAGGTAGGGGTCATTTTTTTGCAGCTTTGAGGCGGTCAGCATAGATGAAGGAACCGCTAAAAATTGGGCTGACCGGCACTTTCGGCATCTGGAAGTCGAGATCTAACACATGCACTTAAATTCAGCCGGTTACCTTATGAGGAAGATTGAACCTCAAAATTAGCACACATATTGCGTAATTTCCCTAAGAAGGAACCGCTAAATTTTGGGCTGACCAGCAGTTTTGCACAGAAGCGGTGATGAACTACCACCTGTACACATTTTCAGCCGGTTACCTTATGAGGAAGGTAGTTGGGTACCTGGCTCCCGTACTATCGGTAAGGTATATCACACGCTGTCGTCAGCGCACAATGCTCCTCAGGAGTTAGAGCAAAACAAGAAAACAAACCGTCCACATTATGCTTGCATTGTTTTTTTAATTACTTAATTCAATTTCCGATTATGTATGCTGACAAAATTGTCTTTGTGCACAGGGAAAACCTACACCTCAAGCTTACTAGTTATTCTAGTGTAATAAAACTATAATAAGCAAATTTAAAACCAAAAAAAATTGGGAATCGAACATTGGAAAACTTTTCGATTAATTCCGAGAATGAGCAAAAATGTTTAATTTATTATCGCATAAAATCATCATTATTACGCTTTGTATTAGCTGCAATATAGTGTTATATTTCAAAAGAGTATTGCATGGAGGCCCCTTGAGAAAACTGCCCTTTCCGAGTGGTGGCCCCCGGAATGCAAACGTTCCTAGAGAGTGGTGGCCCCTTCAAAGTGGTGCCCCTGGGCGACCGCCCAGTTCGCCCACCCCTAGGGCCGGCCATGGTCTTATCTTTTTAAACATTATGTCCTTGGAGAAAAGAAGGTGTTTTCTCGACCTTTGTTTTCTTTACAAAATCTGCAAAGGGCTTATAATTACTTCTACAGTAGAGGATATTGTGTATAGACTTCCCAGTTATAGGCCTCGTAGTGTAGCCATTTTTAACACCCCAACTGTTTGTCTTTCCACTTACATGAACTCGTCTATTATCAAAATGATGCGCAGTTACGACGATTTGGAGCTTGGTCCGCTGCCTTCTTCCATTTATGCATTTAGGCGCGCTCTGTTGTCTAAATTAAATTAATATTTTTATCAGTGATTATAAATATATTCTAGTTTCCATACTCGATTTTGCATGTACAATTAATTTCTTGCATTTTGTAGCTAACCTATTTAAATTCTTGAATTTTACGGTTTTGCTTTCTTACTCCTACAATTAGTTTAATAATATCTTTCATTTTTCCCTCTTCTTTTATAAAACTTTAGATAACAGTTCTATAGTTTCTTAAGGTGCTGTGTTATTAGAATTATTGTTGTTCTGTTCAGATTGCCTATAATAATAAATAATAAAACCTTTACCGACCGATTGGTGTATCGTTTCCAGCCAGTTAACCAAATGGATATCTCATAGCGTTTATTATAAATACCCAAAATAATACTTTCCTAATGAAACATTTTTTGTCCTTTCCTGAAAAATTCACTTTGCGGACTTAGGTGATTTCTGTGATGATTGATTCAAGACCTAGCGTCGTCGGTGCTTCGCGGTAGACCATCTTTTTAGATTATGCTTTTGATCTCAAAAAATCCTTACAAAAACATAACTCGATCTTGGAAACTCTCAATATTATCTCCGGACAAGATCCAATGTTGGATTGTCGCGTAAGTATTTTTTTCATAAATTATAAAGGGAAATTTACCTCGTACAAATTGTATACTGTCTGCAATTTGATATTGATTCAAAGGAAGCAAAAAAGTTAATATGAATTGCCTCGACAGTCCCTACAGCAAATCCATTTTTCATATCCCAAAAATCGAATAAAAGGCAACCTTTCATTTATTCATATCATGTCGTACGTCATTCTCCCATTGTCGACAACCCAATATACTACACGTATATTCGTCTATGTATGAAATAGCCGAGAAACCAGTCCAGACGTTTCCTATTATAAGCCCAGGACCACCTAGCACACAAGAAGGACGAATATGACGATATTACGTCTTCCTATACAGATAGAACCATCCCGCGTCAAGTCGTCACGAGGACACCGAAACAAGCACGACGAACAACAAGCTGGACGTTGAAAATGTTTCAGCATCCAGCTGTCAGTGAAACGAATATAATAAATGTCTGTGTCAGACACTTTTACCGAAAAAAATACGATCTGGCACCCTATCTGGTTCATTTTCATCCGCTTCGTCACTGATTCCACATGACGAACCATCCCCAGCAGCGCAGCATACCAGGATATCATTTCGGAATTTCACGTATATATCTGAAGTCGTTGTGTGACTTACAGTTAAACGAACATCCTTTTGCCACGTTATCGTCCTTGTTCTCTACAGTCTCGCTGTATGTAATAGTTTCCGTCTTCTCTTGTATCCGACCGGGTGTCGTCGTTTACGCTTCGATAAAATTCAATGTCCTTGGCACTATATCGAGCCGTCATAAAAAGACAGCAGTAAACTCATTGCGCTATGAAAGAAAGCCAGTATGGTGTCAGAATTAATTAAATGTTTCGAAAATCGTTGCCAGGCGGATATTTATACCAGCTGCTGAGATAGGACAAAGGATCATGCTGGATTATGTTGATGACTTAGTGTATAGGGTTAATTGCGACAGACCAATTTGCTGAAACTAATAAACATGTAAAAGTTTCGCAAAGAATGAGTTGAAGACAATGTCGTGAAAATTCTCATAAAACAGGCAAGAATTACTGTAATTGCAACATCGACTTCAGCTCGAAATAAATTTCAAGAAGTACTCGCAAATTTCGAGTTGAATCATGAGAAATTAGACTATCCGACTTGGCACACATTTTGGAGCAGAAAGATCGATTTTTCGAACAAAAAAAAAACTTCAATTAACACAACTTACTCCCGACGGGCGTTCATTAAAAGTAAGCTCAATTTACTATTCTTCGGAATAATGATTGCACTTGCACATTGTCGGATACTCGAGCAACCTCCTCATAGGAGTTGCGACGTAGAAAAAATTTAATAGGTCTCAGCTTGCTAGAAAAATCGAAAGTCATCCTTCGTTCTTTCGCGTATACATCTGCATCGTCATCATCCTCATCACCATCTTATACGTCAGTCAATCCGACTATGAACAAGAGGGAATCGATAAGACCTGAAACTTGAACTGAAATGAAATAAATGGCAGAACCATTTATGGTATATGAATGAACCACGTTTACTGTCGAACGATTCTTGCGTAAAGAAAAAAGAAATCATAAAAACACCAAAAGAAAAGAGAAAACCGGAATCATACGAATATTAATGGCCTGAATATCGTATTGACGATATCAATTGGAAGAAGAAAAAATATGCTCGACTTATTTCCTGAGACTTTTCATCGTTCCTTGATAGCGCGCAGACACCCCCACTCCTCGTCGTTCGGCATTCATTATGATCGGTACACAGGACTCTCGGTTTAATGAGGTTATCTGCTCGTTTTTGCTCGACAGCATAGCTTCTCCTTGTCCAATAAAGCGACAGAATAATGTGCAATTTGCGTCATTTGTCTGAATGACAAAGTACGAAATGGCAGAAAAAAGGACAAGGAAAATTAATTACTCGAGATGAATGAAATGTGTATACGGAAAAGGATTCATTTCCAGGCTATAAAGTTTCAGATGAATCATTTCAATATTTAGTTAAGTTCTCTTTGTTATTTCATGCATACTGAGAGAGCAAATTTGGGATTTTGTTGAGGCACAAAGAAAGCTTAGTGCGTTGAAATTTAATGAAAGTTGTAAGTTTGATTAAGAAGGATGTTGGATATGAAACGAAATTAAAAGGAGTAAAAATTAACGGGACTTACTCAGAGATGAATAAATGAGAGGTATCTATGTACAGTAGATATCGTTTATAACGACATTGAAGGGCCCGACTATTTTATGTCGTTATAGCCGATCGTCGTTATTCTGCACATATCGTTTATAAAGACCACCGTCGTTATATACGATCATATTGTTTATAGCGTCCTGTCGTCGTAATAAGCCATCATAGGAATGTAAAGTAAAAACCTGTTTTAGACCACGAACTGACGGTGGTCCACTTTTTGTATACGTTTGCCGACAAGGGTATACGTCCTTGTGTGACACAAAAATGAACGGAGTAGCTGCTTCAGAATCTTAAATAAATTATTCTTCAGAAATAAGAAATACATTATATTATTATAAATACTAATAAATGGAAAAGTTAGCAAATTACCAAATTGTGGTTTTGTAGTCTTTTTTTGCCAACCCAATTGCGAGGACTTTTCATAGACCAATCGTTAATCTTTTAAACCAATGGCGCCGGAACAGGGGGGGGCAGCGGGGGCAACTGTCCCCTCAATCTTTTGGCTAAAGGGGCAGAATAATTAATATTTTCATACATATAATGATAAATTGAATATGTACATTGTAACATATTCAATTTATTATTCTAGTGTCGAACTCGCGGCCCGCGGGCCGCATGCGGCGCATCACATAGTTTTGTGCGGCCTGCAACCAGGTCGAAGAGACACAATGTATCGGCACAAAAGCGGTAAAAATAAATATTGGTGTTGAACTAAACTAAACTTCTCTTTTCTACAAACAATTTTCTGACGCTTTTTTGAGCTGAATTGGTGCAGCTTATTCAGCCTTACCATTTGTCCCACCACATAACAATAAATGTTTGTCTGTTTTTATCCACCTTAGTATCCGATATTTGTTTATGTTAGCGATCAATTTAGGCTCTCAAGGGTGTTTTGGGACTACCTACAGATATTTACTGTGCTATAGTGTTTTGATCAGCTATCCGAAATAAATTCTCAAAGAGTGTTTACTGATTAATTTACAAAATCTTGTTGTTTTAACATTTTCTAAAGAGTGTAATATTGTTTGAAGAACATTTTCAAAAGATTTCCAGTTTCTCTATTTTCACATGAAAGTCTCCACACCGGTTTTTGACATTTCGCCACCGAAAATAAAGCAGTTGCACTTTATTTCACAATGGAAAGATGTCATCGACAATCAATCAGAACGTGAGTGAACATTTATCTTACATTGAGTGAATAAAAAGCAAGTCTCCACCGCGCTGTTTTCACGGGAGACATGCAAGTTTTTCGCTCGGTGAACTCGGTACATACCTTTAACAAGAGTACCTCAAATTAACGACAAGGCCAACGATAGTGATATATAAAAAAACGAGGAAGTGTTTCATTCTCCTTGTCGCAGAAAACCGTGCCAAAGGTAGAGAATCTCACAGTAAGATTGGGCTCCTATTCTCGATTTCGATATTGTTGAATTTGCCGGAAGCTTCACTTACATGTTGTGCCGAAAATGCTGATCACTTTCGAAGTATATCGAGCACAGCAAGTTAATACGGCTAGTAACATTACTCCTGACAGTTCAAGCATCATCAGAAAGGTCGTTCAGTGCTTTACGACGTCTGTAAACATGGCTACATCCAACAGTGACACAAACACGTCTGACAAATCTTATCCTTCTCCATGTTCACAGAGATCGAACAGGGAATTTATATCCTTCAAAAATCATGAAAGAATTCGTTTCCCGAGGAAACCGGAAAACTTTGGGGAAACCGTTTGATCTTTAATTTTATAAAACTGTATAAAATAAAGAATATGTTTATAATCTTCACCACTTCGGAATTACAATGGGATCAAAATGGGTAACAAAAAGAAACTTAAAGGTTAGTCTCATACTGAAGTTAAAGACTAGGTATTCTAGGTGGTTTCTGATCGCTGTTGCTCTCTAATATTTTTCATAATTACTTTTTGGTATCGTTTCACAGGATATAAAAGTGCTAGATCTAGAGGTCCGGTATATGGTGACCGCTTAATTTAATACGAATTTGAGAAAAAATTCTTGCCCCCCCCCCCCAATAAAAAATTCGTTCCGGCGCCACTGTTTTAAACAAATCAACAAATTCTCAAATAGGATTTGATTTTCTCGTCTATAAAACCTGAAGCTGGACCTGTTTTGTTGTAGTCTCTACAGGGTTGCACACAGGAGACAGGAACCATACGGTTCTTAAAATGTTGTAAAAATTAAACAAATTCAAGTTTCAGAATATTTTTTTAAGCATGCCAAAGAATTTTGCACTTTTTCATCATTAAACTTCTGGAGTAATTTTCGGCAACTTCAGTCCACTTTTCACAGCAGATAAACTTAAATTATTCGGTTGACTCCTTAATTTTTCTCAACGTGAGTAGTTCATTTTTATAAATGCTTGATTTCAAGGGCTTAAAATAATAAAGTCAGCGCTGGTAAATCAGGAAACCGACTAGGACGTCGTCGAATCTTGGATCACGATATGCCCCTGTCGCAAGCAAACTGCAGAAAACTAATTTTGAGGTGCTAATAATATGGAATAATAACTGCTCCCCTATCTTGGACGTTCGTCGGTACCGAATTGATGTGGATCCGCTACATAAAGTTTAGGGCAGATTCCAACAACGATGTTTAGTGATGAAAACGGGCACGATTTTCTGGCGTACCATTTTTCACAGGGGTGTTGTCTCAAATCCTCTACTGTGTTGATTATTTTATCGTAACATGAATTTACTATTTCTTACGACGGCGACGTTATAAACCTTCAGGTTGAGTGCGATTGCGATTCGATGTCGTATCATTTTATAACTTTCTTTTACGTATGACATGAGTGCACTTCCGGACTGAATTTAATTTCCAACTCGAACTTGATCTTTGCATGCCGGAAAAGCACATACAAAAAATGACTTGTGTCGAACGTTCGTCGTTATATCCGTTCATTTTGTCTCTCGAGTAGGAAAAATTCAGTTTTTATAGCGATGGTCGCTATATCCATCAAAAATTGTACCGCACGAGCCTCTTAGATCTCGGGACTTGGAATTTCCGTCGTTATAGCCGATGCGCCGCTATAACCGATGTCGTTATAAACGATATCGACTGTATATATATATATATATAACTATGGAATATTAAATTCGTAATCGTGTAACCACAAATCCGGAACAATGAAACGAATTTATAAACGTAAGTTTCCTCCAAACCATTATGACATACAGTCGAGCGTTGATCGACCGAACTAAACCTTGATCTTTGTCATCCAACTTTTTCTTACGTCTAAGTTTGACTATATAGCGACATTGAATAATATGCAAAACATTTTACGGAAAAAACTGGTCCAACTTGTTGTTTACTGTAAACGCTGCAGCTGGTTGACTTGATTCTTATGGTATTTGTTTGGTGCTGTAAGCACTCCCTTCCCTGAGATATACATTTCAGATTTCACTATTGACTTCTGAGCGGCGTAAGATCACTACTCATCTATCAATTCAAATTTCCCAGCATCTACTTCGCGGTAAGCTTGGCGATCATTTGATAGAGTTTTTTTTGTTGCTGATTAAGTTTTTTTGAATTATCCCAGTTTAAACATCCCGTCACATACGAGTACTATATACTAGGGACCTAACAAGGTATTTGAAGTGAACTTCGCAAAAAGATAGTCATTAAATTCAACCAATCTCCGATTTCTGAAAAACTAACACAATCAGCATGTCTAAGAGAATTTATCAAAACTGCTGGCGATGAGGAATATCCTATCGAAATCTTGTGCTCTGTGGCCGTAATCGATCCGTCGCCAGTCTGTGACAGAGAAACTAGTTTTCGATACTCGTCGCATGTTTATTATTCAGAGGAAGATAAGAAATGTTCTTATAATAGAAAAACAAGCAAAAAATGTGACTAGGAAGTGATATGACAACTCCGAATTCAGTTGCGGTTGAAACGTTGACGACTACACACTTTAGTAGTCAACGTACCATGTTCCACTATACAGGGTGTCCCGCAACTGGTTAGCCATAGACCAATGGTAGACTCTACAGGACGTTTTAGGAAAAATGTCGCCAAAATTATTTCCCTAGCTTTTACCGTTAAGGAGCAATTACCTTTTTTGTGATTCTTGTCGAAAAACACGACTTTTTTCGAAAAACACCTATTTTCTAGCTTCCACTTTAGCCGAATCAATGTTTTTAATAATCTTCTGAAAGTACACAAAATTTCCAATAAAAGGACATATCGGACGTTTCGAACGGTTTTGTATCTTCCGAGATACGACGTTTTGAATTTAGTAGACATGTCAATTTCAATTTTTAATGTCAAAATTAAACCCGAATTTCGTAACGGTACATTCTAGTGGCAAATCTGCAAAGTTGACAAAAGTTGGCGTAGTATCTTAGCTTTCAAATGGCATATAAGAATAAAGCACAGGAGTCATCCAGTTTGTGAATAATATGTGTAAAAAGGGGAAAAACATAGTCCGTAAGTGGAAGAAATCTTGCTTTTACGTGGAAATAGTTCAGTCATATAAAGCATTTCCAATAGAAAAAAAATACAGTAAGGCTATTTTTTTCTTGGTCTTAGATCAGTGGGAGTCTAAACTCATTTTGCTAAAATAAATTTCATCGGAAAGGTCCCAAAAAGGACACTATTTAATCCTTGACTGGAGGTCGGCATGCGAGGTATCATATCAAAGGGGACGCCGAGTGCATTACATATCCGGTGTTTGATTCCTATTTCAAGGACCTTCAACGAAATAAATCGCGTTTGAATGGAAAATGTTCGTGTCTCATCATCTGTATCTTTCCAAAGCCATAACTACGTGAATAATTCAAGTTGCCACTTCCTTTTTCATTTCTTAGAATCTAAGATTCTATCATTCAATTTGCTAAGGAAAAATTGGATCGGAAAACTCTCAAAAAGGACATAAAAGGACACAAGTAAATACCTGACAAATTAAAATGTTTATCCTTTAGGCGATGAAAATGAAAAATACTCTCACAATATTAATGTATACACAGCGAACCTTCGTACAAATAATTCAACACATAAAACAAATTTGTTTATACTTACCGTTATAATTAATAAAGTAGCATCTACAACAGTAGCGAAAAGTATTTTTCCATAATGCATAACAACCAAGTCTATGCTTGATGTAAGAATGTTACTTCCTCTTCAAGATTAAAGTCGGTTTGGTACATTTGCAGACTATGGTTTTTTTTTTCATTTATACGTATTATTCAGAAAATGGATGACTCTGTGCTTTATTCTTATATGCCATTCGAAAGCTAAGATACTACGCCAACTTTCGTCAACTTTGCAGATTTGCCACTACAATGTACCGTTACGAAATTCGAGTTTAATTTTGACATTAAAAATTGAAATTGACATTTCTGCAAAATTCAAAACGTCGTATCTCGGAAGATACGAAACCGTTCGAAACGTTCGATATGTCCTTTTATTGGAAATTTTGTGTACTTTCAGAGGAATATTAAAAACATTGATTCGGCTAAAGTGGAAGCTAGAAAATAGGTGTTTTTCGAAAAAATTCGTGTTTTTCGACAAGAATCACAAAAAAGGTAATTGCTCCTTAACGGTAAAAGCTAGGGAAATAATTTTGGCGACATTTTTCCTAAAACATCCTGTAGAGTCTACCATTGGTCTATGGCTAACCAGTTGCGGGACACCCTGTATAGGAGTTAGGGCAAATCAAGACTCCCTATTTATAGGGACTGTACTAATGGTACAATTTCACCAGTTCGCAATGATTTTCATCATGCAGAAACCCAACGATTTTTTAAATTTCAAATAAGTTAAGTAAGGTTGTGAAACGACGTTCTGAGAGGAAAGTATGAAGTCCGGTTCACTAGTAAGCTAGGAGCTGGCTATGAATTTGTGCGTCATTATAATAACCTTAAATGCAGTTGATGGCCGATTGGATCAAATCAAATTGTTTGTCTAATTAAGAATCTGAATATGGTTGCAGCGAGAGATTTTGGAGGCAATTTTAGACCCATACGAATTTTTCTTATCACCCTGTAGCCAAATAGTTATCTGAGCAAATAAAATCATATGGGACGAAAGACACTAGCAATTCTTCTGATTCTGCTAATTTGCAGCCCCGATCGCGTATATCGAAAACCTTGTTCAGCTCGTCCCCACGTAGGTGACGAAATCGATCAGCTTTTCAAGTGTTGAAACCGTCTGAAACCCTTATCGATTTCGTCACCTGATAGTGGACGAACTCGCATTTCCAGTGGCAAAGTACTTAGAAACCCTATGCGAATTCGTCCACTATCAGGGGACGAAATCGATAAGGGTTTCTAAGTACTTTGCCACTCGAAAAGCTGATCGATTCCGTCACCTACGTGAGGACGAGCTGAACAAGCATTTCGAAATACGCGCCCCGATCAGATATTATCGGATCCCGCTTCCTATTGTGGCATAAGTCTTCTTTTAGTACTTAGAATTGTACTGGCAAGGATACACGTTAGTAGAATGGTGGATCAGTGCAGCGATTGAATGTCTGACATACAATATAAACTCCACTTGCATGCTGCAGGGGCTACCTAAGATGTCTGCTCTTTTACACCTTCCTCTCTACACCTTACCCTCTATACCTTAAAAAACTATCCCGAAGTGCGTTTTTGACCCCATACAGAGTTTATGGCGTAAATACTCAAGTTTTAAGTATTGACATAAAACAAAATTTATTCAGTTAAATGCTATAGGGGTAACCTAAGATATCTGCATCCTCAAAAAATTGCCGCGCCCGTCCTTCCCTTAAAAACAACCCCATGCAGAGTTTATAGCGTAACAAGAATCATCATAAAATCTATTGTCTCTGGTTGAATTCTTCGGGGGTTACTTAAAATATCTGCACTTTCAAAAAATTTGCCGCGCCCCTCTACACCCTTATAAACTACCCCTAAATGCGTTTATGGCTCCTTATAGGGTTTATAGCGTAAAAACTGAAGTTTTAAGTATCATCATAAAACAAAATGTATTTAATTTAATGCTTTAAGGGTAATTTAAGATATCTGCACCTTCAAAAAATTTGCCGCGCCCCTCCTTTGCTTAAAAACAAGATAGCATTGCCACCCTAGTAGCGACGAGTTTAAGAATTCGCTTAAAACCAGATGCGTCCAGGAATTTGCCGCAGGGGTCACTTATGACATCTGAACTGTCCAAAAATTTGCCGCGCCCCTGCTTCGCTTAAAAACTTCCTCCGTCAAGTTAGCACTACCACTCCAGGAGCGACCATTTCAAGAATTTCCTTAAAACAAAAAGTATTCAATTAATTGTTGCAGAAGCTTTAAAGAATATTTCTACTTTTAAAAAAATTTGTCCTGCCCCTCCTCCTCTTTGGAAACTATCCTTAAGTGAATTTGAGCCTCATATCAGCAAATTCGAGTTTTAAGAATCGCCCGAATACTAAATGTTCCCATAGTTATTATTAGTTGTCTCAAGAGTTAATTAAAACATTTCCACCTTCAAAAAATTTGTCGCTTAACTTCAATGTGGTAGTTAGTTTTAAGGGAAGGCGGGGTGCGGTGTTTTTTTTTTGTTTTTCCGTTGAATCGCGGCAAATTCGCGACATTTAATGCACTATAGCGATCATCGAAATTTAAAAGTGGTAATGCTAATTGACAGACATTACATTCTGAATGTTGCCCTTTCTGTAGTGGGTGTGACTGTGAATGCCCTTTTTACTCGTTAACGAGCGAGCAGCAATTCTAAATACTTAGGGGTAAACCTGAAAACTGTAATAATAGTCCGAAAAGACTGCTCGATCGGCGGAACTACTTACTTTGTGTGACTTTTTACCAAAGGTTGAACTTTCAACCCGATTGACGTCATGATGAATTTCAAACGTTGAAAACTCAAACTCCCCGGACACTTGAATCATTTGTCTTATGTGCTGGGAGGCACGTTATCTCCCCTTCTTGGTGTCGTACGCCGCAAACGTCACTGAATGTGTTTAGAAAAGAACAAACACAATCCCTTAATTTCTTCATGCAGACCTTCCCCATTAGTTTCGAGGTGCTTGGGCATGGTCAGAAAGCTATCCCTCCCCCGCCCAAGTTTAGAGACCAGAGGTTCTGTAAGGAGGCTAACTTGGTATAGCTTAGTGCAGTAGTTGGCGTCACAAAAACAATCCGATTGTCTTAGTTGAGGATTGTCTGGCAAACTTTTGGAGGACATTAATGTAAAACTCCTGATGTTTGCTGAATACAATGCCAAACACTAATTCCAGGTATGTGCTGTTTGTGTAGCTGAATTGTACGCATGCCAAGGGGGTAATGGACGAACTAGGCAACCCGCTTCACTAAACCAGGGCCTGATACGATACTGCAGGTGTTTTACCTTATCTTTGAGACGGAAAGGGGCTTACCGTCTGGTATAAGAGTTTTTTTATGTCTACGAGAAAGTCCATGGTTTTTGTTGGGGATCCGAGATTACAATGTGTCTAAGTCGAAGATATCACCGATGATTTTGGTGTCTGCGTAAGCATATGAACTGCTTGGATGGGGTACTGCCACTTGTTATCCTAGGTGCATATATGAATCTTTGGTTCAGGAAAGTACGGAACCAGAGATTGTTTGTATGTCCCCCATGTTTCGTCTGTTGTGTTCAAAACGTCCAGACGTCGTAATTATATTCATGCTAGTCGAGTTCTCATTGACACTCTTAAATTTTTAGTGTAACTTCGTGGTTGAGTCTATGGCTGCCGTAAATGAGGAGGTGCTTGGTGTCCACCGCACCGTGAAGCGTCAAAAAGTCGAAAAATCGCCGGCAGATTTCTACCCCTTAATATTGACGGTAGAAGTACGCGGTCTTCATATATTTTTCCAACGTGTAAGAAGTATGCTGGCATGGTCGTAATGCTGAACATCCCTGACAAAGATAAGTCTAGTCCTAAGTCATACCATACCATTAGCCTTCTTCCAGTCTCGGTAAACTATGCTGGATGGGATTATTGTCCGCCTAAAGCGTTGCGCCCAGATATCTGACAGTAAGTCAGATGATGGCGTGGCTTTTCATTAGGGGTCGGTATCCCGCAGCCCGTTCAAATATTTTGCAGCATCGCTTGTCTGTCCGCAGAGCTCCGTTCTAAGTCCCTTTGTTTCTTCCCTCGTTTTTTTCTTTGTATTCACCTTGAGCAAATTCAGTTTATGGTGTTTTTCGAACTCACTCGTGGCCCATTAGTCGGATTACTATCTCACTCAGATGTTAAACGAGTTTATGGGGATAAATAATTTTGCTGAGCGTGCTGTTAATCTTAACAGCAGTACAAAAAAAAACGAGACCGAGTTCTAATCGTGCGAATAGCACGATGAGTGTATACCCTATACCCAAGCAAAACCCAAAATATTCAATTTCATATTTTTTGTGGGGGAGGGAGGCGTAGATGAGCCGGACTTGAGATGTCTTTATTACCTTGTCAAGGCATCCAACGGCTCCCATTTGATACTAATTTGAAGTTTTTCGTTACATTCTATCAAAAGATATGGCTGAAACTAACTTTGTAGGGGAAGTAGGAGTAGGGGTAGTCGGACCTACTCCACATTCCACCAACTCAAAGTATATGTCAGAATGAGACATTGATCAAAATTTCAAGTCGAAAGCGATATTCTACCGAAAGTTATGGCCGAATTAAAATATCAAGGAGGGGTAGTTTGTATGGGAGGTAGGGGAACCCGTGGTCCGATTTGGCCCATTTTCAATACCGTCCAAGATTTTAGCAAAACAAACACTTGACCAAAATTTCAAACCGCTAGCTTCATTATTTCGGTAGTTATCGTGCTAACAGACAGACACACGGACAGACAGACAGACAGACAGACATGGCTTATTCGATTCAGGGACCGACCCTGATCATTTATATATATACTTTGCCATACCTCCGGTGGCTCCTTTGAGGTGTTACATAATATCGGCGTAACAAAAACAATATACCCTATACCATCTTATGGGTACAGGGTATAATAACAGACGCGAGAATCCAGTTTGTATGGATTGATGACCACACGGTCTGATTCAAATTGCTGACTAGTATACTGAAATACTCTCATACGGATGTGAAAAGCAGCGCTACCTATCGCTTTAAGCTGATGTCAGCGGTCAAACGAACCTGGGATATGCACGTCTGATTTCAGCGTAAGGCTGAATTGGTGTTTATTATTATTTATAAATACACACTCAAAGAAATATTCACTCATATTGAACGAAATATATTTAATTCAAACGGTTTGCGCTTTTGATTTGGCTCCACAAGCAAATGCGTTTAATTCTAACGAGTGGCGTTTCTTTCAAAAGCATTATGATTTGTAAAAAAGCGTTTGAATTAAACGTATTCTTCATTGAAATAAACACTTATTCTTTGATTGTAAACGGGTAACACATTTTGAATAAATTAAAGGCTATTGTATCAAACGTCTCCGTTTTTATATTGAACATTTTTGTTATTTAAATTAAACGAAGCATTCTTTTTAAAGAAACGGTATGTATTTCGAAAGTAACGAATCCCGTTTTCATTTCATAGAAATTACCCCATTCAAAATAATTGAGTTTTATATGGAATTAAAAGCAAACTCTGCTAAAATCAAATAAAACATTCCGTTTGATTGTCCATTCTCCATTCGATTAGATACTCACTGTTACCTGGTTTGGCAAATCAATAAAAAATAAAACTTATGAAAACTTCAGAAAATATGATTAATATATTTCACTTTTATTTTAACACCCGCTAAACTTAAATTGCACGTGTGCAAGCGTCCATTCCTCCAGATGAATGCAAAAGAACATTCTCAAAAATATGTACTTCTAAACATCGATTCTAATGACATACGCGTTTGTTGTTAGACACTACACACTTGTTTGGAATGAATATGAACACGCGAGACTCATCAGACCGGCCAGAAGTATTTACTAACAACTGTTGTACTACATTGAAGCAAATGATATTTTGGCATCGCGTCCTTTGTTGTAGAGAGAGAATGTATTTTATCAATGCACAAATTGACTTACATGCATTTATGGCAAAAAACGAGTTAGGGATGTAGGTATGTGTATTTGTTACGCAAAGGAATGTATACACATTACTATGTAATGCGGAATCTTTTGATTTAAACGACCGGCGTTTAGGGTTTAGCTGCTCTTTTGTTTTAAACGAATTTCTCTTGGCGTAAATGAGAACTCGTTAAAATCAAACGAGATTTTTCAAACGAATACTGCGTTCAATTTAAATGTGGAGCTTTTAATATGAATGTGCATTTTTTTCTCTGAGTGCATAAATTTAATTTAAGGGGGCTATTGAAGAAGCAAATAGTGTATCTCGGGGATGGCTATGCCCAGGGGACCGTAGTCCCTTCCCATCATGGTGTTGGACTCGAGGTGGCTGGAGGTTGCTACTCAAGTCAAACAGCTGAAGTTGCATCCCCGGGCTGGGTTTCCGAAGGTGAGTGTATGCACCGGACGTAGAAATTCCCATTTGAGAATTAGATCCTGTCAATATAATGCCGAAAGTCCAAACAGTCCGAAGAGGACCGGGAGGAAAAAGCGTGAAACTTAGGCACTCCCCTGACGATATAGTCCCGTAGATGACACCCTATGTGCCAAATTTTAAGTCTTCTGAAAAGGTTGTAGACGACTACTGCGTCTCACTGTGCTCAGACCTAGCTCCTTTGGATACTTTATCTTTGGCGTCTACATTTATCGACTGTTTCGAATTCGATGCGGCTGGGGAAGAGGACGTTACTTTGATTGAGTAAGTATAATGGTGTGGTTCTTGCAGATTAGCCTTCACCCTGCAAAGGTAGTGTTGGCTGCTTATTATCTGTTGCCTATTGCAAGGTGTGAATAATATCGTGCTGACACAGCAACCTTGTAGATGATCTCGTAAAGGGTCCGAAGTGTTCTGATTTTGCTACAGGACAGGGTACACAGCGATCCTGTATTCTTGCCAGGGAAACCATCAAGGAATTAGTCTGCCATTACTAGTGTAGTCTTTGGATGCGACTCTTTTCTGAAGCAGCACGGACACAAACGACTGAGTTGAATTACTTCTCGAATATACTCTGGGAGCCATTTTCCTTATTTGCAATGGGGGGCGTGAGTCTATACTTTCGTTGCAAGACACTATTGGACATCACTCTAGCATTGGATGATCCCAGTCATATAGTCAATGTATAGAGAGTGACTTGCTACGCATTTTGAGGTGCCTCCACTCACTGTGAATCGCAGGAAGACATATTGGTCTAGATTTCGGGTTGAGCTGCCTTCGCTTCCCAATATTCGCAGCAATGGGAAAGAATTGGACAATATGGTAAACGTTTTCACTATGAGGACTGTGACTATCGTATCCTGCCGTGTCCTGCCATTTACATGCGGTAAAGAAAAAAACCTATTTGCTGGAAATCTAAGATTTCCGAGTTAAGGGTCATGGATATCCGAAATATTGGCGCTTTCAGCGTCACTATCGAGGACGGTGCTCTGAATGTCTCTCACTGCCTCCTTAGACGCGAATACTTTCTGGCTGTAAATGTCCTTGCAAACTAAATTCGGACTCATTGTCCGACTTTGACCTTCGCTTTACGCCTATATGAGAAGAGAGGGATCAAAAATATTGCGTAGATTCCAGTGGGACCTTCGGGAAATGACTATCCAACCACACGATTAGTTAGGTGACCTTTGGTCCTTTGGGTGGGCAAGGCTCTCTTACGTTGGAGCAGTTTTTCTGAAAGTCCTGAGCAGAGATCAGGTGTCCTTGTAATAGCCCAGGAGAGAGGCGCCGATGACACAACGGCGTGGAATTGGGCCACAACCGGAAGCCGGGGAGGTAGTTGGAAAGCCCGCATCCAGCAGTATATATAGACTCCAACCCTTATCACATGGTATAAATCTGATTGAGGTCACAAAATCAACCCGTGTGGCCTAGTCGAGTCCCGTCTGGTAGGAACAGGTGAGCCGATGCTGGCACTTATTGTCGGTTTGGAATACATACTCCCATCTTCTCTCCTATCCTAATTATGTGCGCCCATTATTAATATAAAAATATCCATTTCTCCTTCCATAATAACGAAAAATGAAACAGACAACTTAATTACGTTCAAATGAATATTTTATGAGCACGCGGCGAGCACCTAATATTACAGATGATTACTTGCCCAAAATATTTATGCTAATTTTCCCTTTTTGTTCACAGGTGCTAACATTTCTTATCGATTCGTCGCGTTTTCGTTATCCTGAACGTGCCATTGTATTTCTCGCCGTGTGCTATTTAGTGGTCGGTTGTGCTTACGTTGCCGGCTTGGGTGCAGGCGATTCGGTTGCATGTCGCGAGCCATTTCCGCCACCAATACGATTGGGTCGTCTTCAGATGATGTCTACCATTACACAGGTTGGTATAGTCCCTTTTGCTTCTTTTGCCTTTTACATATTTATACCATCGCAGTGCAACGACATACACCCACTCATGCATGCTAAAATATGTATATGGGATGGATGCAGCCGTACAAGTTCGCATTTATATTTGAAAGTTATCCTCTCCTTATGCTTTACAGGGACATCGTCAGTCAACATCGTGTACGGTCCTTTTTATGGCACTGTACTTTTGTTGTATGGCTGCATTTGCATGGTGGTCATGTCTGGCTCTGGCGTGGTTCCTTGCAGCTGGACTTAAGTGGGGTCACGAAGCCATTGAAAACAAGTCGCATCTATTTCACTTAGCCGCCTGGGCCATACCGGCCCTTCAGACAATTTCAGTTTTAGCCTTGGCCAAAGTTGAAGGTAAGTTGTAGAATTTATGTTAGTTTCGCTTAGATTGCATATACGAATGGAAAAAACACGAGAAAGACAGGAGTCAAGTAGGAGCTGTTGACATAAGGACTGGGAAAAGGGCATCTGTCGATATGGCAATTGCATTTGCCAACTTGTCGAGGTTAACTTTTATACATTCGAAAGTTAGACAGATTGAGTTTTTCACTTGAAAGTTTTTTGCAATTCAATTTCAAGTTTCTGACCTAAACTGAATAGAAATTACAGTATTTCCGAAAGAGTTTTTTTTAGTTCTGTCGGCAAAAGCGTTCTATACCCTATCATTGCGACTGACATGCAATGTAAATGTAACAATAGCATCCATACGCTCACTCTTTTATTTAGCACATTTGAAACGGTTTAAATATAGTGTGTCTCTGCTCGAAACGTTTTATAAGCCGCTTATAATCCGATTCAAGGCTTGGTAGTCTATTGTATGAAAAGGCGGTTGCAACTGATCTATTGTATCGTCGACACCAATTTAGAGCTATAGCCGCAGTGAGTCGCGGCACCATCTACATTTGCAGCAATCTGGGACGTAATAATTTGTTTTGGATCTCTATTTCAACCGCACGTTATATAGATACATCCATTTTTGACTCCACGCTTCATAACAATATTCACCATTCATCTTCATCATCGTCGTGTCTATACTTTCGCCCAGCGCGTACTCCATAATGGAACAATGTGTGCGGTGGAGGTTTTTATTAGCGCAACGCTATTGAATAGAGTTATGGAAAATTGCATTCACCACAAAAACCATCTTTTAATCATTAGCCCGTTATTAAATTCAAATTGTAAAATTGTGCTCTATTCGTATAGACGACGTACGTAACGTAGTGGCTCGAAGAGATGGGTGCAGTGATGGAATTTATCTCTATTGAATTAGAAAATGTATTATTGTTTACACATTTAACTTTTACCCGCGGAAATTTGAGATTGGTGTTTTGTGCCAAAAATTCATGAAAATTACTGCGCTGAATGGCTTTACTACACCGTTGCATGTTTTGTAACATGAGCCAAATCAAATTTGAGTATTATAGAGTTGACCTATGATTAGATCGAAATTTTTTGGATGAGTCGGCCAAATATAATTGAATTTGCATTCAATCTTATAAAATGATGCCAATTTAGAAAATATGGTTTTTATGTCGTCAATTTTTGGCACAATTTTCCATTTTCTGTATAAAGTGAAAGTTGATTTTTTATCCGCAGTGTTTGAGGATAATTTAAATTGTTTACGGTAGGTATATAATAGATACAAATGCGGACCGTTAAAAATTGGTTATATTTTATCGATTTGCCATAATTGTTATTCAAATAGAGTGAATTAGTTATATTTATGTACTTTGGAACAGTGGTGTAGAAAGTGAGGAGAGGGAGGGGGTAAAAAACTGCAGGATCTTCTAGCACACCGTAAGGCCGGTGCCGTTATTTAATAAATTTTTCAAAATATACGGCGACGACTCCCGTTAGCGGAAACCATCTGCAAAATACATATTTCTTGGTCTGCTTTTTTTCAAATATGATTTTGATACGTGAATACGTAAATATTTGCACATTCAGTCTAAATTGGATTCAATACCGTTTTGCAAACCATTTTCCGTTTTCCTTTAGAGAAATTTCACTGTAATTAACTTATCTGGTATCACTACTAAGTCATGAATACTGAACCATTAGTAAAATAAAGTTATTTGTTGATGAAAGAAAAACCGGATTAGCTATAATGAGATTCACGTTACAACAAGTTTTCATAAAAATGATGTTTTAACATTAACACTAGAGAGTTTTAGCTAGTCGTAAAATGGTTTTTAACGTATTGAAACAGGTGATGATAGGGTTATGAATTGTCATTGCATCGAGTTCGTGTGACTTAAATTAAGCAAAACACATCTTTCACGGTATCCTATAGGATACGCCGACAAAGAAATATTTCAATTTGTATTTGACATTTTTGCATTTTTACGGCTTGCTAAAACTCTCTAAGTCATTATACCCCAGGAAAATTGGCATTTCACTTCGGAAAAATTAAGGGAAAGCTGGATTTTTGCATGAGCCTTCCTTTTGAGGTCCTAAACAATACCCTAAAAGTCCCCGTCTCTACGAGTGCCGCTAGCGGTGCTACAGAGGGTCAAAGACCCTCGAAAACGGGTTTTTCTGAATAACTCGATAACGGTAGCATATTCAGAAAAGTCGTGTATGGCAAATTTGAAGCTCTTGTGCTTTTTCAATAAACAATACCGAATACGTTCGGGTACTCCTAACGGTGCCAGGAGGTCTAACAGTATTTTTAACAATGTTTCACAAAAATCTCTATAACGGTAACTCGTACTAAAACCTTTTGTATGGAAAATTTGTAGTCTATGTAGTTTTGAACAAAGCGGTCAAATTTCATGTCAATACGTGCAGCCTTAAGGGCGCTATGGGGGTTCAAACCTTAAAAAAATGTGTTTTTGGGGGTTTTTCGTGATTGGCGCTAAGACGGGGGAGTGTACTCTATGGTCTTCTCGGAGAAATTTGTAGCTTCTGTGGCTGTTAGTAAGACGCCAAAAGTCCCCAAAGATGGGAGCCCCCCTAACGAAGTTATGAGGGTCCAAAGATTCAATTAAACTGTTTTTGGGGAATATCTCTATAACGGTAACGTCTACCGAAAACTGTTATATGGCGAATTTGTAGCTTATACAACACTTAACTAGATATCCGAATTTCAGATCGATGCGTGCAATGCTAAGGGCGCTCTGATGGTCAGAACCGTACAATAACGGTACTTCTCGGTTTTTCGTGAATATCTTCATAACGGAACCGTGTTCGGGAGGCAGGCCTGTACCAATTTGTTGCTTCTATAACCTCAACTTAAAATGCCAAAACAACTCATCTATGCGGGCACCCTCAACGAAGCTATGAGGGGTCAAAGAGATAACAAAAAACCGCTCCTCGGAAATTTTTTCATAACGGTAACCTCTTGAGAGATCCAATCTGAAATAAATTTGTAGCTCATGTTGCTGTTAGTAACGGGCCAAAAGTCCCCAACGATCGAAGCCCCCCTAGGGAAGTTATGAGGGGCCAAACATCCAAAAATGCAGTGTTTTGGGTATATAACTATAACGGTCATGTGCACCGAAAACTGTTATATGGCGAGTTTGTAGCTTATACAACGCTTATTTAAAAATCTTAATTTCAGATTGATGGCTGCAATACTAAGGGCGCTATGAGGGTCCGAAACGCACAATAACGGTATTTTTCGTTATTTTCGTGAATTGCTTTATAACGGGAACGCATTCGGGATGGAAGCCTGTAATAATTTGATGCTTCTGTAACTTCAAATTAATATGCCAAAACAACTCATTTACCCGTAAACCGCCAAGGAAGTTATGAGGGGTCAAAGTTAAACAAAAAGCCGCTTCTCGGAAAATTTTTAATAACGGTAACCTCTAGAGGGAAACCGTCTCAGGCAAATTTGTAGCTCGTGTGGCTGTTAGTATGACGTCAAAAGTCCCCAACGATGGGAGCCCCCCTAGCAAAGTTATGAGTTGCCAAACCTCTAAATAAGCATTTTTTTTGGAAATATATATATGTATATAACGGTAATGTGCACCGAAAACTGTTTTAGGGCGAATTAAAAGTTTTTACAACTCTTAAGTAAATGTTCAAATTTCAGATCAATACGTGCAGTACTAAGGGCGCTATGAGGCTCCAAACCTTACAATTTCGGTATTTTTGGTTATTTTCGTGAAAATCTCCTTAACGGTAACGTATACCGGAGGCAGTCTGTAAAAATTTGTTGTTTGTATGGTTCCAAATAAAATGCTCCAGCGATATGAATGCACCTGAGGCAACCAACCATACGTGCACACATACACAACATACTACATACTACACATACCTTCCTCAAAAATTAGTTTGTTTAAACGTTGTAAAGCACGTATGGTTGCCTCAGGCGCATTCAAATCGGTGGAGCATTTTATTTGGAACCATACAAACAACAAATTTTTACAGACTGCCTCTGTTATACGTTACCGTTAAGGAGATTTTCACGAAAATAACCAAAAATACCGAAATTGTAAGGTTTGGAGCCTCATAGCGCCCTTAGTACTGCACGTATTGATCTGAAATTTGAACATTTACTTAAGAGTTGTAAAAACTTTTAATTCGCCCTAAAACAGTTTTCGGTGCACATTACCGTTATATATATATTTCCAAAAAACTGCATTTTTGGATGTTTGGACCATCATAACTTCCCTACGGGGGTTTCCATAGTTGAGGACTTTTGGCCTCTTACTAACAGCCACATGAGCTACAAACTCATCTAAGATTGGTTCTCTCAAGAGGTTACCGTTATTAAAAAAATTCCGAGAAGCGGTTTTTTGTTTGACTTTGACCCCTCATAGCTTCGTTGGGGGTGCTCGCATAGATGAGTTGTTTTGGCATTTTAAGTTGAGGTTACAGAAGCAACAAACTGTTATACGCCTCCCTCCCGAATGCGTTCCCGTTTTGAAGAAATTCACTAAAAACCGAAAAATACCGTTATTGTACGATTCAGACCCTCATAGCGCCCTTAGCATTGCACGCATCGATCTGAAATTGGGATATTTAGTTGAGCGTTGTATAAGCTACAAATTTTCCATATAACAGTTTTCCGTGGACGTTACCGTTATGGAGATATTCCCCAAAAACTGCTTAATTGAATCTTTGGTTCCTCATAACTTCGTTAGGGGGGCCCCCATCTTTGGGGACTTTTGGCGTCTTACTAATAGCCGCATAAGCTACAAACTTCTCTCAGAAGACCAGAGAGCACACTACCCCGTCTTAGCGCCATTCACGAAAAACCCCAAAAAACACCTTTTTTTAAGGTTTGAACCCCCATAGCGCCCTTAAGGCTGCACGTATTGATATGAAATTTGACCACTTTCTTCAAAACTTTATAGGCTACAAATTTTCGCACAAAAGCTTTTAGTACGAGTTACCGTTATAGAGATTTTTGTGAAACATTGTTAAAAATAACGTTAGACCTCCTGGCACCGTTAGGAGTACCCGAACGTATTCGGTATTTCCATTGTTTATTGAAAAAGCACAAGAGCTTCAAATTTGCCATACACGACTTTTTTGTGTATACTACCGTTATCGAGATATTCAGGAAAACGTGTTTTCGAGGGTCTTTTGACCCTCTGTAGCACCGCTAGCGGCACTCGTAGAGACTTTTAGGGTCTTGTTTAGGACCTTGAAAGGAAGGCTCATGCAAGAATCCAGCTTTCCCTTAATTTGTCCGAAGTTTGGCCAAATTTTTGTTCAAATTTCCTGGCGTATTACACAATTATCATTTTTTGTTTTCGATTTTAATGGATAAAGTTTTTTGTATTAGGTGTAAAGCAAAGACTTCCGAGAACTGCGAACCCCCTAGTGGGCATAGGACATTCTCCACTGATTTTCTTTTACCTCTCCCTATTAGCATCCATCACCATAAGCTGGTTCCACGATTTGCGTATAGATTTTCCCTCTACCTCAGCAGACCTTCTCCATTTATTTCAGGGATTCCAATCGAGAGCCTGTTTTGCTATGTGTTTCGGCTCTTTTCGAAGTGTGTGACGTTTTGACCATTTATATTAACCCTCGGATGGTTCAGGTAAATTTTACATACGTAAATGGTTCAGTGGGGTCTGACAGACCCCAAGGCAAAAATCACTCTAAAACTTAAATTTTTGCGTTTTTGGCAAATTTGTTTAAACAAGAAGTAACTATGAACCCTTTTGATTAAGTGGTATATAAAAAAAGTGGAACTCGGACAGTAGCTTTTAGTATGTGGAAGAAAAAATTAGGTGGTGTCAAATTTGAGGGTAATTTGAACTTATCACAAATAAATCAATATAAAAACTAACATTTTTACAAAATTTTATTTTTATTAGTCAAAATGTATTTAATACTAATTAACAAAGATAAGTACATCAACATTTTTCAGCTAAGGTTAATATTTTTTCTTAAATCGGGATCCAAAGTTAGTCAATATTTAGAGCATTCTTCTTCGCAGCTTTTTCCTATACTGGCGTATATTGGGTCTTCGAAGATTGGCGTTTTGCACTCGTTACAATTGCATTTTGTCTTCCCATCATTTGCTCGTGGGCATAGAAAACATCTTTGCCTCTTTGGGGGACCATCTGACCCCGTTGGGGGACCTGAGGCATCAGCCCCCAGGGGGGGGGGGGGGGCAAGCTGAACAATGCACAAAATGTCAATATTTTGCACTGTGCTTCGGCGAATATTGACCGTTGATTTCCTCCTTCTTAGAAGAGAGGTTCGACAAGTGTATAGCAAGCTCGCTGAGGAAGCTTTATGTATTATGTAAAATACCCACCCAATTCTTACGCTCATCAAAGTCATTAATTTATGTCTTGACTTAAAAAAAAATAAGGTAATGACACAATAGTGAAAGGAGATCCTCATAAATGAAAACCAGGTAAAAAAACGGCATAATTTTTAGTGAATTGAGTAAAAAATGTAAAACCCCTATTTCAACACACCCTAAATTTTCCATTTCTTTCAAAATTAACATATCTGATTTCCCAAATGTACTCTAATTACAAAGTATCAACACTTCCCGACTATTATTATTACATTTTATCTTTTTCCAAATAACATACTTTGAAAATTTCCCACAAAACGAAAAATGTACTTTTGTAAAAAATACATACATAAATGGTTCGTGGGGTCTGACAGACCCCAGAGCACTTTCAAAGTGCTATAACTTATTAACAAAATAACAAAATTCAAACAAATTCATGCTTAAATGAACGTATGTGACACATACTTAAATTACATATGCATCAAAATACTATTCAACAAGCTTTTCTATGGAAATTTTAAGATTTAAATTTCTCTGGGGTCTGTCAGACCCCACTGAACCATCCGAGGGTTAATTTTGGATAACATCAAACAACGATACCAAATTTTACGATCGCATAATTTCATGAAATTGAGTGGTTAAGTGGCCCGTTCGTATGATTTGGCATCGCTGGATTTTTTTTTTTTTTTGTGTGGTTTTGTTAAATACAGAGTCTATAGGGAACTAGTCGAATCAGTTGCGGACTTAAAACTCAAAATGTGTGATTAGGAACAAAATTGGAACAGATAGATAGATAGATAGATGTTTTATTTAAACAATTTTCGTTAATACAATCATAATTCATTATAAATAAAAACGTGAAGGGCGTGGCATATAGCCGTCTGCCAGATTTAGATGACTTTTCCAAAATTATTTTAATTTTTTTTTTTTTAATTTTATTAACATTTTGTTTGTTGTATATTACTATATAATTTTTTTATTATGTTTATATGTAGGTATTAATTAAAAAGTTTTATTGTATTTTCAAAATTTAATAATTAAGCGATTTTGTTTATGTCTTTTCGGATGTGTTTATTTATATTCTGCGTTAAATTTATTTGTGGTTTAGTGGGAGAGCCAAGTGATGAAGTTGACACAAATCCAGATTCTGCATGTTCATCTACTCAGCCCCCCCCCTGCCACATGTTTACATATTTAATTATAAGCTCTCGTTGATAATCCGCTGTCGGTATCCCAGAGCGACTTTGCAGAATCCGTATAAGCCGTCCTAATCCAGACCATTTAGTAGTGCGTTGATTTCCAAACTTTTCAGCGTGTCTTTTCCGAGGAAGGGTCTCCTTATTTCCCTGAGCACGGGACAAATGCCTATAAAGTGTCGTGTGTCCTCCCTTGTTTGTAAATTGCATAAACAGCATAATATAGGTAAATCTGGTCTATGAAGGATGTAGTTTAAAGGCAGCAGTTTGCCTCTGGCCTTAAATATCAGCGATATCTTATTATACAGAAAATCCATTTTGAAAATATGCATTTTCCTTCAAGTCATGCATCAGTTGAATATTTATGTTTCCCGGTGTTGTGATGACCTCGCTTGCTCCGCAACCGTTTCACGTTCGAAAAGTTCCAAATCGCTAAGAAGTTTTCGCAAGTTTTGATTAGTCCCGCCTGCAGCGTTCCAGTTAAAATGCAGTCCTGCCTTATTTGCGATAATTGTTACATTTCCATGGTATATGGTGTTCGATTGATTTGCATGCACTGTTATTTTTTTGTGAAGTCTGGCGTAGTTCATTGATGTGGTCTTAATAAAGTATAGTTGAGATGCATGTTGAGTGTCTCTAGGAAAAGCGGATTAAGCCCTGTTTCTCGCAGAAGCATGTAATTAGGCGTTGGTCCAGGTAATTGGAAGGTGCGCTCAAGATATAATTTTTGCAATTTTTCCACTTGCTCATTAATCTTTGCCTCCCCATACTTGTGCTCTATATAAAAGTATAGATTTGGAAGCCTACTGAAATATATTATATTTGGCAGTGTGTGATATATGCGGATTGGTGAAGCAATTTTTCCAAACACTATTTATAGCCCATTTAAAATTGGAACATTATTTCCAAATTTTACGCTAGATATTCTACCGTTCATGTCGGATATGAAAAAGGCGTCTTGTCGTCCGGAAGCAATTTTTCCTGTCAATTTTTGCCTATGCTGGATAAAATAGTCCTGACCACAGATCGATATACGCGACTGCTTTGAAAGGGTACATATATATATAAGGTCTCATTATATCCAAACAATAACCTCTTCTGAATTATGAGAAGTTTGCACAACTATTCGATGTATAATTGGGACCATCGTCCGGTCTGTCACTGGGTTACACAGTTACTTTTAATCTGTTGGTTGTGATACTTTCAATTTATTTTTTATCATTTATTTACGCCCTTCGTGAGAAGAAGAAGAAGATGTTAAATAACTCTTTTATATCAAAGGTACATAGTTGGGCACGCACAAAACCTACGAAATTCAGCGACTAATACAACTAGCCAATAAGATCTATTTCTCGGTCCTCCCTATAATTAATTCGAAACTTGCGCACAGGAACATGAAGCTCCGCATGTACAAAACGATCATTCGACCCATGCTATGTTATGGCTGCGAAACATGGACCCTCACCCAAGACTCCAAATTTTTGCTAGATTCGAACGAAAGGGCCTTCGGCGAATTTTCGGTGCCGTTCGCGAGTGAGATCAGTGCCGTATCCAACCATGAGCTGTACCAATTGTACAATAAGCTGGAAGTATCGAAAATCGTAAAGCTTCGACGTTTGCAATGGGCGGGGCATGTACAACAATGGGCGATAATCTCATGCCAAAGAAAGTGATGAACGACGAATTGACGTAGCGAGGTTGTGTGGACGACCGAGAGCTCGCTGGGAAAACTCCGTAGGCGAAGACTCCCACCAGCTACTGGGCTACCGAAACTGGAGGACGAGGTAACCGCGACAATTGGAGGTCAACGATTCAGGCGGCCAAAGTCCGACGTCGGGCTATCGTGCCACATTGATGATAATGAATGGGGCACGCACCCAACTTTTGCAAAATAATTTAAGTACACCTCTTAGTTTGCAGCATCGATATACCCTGTCGAAGTTCATCCCATATGGCCTGGGTTGTGACTTTCATAATTTTCACAGCAATGTAGCGTACAAAAAAATGGACTATACCACTCGAGACAACAGAATATTTCTGCTTGGGCCTCCTATGTCTGGCATGATTCTCGCCAAGGCCACAGTAGCGGAGGCTGCCTTCTCGGGTATATACTTCAGATGCTCTCCGATGTTCAGCTTTGCGGCAATCATAACCCCTAAGTACCTAGTGGCTACCTTAGAGGTTATAACGCTGCTTCAGAGCTTTTCTTTGTCTGCGCCTACTGATAAGTACAGCTTCCGTTTTCTGTTCAGCCAGCTGAAGCCAACCCCAGTTTGACTATTGTGATTGTTTCGCTCGCTTACATTTCCACGTCTCCCGGATCATTTCCGATATCGACCGCAATATCATCCACAAATCCGACTATCGTTAGCTCTTTAGGCACTGGCAGATTTTGGATTGCATCGTACATTATGTTCCACAGCAGAGGACAGCAAGAATGGACCCCTGTGGGACTCCTGCTGTAACAGTTTATTTCTTCGGTCCATCACTAGTGTCGTACTCGAGTGTCCTATGAGAAAGATAGCTCCTCATTATTTCCACCAGATACTCCGGTACTCCCAATTTCTCCAGAGCAGCGTTAATGCATCTTCGATTGGCTGAGTCGAACGCATTCTTAATGTCGAGCGTTATCACGCCGCAGAATTTGCCCATGCTTAGAGCATCGTTTGTCAATTCGGTAACCATTTTGATGGCGTCGACTATAGACCGCACGGTCTAAAACCGTATTGTCTGTTTGATAACTTGACATCCACGATCACGGACAGTCGGTTGAAAATAATCCTTTCGAATATTTTTCCGGTAGTGTCAAGCTAGCAAATCGGTCTGTACGAGTTTGATTTCCCGGTGGTTTACTTGGCTTGGGCAATAGCATCAGTTTTTGCTTTTTCCATGCGACTGGAAAGGTGCGTTGAGCAAGGCAAGGTCCGAATGTGCCTATGAACATCCAGGGTGCCGTTTTTATTTCCAGCTTTAGTGCCCTATTCGGAACCCTATCCGGCCCCGGTGCCTTTCTGTCTTCAAACCTGGAAGCAGCTTGCAACAGTTCATCCTCAGTTATGGGCGAAATGTCGTCGGCGTACGACACTGGATCATCTCTTGTGGTTTCCGGTGTCTTAAGGAATTCCTTTTCCTTCTTTCGATGGCCCTTTTTAGATTCTTTCGCGCCAATTTGTATGCTTCTAGGCGATCCGCTTGTTCTGGCCTCCCGTATGGACACTGACAAAGACGCCGCGCTTCCAGGCAATTTCAGCGCAGGGTGACGATTTCCCAATTCCACCAGTAATTCTCTTCTCGTTGGTGGTTGGAGAACTTTTTTCTTACTATCGTTATGTCCCTAGCGATTTTAGACATCCTTTGCTCTGACGTTCCGTCTAGAAGAGCTCCTCCCTGAAGCAAAACCTCCTTAAAGGCTTCAGCATCAAAGCTATGTGTGGACCACCCTAGTGTGGGGGCTTTATTGTGCTCTCGATGTGTGCTGTCTGTGATTGTAAAATAGTCCACCGCTTGCATACAGCTCCTAAATTACGGCGACTGTGACTGATTACTGAAAAGTTGTTGATCGACCTTAAAATTTGACCTCATATTTCTCGAGAGGTAAGATTTTTTACGATTTTTTTTTCAGACTCACAAAAGTTACGAATTCGTTCGATCATGCCCCATCAACGGATACTTTTGGCATTTTCTATGTCACCATATGAGCTTAAAATTCGTCACAGATGACTTTTCGCATCAAATAGATGTAGATATTTCTAAAAATCCTTCCCAGATACCCGATAATTTCAAAGCTTGTCCGAACGTAACTCACTCATAGATGGGAGCTTTCGACATTTTATTGGGAGCCATATAAGTTACAATTTGTTTGTAGATTGAGATTATATTACCGCTATGAACATATTCACGAGAATTCCGAAAAAAAAATAATTTGATTATACCGTGGAAACCGTTGTGGCTCCCTGAGAGGTCACCGAATAGTTGTAGAATTTAGATACGTTACTACTACAAATTCGTTATGCATTAGTTTCGAATTAGCGTTACGGTTATAGATCTACTCACTCCCAAAAAAACTGTTCATTTGTCCGTTTGCCCCCCAGCCCTCATAGCTCACTCACAAAGCGGCATGTATCTTTTGGCTTTATATTTTAAACCGCGGAAGCGGCAAATTTATCATTGACGAATATTTAGTAAACGGTACCGTAATAACGATATAACTTTTTGAACCCATAGCTCCCTTATGGGTGAAGGTTCATGCAAAAATCCATCTTCCCCCCAAATTTTACGAAATGAATTGTTAAAATTTCCGCGGAATAAGCTTCTCAGTGGTCAACTTCGAACGCAAGACCGACCATATTTAGTCCCAGTTTGTACTGTCAAACGCATTTTCAAAACCAATACTTTCTATAAGTGTGTCTAAGAATTTCCAAGATGATTTTTGCTATTATTTTAGCGACGGTAGGCAGCACGCATTTATACCTCTCAAATTATTGCAGTCTGCAAGGCTTCCCTCTTTTGGGATTTTAATGAAAAATCCTTCCTTCCGTTCCGTAGGAATGGTTTTGGTAATCTATGCCTTATCACCTGATGCCCTCTCTGCACTTATGTTCGGCGTTGCTTGATAACTTTCGGCATGATTATCGTCAAGGCAGCTTTATGTTATCTCATGGTTCTCGATTGGGAACTTCAGCAAAGCACTTTTTCGCCTCATTTGTTTTTTCTTCTACTAACCTAAGTTTTAGATGGTTTTCTTAAATGTACTTTCCGTGTACACTGTGTAATATTCTAACCCCTAACTCAATTTACTAATGAGAAGCCCCAGGAGAGTTTTGTTCACACCTGTTCATTCAGTCGCCTTCTACGATAGGTAAGGTAAACTGGTGGCAATAATCTTGACCCACAAAACAGGGGATATACATTTAATTCTCCCTGTCTCTCTGGTGTTGGGATAGTAGGTACTCAAATTGTACGGATTGGAACACTTCTCCTTCTATGCCTGGTTGGTATTGCATCGAGACTTCAGGATTTGCCCATTTGCTCATGCTTCATTATGACAGGTTGGTGACATACGGTCATTATCCGTGATGCCTCGAGAATTTCAGACATTTTGTAGGACTATTGCACGTGTGCTACTTTCCTCGCCGACATAACTTGCACCTGGTGAACACTGTAAGGTCACTTCTCTTTGACGTGACAATGCCAGTTTATCAGTGACACCAAAGAACTATACTTGACTTAGGTATTGATTCCGTTTTAAGTGTTTCCACTGAGATATGTGCACTTGAATTGAATAACGAAAAACATCCGTTTCCACTATTTTAAATAATGCACTCCACACCAGTTCCTGTTTTTGACCCGGGTACTCCTGAACTTCTGAATGTGCTCATCCATTTATGAAACAGAAGCAGTTAATTTTATTTTATATCAGAGCTATTAAGAAGTTTTAATTGACTGCTTTCAAACGTCAGTAAGAAAGCTCATTCATTTGAATATGTATTCAGTATACTACTCGTAATAAATGAATAAAGTTTATATCCAAGTGCTAAAGCTCCATTATTCAATCTCCCAAAGTACTCTATATTTTCACATTTACGACATTTCACCAGATATTTAAATACTAAACTGAAAAAAAAGTTCATTCCTTTTCCAGCAAAATAGCCCATACCTCATAATTTTGTATCGTTTAATTCCCCCAAGAAAATACGCCATGCCACCATAAATTTAATGATCCTCTTTCGTATACGTACTGGTATTCCATTTTCAAATTATTCACAACCGCTGGAAGTTGGAATAGAAGTTCTCGACGTTTCTTCTCCAGCTCATACACTCGAGCGCACAAATGGATATTTACTGTCGCTTAATCTCTAATAATCACACCATAATGTGAGCATTTTAACAACTGTAATTTCGTTGCAAATGGATAGAAATATTTTGCTTAAACATATATACACAAGTAAGGAAGTTTACCACCGAGTTGGCAGGCGAAATGAGCAGAACTCTGTAATCTGTATACGTACGCTATGTTTGAGAAATGATGTCCTAAGAATTCGTATTCGCACATTTTGTTGCTTTCGTTTCGGGCAAAATAATATGAAACATTTGCCAACATGATGAATGCGTTCCAGTTTTCACAGGATCATGTTGAAAAGCGTACTGTAGTTGTACATAATAGTTTGAACGCGAGTACTTCATTCAACGGCCAAAGTGGTGTGTTCTGTATCTACAACTTGGCACTTTCGCATTTACCACTCCGTGCGGTTGTCGTCGTTTTGTCGAAATTGTGGTATTTCTAAAATCGGCTTTTCATGTCCTTTAGCATGTATCACAGCGCAGACAAAACTCCTGAGGTAATTCATCGGCATTCACGAGTCAAAGGGGTTAAGTCTAGAAAGACACAATTTACAACTTACTCGGTATATTCCAGCAACCCTATTTCAGTCGTCATCCCCATCATGTACTCATATGTATTCATGCCCAACATTCACCATCGCATACACCTTGTCCGTATCGCGCCTAGTAGTTTGTTTGCAATTTTTAGCTAGGATTACTCATGGCGGCAGGATACACAATTCCTATTCCATAAATTTGTCATGCTTTTATTTTGTCTTGTTTTTATGTGCGCTTTATATCGGCGCTAGCTATACCCCTTTCATAGCATTCGCGTTGGATTACAGTTTTTTTTTACTCTTGCACAATGCTTATCGTACGCCATCCATAGCTTAAAATGGCTTTCGCGCGGTATTCCCCGGAGGCGCACCTAAACAAGTTTGAGTGTGTGTATGTGTTGGAACATTGAAAGCTAGAAAAGAGGATATGTTGGGATTTATTTGACGACGACAGGTTGTGTATACCTGGGAAATTGGACCAACAATGAGAACATTCTGGCGAAAATAAATAGAGCACAAAAATAATAGGCATCGAATGTGTTTTGACTATTGAATACCCGGCTAGAGTAAAACTCTTGGCTGGTGTTTCGGTATAGGGCGATGTACTATTTGGAATAGATTATTATGGGATTATGTTGGATTTTGTTTTGCCGCGGTAGGACTAAATGGGAGGAGATGGTTTTGAAAGTTTAGGGCTATGGATGTTTTTTAGTTCTGTATATGCTAACGTAATTTCGGCAGAAATTCAACACAATACGAATTTGTTGATACTATCATGGATTGCGAAGAACTTCATATTTGCTTTTGAATTCTTCTGTTATTGTGTTTTATAAGTTATAAACTGTCAACTTAGACCCGAGTATGAAAGTTTTCATTATTCTTCAACTATTTTGTGGAAGTTTTCCAAGGTCTTTCCTTAACAAAGCTATCTTCCTAGTTATTGTTTCTTCGTATTCTATCAAGTTTAACTTTTTAAGATTTGTCATTTGTATCCTAGAGGGAAGGTTTATCTGCTAACTACTGCGCGACTAAATGTTTAATTTCTTTAACGAATACATTTTTTTATAGGCTAATAATGTGACTACATTTATGCGCATTTTAAAATTAAATTACATTAAATAGACACAGGCCGACCAACCGACCAGGTGATGCCTGACTTATTGGAAAATGAAATATTTTAAGAGGCCTATATGACTCACATAAAACATGAATCACATGTGCCTCACATGTATTTGATGTTATAAAAACCCTAATTATTATAAATCTCCCACATGTTTACTAAATACATAATAATTTTTGAGTATTTACCAACCCGTCATTTAGGAGTTTGATCACTGAACCAAATCGCCTGCTAAAGTAAAGAAAATATGGCTAATATCAAGAAAAAAGGACAACGAAAAACAGCCAAGGAAAATTTATCTTTATTTGAGAATAAGTCCCATTGATCCAAGTTAAATGCTTTAAGGAAAAGTAACCTTAAATCAAGCAAACTTTTCTTATGAAAAAGATAAAAGAATCTAAAAAAAATTAAAAAAATGGACTTGCAGCCAACCAACATCGAACTCGTAACCCCATTCTTCCCAGTTACACGCTCTACCCAATACACCAGAGACACTACTGAATAATCGACTAGAATGCTCCAATATAAGCTAAAGCTATAATAAAGCTTTTCCAAAAGCTTTACATGGAAAATGTAAAAAAAATCTGTTATTAAGCATTTGTTTGCTTGAATTCAGAAAAATAGTTTGTGCTTAAATCTTGAATCTGTTTCTCAAAACTAAGACTTGTAAATAGGATCATTTGAAGAACAAAATTTTAAATTTAGCTTAGATTTGAGAATTTTGCAAACAAGAAAGCTATTTCTTCATTTTAGGTAGCTTTATTTTTTCCGTGATGATTTTGAGGCGACTCACATGGACAGGATTTACTGAAACCACTAAAGTAATCGAGTCAGAACCCGCCTACTAGATTAAATCGTGTGTCATTAAATTCAAAATGCATCGTAGAATGTACTTGCATTATTCAAATTGCAGTACAATATGGTACAATTGTCAACTAAATCTAGGATTTAGTAAATCCTGTCGATAGTCTGAATCGCCCCTTAGACAGTTAAGTAAAATGATGGGCTTCCAATCGATATAGGAAAGATTCGTTAATAATTTCTCTCTACATAACAAATTTACTTTGTAAACTTTGCATTTTCGCAAAGTTTCCTGAAGAATTTAATCATTTCTTTATAACGAATGTTTTCTCAGTTATAAATTGATATTTTCAGGTATTTTCAACTTCTTTATAAAGATTTTTTTTTCTAATTTAATTCCCTCGATGATTTCGTAATTAAGGGGAATATAAAAAAAAACAATGTGGTTATATACAAATGAACAATAAAAAATATTTTTTTTCTCTATAACGAAGAAATTGATCAGTCCCTTGCTGATTCGTTATAGAGAAGTTTGACTTGTATAATTTATCAATTTTTCGTTTTGAATATTTGTATACCCTTCGCTCATAGAGTGAAAGGGTATATTAACTTTGTCATGAAGTTTGAAACGCATTGAAGGAAGCATCTCCGACCTAAGAAATTTTTTTTTATTTGTGTACCAATTTCAACCAAATTTTACACAAATGTATTTCTATTGATGACACAAAACATGTAAGAATGGATCAAATCGGACAATGGGGTCATGGGGCTGCCATAAAAACCCAACCCCCCATTTTGGTTCTTCTAAGAAACATTTTTTACACCAATTTCACAAAACCTTGAATTAATGTGAAGAATTTATGAACAAGAATTTGTACTTCTTCTTCGGCTCGAGTTCTTGACGCCCTCTAGCGTCCGAGGCAAGTGCACGTGTTTTATATTTTTGGTTCACTTTGTATGTACCCTTAGTTTTGATCGGATGGTAATAATTTTTGGCGGGGAGCATAATGGGGCTTAGACTAGGCACCCCACCAAATTTGATCTGCCTGGCTCAATTTGAAAAGAAGCTACAGGCATGACTTTTTGAAAAATGTTAGGAGGAGTGAGGGGGGCGTCTACGATTGGAGCACTTCAATTTTTGGTAAAAATCAAATAAATTTTGCTGGTAATATATTGAACAAGATCTTGTAACCCTAGGTCTACTCTATCTAGAGTTACAGTGCAAAATGTAAATTCTCTATAATATTTTTGGGTCTAGGGTATAATTTTCCGAGAAAATGTCTAGAGTGTTATATATCGTTACAAAGGTAATTTTATGTAGTTTGTTTCGTCCTCAGCACATTTTAAGGTCAGATTCATAGTTTTCCAGATATTTGGAAAAAATGAATTTGGGAAAGTAAATTGTCCCAAATGAAACAATCTATAGTTAATTTTGAAGCAATTATTTAAGTGTAGACTCCAACAAAATATTCACTTTTGTAGCAATAACCCATATCTTTGATTATTCAACTAAAATATAACCAAAAATCGGATTGTATATCTAACCAAGGTTATTTTGTGCTACTAGGGATGTTACTGGAGCAACTTTTGTCAGCTTTGCAGACTTGACAATTCAAAGTACCGTTATAAAATTATTAAAATTTTAATGAAGAACCAATTTTGAAATAATGTCTAAAGTTTGTACATCTGTATCTTAGCAGCAACTTTATTCATTGAAACCACGGGGAAGTCAGTTTAGGAAATTTTATGTACCTCCTCGTGAAGTCAAATGTTTAATCATTAATTGATTTTGCGACAAGTCGTGATTTTTGATAAGTTCAACAAATTGATGGTGTTTTTGCTCAAACCAATTATCCTATCAACCCTTACAGTATCAGTGTTGTCCACCACCAATGCGGGCCACATTCTATATTCATTTTCCAACAATGCAAAATTTGTTTCTGTGAAGTACGACTAAATTTATGCCATTTTGGCGTGACAATACCAGCATTAAAGAATCTTGGATCCATTAAATCCATTTTCTTTATGAGCAGCAGCCCGTGGGAAATGACAGTCATTTAAAAATAGACCAAAATGCACCATAAGAAAATATCTTCAAAGATTTTAAAGTTATTGGCTAAATTTACATAAACAAACAACATGAAAAAATGGCATAAATTACAGTAAATAAATTCCCAATAAAAACACAAACTACATCAAATTCTGATACACATGTGCACAACACATTTGTGCGGGTTTCTTGTCAGGTGTAAACAACATCTATCAATCGACCATATCAATTCCAATGTTCCTTTGAAGTTTGTATTGTACACAAACACGAAGCCTCAAACCTGGAAACATTTTTAACCCAATTCCTGTAACCATCTCTAGCAGGCAGAATTTTATTACACAAAGTCATTCGTCCCGTACGCAATACATAAAATTTTACATACATCATGCGACACAATACCATGCTCCACGCCTATGCTTAACTAACTAATTCATTGCCTTTGATGTAAAATTAACTGCCGATTAACTTTTTCCCGTAGAGTAATTATTGCGCCTCCACAAAGGAATCAACGACGACGACGACGAGTGATCAAACGGATCCGAACCCGCATATCCGGTATCGTCATTATATGCCACACGGTGCGGCATCGGCATCGGTATGGCATGCCCTTGCTTATTCGGTGACATATGGTTCATATGCGACTATGCTAAACCACCTCGTGCATCACCACACCACACATTTGCTACCAAATTCCCATTTTCATTCTATATTATGGTTTTATATGGAAAATTCAAGTAAACACACATAACAACAGCCGCTGGCATTGCCATATCATCTGCAAACGTGTGTGTGTGTGTTACAGGATTAGAAGAGAGCACAAGTCTTGCGTTGATTGCCCACCCGACCTGGCTCTGGCTTTGTACGTTTATTTCGCCAGTTATACTTGTAGTGCAGTCAAATTAGCATTTCAAATAGAAAAAAATAGAGTAAGGCTAATTTTTGTTGTTTCTAAACCAGTGGGCTCCCAGGAATCTACAACTGATTTTGCTAAAAAAAATGTTGATCGGAAAGGTCCCAAAAAGGACAAAAAAAGGATATTCTTTAATCCTTGACCGAAGGTCGGCATGCGGGGTATCACACCAAAGAGGACGTCGAGTACATTTTATATCCGGTGTTTGTTTCCAGTTTCAAGGACCCTCAACGGAATAAATCGAGCTTAAATGGAAAATTTTCGTGTTTCCCGTGTATCTTTCCAAAGCCATAACTACGAGAATAACTCAAGTTTTCCTTACTTTTATCACTTTCCAGAATCTATAATAGCTGAAGATTCTACAATTAAATTTGCTAAGAAAAAAGTTGATCGGAAAGCTCCGAAAAAGCACATAAAAGGTGTTTGTTACTTATTTTAGGGACCTCCAAAGGAGAAAATTGGGTTCAAATGAAAATTGTTCGTGTTTCCCGTACCTGTATTTTTGCAAAGCCGTAATTTTACATCTAAGCCTGAATTATTCCATTTAGTGTCCTTGAGACACGAAACAAGCACCGGATATGCAATGCACTCGACGTCCTCTTTGATATGACACCCCACATGCCCACATTCGATCAAGGTGTGAAATTAGTGTCCTTTTATGACTTTTTCAGAGCTTTCCGATCAACTTTTTTCTTAGCAAATTTAATGGTAGAATCTCCAGCTATTATAGATTCTGAAAAGTGATAAAAATAAGGAAAACTTGAGTTATTCTCGTAGTTTTGGCTTTGGAAAGATACACGGGAAACACGAAAATTTTCCATTTAAGCTCGATTTATTCCGTTGAGGGTCCTAAAAAAAGGAAACAAACACCGGATATGTAATGTTCTCGACGACCCCTTCGATATGATACCCCGCATGCCGAACTCCGGTCAATGATTAAAGAGTATCCTTTTTTGTCCTTTTTGGGACCTTTCCGATCAACATTTTTTTAGCAAAATCAGTTGTAGATTCTTGGAATCCCACTGATTCAAAAACAACAAAAATTTGCCTTACTCTATTTTTTTCTATTTGGAGGCCTGAATTGGGATATTTTGACTGCACTATTGCTGTACGTCACATTTCCGAACGCGGGAAATCTTAAATCTAACCAGCCACCACCACCCTTATAACGACGTACAGAAAAATAGAATAAAGCAATCGTACGTCTTTATAATATTAATGAGAACGAACGCAAGGAAAAATCCTCTGATTTTTTTCTCCTTCAATGTGGAAGATTGAACGTAAAAAGAAGAAAAATACATTATGAGCTCAGCCTATTCATGCTGCTCACGTCTACTTCTTTTTTCTTTTCGTCTTTCTGAGCCCTGTTGCGCGCCCCTCGCAGATATGCTGCTTTTGTTGAAACAATGAATATGATAATTACTGTGGAAAATACAGGATGATGGTAAAGTTTTTTTTTTATATCACGACTTTTTTTCTAAGCTATCAATAAAAACAAAAAAACTGTAGTATTAACCCTTTCGCTCCCAATGATGCCATATGGCATCATGAAATTTAATGATTTTTCATAAAAAATGTAAGAAATAAATCTTAACTTTTAGTGTGATATTAGACTCTCCCAATAGTGTTATACCTAGTTGATTTTTTCCAGCGTGAAATTTTTGGGTTTGGGATGTTATTTTTAAAGAAATTTTAGAGAAGGTTTGCCGATTGTCGTAATGCCGAAAAACTGATTTATCCATTTCCCCATATTTCCTAATAATAATCATTTTATGCAAATCATTTCAATGGTTTTATTTTGTAAAGAGGTTGCTGTAAGAGAAAATCAAAAGAATTTTCGATTTTTTTTTAGGAAACCCCAATAAAGTGGGTTTGCATGAGCATGATGCCATATGGCATCATTGGGCGTGAAAGGCAAATCAGCGAGTCCCCTATTCATATAAATGCTAGTTGCTTGCTGTATGGAAGGCACCCTTAGTTTTTATCCGAATGAGCTAATTTTTCGTAAGTGGGGTGATTATGAGCTCCAATCGCAATAAACCAAAATTTAGCACTCTGCTCTAATTTTGGGGGGAGTTATGGGCATTTCCTTTCGCCAAATTCAAATGGGGGGATAATGGGGGTCGTTGATCGGAGCGACTCAATGTTTCTCCCAAAATAATATTGAACTTATTGTGAATACTTGTACGAAATTTTACGGCTGAACTAACATTCTTTCAAGAGTTATGGGGCTTTTAAAAAAGGTATAAAATGAAAAAGTTCTAATTTATTTTTAAGCTAGCGCCGAATGATTGAATAGATCTCTAATGAGTTATATATCATTGCAAAGATAATTTTATGTAGTTTTTTTCGTTCTCGGACTATTTTTCTATATCTTTTGTCGTTTTTGAAATACTCGCAAAAAACCGAAAAATGACCCCAATTTCCCCCTTTCCCCCTTTTTTAAGGTTGCGGACCCCCAATCGGTTCGGACTTTTTTTCCCATAATCTGGGGGTCGTCACCAACCATTCTGCAAAAAAAAATCCCATGAAGGAGTTTCGCCGACAAAATATCTAATTTTTCACACGGAACTTGCTAAGTGCCCTTTCAGTCCCAATGATGCCATATGGCATCATGCTCTAATTTGTTAATTATAGCGCTTAAAATTTTTTTTTTGAAGAAAATATCATAAAAGATGCCTACTGAACGACATAATGTTGTGAGAAAAATTCTCCGCTTAAAATCCATAATTTGGGCATGAAAGGGTTAATTTAAAACTATTAAAAATTTATTGCTATCAATTTTAATCGGATTCTGCGTCTATAGTATAAATTGCGAGATATATTTTCTATACATAAAACTTATTTTATTGCAGTCACTAAAGTTAATCATACTATAAAAATCAAATTATTCCAAGAAATCGGTGGATTGGTATAGGTATAAGCGTATTAGCGGACATAAATAAAAGGCAAAAGGAAATTTATAGATTTGCTATTGAGAAATGTTGTGAGATCAATGAATATGGCTATTAAAATGTACGCGTCCGTCGACCGAAGTAAAAATAAAATGACTTACCAAGTGTGATAGCATCACTAATAGTGCTATTTTACAAAATTAAAACGAGCTTGAGATTCCTGGTCGTCCTTCAAGTGTATACCATACATAGGCCTAATAGTAAAACATTAAAATTAAAATATGCTAACTGAAATCGATATGCTAATTGAAATTTTCATTTAGGATTAATCAAATTTCAGACCATTCGATGTGGTATTGCGTCGGAAGATTCGAATTTTCGCTATTAGGCCTCCGGATGGTCGTAAAGTATATACTTGGTCAAATAAGATCACTTTTAATTAAGTTAAGTTAAAGGGCTCCCGATAGCCACGACACACTTAGACCACACCTGGGTCCTTTGTCCTGGGAGTGATGCTGACCAATGTCAACGTTCTCCGGGTCTTCCAAATCGGCAAAGAAGTATATGCCGATTCTTTTTTTCTGAGGGTGACGACAAAGAAAATGGAAAACACTTTCCTCGTCACCGCAGCTTCTATAGGGATCTACAGCTTTTCGATCGGGCAATGCCCCGTGATAGCGTCAACGACATATTCAATAACTTGCGTTTTCAGTGCTAATAATTTAAGTATTATATCCGTAGATATAGATCCTTATTAGAACACAGCTGCTGTTTCTTGCAAGGTTGAGTTTGACTGTTTGATGTTCTCTTTGCATAAGTTCGAGGACATACCAATATGTTTTTAGATTCTTGGTACGATTCTTGCTGGTGGATTAGACAGAACGAACCAATTAAAGCATAAAACGTCGTTTTGAAACTACAAAACTTCGGTTAGTTGATGAATTTAGAAATGGAGAGGTGCTCACACATTTGCTGTACTCTCCAAGCTTCTCAGAAAAGCCCTGCCGAGCATGCGATACCGTGTTCTGGCGAGACCCGGACATTCACACAGAAAGTGAATCAGAGATTCTCTTTCATCTACATTTCCGCAGCTGCGGCAATGTGCGTTGTAGGGGGTGCCCAACCTACCAGCGTGGTGCCCCGTGATGACAGCAATAGGTAAGGTAAGTTTTAGGGGCCGCCAGGTGTAAAGTAACTAAGCGACCAAAAGTTGGTCCATTGTGATACCACCCAGGGAAGCGTACCTAAATGTTAACACCTAAGCCGAAAACCAGCCCGTGCTGGAAATATATTTGTTAAGCGATAGTGGGCTCACTTTACGTAGATCATCTGTATCGTTAAAATACATTGAGCCAAGAAAACGTCTCCGTTTTTGCCAAGGCTGGACAATGGCAGACAAAATTATGTACACTATCTTCCTCTTCTTCGTCATCGCAACTACGACAGAAGACCTTATGGGGAATTCGGAACCTACTGGCTTGCTCCCCGATAGGACAATGCCCCCCTATGGTCCCGACCACCTTACCTATATGTTTCCGGTCTATTGACAGTAAAATGGTTGACCTGGCTGCGTCATGTCGTGGCTAACAGCAATAAGTTTGGCGATACTTTTACGCGGCTTAGACAGAATTTCAGACGTTCGTTTGTAGTCCTAAGAAGGACACATCTTCCTTCAATTGTGCGAGTCCTCAGATTGTGCCATTTGGAATTAGCAGCCCTTATACAATGGGAGTAGATCTTACTCCTAACAGCTGCCATCGGGATAAAAACACGCTCCGCATTGGAGCTGTAAAGAGTGGCAATCCTCTTGACCAGTTCATCAGCCATCTCGGGTACCCAGAGTAGGGTGATTCTTTGTCGTGCGCCAAGGCTGCTTAACCCTAAATTACTAACAATACGTAAAATTGACGTGTTCGCTCACATTATAATGTGAAAACGCAATTCCACGAGTCTGGTTAACTATACTCACTGCAGCAGTGCTTTCCTCAGTTAGTAGTTGTACGTTGATGTGAGTGGCAACATCCTGTTTGTGGTCTAATGTGGTAAGTTTAGCGATGTTTTAGAAAATCTAACTACTATTGGACATGCGAGGCGCAGGCATGTTCCTCCGGGAAAATCCATTCTCGAAACATTATTCACATACGACTAGGACCAACTGCTAAAACAACAGACCGCACAACTCCATCTGAATGTTTTGACCTTTTCATAAGTAACGAAATGGTGCAGATTATATTGACACACACCAATCATGAAATGGTGCTTCAAAATACGGATATCCGAATAGTTGGCCTCTGAAGCCCATGTGTATTTTAGAGCTAAGGGCGTATTTTGGTCTACTAATTTTGTATGGGGCACGGAAAAATAATCACTTATCGGCTGAAAAAATGTATATATGACCCGAAACTGGGTAAAAGATGCGAAAAAGATTGTAGGAAAATATGAACACGTCGAAATTACGTGGTGTTAGTAATAACGCCCTAACCAGTCATGTTAGTATTCCAGGGTTAACGCTTTATCTAATAGTGCATCAATTTCAATGCCATGACAGTAGCCTGACAATCTGAGCAAATGGCGATACTCTTGTTGCTTTGAATGTTCCTGAGTGCATGACAGGCCTTCACGATTGCAAGCATTTCGGCCTGAAAAATTCTGGCATGATCACCAAGGCGGTTGTATTCAGAGATATTTAGTGATCCGCAGAAGATTCCTCTACAATTCATTTTAAACCCATTGGTGAAAAATGTGATGTCAAAATCGTTGACTACCTCACTCTCTTTCCACTCACCTCTTGTTGGGAATTTGGCATTAAAATTAATTTCAAAGTTAAGTTTGGGCACTTTGAAGTTCGTTTGCATACGTTTTGTGGGAGGTGGCTTAGAGTATTTCTGTGGCCATATGGGCTAGCCCTCCTGCAGCTGAACTTTTTGAGCCTTATTGCATTTCATGCTGCCCGTTTTGTTGATAAAAAGATTGATTTGTGGAAGATGTTTGGCATTGAGCTTGACAAAAAAGTGCGTGAATATTAGCTCTTCGATGATAAATTCATGAGACTTTCTATACCATGCTAGGCAAAGTCGAGGCTAATAGGCCTGCGTTAGGTAAGGATGAGCGAACGAAGCTCTTCTCGTGTTCGGAATAAACACCGCTTTGACCTTCTTCTATATTCGAGGAAAGTAGATCAGATTTAGGCAGGCGTTGAACATTCTTTCAATGTGGGCAAATCAATTGTCTGAAGGAATTAACCACTCAACAGCAGCACTCAATTGCTTCAAATTTCTTGATTTTGTTCAGTGCTTGTCGTTTTGCACATTTCCAGGATGTTGCTTATATTAACTTTTAAGTAATCCTCCAATTTTTTTCTATGGAAACCACTCCTTGTCGACATTTGTTCGGATAATCGATGCTCTACTGCACCATATATCTGCAAGAATTATGCCATTATGACCAGCCGATTGAAATGGCTCAAAATTGGAGAGAGTTCAGAAGATATTTTCCTTTGACAGTATATTTTGGAGGAAAGACATGACAGTGAGCTCTTCTACACAATGCTTCTATGTGTGGAGGAGATTCCGGTGAACTACCGGCAAAGTGAGTGTCTAGCTGGAGGTCAATCGTCCTCCAACTTATAGAAGTCCACGAGAACCTTGGATGTTTATCAAATAGCTCAGACCTGATGGTTTACGTAATACTATTTTACAATGTCCAGATGCCTCGCTCAATATTGTGATTTTCTCGAATAAGAGTTTCCAGGAAAAATGCGTTGCTTGCCTCGTCTTTTTTTTTTCAAAATTTTCTAAGAAGCAATTTATAGGAGCACAAATTTAGAGCGTAATCGTTTTAAACCCAAAATGTATCACCTCCATAGATTTGACCAGCAAAGGCAAGAAAGTTCATAAGCACGATAGCTGCACTTGGAGATTTTTCCTTGGGTTAGAGTACTTGACTATTTACCAATCCTGCAATGGAGAACGGGAGTTGGATGTCCTTATGATACGCATATCTACGGGCGGGAATCCATGCTCGAGTCCTGAGTAGAATGAGAAACTTCTACTTGTACAATAACTAGGTCAGCAGCTGTCCACAGCAGCACTATAATTTGTTTGGTGATCCTTAACATGTCTATAGATCGCTAGTTCGCGAAATGTATAGTCTCGTTTCCGTCTCCCGTCAAAATAGCACTCAATCTCTTTGTAGTTGCAGACACCACGTTTGTGTGACGCTTTACTAGGGCTAGGTTTAACAAATGTCCCATCCACGCGACGCAAATAACGCTGGACCATCTCAATGAGTTGCTTTTGTGTTAGAAGCATTTATTTTCGAACTGCGTTGATGCGACGGACGTCACTGCGCTTTTTGGTCAGTTTTATCCCGTATCTGGATTGGTATTGCCATGTTCAAAGGCGTCCGCCTGAGAACCCCGCGAAGAAAGCGATATCAATGGAAGTTCCACTTGGTGGACCCAAGGCCAGAGGCAGATCGAAGAACACCTGGATATGTCAAATGAAAAAGCAACAACAACGCATTGGTCTCGGCAATGACACGACCCAAGATAGAACTGCCTGTAGAAATATGCTACCGCCAAAACGGGCGATGTGCCTACACCGCAGGTCGAGCAACGCGGTATAAAGAACGAGGCACGGAAGAAGAAGATCCCGTATCTGATCCGCAATTGACACCGATACCGCTGAGCTCCGGTAAGGTAGCTCATCCCCGCTTCGAATCAGCAGTATATGCCGTTGATATATACTGATATTTACGTGAACGGGTGATGCCCTATTCACTGTCTACTGCAACTGAGTTGTGGCGTGTGAACAACGCTGTCACTAAACGCTTCTCAAACTGTAAAATAATGAAGCAAAATGTACAAGCTTTTAAAATTACCGCAAAGCCCTGGTGCATTTTTATACCCGTCACTATGTGAAAGGGTATATTAACTTTGTCATGAAGTTTGCAACGCACAGAAGGAGGCATGGAACTTTCCCTATCGAGCGAATTTTCTCCTTAACGATACTACCGCCACCTGTTGGCCATATTCGGTACATTGGTTTGTATCTTAGGTGATATTATCACAACCATATAACTTTGTCGTAAACGACGATTAATCTTCTTTCAATTGAGTTCATAAAAGAGCGTCATCACGTTATCAGTCCATGATCGAGAATCAGATGACGGAAGGTGTGGATTTTCACTTAGCCGCGGCATCATCCACAAATGGCGCTACTATCTCGAGAGCTGAAAGCGTAAATAGCCGTCGGAACGCATGGAATCAGACCATGACGTCAAGGGGCTACCATAGAAACCAACCCCAGACAATTAGGTTCTTCTAAGAAAAACTTTTTTCTTTATGTACCAGTCTTAACGAAACTTCACCCAAGTGTGTTCCTAGTAAAGCCTCAAAACATATCTAGGAACGGATGGAATCGGAACATTACGTCATAGGGCTAACATAAAAACCAACTCCTGAAATTTAGGTTCTTTTATTCTGTTGCCATTATGATACAAAAAGAAAATTTGATAAATATTAAGATTTACAGTTAGAATGCATGAAAAATCATATGCATATTCCTCATATTGTAAAAATATGTAGGTGACAGATGTTCCATCTCTGGCTTCATGATGACTTTTATGACACCCTGTATTCACGCCTGTACAAAAATATATGATATGGATTTTTCATGTTTGTTTTTTATCGTCATATAGAGTTACAGTCGACGATGCTTAATGTAATCACAACGGAATCTTGCGGTTCTCCTAATCGATCATCTATTTTGAGTACGAAGTACTATGGTTACCATCGCGAAGAAACCTGGCGTTTATAAGTTGCAATAGGGCTTGCATAAATGGAGCCTTATGGCTTTATATTTTGAACCGTGTAAAAGCTATACAAATAAACGACTTAGTACGTCTTTAGTATAAGTTATCGTTATAAGGATAACCCCATAAATTCAATTTTTTACCTTGTGAACCAGAAATTTGGCCAGTTTCTTTAAAACTCTGCGTGCTACAACTTTTTAGTGAACTATACCGTTATAGATATTTCTGACCCCCTGGAACCGTTAGGAAAGCTCGAATCGATGGTGAATTTTTACACTTTCCAATCGGCAGAGTTATACCACTTTTTAGTAAGTGTTACCGCTATCGAGACATTTTCGAAAACAGTCTTTACAGATTGGTTCGTCCTGTGTAGCACCGCTAGTGTCACCTGTACAGATGGGGACTTGTATAGAACCGGGAAAGGAAGGTTCAAGCAAAAATCCACCTTGCTTCGAATTTTCCGTAGTAAAATGCAAAATTTCCTGGGGTACGAAAATTTTTTGGTTATGAAGAATTGACAAAGAAATATCTTGGTTTTTGGCTAGCAGAGTATTAGGTAGATTATTTGAACTAATGTCGACAGGGGTGGTGCAAAATGACTAAAACTGAACAAAAATAAGAATTGTAGGCATCAGAGGTTGCTTTCTTCAAGCAATTGGTTATTCGTTTGATTCTATGCATTTCAAAAGAAAAAAGTTTAGTTTCTAGTTCGGTTAATCGAATGTTCGGATAATAGACGCTCTACTCTAATATTTTATTAAATAAATATTATGGTGGTTGGTAAACGCATTTCAAATGCTGATTTTAAATAAACTTGAATTTATCTAGTTTATTCGTGAATGTCCAAATTTTCCATTTAGTCGTACCTCTGTGCGCTGAGTAAGTATGTTACATCAGGTTTAAATAATTCAGTTTAATCTCAACTATATTGTCCGTCCAACTGAAAGACGAAGATCAAACCAAATGGTGAAAAGTGGTGCACATAGTGAAAACAGGATATTTCTCCCAATGTACAGCAATGTGATCTATACTCGGCCTCAATTAATAACATCATTTAGTTATTGTCTGGCAACTTCGATTTTTTATTGCCGATTTCAGCAAACATATTGCGAAAACTGCAGGGTGCGCTAGAGAAACATACTTATTTGAAAAAACTCCTGAGCGGTGAGTTTGGCGAGTAGAGTTGTGGAAGTGGAAGGGGACGCGTCTGGAAGGGGAAGTCACCAAGTTTCTTTCCCCTTCTAGTCAGTTGCCGCCATGCTATGGTCTAGCTAGAGAGAAACGGGCCTTCGCCGTCGAGAGCTTCTTTTCTAACGGTTGCTCACTTGAAACATGATAGAGACATTTTTTCTTCCAAGCCTCGAAGAAATGAACTTAGGGTGGTTTCAGCAAGATGGAGCCTCAGCACACACTGCACGAGGCGCAATGAATTTGTTGCGACAACATTTCCAAGACCGCCTCATCTCTCTCAGCGGCGATCTCCCATGGCTCCCATTGGGTTATTTGAAATCCCTGGCTTATGTCGATCGATCACCGACCATAGCTCACGTCAAGCACAACATTCGCGACGCCATAGCCAACATACCGATTGATATGTTGCAAAGAGTGCAGAGGAACTTCAAAAATCGACTTAATCAGTGTATGTACAATGGGGGTCGCTATTTAACTGGTGTCATTTTCAAGACTATATGAAAAAAAACTTGGGATATTGTATTAAAATAAAAAAAAAAGAATGAAAACAATAACTAAAGTACTTTTGTTTTTATTGAGCATTCAAAGAAGTAAGTTTCTCCGGCGCACTCTGTTTATGCACTTCATTCCTTGGTGATTGTTGTGTAAAACACTGTGTGGATTTGCCACAAAAAAAAATTAATCGTTTTGAATATTTATTATATATTTATACCCTATACCCATAAGATGGTATAGGGTATATTGTTTTTGTTACGACGATTTATGTAACACCTCAAAGGAGCCACCGGAGGTATGGCAAAGTATATATATAAATGATCAGGGTCGGTCCCTGATTCGAATAAGCCATGTCCGTCTGTCTGTCTGTCTGTCTGTCTGTCTGTCTGTCCGTCCGTGTGTCTGTCAGTTCGCACGATAACTCCCGAAATAATGAAGCTAGCGTTTTGAAATTTTGGTCAGATGATTGTTTTGAGAAAAGCTTGGATGGTATTGAAAATGGGCCAAATCGGACCAAGGGTTTCCCTACCTCCCATACAAATGACCCCTCCATGATAGTGTAATTCGGCCATATTTTTCGACAGGATATCGCTAGGGGCCTGACATTTTTATCGTTGCCTAATTGTTACATATGCTTGAAGTTAGTGGAAAGTGGAGAAGGTCTGACTACCCCTACCCCTACATCCCCTACAAAGCAATATTCCGCCATATCTTTCGATAGAATGTCGCGAAAAACTTCAAATTTATGGCAAATGATAGCTGCTGAATGCCGTTATAAGATATTAAACATGTGCGAGATTCGAATCATCAACCCCTTCCCCCTTAAAAAAAATGAAATGGATTATTTTCGGTCTTACGCGCATTCTAGGTCTGTACATGGGTATAGGGTATACACTCAACGTGCTATTCGCACGATTAGAACTCGGTCTCGTTTTTTCTTATAACAGGTTTCAATGCAATTTTCCATCTTCTGGCTGTTTTCTATTCACCCTGTGGTATCTCGACTCTTTGCACTAATCATGTAACGTAAGGATTAATTTATTTCATGTAATATCTTTCATAATTTGTGTGCATAAGTTCAGTTGAATGCCATCACCAGCTATATTCTTCGTTCATGGTTTCATGGATAATTTAAAGAAGCACAAGGAAGCTATTCCCGATGTGAATTCACTGTCGGTATTCACTAATTAACCTGATCCACTCCGCATAGCATAACACACCCCATCGCCACATATTCACATCTATTTTATGATTTACCCATGAATGTATGGCTGGGCGAGGACAAGCCCAGCAGACAGACACAATTCTCTGGAATCATGTCCTTTTTTCATAACCACTGGCCACAATGCCTCCTATCCTATAGACAAAAGCGCGTTTAACGAGGAATAGCTGCTCCAAGCACAACATATGTGTTGCATGTTTCATTGGCGTGCCTAGAATTTTTCTATACGCTCTTCTTTTTCTTTTATTAATAAAACATACTGGAAGCAGCAGCACACATGAAGAATATGTGTGTGGCATATTAGAACATAACGCAACCATTTAAATGAACAAAACTGAGCGCTCTTCACTTAGTTTAAATATATTGTAGGTACGTCTAATGAACATGCATGGCGAGATATCCTCGTACGTCGGCGATGATGAAGAAGAACCCTCTAGTATTCTTCATGTGAAAAATATGGGACTAGATAATATGTGAATACAAAGCAGTGTCTGCTGTGAGTGGAAAATGGGTCACTTGCCAAGGATAATATTTCATACATTCTGGTGGTTGCACCACATACTGTCAGCAGCTCTGTTGAAACGTCGGCTGTTGGTCTTTTGGTTTGAAAGTGTTTATGCTCAATTGTTTTGGGTTCTTTTATTTGTCATATGAAAATACAGATATGTTTCTCCCATAGCGTTAACATTTGTACTCCCCTTTGGAACTGCTTAAGACTCCACGAAGTAAGAAAGTTCGATCTTGTATTTATTAATTCGAAAGAAAATACACTCCCCGACAATAGGATAGACGCACTCGAAAATGCGACGTAATTTTTTGAATGTTGAGAATATTTCGATTAAATTTTATATTTAATTCTCTTTTGTGATGCTGCGTGTTAGCTAGCAACAATGAACCGAAAATTTACCAAATCAAAACGGAAAATTCAAGTTTAATATTTTGTGACTGTTACAAGTGCGACAATAGGATAGACGCATCAGTTTGCTTTGAATTTTGAAAGAGCTAAGTGTTCGGAAACAATTCCAATTGACTTTTTATACCCTTCGCTTATTAAGCGTAAAGGGTATATTAACTTTGTCATGAAGTTTGTAACGCATTGAAGGAAGCATCTCCGACCATATAAAATATGTATATATATGATCAGCGTGACGAGCTGAGTCGATTGGACGATGTCCGTCTGTCCGTCTGTCCGTCTGTCTGTCTGTCTGTCTGTTGCGAAATTGCGAGCTGAAATTTTGCACACATGCTTTTTTTTGTTGCAGGCAGTTTGTATGTTTGAATCGCTAAAATCGGACAAGGGGGTCGTGGGGCTGCCATACAAACCTACCCCTCAAATTTAGGTTCTTCTTAGAAAAACTTTTTTATTTATGCACCAATTTCAATCAAATTTCACACAAATGTGTTTTAATTGGTAACACACAATATATGTAAAAATCGACCAAATCCGACAATGGGGTCGTGGGGCTGCCATACACACCTAGTCCCCCAAATTATGTTCTTCTAAAAAAAACTTTTTAATTTTCTCATCGATTTCAATCAAATTTCGCACAAATGTGTTTCTAGTAAAGCGCAGTATAGAGCTCGGGCGGAATGAAAATGAAATTTTTGTCCGCTGCGATTTTTTCAATGAAAATGCATGCTTACTGTCGTAGAACATGTCGGAAATGATGGGGAATTCCATAAGGTACAATCCGAATATGGTTCCAAAATTTTTCTCGTCCATTTTATGTATTATTTTTCGATTCCCCCGTCATTTCACCGTGGAAAATATCTAATGACGGGGGAATCGAAAAATAATACATAAAATGGTCGAGAAAAGTTTTGGAACTATATTCGGATTGTAGCTTATGGAATTCCCCATCATTACCGACATGTTCCACGACAGTAAGCATGCATTTTCATTGCGAAAATCGCAGCGGACAAAAATTTCATTTTCATTCCGCCCGAGGTCTATTCAGGCCTTAATACCACAACACATACGTAAAAATGGACCAAATCGGACCATGGAGTCATGGGGCTGTCATAGAAACCTAACTCCCCAAATTAAGTTCTTCTAAGATTTTTTTTTATTTATACACCAATTTCAACCAAACTTCACACAAATGTGTTTCTATTGATGACACAAAACATATGTATAAATAGATGGAGTCGGACAATGTGGTCATGGGGCTACCATACAAACCTAGCCCCCCAAATCAAATTTTTCTAAGAAAACGTTTTTATTTGCACACCAATTTCAATCAAACCTCAGAAAATTATATTTCTATTGATGCCACATAACAAACGTGAAATCGGACGATGGGGTCGTGGGGCTGCCATACAAACTTGACCCCCAAAATTAGGTTCTTCTAAAAAATACTTTTTTATTTGGACACAAATTTCAACTAAACCTCATGGAAATGTATTTTTAGTGATGGTACAAAACATATGCAAAAATGAATTATATCGGACCATGGGGTCATGGGGCTGGCATATAAACCCAAAGTAGGTTCTTCGAAGAAAACCTTTTTGATTTGTCCATCAATTTGAACCAAATGGGTTTTAATTGATGCCACAAAAATACGTAAAAATTGATGGGAAGGCCATAGGGCTGCCCTACAACCTCCTTCCCCCTCTTTTTGGTTCTTATAAGAAACCCACGTCCCGCTTCGCCCAATAAATCTTCGCAACGGCACTTATGAAAAAATTCAAAAGCATGGAAGCGGGGAGGACTGAACACTAGTCATAGGTTACGCCCGAAAAAAACTTTTAGACCGAGGGGAGCGAAGGGTATCCAAATTTCGGCCGCGCCCGAAATTAGCCTCGGTCTCGTTTTCTACTTACCGTTGTGCCACTGATAACAATTTCTTGTGTTGAAAAATTGGGTCGCGGCACAACATTGAATGAGAAAGAGATTGGGAAAATAGTCGCATTAAAACGAGAAAATTTTTCAAATCGACAAAGTGCAACCAAAATTGTAGTTTTTTTTTTTTAATCCGGAAATGTATGGCAAAAACCAAAAAGGACGTACAACAAGAGCTACAACAGAACCAGAACGTAGGGCAATTATACGAGAAGCCTCGAATTCTGCGTCCTCTGCTGCGAAGATCAAAGCAAATGTTGGAACTTCTGCCAGTGTATACGGACAGTACAAAGAGTGCTTAAAACGTGTCCGCATCTAAAACTGAAAAAACTCACGAAAAACCGCCTTTACTCCCTCGTCATAAAGTAGCTCGTTTGGAGTACTGCCGGACTCACATTCATTGGACCGATCAATGGCATCAGGTGATAATTTCCGATGAAAAAAAAAACTTTAATTTGGATAGGCCTGATGGTTTCCAATATTATTTTCACGATTTGAGGAAGTTGGAAAGGCTGTCGGTTCCGTCATGGTATAGGTTGCAATTTCTTAACATGGTGTCATAGATTTGGTTGTGGTGGAAGGCCGGCAAACCTCTGCGGACTACATTCAACTTTTGGAAGTTCAGAAAACTAACTTCAACGAAAAGTTCAACGGCCGACGATGGATTCTGCAATAGGACAACGCTCCCATACACCCCGCACGTCGTGCAAAGCAATGGTTTGCACACCAAAACGTAGAAGTTCTGGACTGGCCAGCTATGTCTCCTGATCTTAATATCATTGAAAATTTATGGGGGTGGTTGTCGCGAAAAATGTATGCGGATGGAAGACAGTTCGAAAACAGGGAAGGACTAATCAAAGGGGCTTTTCAGCAAGTCCCATTAGACTACTTAAAAAGGTTGTACAATTCCTTGTCAAAGAGACTTTTTGAAGTCGTACGCAATGATGGAGGATATACCTATACGCATTATTAATAATAAAAAAAATTATAAAAAAAATTTAAAACATTTGTTTAACTACCAATTTTTGTCTATAACAGTCGCAAAATGATAAACTTGAATTTACCGTTTTGATTTGGTAATTTTTCGGTTCATTGTTGCTACCTAACACGCAGCATCACAAAAGAGAATTAAATATAAAATTTAATCGAAATATTCTCAGTTGACACCGTCAACTGTCAAATTTCGCACTGTTGTGTTTTTATTGCTCGTGGAACAAATGTGAATTCTTACTTATTCACCAAACATCTGACTATAAAAGTGGTCCCTAATCTAAGAACTAAGTGAAGTGGTTACCTGTTATTGAATGAACGATCGAAGAAACTCTGTTTCATACAGTTTGAGTGTCTTTGAGTGAAATCATCACATAGCCCCCAGAGACAAAGAACGTCTTGTTTTGTTGAACGTCATTGAACGTGCACTTTCAGACTCAAACCAGTTTAAGCCAATACAACACCCCATTCACAATAGTGTGTCACTTGAGTACAGTGTGTGCCGAAAAAAGAGTGTAGCTAACTTTTTCGTGGAAAAATTATCACTGGTCTTAATAATAACTATTAAAGAAGAACTGTCAACGAGACAATCAGCCAGTTTGGACATAACACAAATGTCTATAATTTTCGTTAATTTATTGTGATAACCTGCTTTTAAACTGTCTCTTTTGTACTGCGTTTTCTTAAAGAAACTAACGCCAACAAAAATTGTTAAAGTGCATCGTTTTCGAATACTTATAAACTTGCAAATTGCATTATATGAACTCGATTACGCCTTTGCTATTGAAACGTTACCAATTTGGGATTTCTTTGTCCTAATTATAACAGTGCTGTAACTCGCAAACACTTGTCCGGCAACAGCTGATTTGTGCTATAACATTCTAAACTCTCGAACAGCTCATTGTGCGTTTCGGTCATGAGTTCGTGTAAAGCATCGTGTCTCGACAAATTAAACAAATCCCCCATCATAACTTGTGCCGGATTTTGTGAAAGTACTTTCCACTGCAAATGTGTGGGCTTTAAGGGCACTGTTGGTGACTTAATCCGGGATAAAAAGTCTGGCCTATACTGGTTCTGCGATAAGTGCAAGTCCGCATCAATGGTAACATATGTTACGAGATTAAAAAAAGTGCAATATCTTCTAAAGACACTAGTGTGTGATTTTAACAACATGAATTCAAAAGTTCGTTCGACTTTCGAAGACGTCAATTCTTTTGTCGATGCTTTCACCCCGAATGACTCTTCCGATATTTCTTCACACACTCTAAAACAAACGTCAACGACTGAACAGTCTTTAACTTTAGCTGGTCCTCATCGTGAATCAAGTGATACTTCTATGCTTGTGGAATCAATCGGAATCGTAACGCGTTCGCGGTCGCGATCCGGATCGCAATCTAACGGGCTAGACGATTGCCCTGCTCCAACTGACTTTCTGACTCCTCGCCAACCAATAACATCACAATGCGTAACTGCGGTCAACAAATCGTCAGGTATAAGTGTCAAAAATACGATTTGTAATCAACCTCAACCACTATTGCTATCCCCCGGGCTTTCTTTGCCTCTGTGGTCATCTCCGTCCATGCAGCAGCCACAGTCTGTAATTCAACAAGAGCTGCAAAATGTGCACCCAGACAGACAACTGCAATCACTTCATTTGCAACAGTCTTCAAATCAACAGAATACTGGACTTTCTGATATACAAGAACAACTTTTGCTCTCCACTTGCCAGCAGGCTCAACAAATATCTCCTGGACTGTCTCAACCAATATTTCCTTCGTCTCAGCAACCATCTCAGCCAAGTAAGTCTTCCAAGCATTATCAAAATCATGTTCCGTCTTCGCAACAACATCAACCTGGCTCACTGCAACAATGTCAACAACAATCACTGTCACTCAGTCAGCAACATCAACCCGTACAGTGCCCATCCCAACTACGAAACACAGCTCATCAACTAGGCCAACTGCGGATTTGTAGTCCGCCGAAGGTTTTGTTTCTGTCTTGGTTGGCTTATAATACCACGGAGGACGAAATCAAACAGTACATAGTCAACAATCTGGGTTATGAGCCTACAATACTAACATGTAAAAGTTGACCAAAGATAACATCCAGAATAGAGTGGTCGCTTCTTTCAAAGTTACTGTTCCTCATGATTTACTACTACCCTTCGAAGAATCTTTTTGGCCTGATGGAATTTTGCTCAAGGAATTCTCGCGAAAAAAGGATTTTCCTCGTCAACGTCGCAACTACAGAGTAACTTAAAACACAGTAATCTAGCATTATACTATCAGAATGTTCGAGGCTTAAGGACCAAACTTTCAGTCTTAAATCTTAATGCATTGACATGTTTGCATGATATTATTTGCCTTTCAGAAAGATGGTTGAATTCTTCCTTCAACAGCGGGGAGATTTTGGATGATTATATTATAACGTATGTCGTTCTGATCGGAACTTTGACCTTCATATGAAGTCTACAGGAGGTGGTGTCCTAATAGCAGTAAGGAATCACATGGAATGCGCACTGGTATCTTCGACTAATAATCAGCTTTATGATTGCGTAACCATTAAAATATCATTCTCTTCCAACTTTTCCTTGTTATTATCTTGCATATGTTCCATGTAATTTAGCTGCCTATTTACGATTCCCTGTTCAATCATCTATCCGATATACATATGTAACATCTTGCATCCGAGCTCTCCAATAATTATTTGTGGAGATTTTAATATTCCAGGATTAATTTGGCCTAACACCCCCGGCTTTCCGCTTCCCCTCTCATCATCATCAATCAGCTTGCCTATGACTTCTTTTATGAACTTTTGTAATCTGCTACAATTCAATTTTGTTCACAACTTTATGGGAAGAGTTCTTGACCTTGTCCTTAGTAACTTGCCTTGGACTTCTCTGTCGCCCGCATATTCTACCTCAGGATATGTTCCGTGTGATCTGTACCACCCAGCTATACTACATGAAATTAACATCAATATTCCGCATTCTCCGCAAAACTTAAAAGCAAGTCGGCTTAATTTTCGCAAAGCCAATTATGATGCCATAAATCTGGAATTGCCAAGGATTGATTGGAGTCAAACGTTTGATGGCCTTAATTGTGAAGCTTCTGTTGAAAAGTTTTACAATATTTTATACAAAATTATTTTCGACTTTGTTCCTTTTTTCACTTCAAAACCACAAAAAGGTCCTGTATGGCTTACTTCGCTTATCTATAAAACGATTCGGAGAAAAAATCGTGCACGGACTCGGTATAAGCGGTTTAAGCGGTTATCTGATCTTCTATCGTTTCAGAAGCTTAGATCACTGGCAAAACGCTTAATCAAGTCTGCGCGATCTACTTACCTCCTAAGTATCGAGAATAGCATAAACCAAAATGAATCTAAACTATTCTGGTCATATGTTAATAACATGCGCTCCTCCTCGACCCGGCCTTTATCTATGACCTATGAAAGTAGGACCGCAAATACTCCGTCGGAAATCTGCGAGCTCTTTGCTTTGTTCTTTTCTAGATCTTTTCGACAGCCACCTTCATCCGTAGTTTCACTTGATTCCCCACGACACTATAATTCTCAATTGCCGCTCCTCCAATATCCTCATTGAACGTCAATCATTTGATCTCAAGCCTTAAGGTTAGCTCTTCTCCAGGCCCTGATGGTATACCCAACACTTTTCTTAAACATACATACAACTTTATCTCTTTTCCTCTTGCGATCATTTTTAATAAAAGTTTACAAGAGGGAGTCTTTCCTTATCAATGGAAAACGTCTTTTACCGTTCCCATACCTAAGTCGAAAGATACAAACTTTGTATGCAACTATAGGCCCATATCGCTCCTTTCCGCTTGCTCGAAACTTCTAGAGCGTTTTGTATATAATTATATGTATGATCAACTTGGACATCTCATCTGTTCCAATAAACATGGTTTTTGCAAAAGTCAATCAACGACTACCAACCTAGTGGAGCTTGTAAATTTAATCGCTAAATCCTTTGAAACCCATCATGATGTGCATGTCATCTATACGGATTTTTCAAAAGCCTTTGATTCGGTAAACCACAAGATTCTACTTGATAAGTTCCTCACTCTGAGGTTTCCTCCCCAATTAACCTCTTGTCTATCATCTTACGTTCTCAATCGTTTGTCTTATGTTACCTTCCAAAATTGTCTTTCATCTGTTTTTCATCCCTGCTTAGGCGTTCCACAAGGGTCAATTCTCGGGCCTTTACTTTTTTCATATTACATCAACGATACTTTGTATTCGTGGTGCGGTTAAATTCTACCCCTATTAAATACGTCGAATTCATTAAATATCTTGGTGTGCAATTTGATACTAAGTTAAAATTCACTGAGCACTACACGTATATATGTAATAAGGCATCTAAATTAACTGGTTTTGTTTTGCGCTGCTCTGAGGAATTTAGATCCACTCGAACAGCAATAAATTTGTATATTTCTCTTGTTCGTAGTGTCCTAGAGTATGCATCCGTGTCGTGTGGCCACCGCATACATTCAACTCTCGTACTGATTTAGAGAGAGTTCAGCGCAACTTTACACGTTCTTTGTTATTTAAATTTAACATTCCCTATGCTTCGTACCCTGAGCGCCTCTCTCTTCTAAACTTAATATCTCTAGAAAGAAGACGGATCTTTCTAGACGAATGCTTTTTGTACAAAATATGTAATGGGTTATTACGATGAACTCTTTCCAGAGATATTGTGTTTAGACTTTCAGCATATAGTACTCGCAATTCTTTCGTGTTTAATCCTCCGACTGCCCTACTGTCTGTTTACAAGAATTCACCCCTGTTGAGAATAATGACTAACTACGACAAACTCGAGATTGGTCCTTTGCCAAGTTCATTTGAATTGTTTAAGAAAGCATTATTACAAAAGTTGTCTACAGCAGAACTTTCGGTCATGTTAAATATTATTGTTTAAATTTCTTCTTTGTTTTTTAATATCTGTAAATTACTGTGCAGTGATCAATAAATAATAATAATAATTACGTCGCATTTTTGAGTGCGTCTATCCTATTGTCGGGGAGTGTATGTACCTAACTACGTACGAATACATAACCACAACTTCGAGTTTTACAATCATTAATCCAGTTAATTAAAGCAATATTTTTTTCATTTTATAACCCTCTGTTGTCATAAACGCTCGTTATCACCGCCGCATTTAGCTTCATTTATGGCATAACTTCTAACGACTAGTGATATGGTTTTGCAGACGCAATACCCGACTAACCATAACTTAATTCTAGCATTAAACAATCTTTTTATTTTCCCTATATAATGAAAACGCCATTCAATTTCCGATGAGATTTACATCTGCGCACATCAAAGAGGAGTGCATAGTTAGCCCTAGATCCTTCAACTATATTTTTCGATCCATCTAATTCAAATTAAGTACCAGATTACGCTTAGAAGAAGAAAAAAAAACCCTAGTCATTAGACTCCTAAATGGATAAGTTTGACGATGTAAAGTCGCCGACTATAGAGTTCTATTATGTAGCCCGTTCGTGCCATAAAAAGCTTAATGTCGGAGCTCGAGCTCAAGATCTTGATGAATGATTGTACATATTGAAAAAACAATTCATTGTTATGGTGTTTGTTTGTTAATTAGAAAAGTCGTTTGATATCTAGACTGCAAGCTGTAATAGACACGGCACAATAATCAGCGAAGCTATAGTTTAATTATAATTTATATGGTTGTCGGCATTACCTCGCTAACTGACGGAATTAAATTAGACGGTCATTTGATATTGGCCGAAACGCAAGCACTAGATGACAATTATTTTACGTAATTACTTTTCTTTTTTGAAACTCTGTAGTCTAGTGTTTTAATTTCTTAAAATTCTTATTGTAGAACTCATTACCATGCCTATATGTAATTATGACACATCTCCCCAAAATCCAACAATTCGTATACATTTCAATTGACCATTAATCTGCACCACAACCCAGTGATAATATTTTGTGACCCGCAGTCATTAAATCGAACATTCAACTTTGCTGCCATCCCCATTTAGCTATTTTTCAATAAAAAGGATAATTCCTCCCTATATAAGTAAAATTCTATGCTTCTTTGAAGCCATTTTCATGTAAGTCATAGTCACTGTGTACCTTGCAATAATATGTATGTATTATAGACTCGCGGCCATTGATAGCAAAAAGTTAAGGTAAAAATTTAATACGACCATGCGACTTTATTGGCAATTTAATTTTACGACAGTTAACACACTAGCGTTCCGAGTTATCGCGCTTCTAAATTATATACACTAGGGGGCTTCGCCCCCTGCTCGCTACGCTCGCCAACCCCTACCCCCCTCCACGCCCGCCCCCCCCCCCTCCCGGCCCGGCCCCTGCCCTGCCACAGCCATGAGCTGACGTGCTCGCGCTGCGCGCTCGCAGCACTGACTGACTGCTTTTCGTTCTTGCATGCTATACTTATCGACATTCGGGATTCATCGTAGCCAATCAGAACATTCATCAGATTTTGCCATTTCCGAAGTTAGCATTTTTATATATAGAAGGATAATGGAGTATAGAGATAGTAGGATCGACCATACCAAGTGTTCGTTTGGTCATCATACGCTCCCAATACAACAAAATTTAGGACTGACAATCAGAGGACTGTTTTTATTCCAAGTGGGGTACTTTACCCCCAAAAATTTGCGCACAGTATTTTATTATGTCTTTTAGAGTATGGTGGCTGTTTCTTTTCAACTTTTACCGCGATTGGCGTCAGTTCGAAGAGATACTTTGTAAGCGAGCGATAATGACAAAATGTCGGTAATAAAAAATATTTACACGCACATCGCACACCCACCCATTCAATAAACACTATACAAAAAAATAACAGTAGATACGTTATCGGACATTTAGCCTGGATGAGACGTATCTGAATTTGGCTAAAATTATAAATTTATTAATAAAGGAAAATATGTGCATTGATTATTAGTCCAGTCATATTAGCATTTCAAATAGAAAACGAGACCGAGGCTAATTTCGGGCGCGGCCGAAATTTGGATACCCTTCGCTCCCCGCGGGCTAAAAGTTTTTTGGGTTTTTTGTGACTTGTGCTCAATTTTCCTCGCTTCCTGCTTTTCCTTGAATTTTCACATAAGTGCCGTGGCGAAGATTTATAGGGGGAAGCGGGGGACGTGGGTTTCTTAGAACCAAAACCAAAACGGGTTAGGGGGGGGGGGTGTACGGCAGCCCTATGAACGCATGGCCTTTCCATCAATTTTTACGTTTGTTCGTAGCCTCAATTAAAACATATTTCTATGAGATTTGGTTGAAATTGCTGGAAAAATAAAAAAGTTTTTTTTTTCTTCAAAGAACCTAATTTGGGGGTTGGGTTTATATGCCAGCCCCATGTTTTGTAACATCATTAAAAATACATTTCCATGAGGTTTGGTTGAAATTTGTGTGCAAATGTTTTTCATAGAAAAAATTTATTTGGGGGGATAGGCTTGCATGGTAGCTCCATGACCACATGGTCCGACTGCATTAGAGATGTAACGGATCTTGTTTAGCGGATGAGGATGCGGATGCAAAATAGTATAACATTGAGGATGCGGTTGCGGATGCGGATATTAATGGATAAATTTTTGAGGATGCGGATGAGGGTGCGGATGAGTATATGATCGAATATGTAGACAAAAATATTTAGGTTTCACACTTTCCATGAAAATGAAAAAAAGTTGAAATTCCTCTGATTAGTGTGGTTAAAAATTAAAAAGTTACATACTTCCTTACTTCGCTTCACCTTAAAAAAACGCACTTCACCCGCCTCAGTTCAATTCATTTAAAACAAAACCACTCAAACACTAGTCACAAAAATGCGAACCGGAGTGCGTTCCTTAATTCACTCGTAGTCGTAGCTGTAGTCATCGCTGACTACTCAGATCATATAAATGGAACGCGCTCCTGCTGTGCTGACCGACAAACTGAAGCTCAGTTGTGTATACGATACAGAATACAATTTGTCTCAATGCATTTCTTTATAGTTACAAAGTAGCACATGGGTCGCATATATCCGCTAATTGTCTGCATACAAAAATGAGGATTGCGAATGAGGATGCGGATGTAAATATTTATAAGATGAGGATGAGAATGCGGATGCGGAGTTTAATTTTTATGCGGATAATCCGCGATTGCGGATGCCGATGCGGACATCCGTTACATCTCTGGACTGCATCTATTAATACATATGTTTTGTATGATCAATAGAAACACATTTGTGTGAAGTTTGGTTGAAATTGGTGTATAAATAAAAAAAATTCTTAGAAGAACTTAATTTGGGGAGCTAGGTTTGTATGACAACCCCATGGTCCGATTTAGTCCATTTACATATGTTTTGTGGTATCACTAGAAACACATTTGCACGAAATTTGATTGAGATGAGAAAATAAAAAAGTTTTTCTCAGAAGAATCTAATTTGGGGGACTAGGTTTGTATGGCAGCCCCACGACCCCATTGTCCGATTTGGTCGATTTTTACATAATGTTGTGTGTTAGCAATGAAAACACACTTGTGTGAAATTTGATTGAAATTGGAGCATAAATAAAAAAGTTTTTCTAAGCAGAACCTAATTTTGGGGGGTAGGTTTGTATGGCAGCCCCATGACCCCCTTGTCGGATTTTACCGATTCAAACATACAAACTGCCTGCAGCAAAAAGAAGCACTTGTGCAAAATTTCAGCTTCATAGCTTTTAAATTGGCTGAGTAAAACGCGTGGCAACAGACAGACAGACGGACAGACGGACATCGCCCAATCGACTCCCCAAGTCATGCTGATCATATATGTATACTTTTTATATGGTCGGAGATGCTTCCTTCAATGCGTTACAAACTTCTTGGCAAAGTTAATATACCCTTTCACTCTATGAGCGAAGGGTATAAAAAATAGAGTAAGACCCGAGGTCGGTATGCGGGGTATCATATCAAAGGGGAAGTTGAGTGCATTACATATCCGGTGTGTGTTTTCTGTTTCAAGGACCTTCAACGGAATAAATCGCGTTTCAATGAAACATTTTCGTGTTTCCCGTAACTAATCATTTGTATCTTTCCAAAGCCATAACTACGCGAGTAATGCAAGTTGTCATTCATTACCTTTTTAGGGTTTTTTAGAAAATTTTTTTCAAAAAACCCTTATGAAATCGATTTTGTCCGTCCGTCCGTCTGTCCGTCTGTCCGTCCGTCCGTCTGTCCGTCTGTCCGTCTGTCCGTCTGTCCGTCTGTTCACTAAATAACTCGCGAATGGCTCAACCGATTGTCATGAAATTTGGTAGGAAAGTGTAGAATGGTTACAGTCTTTGGCACATATACCTTAGAAGTTGGTAGGAAGAAGACAACAGGGTGTCCCGAACGTTTGAAAAAAGTCGACTTTTTTAGTTTTTATCGGAGATGGACGTATGGGTATTTCAATCAAAGATCTAAACGAGTACAGCTCATATCAGTTAAAATTTTCCAGTTTCGAGTAACGGTAAAAAAGTTGTTGGCGTTTAAAGTTAAACTTCCTTTTCGAGCTCCGTTTTTCTAAACCGTTATAGGGATCGATATGAAACTTCGCACAAAGATTGGCCGGTAGGGCCTTATATACGTTAAATATTAAGACTGTTGACTTTTGCTAAGGAAAAGTAAATAACAGTAAATTTGTAAAATTTCAATTTGTTCGTGTGTAGCCCCTCTTAGGTTTCCAAATATGAAAATGCTGCTAAGGGTTTTTAGAAAATTACATGTAGAATATGTCTACGAATTTTCATTCGAATAACTGTATCCAAACCGGAAATATAGCCAAATAAGTATTTAGTAAGGGCCTTTCACAATGCAAGCCTCGTAAGCATTTCTTCAATGTATATCTTTTAACCTGATGAAACAAAGAACATGAAATTTGGTGGAAATGCATAGAATGGTAATAGTGTTTGCCACAAAAATTTTTGAAGTTAGTAGAACCAAGTTAACAGGGTGTCCCTGAATAGCTGCAAAAGTATACTTGTTCAATACTCATAGGAAAGCTTGCGTTGGCTCTTATGACAGGGAACACAATGGAATCATCATATAAAAGGTTGCTTTTCCTTGATTAAAAAACAGTAACAGTAGATTTACAGCTAATAATTCAGTTCATATATAAAGCCAAGCCATCCTTACGTTTGCCTGAGTTTCTTTTTGGTCAAAGGCCATCAGAAATCTTAAATCGTTGCCTTTAGATTTGCCTTGGAGTACTTTTATACAAACTGGGTAAATAGTAAATCTATTTTTGGATTGGTCTAATTAAAGGTGGAACAGAATGAAAGGCGCTAGCCTTTCATTCTGGAACGCGTTTATTTAGACCAATCCAAAAATAGATTTACAGGAAGCACTTCATTAATGTTGTGCACAATACTTATTTATTGCTTACAAAATATATGTACAAAAAATATTCACTATGCATTAAAATTCTAAAAAAACCCTCGTATTGCGGGCGCAGCCCTCTGTACGCCGGTATTTTTTATTTTTTAGAATCTATAATAGCTGAAGATTCTACCATTAAATTTGCTAAGAAAAATTTTGGAACATTACGCTATCAGCTTCGCAAGAAGAATTTTCTTGTTCTTGTTATCGACACTAGTGACACTTATCTTACCGTCCGCCATATAGCGGACATATAGCGGAAAATATCGGAAACACAAAAGTTCCCCCTATTAAAGCGGATAGCAGAACATGCCAAAATTTTTTTGAAGAGCTCTGAAAAAGGACATTAATTAATCCTTGATCGAACGTGGGCATGAGGGGTGTCATATCAAAGAGAACCGCGAGTACATTCTATATCGAGTACATTTTCCATTTCCGTTTATTACTTGTTTCAAGGACCCTCAAAACAAAAGAGAAAACCACGTTCAAATAAAAACGAGACCGAGTTCTAATCGTGCGAATAGCACGATGAGTGTATATCCTATACCCATGTATAGAGTACAGACCTAGAAGATGCAAAACCCAAAATTTTCATTTTCATGTTTATTCTTATATGCCGTTCGAAAGCTAAGATACTACGCCAACTTTTTTCAACTTTGCAGATTTGTCACTAGAATGTACCGTTACGAAATTCGGGTTTTATTTTGACATTAAAAATTGAAATTGACATTTCTGCAAAATTCAAATCGTCGTATCTCGGAAGATACGAAACCGTTCGAAACGTCCGATATGTCCTTTTATTGTGTACTTTCAGAAGAATATGAAAAACATTGATTCGGCTAAAGTGGAAGCTAGAAAATAGGAGTTTTTCGAAAAAAGTCGTGTTTTTCGACAAGAATCACAAAAAAGGTAATTGCTCTTTAACGGTAAAAGCTAGGGAAATAATTTTGGCGACATTTTTTCTAAAACATCCTATAGAGTCTACCATTGGTCTATGGCTAACCAGTTGCGGGACACCCTGTATACTATGTCATATCTCCGGAGGCTCCTTGGAGGTGTTACATAATATTGGCGTAACAAAAACAATATACCCTATACCATCTACCATCTTATGGGTATAGGGTATAATAATTCGTGTTTCCCATAACTCATCATCTGTATCTTTCCAAAGCCTACAAAACTACGCGAATATTTCAAGGTGCCAACGAATTTAGACTCTATAATAACTGAAGACTCTACCATTATTTTGCAATATTTGATCGCAAAGCTCTGGAAAAGGACATAAAAGGGCACTAATCAATCCACATTCGACCAAGGATTAATTAGTGTCCATTTATGTCCTTTTTTCAGAGCTTTCCGATAATTTTTTTTAGCAAATTTAAGGGTAGAATTTTCAGCTATTATAGATTCTAAAAAAATGAAAAAGGTAGAGACAACTTGATTAATTCGCGTAGTTATGGCTTTGGAAAGATACAGATGATAAGTTACGGGAAACACGAAAATTTTCCATTCAAACGCAATTTAATTCGTTGAGGATCCTTGAAACAGGAAACAAACACCGGATATGTAATGACTCGGCGCGGCGCGGCGTCCCCTTTGATATGACATGCCCACATCTGATCAAGGATTAATTAGTGTCCTTTTTGGGACCTTTCCGATTAAAATTTTTCTTAGCAAATAAGTTTTAGATTCCTGGCACCCTACTGAATCGAAAACAACTAAAATTAGCCTTACCCTATTTTTTTCTATTTGGTGGCCTGCATCGGGATATTTTGACTGGACTATGTATCTTTCATATAGCGTTTTATTCTAGCTTCGATAATTCTAACATCTTTATTGCCTTAAATGCAGAAAACTAGGGTTAATTTTGGCTAGATTTTAACATAATTTGTATAAATTTTCCCAAATTGCAGTATACATTAGGGCAGTTTTAATCAATTTGAGCTAAAAGTAGCCCCAGTTTCCTGCACTTGAAGCATTAAAATTATTAGAAAAAATGGAGCTAGAATAAGATTATATGAGGAAAATATAATCGTAAGATTATGCACAAATTTTTCAAACAGTCGTACGAGCAACTCACCTTGGCAGAAGTTGGAGAAAATTGAGATGAAAGAACCACTTGTTTTTGGGTGAAAGCACAAAATTTTTATTTTGCAGATCAGTAACTTTTGGTCCCTTTTAACTTTCTTGTTACCCATCGATGGGGACTTTTGGCATTTTATTTGCAGCAACAGAAGCTACAAATATTACAGAGGCATTCACGAAATTTTCTTTTAATTTGTTTTTGGGTTAAATCTCAAAAATTGATTTTAAAGTAAAAATCAAAACACTTATCCGATTTTAGTGCGGTTAGTTTTTTCGTTTAGGTAAATTTGTTGGCAGTGAAAACGATCTTATTTCGTTACTCTTGCTAGTCTAGTTTAGGAGATATTAAGGTTTAAGTCGTGTAAGAAAATTAATTTTCCAGAAATAAATATTCAGGTAATTATCAGATGTTTCGCCTCGCATAACTTCCTTAGGTGCCTACCGGTCGATGGTGAATTTTCGCTATTTATTTACAGCCCCAGGGGCTTTAAACTCGTCATAGACGACTTTGCACCATACTCCCCCGTTACAGAGATATTCACGAAAAAAATCTCGTTTTTCGAAGTTTTGAGCCCCCGTAGCGAGCTTGTACGTATTGATGAGAAATTTGGCCACTTTCTTTGAAACCATATGGGCTACAAATTCGCCATACAAAATTTTGTAGCCAAAGTCACCATTATAAAACTTACCGCTAGACCCCCATGCGCCGTTAGGAGTAGTCGAATCAAACCTTTGACATTTTATTCACAAACCACAACAGCTATAAATTTTCCATACCCCACTTTTTAGTAAATATTAGCGTCTGTTTTTGAGGGTCTTCGACCCTCTTTACAAACGCTAGCGGCAGTCGTACAGAACAGACGGGGACTTTTGGGGTCTTGTGTAGAACCTTAAAAGGAAGGCTCATACAATTCTAGTACAGTAATCGGGTATATTTTACTTAAAAAAAATACGTAATGGCTGAAATTTGGTGGAGATGTTAAGCAACGTGCCCTAAGTCTAAATCTGAGTTTTCGTATTTGTGGGAGTGGGGGAAGTTATAGTAATTTGCCTACTTATAGGGGAATTTCGCGTTTTTCCTTAATATCATTCTTACTGGTATTCCTACAGTAAAGTGGTGTATAAAAGTTTTGTTTCTAATCAAATTGTCTATGCAACCTAAGCTAATATCGTAGGCCAAATAGTTCCGTTATAATGACCGGTTAAAAGGCAAAATAGCACTAATAATGAGAATATTTGGCTTAAGTGTTTTACGTAATGACTGAAATTTGGTGGATATGTTAAGAGATACGTCCTAAATCTATATCTGAGTTTTCGTATTTATGGGAGGGGATTGTTTATAGTAAATTGCCTTAATAGGTTAAATTTGCGTTTTTGCTTAATATCATTCTTATTGTTGACCCTACAGTAAAATGGTAGAGGTTTCCTTTCCAATCAAATCATCTATTCACCGGTACCTTAACAGTATTAACAGTATTTACTATACCAATATAGTGCATAGGGTTTTGTAGTTAGTTGCAACTCAAAACACATACATATTAAAATATCGTAACTATGTAAACTATCATAATGTGATGTGGCTAGACTATACGTCAAGCCAACTGGTATTCCCGTACTTGACAACAGATGACACTAGTGTCGCTAGCGAGAAATAGGATTGCCCGATAAAACAACAACAACGACTTTCTGGAAGTTTCCGGAAAGTGCGACACCGAAGTTTCCGGAATAGTGGAAACGAGTATATCATGTTTTGAGGAGTATAGATAAGTTTTTTTCAATGTTGGCTGGATCATCGTGTTTCTTGATATGCCATAATCAAGTTTTTACCCCTCCAGAGAAAAAAACGAGAAGCGAACAAGTTTTTGATTACAAACCGTGTCATATAAACTTGCGATTAAAGACAAGGACTACTAAGAGTGCTAAATACACTAGTTATCGTTTATAACGACATCGAAGTGCCGACTATTTTACGTCGTTATAGCCGATATTCGTTATATCCGCCTACTAAACTATACTATACTACTCGTATAGACTTATATTCTACATTTTTAGCATCGTGTTGCTTAAATTATTTTCGAAAAAAAAATACGAACAATCATTATAAATAGATATTTACAATGAGGGCAATGGAGAAGTTAGCAAATTGTGGTTTTGTAGTTTTGTTTTCCAACCCAATTGCGAGAACTTGTATACAAAAAGTCCTTTAAACAAATGAACAAATTCTCTTCTTCTCAGTACCGTATAGACCCAAGTGGGGCCATGGTGCGTTAACTCAGCCGTTTATAGGCAATTTCGAGTCAACGTTACATTGCATATCGTGTCGGAGTGAATATAATGTTGCAAGCACTATATATTACCTATCCGCACATGTATGGAGATTTTGGACCACGCCGAGATTTGATCTCCGGACCTCTAGATTACTAGCATCGTAGAGTGCGACTCAACCAAGTGAGCCACAAATTCTCAATTAGGATTTTATTTTCTCGTCGATAAAACCTGAAGGAGGACCTGTATTTTTTGTCATCTACAGGGTTGCACACGAAACCTGACGGTTCTTAAAATTTTGTAAAAATTAAACAAATTCCAGGAAACTTTAAAAAATATCTAAATGGGAAAAAATGGTGATTGAACACAAACTGTGGGTCCATTGACCAGCTGAACGCACGCTTCCAAGTTAAGCTACTTCCCCGACAGATTAGTAGAAGAAAGCCTGTTAAAAGATTTTTGTGTCTCCAAATATGCAAAAAAGAAAAGTTTTGGGGAGAATCCTATATTTACTCCATTAAAAATGTGTGTAAACACCTCATATTGCAATAAATAATAGTCTGAACATGAAATATATTTCTGTACATTTTATTTCCCACAAAATTCATAAGCACCATTGAACTAAACTGTCTTTAATCGATAGACCATTAATGAAAACTGTAAAAAAAATGTAGAACATGCGTTTATTCAGCACCAAAGAAAAATTACACAGATTCATGTTATCAGAGTCTGTTCCCATGCCAAAAGTAATCATGTTAAACTTCACCACAAAATGTATTCTTAATATGTTTCATCAACAACCATACAAGCGGGAACATAATGTCTGGATTCACCATAATGAAAATCCGCAAATAAATAATTAATCATGTAAATTGCAATCACAGTGCTTGGGAAATATTTCACTAACTTTTCACTTGACGGACGATTCATACAACCGACGTGTGTTGGTAATTGAAATGTTTAACAGCCTGTATATAATGAGCACCCTCGTGGGCCAATGTTCTTTTATTCAATAAATTGCAAAATTGTAGTTGTGGAAAAAAACGTTGCCACTCCTCCAATCTAGCCGTAGTTATTGTTTAGCGCGCGAACTTAGATTAAAACAAACCGGAATGTTACTGTAACTAATTATACAGAGCGCAATATAACATGGAACTATCATAAAAATGTACACGCCTATATCGTGGTTGATGTTGCGGTTGCATGGATCTGTTGGAATATAGAGACGTCTACTCTCAAGAAAATCTGAAGATGTTCAATTTGATTGCTCGTAAAAGTACGAGTAGGTTTTCATTGAATATTCAAATTGCCATAAAACTGGTGTTGTGGTATAATTTCTTCCTTTTATTAGTACAGATATAAAGTTGTAAGGGGAAGGTTTCAGCAGATAAATTTTATTTCAAAATTGTTTCCGTTTTAATTAAAGAGTTTCACGTGTATTTATTTGTACACCGAAATAAATTGGTTTGACTTTTGTGACTCTTTTTTTTGTAGCAATAATTCCAATAGGTATATAGCATATCCACTTCAAATCAAGGACATCAACAACTGTTGAAAAAGTAGAAAAAATAAACATAAAAAAATGCTATGTCTTATACTTGGCTAAAACGATCTAGCCAATCACTAAGCATAGCATCGTTTCATTCATACGACGTATTACGTATTGTATACTAGGATGCAGTATACAGAGATATGGGACAATCATAAATGTTTGACACAATTTTCCAGTCTTTTCAAACACCACCCCTTAAAAATAATTTGACCAGCGGCCATATCTATTTCAGACATTCTTCTACCACACGATGTGGATGTGGTTTCAATACTCCCCAGTCTATCCTTTGGTGTAATGTTATTCGCTTTCATTCATTTCATATTCTGCACTTAGTCTTAAACGTACACCACACCATTCAGTGTTTTTTATCGTTCTAAAAACTTTGAAGTAACCACAAAGCACAAAGTAATGTCGAAGTAAATAGTCGTAAAAAATAAACCACCATCTACAACAGTTTTTCCTGTTTTCTAGGAGCTATGAGGCATCGTTTTTTTTGAACGTGTGTTTATGAAGTTTCTCGTTCCCCCAGGGGGGAAGAGTTTTGATATCGTTCCAAATTATCCTATATTCAATTGCTCTAAGAATTTAACGCAAAGAAGACACGTACACCACTTCGTAAGAAAGAGTTTTGTGTACTTCTTTTTCATTGCAAGCCTATAAAAGTTTCCGTTTTTTGATTGCTCCATTCGGATCGGATATAGGACTATGGGGCCGCGTAGAATATTGAATGGTTTGGTTATGGTTATTTTCATAGAGAGGGTGGATGAAAATCAAATGATCAAAGTGAAAATATTGTACATACCAGGAAATGTGCGGTTCTTATTGATTTTATAGGGTCTGTGGGTTTTCGTGTATACGTGTGGTGCGGTGGTGGAATTTGAATGAGTTCTCATTATGCATTCTTTCTGTATAATGTTTTGGGGCTCTTTTACACGTGCGGAAATTATCGTCTAAAATGTTTCTTTTGACTTTGTCTCTGGAACGTAACTGCTTTAAAAAGTATACAGTAAATTGAACTTTTTAAAGTCCTGGTATTTTTGAATATGAACATTTTCGTGGCCTATCATTGAGAACAACAAAGTTTCTGATGGATTCGTTAGACTGGGATCTTCATTGAAATTTGTCGGGTTTAGTCTGAACTACGGTTTGAGCTTTTTATGTCAAATAAATAATAGGTGCGACAGTCCAACATTGGACTAATTCCGCAGATGTATTAGTGACATGGCTTATTATTTTATTTATTTATGTATTTATCTCCTTTTTTGTTGAGGTGTTGAGATGAACAGCACGCTCAGCCAGTGGCGGAACAACTTCTCTCGGAGCCCTCCCGCCAATTTCTTGAGTGGGCCCCGCTACACTGAGAAAAAAGCAGAGTGAAATCAATCGAAAACACTCTTGAAGGTCGATCCACACTTTTCAGCAGGGCCTGATTTACAATTTATGGCGCCCTTGGGCAGTAGTCGAATCGCCGCCTCCATCACTAGTTAAGGCAGTCGCGTTCACATGGATAGCTTAATGGGGGTGTACGAGTATGTGAATTTTCACATCACGCTTGATGGATTTTATGTGAAAAATGCAATTCTCTTCTATTCTTACGAATGTTTGTTTTAATTATCTTTACGCGATTTTAAGCAGCAGAGATTAAGTGAAATTCACTTCTTATTAAAATGTTTTTCTTTCGACTGAACTACCAAACCAAGTTCATGTTGAATTAAGTTTACGCCATTGAAGGTGAAATTCGATGATTTCATCCAGCGAACAGATCAAAGGAATATGTGAAAAACATATGAATCTGAGCATTAGATGCGGATGATAGCAGTCCGGCTTTAAAATATGTGGCGACTCATGCCACAATTTTTCGTGTAAGCCGTGGATAATGACCGGATGAGACCTTTTGTTTTTTCTACTTTTGCTCGCACTCACTGCGTTATTACTATTGTATTACACAAATAAGCTTCCTAGTGATCCTGCAGCCACAATTTAAAAGTGGACTTATGCCTAGCGCGTTTTTTTTATGGGCGGCATTTTAACAGAAAGGCCTCGTATTCACAGGTTTTAATTAAAACTTCGGTGCTCAGATATTATTTCGATTTAAGACGTGTTATCCCAGTTTGATCATTTTACATCCAGACATATTTGCCAAATTTTCGCTTTGTGATGGGAGACAGTATTAGCAGAAAAGGTACAAAATGCTGGACGGCTCACAAAAACGGCCCTACCCCAGGCGGCAAACACCGTGACTCAGTGTTGTAGTAGGGAGCGCAACCATAAAGTAAGAAATTGGAATAGAGATGGAACTCCATATAACATTAAAACCTACTGAACAACATTTTACTTTTGAGTGTGTGCTGTATGTAACGTGTACATACAGGAAGATATCTTCTGTATGTACACGTTACATACAGCACACACTCAAAGGTAAAATGTTGTTCAGTAGGTTTTAATGTTATATGGAGTTCCAGCTCTTCCAATTTCTTACTTTATGGCGCAACGTCTTCAACTTAGCGCAACTTTTATACGATTCTCAACTATGTAGCCATGAAGCAAAGTAAATGGCGGGAAAATAAATTTGAAAAATTAAGATGAATTTTATTGTTACAATTAAAATAGGACACCTTCATATTTTTTATGATTGATATCCCATCATTTTAGTGGCTGACTTGCGTGTGCCTTCTGGTGAAGGATAATAAAAGCAAACGTCGCTCTACAACTCGGGATCATTCATTTGTAAGTGATTAATAGCATAAACTTGTAGAGGGTGGAGCATTTAGAAAAGCCTACTAGCAATATTCTACCAAAATCGAAGAAAATTTATGAATTTGACAGAACGCCAGAATCCAAAAAATGGATTCGTACGGTTCGTTTGCCTAAGTTTTACTTGCTACACAATTAAAAAAAGCGACAGGTTATTAATTCAACTCTATTCCTTGTTTCAGCTTTAAAATTAATTAAAATCCTTCAATTTTAAGAAGGTTTGTACTTAACAATAAATTCAATACAGGAATCTTGGCAAGACTCCATTCAAACCAAATGTAGGCTCTGCACCACAGCCCTAATGACCGTGTATACACCTCAGGCTAGATAAAATATTTTAGTCTTCAACGACTTATGCAGGCCGTACTAACTAGTTTGAACTAAGTTTAGTATCACTCTCAAACTACTTTGTTCGCGTTTGACAGTTCATGATAAAATGGATTGGAATTTAGTCCGAAAGTTTAAGAAAGGTATTATCACCAAAAATGTGTTAAGTTAGTTTATTTGCAGATGGACCTACATAATCTTTTGGAAAAGGGTGGGTTGGATTACAAACCGCGGCTACAGTTACAGCAAATAGCGTAGCCATGTCAGGAGCAAATCCTTTTTTGGTAAAAATTTTAGGATCCGGATTGTGTCATGAACTTTAGTGCCTACCCTTACACCAACTTTAAGTCGTCTGGGAGGTACTAAAGAACCCTAATCCGACGATTATGGAACATACTAGCACTAAAATAAATATAATTGAAATGAGTAGAAAGGATAGCAACGAACTAAAGATTTTTTTTCTGGCAAAGTGGAAACCTTTTTTTTTTTCTCTAGAACAATGTAATGCTCACACAAATATAATTGATGATGGAAGATAAATTACTCAAGACTGGATTTAAGGATGCACAATATAAAAGTGGAAACGTGTTGGGAGGAGGATAAAAAAAAACTTTCAAAGATTTAGGAGGATATTAGATTTGTTTATCTAAGGGACCTGGTGAAAGAGGAACAATAAATTCAGCTTTTGTTTTGACTTCGAAAAGTGTAATTTTCTTCTTAGTTACAAAAAACTATCAACGTCGGAGTGCTGTTTTCGCAGTCGTGCTGCTTTTATTGTTCGAGAAATCTGTCATGTGGCTTTTGGGCCCCTAAATCTCGTGGGCACCCCGCCACACGGGCCCTGCGGCCCTTTATGCGCCGCCTCTGCGCTCAGCATTTTTATTTATCCCCAAAAATAAGTCCTCGTCTACCATCTGAGTGAGATCATAGTCCGTCACATGGATCGTGAGTTCGAAAAGTACCATAAACTGAATTGTTTCACGGTAAGACTCGAACCCACGACCCTGTGCACACTAACCACAGCACCAGCTTTTTATAGTCAGCTTAAAAATCAGCAAATCTGCCTAGATGGTTGCATTGGGGAAAATTTCCCCTCAACGTAAACGACCTTGTATTCAATTTATTCGGTACAAATTTAAACTTTTGGTATAATATAAGGTGGAAATATTATACAGAAAATGGTATAAAAGGTTTTATAACCATAATTTAGACGACAAACCCATTCAAAAGCTGGACCGAGATCGTCATATTTTAGCGGACAAGACGAAATGATGAGAATTTAGACGCATGCACAGTACGACAACCGCTCTGGACGCGATCACTACACGTGTAACAGACGGACTAAACCAACGTACACGATGTCATAGAACCATCATGGTGGCGATTGACCTATCAAATGCGTTTGATAAGGTCAATCACTCCATGCTTCTGGCAAACCTCGTCAATATGCATGTTCTGACACAAGAGATAAGATGGATTCCCAACTATCTAGCTGGTAGGCAATCCTTCACCGAGTTTCGAGGCAGTCGTTCCAAACTCAGAAAGATCAAATTAGGTGTTCCTCAAGGTAGGGTTCTCTCTCCCACCTTCTTTAACATCTACATGGCCGGTCTCCCAACACCTCCGGAAGGCATTGAAGTTATTTCCTATGCCGATGACTGCACTGTACTCGCCACGGGAGCGGAAATCGTCTGCGACCTTCCTTACCACCTGGTCAGGTGATTGTCGGTGGCCGGTTGGGGTACGTATTGGCAACTGTTGCAAATCCAAAAATTCTCGGGCTTCACTTTGAGAAAATGATGACTTCAGCTCATCACGCGGAAGCGGTATGTGAAAAGATGCGCAGTAGGAACAAAATTCTTAAAGCACTGGCTGGTAGCACCTGGGGCAAAGATAAAGAGACTGCTAGCCACTTACAAAGCGGTGGGTCGAGCAGCGGCTGATTTTGCGGCGCCAGTTTGGTCGCAAGGTCTCTGTAACACAAACTGGAACAAAATCCAAATGACCACAATCGACTACTTACAAAACAATATTTAGTAGGTTGTTATCGAGAGGATCATCCTAATCGTGACCTTATGGACAAAATTCCCCCTCCACGCACCATCAAACGTGGCCTTCGTGACCTTGAGAGAGAGGTCCAGGGTTACAATCCTTTCGATGAAGATTCATACCGGGCTGCCATTGCAATGATTCACACTGAGGAAGTGAGTAGGTCTATTGCGAGTTTAGGTACGAACAGAGTCCTCTCAGCGCTCCCACCACCTATTTCGCCTGAGGAGATTAGGCTCCCGAGAGCCACCAGAGTGACTTTAGCCCAACTTCGGTCAGGCTTCTGCTCACGCCTCAATTCGTATCTATCTCGCATAGACCCAAATATTCAAAACGTATGCCCAAATTGCGCTGGCACGCCACACGATGTAGCCCATTTGTTTCAATGCCCAGCTGCACCCACTAATCTCACCCCCCTCTCACTATGGGAAAACCCCATTGCAGCTGCCACGTTTTTGTCCCTAGAGATTTCGGACGAAAACGACGACGAACTATAAATCGAGTCCATATAGATACACAGCGGTTCACACCTTTCTGTACCGCTAAAAGAAGAAGAAGAACTGATGAGGAGCGGTTGTACTGTTAATGCGCATCATCATTAAGCCGAGCATATTTTTTGAGCATTCCCAGGTTAACGCAGAGAACTTGTCCAAACCGGAGAGGCATACAATAATATACATACATCAAACTAATTGGTCAGTAAAAGTCTCCTGCTTGGTCTTGGATCGCCGATATTGGGCATAATTCTAGCTGAGACCGCGTTTGCGGTCGCTATTCTATCGCTTATATACTTCTACTGATATATTTAAATAAAATACGCTGAAATTCATTCCTGATGATTTACATATACACAACCTACCATGTTAACCCCTTAGGCATGGTAAGTTCAAGGATATATAGGATACTATACATGATGCACCGTATGACAAAGCACCGGACCAAGAACAGACCCCTGTGGAACACTATATCCTGCAAGCCTTTTCGCTAGTATTATGTGAAAAAACACGATTGGAAAGGTAGCTTCATAATATTGATGTAAGATATTCCCAGCTTGCAGAATTGAAAACGTTCCTGAAATCGACATACTATGGTGCAGCAAGTACCGTTTTGGAGCGAATCTTTTGCAAGGTTGTTCACCGTCATAGTTCCATTTACTGCAGACCGCGCTCGTCTAAAGGTTTGTGTTCGTAGAGACGACTCGCCCTCCGTTTATCAGCACAAACAAACGGACGGCGAGAGCTTTTGTAGTGGGCAGCAGACAAGCATTGTGCATTTCAAATTGTAAGAACGATGGTTCTTGTCATGCAAGTTTGCCCCTCCGGTTTCGTCTTGCAATCTGAAACCACCCATTCGGTGGCCCATGCGTTGAAGTTGTTTGCAATTATTGCAGGGCTGTTTGCAATCGCATCGTGTACCGCTCTGTTCAGAAATGATCATATTCGGCATAGCAACTATATAATCATATACCATTAGATTGCGCTCCTTACTCCAGAGAGATACTCCAGTGATGCCTTGTTGGAATAGATATTTCCTACAGATCCAAATAGCTTCCCGCAAGGGGGTCAGTGTCCTCGTGGCAGAGGCCTTTGGTGGGTTGCGACACCACGTACCTGAGCAGCGCAGGGAGGCCCCTGGTATGGTTGATACGCCATGGCGTGGATCTGTACAAAGACCGTCGGGCGATGACGTTTTCGAGCTCCCTAGTCATGTATGGCTGACACAGCATGGCTGACTTTTTCTCTATTCCTTCGAAAAGTCAGCCATACCAGCTTACACGACGCAGTGCTTCCTCGTAGGGGAGAAACACATTATAAGCGTACGTGTCCAGTCTCGGAGCTGGCGGCTTCGCATAACCCAAGCCACGAAGGGGCTAGTTAGGGAGAATGGCCTATGCGCCTATACCTAGCTGGCTTATGGATTGATGACCACACGGCCTGAGTCAAATTGCTGCTTAGTAAACGGACGGGGGCCAGACCTATGTGAACGGTAGCGCTACGAGTCTGCTTTAAGCCGACGAGTAGTAGTAGTAAACAGGCATAACGATCCTGCGGCTGGCAAGCCGAATTCGTTAGGTCTACCGAAAGGGGGCCAAAGGAGGATCACACCTGCTATTGAGAAATCTTTAGCGAATAGTGTACCTCGGGGATGGGCGGGCCCAAGGGACCATGGTCCCTACCCATCTAGGCGTTGGACTCGAGGTGGGGTTTGTGGTGTTAAGACAAGCCGACCAGCTAGAGTCGCATCCCAAGGTGGGGTTCCAAAGGGAGGCATCCCGGCGGAGAACACCCTTCCGGCTATCAGTCGGATAAATCTTGTCGTCCCGCAAGGGAGGGAGGTTATAGCCACCTGGCTCAGGAACTCTCAATGACAAATGCGAGGTAGACGCAGGATGGAGATCCAAATAGCTATCTGGTCGTATCTATCTGCGACCCATATCGTGCTACGCAGATTTTTATATTGATCGCCTCTCTCTTTAATATTTTGCGACAGCAGATCCTAAAGCTGCCTGGCAATGGTTTAAATTCAACGGAATGAATCTCATTTCCCGATAAGCTTAACATTTCCTGATAACCGGTATAAAGAGCATTTGGCTCTAACCGCTGGATGCATGGGCCTACCTCATTAAAACAGGCGTTCGGCCTGTTGTATTTGCGCCAAGTGACTGAAATCCAAACAATTGAAGAAGTTTCTAGGAAACGTTGTGGCAATCTGATTCCACAGGTCGTCCAGCCAACCTTTATTTTCTCACTTCTTGTTTGCTATATCTGTGTACTTCATTCTTCAACCGCATTGGATTAATGGCTGAAACCTAATCGTTCCAGGAAAGCCTCGCAGACCTCCTCTCTCGTCGTCATCTTGTCAAGATCGTGGCACTCTATTCTTTCCCCCATCCCATTCGAACCCGGCCCACACTTCCCTTTCTTGACTATGTTCGCGTAGATCGTTACATCCATCTGCGCTATGACCATTTCATCGGACCTTGTCTTCAACTTCTTGAGTTTAACGTTTCCTTTTCGGTTTTTTTGGCAGGCTTCGTGGACTGAACCCTATTCGAAGTGCCTGTATATTATCGGAAAAGTTATTGCTGTAGCTACATTTTTTTTTTGTGTTTGAGTGTTAAAAAAAACCCACCATCTGTTTTTTTTTTGGGGGGAAAAACCTCAAAACAAGCTAAAAATGGACAAGGATACATGTATACTGTCAGGGAAGCACCTAGCCTTTACGGCCTTATCTCCCAGTCCTTCGGGCGGTTTGGAACTTCGGTGTTTTACTGACAAGGTCTTATTGTCAGATGAGGATTTCTCCATCCAGTGAATGCACTCACCTTCAGAAACCCAACCCCGGCGCTGCAACACTAGCTGGTTGACTTCGGGTAACAACCTAAAGCCACCTCGAGGCCAACACCTTGATGGGCATGGACCTTGGTCTCCTGGGCACACCCATCCCCGAGGTACACTATTCGCTAAAGACTTCTCTTCAGCAGGTGTGATTCTCCTTCAAATGTGCACATCCCAGGCTCGTTGGAAATGTGACTACTCGTCTGCTTAAAGCAGACTGGTAGCGCTGCTTTTCACATCCGGGCGGCCCTTTTAGTGGTCATCAATCCACAAACCAGTTAGATGTAGGCGCGTAGGCATTTTCCACGAAGGCCATTCTCCCTAACTGGCCTCTTCGAGGCTCGGGTAATGCGGGGCCAGGGGCGTCTCTGCGCTGCTCAGGTACATGGTGACGCAACCCACCAAAGATCTCTGTGCCACTACACAGCCTTTTGCTGATGTCACAGGGACCCAGACCCCCCTGCGGGGGCTAAAAATGGGCAAGGAAGCTCTAGAAGTGTCAGCGACATATAGGACAGGCAGGATGTAGTGGATTCAAGTTAAATTACATTCTATCAGCCGCCGACACTTTTTGAGCTTCTTTCTCTATTTTTAGCTCGTTCGTTTTAGCTTTTTCCTAAAAAACTACACTCTCTAATCACTTACTGCCGTTCATAATCAAAGTCGAATAATCTTCATATCTTTCCGTTCGAAAATCAGATTTACGAACATAAGCTCTTTTTGAGGTTTGTGTTTCTCTAATCAATGGCAGCTGTAACTCTGCAAAGTAACTATGTCAACATCCTTAATTGTCCACCAGTTGAAAGACGTTTGTAGACTATCCTCGTGTTAGAAACATGTCGAAATGATGATTAGTACATGCAAACCACGTGAGAAATAAATTTAATAAATTAATAACGATGCTATGAAATAGCACTAACAAATTATTAATTAAAATTTAGTTACATAACTATAAATTTCCCTATAATTACCGTAATGGATAGAATGATTGCCTTTGGTAAAATCACGTCAGTTGGCTTTTACTGCATTCACATAATCCTTTCAAAGCCACATTGCATTAAAATGTGACTCTAAAACCGTTGATAAAATGCCATTTACTCGCATACTGCTATGCTGGTGCACTAAGTGCAATCAACAAGTGCGTAAAACACACGTTTCAATTTATTATAGCACAAGCGTTATTAAAACTTGAAAATAATTTATCATCAGCATCACCATACATACAACTCACATACGACATACGGGCTTTCTATGCATTTTCCATTTAGCTATAAATCCATGATTACGTAACACCTCAAATTACACCACACATCACAAGTGCATGTACATTACATGCATATCCGCTCATAGTGGATATACGTCAAATTTCCTAGCACATGATCATTATTAGTAGTAAGCCACTGGTTTTAGGTTTGCGTGGATTCAACCGTAACAATAAACCGCGCTCTCATCCTGATAGACGTCCTTTTGCTTCTAGATATATGCATTACCGATTTTGCTATATAGTTGGCAATTTGATACACAATCCAACTAGCAGGATATCAACAGAATAGATGACGTTCGTGCTCCTTATGCGTGCTATAATCATATTGTGTCAGACTTGAGTTATCTCAACATCTTCTTGACTCATCCACAAGAGGAAGTCCATATGAGATGACACATCATCGCACTAGTGTTTAAGACACCCATAAGCATAGTATACAGCATGATCCAAATATGTACAGACTTGTAGTTAGTGTCTTCTGTTTATTGAAATTAAATTTTGCCCGATACGGGGATGCAACACATGCAATTTTAGACATGGATGTACAAAACCACTTTAGCATGCAGCAGCCCGGGCCGAGTCGTCTACCTTGGGACAATGGGAAACGTCCAACGTTCATCACAACATGAATAGTATGTTGAACAGTTTTGAGATCGCACACACACGGAACCTGGGCCAGGCCAAGTATTCTCTAAGACGGAAATGAAGCACTTAAGAGCACTCCTTAATTACTTAAAAGAAGAACCTCGGCTTAACATTGCACCGGCGACGAACGAACACCGAGAAGGATGTGATGATTTCTTCAGCTTTGCAATCGTATGCATACTATTCTTCCCTTCAATGCTACATGGAAATACAAGCGTTGAATGGAGAGAACTATACCTAGTGAATATGAACGTGTGTTATAAGGATAAGTTCGAATTGGGCCAATTTTCCACTGGAGGACTATTACCGGTCTGATGGTACTCTTGGGCTCTAGTAGTACACCAGCCAGCAGTACTTTATCCATGATGAGAACGTATGCGAACCGGGCAAAGGTTTAAGGGGGCAGATAAAAGATTGCTGAATGCATATTATGGCAATATATGGGTTATGGGTTAGGTCGAGTTTGTTTACGAATTTTGCTTTTCCGTTCTCGAGTGGCTGACTATGAATATACTGTACTGTGTCAACATCAATGTCAATATTGACTTAAATTGAATGTTTTTTGCTTTGGTTTCGCCTGAATTTGATGTTACTTGATGAAGTAGGGCTATGCTGTGGACGTTTTCAACGGAAGATTGATGTACCTATGTTTATATTAACATAATCTTGAGAAAGCAAAGGAAACATATTGAAAATGCTCATATGTCGAAGGTTAGCCGATTTATTAACATACGGGTATGTTGAAGTTGAATCCTTTCACAAAGAGTTAATGGAAATGTTGATATTAAATTGTATTATTTTATACATTTGGTTTAATATTTAATTATTGATTTAAATTGAAAATGTTCAAAATGATTAAATGTTTGTTTCTTTTATTTTCAGGTAAGCCATCTTTACATAAATGGATTCTGCTTAGTAAGTTTAGACACAATAAATAAAACAAAATTATAAGATCTAAGTAAATCTAGGAGTAAATTTACCGGATTATTCATTCTCGAATCATCTCAGTCAGTCTATTAGTTAAATCAATTACAAATAATAAGCTAAAAGAAAAACAGGCGCGACACAGTGGACCATTAACAGCCCGCTCTGCAAAGTTATTTATCCCTATTGATACTCTTTTAAAATCTGAATGAGATCGTAGTCCGTAAAATGGGTCGTCAGTTCGAAAAACATCATAAACTCAATCCTCTCACGGTGGACTCTAATCCATGGCCCTGTGCTTTGAAAGTGCGAGTCCAGTAGCCACTACACCAACCAGACTACAATCCATTGCTTTCCTGAAAAAATGAATAGGACATGTATACGAACATATCGATTGTTAAGCGCACATATGTGCTAACTGCAAAAAACAAAATTTTACAGGAGAGCAAAAACAAAAAAAGCCCTTTTTAAATTGTGAATTCCCTGGTTGAAACTGACATCATGGGCTATAAAGATATTTTGAATGATTCTGGGGACTGTTATGCATTATCTTGTATAATAATAGATGGAAATTTTTAATTTTTAATATTGTTTTTGATCAAATTTCAATTAAGTGTTCACTTACCACATTTGGCACTAAAACAGTTTTCTACTTATCACTAATTGATTATAGCCGTAAATATATCAAAAGATGAAAAAAATCAACTAATATGGAAGGTATATTTATTAAATTAAATTTTGAGAATAAAAAAAGACAAAAATTAAGCGAAAATTACAAATAAACAACACTACTACAAATAAAAACATTCTCTTAAGCGTTTCTTGGGGTAGTAGGCAAATTATCAATAAATGGGTTGTAATCCTGGGGATTACACCTTTACACCAACAAGAACGATGTCCGTCTGTCTGTCTGTCTATCTGTCTGTATGTCCGTCTGTCTGTCTGTTGCGACGCGTTTTACTCGGCCAATTTAAAAGCTATGAACCTGAAATTTTGCACAAATGCTACTTTTTGCTACAGGCAGTTTGTGTGTTTGAATCGGTGAAATCAGACAATGGGGTCATGGGGCTGCCATACAAACCCAACTCCCCAAATTAGCTTCTTCTAAGAAAAACTTTTTTATTTGTGTACTAATTTCAACCAAATTTCAAACAAATGTGTTTCTATTGATAACACAGCTCATCACGCGGAAGCGGTATGTGAAAAGATGCGCAGTAGGAACAAAATTCTTAAAGCACTGGCTGGTAGCACCTGGGGCAAAGATAAAGAGACAATACTAGCCACTAACAAAGCGGTGGGTCGAGCAGCGGCTGATTTTGCGGCGCCAGTTTGGTCGCAAGGTCTCTGTAACACAAACTGGAACAAAATCCAAGTCTGCCAAAATGCTGCTCTACGCACAGCTACAGGATGCCTTCTGATGTCTGCCCAGGACCACCTACATCAGGAGACACATTTGATGCCAATACGTGACCACAATCGACTACTTACAAAACAATATTTAGTAGGTTGTTATCGAGAGGATCATCCTAATCGTAACGTTATGGACAAAATTCCCCCTTCACGCAACATCAAACGTGGCCTTCGTGACCTTGAGAGAGAGGTCCAGGGTTACAAAAGGGATCCTTTCGATGAAGACTCATACCGGGCTGCCATTGCAATGATTCACAGTGAGGAAGTGAGTAGGTCTATTGCGAGTTTAGGTACGAACAGAGTCATCTCAGCGCTCCCACCACCTATTTCGCCTGAGGAGATTAGGTTCCCGAGAGCCACCAGAGTGACTTTAGCCCAACTTCGGTCAGGCTTCTGCTCACGCCTCAATTCGTATCTATCTCGCATAGACCCAAATATACAAAACGTATGCCCAAATTGCGCTGGCACGCCACACGATGTAGCCCATTTGTTTCAATGCCCAGCTGCACCCACTAATCTCACCCCCCCCCCCCTCTCACTATGGGAAAACCCCATTGCAGCTGCCACGTTTTTGCCCCGGATTACGGACGAAAACGACGACGAACTATAAATCGAGTCCATATAGATACACAGCGGTTCACACCTTTCTGTACCGCTAAAAAAAAGAAGAAGAACATATTTAATCGGATTGATGGCAGCCCCCATTAAACTTCGGAACTTTTTTAATAACTAACTTTCCGCAACCATAGACAATAGAACAACCTTTTAGTGAAAGTAAGCAGGTGAAAAACCTAGTACCTACATGAGATTGCAAAATGTGATGGAGAAAATTTTGTTTGTTTCTGATGTTTTTGGGGCGCTAAGCACGAATCCGTAGCTTCCCACCAAAATCTCGTAGCAAAACAGGGTCAAAATCAAAAATGATGGGGTTTTGCGCGGTTTTGGCTCTGTTCCGCAACGAAATTATGCTCAGCTTCCATGTAGATATCAGTCCTGTGTAGTTTATAATATACCCCAGGAAAATTGACATTTCACTTCGGATAAATTAAGGGAAAGCTGGATTTTTCCATGAGCCTTCCTTTCGAGGTCCTAAACAAGACCCTAAAAGTCCCCGTCTCTACGAGTGCCGCTAGCGGTGCTACAGAGGGTCAAAGAACCTTGAAAACAGGTTTTTCTGAATAACTCGATAACGTTAGCATATACAGAAAAGTCGTATATGGCAAATTTGAAGCTCTTGTGCTTTTTCAATAAACAATGGAAATACCGAATACGTTCCGGTTATCCTAACGATGCCAGGAGGTCTAACGGTATTTTTAACAATGTTTCACAAAAATCTCTATAACGGTAACTCGTACTGAAAGCTTAGAAAATTAGAAGTTTTTACTACTCTTAAGTAAATGTTCAAATTTCAGATCAATACGTGCAGTACTAAGGGTGCTATGAGGCTCCAAACCTTACAATTTCGGTATTTTTGGTTATTTTCGTGAAAATCTCCTTAACGGTAACGTATATCGGAGGCAGTCTGTAAAAATTTGTTGTTTGTATGGTCCCAAATAAAATTCTCCAGCGATATGAATGCACCTGAGGCAACCATACGTGCACACATACACACATACACTACATACTACATACTACACATACCTTCCTCAAAAATTAGTTAGTTTAAACGTTGTAATGCACATATGGTTGCCTCAGGCGCATTCAAATCGGTGGAGCAATTTATTTGGAACCATACAAAGAACACATTTTTACAGACTGCCTCTGTTATACGTTACCGTTACAGAGAATTTCAGGAAAATAACCAAAAATACCGAAATTGTATGGTTCGGACCCTCATAGCGCCCTTAGCATTGCGCGCATCTATCTGAAATTCGGATATTTTAATAAGCGTTGTATAAGCTACAAACTCGCCATATAACAGTTTTCGGTGCACATTACCGTTATAGTAGAGATATACCCAAAAAACTGCATTTTTGGATGTTTGGACCCTCATAACTTCCCTAGGGGGGCTTCCATCGTTGGGGACTTTTGGCCCGTTACTAACAGCCACATGAGCTACAAATTTATTTCAGATTGGTTCTCTCAAGATTTTACCGTTATTAAAAAATGTCCGAGAAGCGGTTTTTTGTTATCTCTTTGACCCCTCATAGCTTCGTTGGGGGTGCCCGCATAGATGATTTGTTTTGGCATTTTAAGTTGAGGTTACAGAAGCAACAAATTGGTACAGGCCTCCCTCCCGAACGCGGTCCCGTTATGAAGATATTCACGAAAAACCGAGAAGTACCGTTATTGTCCGGTTTTGACCATCAGAGCGCCCTTAGCATTGCACGCATCGATCTGAAATTCGAATATTTAGTTAAGCGTTTTATAAGCTACAAATTCGCCATATAACAGTTTTCGGTACACATTACCGTTATAGAGATATTCCCCCAAAAACGGTTTAATTGAATCTTTGGACCCTCATAACTTCGTTAGGGGGCTCCCATCTTTGGGGACTTTTGGCGTCTTACTAACAGCCACAGAAGCTACAAATTTCTCCGAGAAGACCATACAGTACACTCCCCCGTCTTAGCGCCATTCACGAAAAACCTTAAGGCTGCACGTATTGATATGAAATTTGACCGCTTTCTTCAAAACTTTAGAGGCTACAAATTTTCCACACAAAAGTTCTTAGTACGAGTTACCGTTATAGAGATTTTCTTTAAATTTTTTTTAAAAATACCGTTAGACCTCATGGCACCGTTAGGAGTCCCCCAACGTATTCGGTATTTCCATCCTTTATTGAAAAAGCACAAGAGCTTCAAATTTACCATACAACCATACACGACTTTTTTGTGTATACTACCGTTATCGATATATTCAGAAAAACCTGTTTTCGAGGGTCTTTGACCCTCTGTAGCACCGCTAGCGGCACTCGTAGCGACTGGGACTTTTAGGGTCTTGTTTAGGACCTTGAAAGGAAGGCTCATGCAAAAATCCAGCTTTCCCTTAATTTTTCCGAAGTTTGGCCAAATTTTGGTTGAAATTTCCTGGCGTAATATGGCTTTTATGTAAGCAAACTATGCACAATGTTAGTGTTGTTGTGCCATTTACCCATCCGGTTTTGTCTTACAATTTGAATTCAGCCAATCGTTGACGTTTTCAACTGCTATTAAACCGGGAAGTAGAAGTTCATCTCCAATTCCATTTAAAGGTTTTTTATGTATATTAATGTGTTATGCATTTCAGTTTCTGTGATACTCAGGTATGTACATACTTGCATCTTCTGTAGGCAGCTTTACCAGTGTACAGCCCAGAGTGCACACACACCGATCGGAACCAAATACAATATCAGGTCCATAGTCTAATTATTTGCTCCGCGATACTGGATGTATAACACGTGCTTCTGTGTATAATTAGATTAAAAATTGCGCTCCGCAAAAACTTTAGAAATGAATTTTCCCTTTTTCAGTGCGTTCATACATCTGAAGATCGAGCCCTCTGTGTTGGTTCTAGAGTTAGCAGGGAAAATAATTATGTACTTTGGTAATTTTCTGCTTTTCCTCTCTTCATTTTATGCAATTTAAATACAGTAGACTCGCGAAAACCTGAACTAATCAAAACCGCGGCTGGTCACCTTAACGAGGGCTCATGTTATGCAGTTGTTCGCAAAAAATATTTTTTTTTATGTTTTTTTTTTAACAGTTTAAAAATGCATACTTAGAATTTGCCGAGGTTTCTTAGCCGAATCCCTGAATGTTGGACGCATCATGACAGCGGATAGTCGGAAAGCAACAAATAAAAGTTCGTCTAGCTTTGTCATTAGATGACAATTGTCACTAAATTAAGCTCCATATCGTTTGAAAGCTTGAACATGTTGAGGTTGTTTAAGGGCGGCCACATGCGAATTCATTTTTTGGATTCTTCATTCTGTCAAAGTCCATATTAAAAAAATTGCAACTTGTTCAGCTGTAATTTTTTTATATGGAGTTTCGTTGGATTCCGGGAATGCATGGATTCCATGTATGTTAGGCCTGAGGAAGCTGAACGAAACAATAATTCTAACATCTTAAAAGTAATGGGAGTTCGCTGCGGTGATTAAAGCCCTATTCGACTCATCGAATCATTTCCAGATTTATTGGAAATCCCATACAAAATGATAATGCTGGAAATTAATCCAGGGTATGACTTGGATCATCTGCCAAACTAATCCCCTAGATGTCTCCGCGAACAATTTCCCTAAAATTTCCCGTATGTCATTTTGTTATTCAGTAGTTTTGGTTTGTAAACTTTATTCAGAGTTAATCATGCTACTTATTCTTTTAATTGTATCTCGCACGGTGCATAATTACAAATGCAATTTATAATTTAGAATATCGCGTTGGGGCCAGATGACACGATAGTCAGCTGTTAGGGATTTGGGAAATTTTGATCCGATTTCATTCGACTTGGACAGGATCAATGATCCAGTCAGTCGAATAGGGCTTAAGGTAAGATCGACCAGGTATCCGTAGGGGACGCGTCTCCTGAGTTAATATGCATATGTTTTATTAAACTTAAGCTTAAGGTTTACAAGGGCGATATAAAAAAAGCCAATAGGGCGGCACACACCTCCGCTGAACAGGGTGTACATGTCGCTTCCGCCACTGAGTGTTTTCCAGTGACAGTTTCCGTGTCTGCTGATGAGGTTGTGGAGGACGATTGCATCTCCTTATGCTCGGATTTAGCTGCAGTGGATACTGCGTCTCAGCCGTCTCCAACAATCCTATACGGATGAGGAAGAGAACAAAACGGTGGTTGAGACAGTATAAAATGTTGAGGTTTTTACAGATTAAACTCCACCATGCAAAGGCAGCGTCAGCTGCTATTTCTTATCGTCTATCGCAAGGCATGGACGATATTGTGCTCATTCAGGAACCTTAGGTTGTGAATAATATCGTTAAGGGTATGAATTGGTCAGACTATATTACCTTTTGTGTAACAGGGCAGGGGATACCGCGATCCTGTGTTCTTGTTAAGAAAGCCATCAAGGCCTTTCTGCTGCCAAATTTTAGTGACAATGACTTTGGCTTAGTGTGTTTGGAGACACGGTGCTTTGGGTTGCCTCGGCATATATGGCCCATGACGGCACTCTACCTTCTCCGAATCTAAAGGAAGCCGTTGCGGCAGCAGCGTCTTCATGCACTAGTTTAATTCTCGGATGCGACTCTAACGCGCATCATATTGTCTGTGGCAGCTCAGACACAAACGACCGAGGAGAACTACTTCTCAAATATCGTTTGGTAACTAATCTTCTTATCTGCAATGTGGGTTGTGAGCCTACTTTTGTCACAAAAAACAGACAAGAAGTGCTGGACATCACTCTTGCATCGGAGGATGTTATACATTTAATCAACGACTGGAGAGTATCGGCGGAGCACTATTTCTCTGATCACCGGTATTTACAATTCAGTCTTGCTGCGCGCTCAGATGTGGCATCGTTCATTCTAAATCGCAGAAAGACGAACTGGCCTAGGTTCCGGGACAGTCTTCTCGTAGACCTGGCTTCGCTTCCAAATACTTCATGTAATGGACAACAATTGGACGATATGGTGAACGAATTCACTGATGCTATGAGGGCTGCGACTACTGCATCATGTCCTGATATATCACATTCTGGTAAGAAAAAACCAACTTGGTGGAATTCTAAGATTTCCGAACTAAGGGTCATGTGTAGGAGAAGCTTTAATAAAGCTAAGGCCTCAAGGCTCGAGTCGGATTGGCAATCCTATGTATAAGGTACATCTCAGCTCTTTTAAAAAAGAATTAAGAGGAGCCAAGCGTACTGCTTGGAGAAGTTTCTGTGAGAAAATAGAGGGGTCTTCTGAGACATCTAGATTTAGGAAAGTTTTAGCGTCTAACCCATCTATGCCTAGCTTTCTTTTAAAAGAGGACGGATCGTGGACGTCTTCATGTAACGAGACTATATCTGTGAAGAGAAATATCAAGTTCTAGACTTGGGAAGCTGCTTGTTTGAGCAGTAGCGAGAGTTGTTTTTCTTTCATATACTTGAAGTATGGTCAGCTCAAAAAAACGCCAGACTACAAGAGGTTACAATCCGACAGCAACATGCAAAACGATTGCCAGATTATCGAGATTCTATATATGATCTTAAAGATGTGTGCCCAATTCAGCTCAATAATTTTTTTTTGTCTGCAAACGGTCTGAAATACATATTATTAAATATCTGTTACCTTCTATTCTTTAAATATATCCAGGTCCAACATGAAAAGAAACACAAATGTTTAGGCAAATCACGCTCAATTAATTTGTTTGATATAGGGAAAGAGCGCGACTAATGTAATATAATAATGTTGTTTCCAAGAAACTACTTTATCGCTTCATCCTATCATCGTATTAATTAAAAACCATATTATGTACAAAAGAGGCCTATAAGATGATATTTTGTTAGGTCCGCGGCCAAGTCCTTGGAGGCATGAAGGATTCAGTCGGCAAAATAAGTTTGAGAATTAATGGCATTCATCAATATTATGAAGAGAATTTTTTTCAGTGTATGCAGGGACGGGTGGAATTGGAACACAAATCATAGAGTTCCTCCAGAGAGTATACTAGCCCAAAAAAGTGAAGGATATTCAATTTTCAGCCGCCTCCGAAATTTGCATCGATTTAAATTATAACATTAGGGCTTATAATAATAATTATGCGGCCATAGCCACACTATTGAAAAACGCTTCGCTCCATTTCCAACACTTCACCGACTTATGTGAATTTCTGAAATAAAGTTATAAATGCTTTTGTTAAATGACTCTTGTATAGCCAATACCAATACTTGGCCTGATTAAACTCTAAAACAATTCCAAGCATATCGAAAAAAAAAACAATTCTCAAAACTACCATGTTTATGTCACCACATCAATCGTTTCGATAAGTTTAAAACTACACGACATCCTCCAAAATAATGTACGAGTATTTTTTTTTAAGTCCACAAGTCCATTTTTGTGGTTAAACAAATATATATTTCAATCTATATGTATATGTGCATCACGTGAAACACTTAAAACCGTTGGATTAGTTGTGATTTATGAGTATTTTCTTTCGATATTTGTTTACTTTTCGAAAAACAATTTTTCCTAATTTCAAGTGATTTATAGCGATTTGTCTTAATACCCAATAAATCTTTACGCACTTAATTGTCAATTACTTTCGAATAAATTGGGAGGAATTTTTCAACGTGGACTTGCTTTTTTCGTTTTCATGCCATCAATTTTTAGGTCATTTATTTGAAATTTATTTTTAGCTTATTATTTTGTCGTTGCTGGCAAGACTAGGGAGCGAAATAATCTTCAAATATATGCTACTCGCATTTTAGGCTAGTCAATAACCCGAAATACAAGGCGTTAGGTCGCAAAAAATAGCTCGACTCTGGTTTTTTGGGATATTGCTAGGATAGATACCAGTAGTGTACCACCAAGTTTGCAACATCGAAAAACCTAATCCCGTGACCCTCAAAAAACCTCAAAATTTTCGGACATTTTTCATATTTTGATTTGTAATTTTTAAAAGGCGCTTCCTATCCTAGATATTTTTTGAGGATTAACCAGGAACACACTTGGGTGAAGTTTGGTTAATATTGGTACATAAAGAAAAAAAAAATCTTAGGAGAACCTAATTTTCAGGGGCAGCCCTATGACCCCATGGTCCGATTCCATTCGTTCCGACATATATACAGCTAAGTAGCTGGTTTATAACTTCGTATCACATGACTTTCTCCGTAGAATGCGCATTTAAGCCGATATTGTGTTCGGAAGATGACTAAAATTACAATTTCGAACTTTTGTACAAAAAACAATTTTTAAAGTGCTGTATCGTGGGATACTTTGCACCTACAAAGCTGGAGGTGGACTCAATTGGACTTTCTTGTAGGAAGCACCTTTTGGAAATTACAAACCAAAATATGAAAAAAGTCCGAAAATTTTGAGGTTTTTTGAGGGTCACGGGGTTAGCACAGGTTTTTCGAAGTTGCAAACTTGGTGGTACACTTCCAGAGCCGAGCTATTTTTTGCGACATAAAATCATAAAATGACTGGCCTATTTATATACAGTAGAACTTCCCATAAGCGGAGACCATTGGGGATTGAGATTTTGTCCGCTTATTGGAAGTGTCCGCTTATGAGAATATTTCACAAAGGTATAACATTTTATAAAACTAATTTGGAATGCGCTGCGAATCCATTCAAAACCACGATGTTTCATTTCAACCGTGTTTTTCCAATACAATTTTTTTCGATCGATCGATCAATCGAGAAAACTATTTTTTCGTGAATTCTAAAATGACTTTTTTTTTCAAAAGGTAAAATTTTTTATTTTTTTTTTTTTCATATTTTGAGAGATAAACAAGATTTGTACAGAGTTTTCCGGAAAGTGAATTTTGCTTTACGCAAAAGACCGATTTTCCGGTAATATCAAAACTTCTTTGCTCGAAATACAATTCTGTAATACAAGAATTTCGAATTTTATTTGTGGAACTGTCCGTTTATTTGAGACTTGCTTGTTCAGAAAGGGTACAAAAGTACTGTCCGTGTCCGGTTATGAGAGTGTGCGGCTATTGGAAGTTATTTTTCTAGTAAAATATAAGGAAAAACGTTGGGGAAAATAAAAGTGTCCGTTTATGAGAAATGTCCGGTTATTAGAAGTGTCCGTTTAGGGAAGTTCGACTGTAATTCGTCGCCCTGGTTAACAGTGCATAGGTATGCTGGGTGGGGATGTATCTTACTAAACAAACAACTTCAAAATTTGCATAATATATTCTCAACTTTTTCAATAAATCAAAAAGAATCTCACCACCATAACAATATTCTGTTCCTTTATAAATGTGAAATCCATTAAAATTACTTATCCTCTCATGTTATTTAAATTATCCTTTTAATTTAGACAAAGCGCTGAACCGCTAATTAAACACATAATGTTTGTTATCCCAGTCCCCACAAAACAATGACAACATAGCAAAGTGTCTGTCTTGCAGAATGGAGTAATACGAATAAAGTCACATTCAGCAATCTTCTTTCAACTGCCATAAATGTGTGTAATCATATTATAATGTTAACGAGAGCCTACACAGGAATCCAGTTGGTAAAAACGGAAACATCTTGAACATTTGCGTCAATTTGGTGCACATGAACGATTTTCGAAAGGAAACGGCAAAGACTTGATGTGTTCAAAACATTTTGAAATGAATATTTGAATAAGAGTTCAATTATTAAAAAATTATCTAAAAATGTACAATGAAATTGGAGAAAATTGTAACTTTTTAAATTTGTTCTTCTCCTTGATTTTGAATATCTTCACATCAAATTATGTAGGTACATATTTTTCGCTTACAAGTGATGATCTTTTAAGAATCTAAAAATAAGGTCAGAAACCCAATTTTTATTAAACTTTAGCTGCGGATTCAAAAGCCATATCGTATTTCAACTCTCCACCTTTTAATGTTTAAGGCTTTTATAGAACTGCGCAACTTCGCAGGACCACGTCCAACTAACAAGACAATATTGCTTTAACAATAAGGTTCTGAAGACTACTAAGTTTACTTAACTAATCAACCTCAACCATACATACCTATAATGAATATGGCACCAACGAGCATTTGTTTACTGATCCTATTATTCCGAAAAGCCCAAAGGATATTCTTAGTACAAGTCCACGCAGGCATTTATATAAGTGAATTTAGGAAAAAATATGGTTAAGATGACCTTTGTGTGTGATTTTGATAGCAATAAAAGATAGGTCAGCTCGTTTGTGGAATTAAGAAGTCGACCGAATGACAAACAAGCAATTTGTGTAGGCTATGCTTGACTGCTCGAAGGACTGTTCTTATAATGGATTGTGTCAAGAGAAAGGTCGTATAAATACCAGATTGCCCTCAAAGCATTTTACTCCTATTCGACAAAGACAAGATGATTATTAACACAACACTTGAACAATGTCCATAAGAAAAAGGATTTTTTCGTGTGAAGTAGGCGTAATATTACATACCCTACATATTGTAAATTGTAGTCTGGCTGGTCTAGCGGTTAGTGCGCGCACCTTCGGTGCACAGGCTCATGAGTTCGAATCTCACCGTGTTCCATGGTGTTTTTCGAACTCACGAGCTTGTGACGGACTATGATCTCACTCAGATGTTAAACGAGTACCCATTTATGGGGATAAATAACACTGCTTAGCGTGATGCTGATCTCATTACCTCAACAAAAAGCAGATAAGATCTTGGAAATAGGATGTCACTAACACATCCTGCGGCCTTAATCCAATGCTGGATTGTCGCGCCTGTTATTTTATTTTTTACATATTGTAAATTACATTTATTGAATATGCCTAGACTTAGGCTATAATTTAAGAATTTTTTGTATGTTACCCGATAAAAAATCTTCGAGAATGTACATGTTTTCATTCAAGTCAGCGAAATAAAACCAAATATTTAAGATAAAAATAGCTATGCATATGCACTGAAAAGACTCAATCCATCACATCACATAAATGCATTGGATGATTCTTCTCACTTTTTTTGTTGATACCGCATGGCGTTCATAAATCCCCAGAATAGCCATTCTTTAGTGTCGGCATGTTTGTGATTGTGGGAGAACTTTGTTGGTTTTTGTGGGAGCTTCACAGTCCGCTGCGCTATATAAGGTGGTTAAATCTGACGCAGCAGGCATCCAACCCGACAGATGAAATGGCATCAAAGTGATTTTATGCATTTTAATTGGAGAGGATTACTGCGGTTCACGCTGCGGTTTATTTCCAGCGAAACGGATATGGTGAATGTGTTTGTGCTGTTTGTGTCAATTATACTTGAATGCATTCGAGTTCCAATGTTAGGTATGAGGTAGTGGGAATAAAAAATACTTGCCTTAAAACTGATTGATTAAAATGTAAAGCATATTTTTTATTCATATACGACCTAGGGTGAGAGTAGCAGCAGTATTAATTTCAAATAAAATAGTACGCCAAAATATTGCTAATGGAGACAGAATATGTTTCGCAAATATTGGCTGCGTTTGTTTTTTTTTTCATCACGTAGAGGACAGAACAGCACAACTTCGCTAAAAAATTGACAGTTGTGTTCTATATATGAGACGAGAACCTGACGGTTTTTAAAACGCAAAAAAAAATCTGAAATGCATGCTACAACTTAGAAAATTTCCTTGTTCCTTGCTGCTTGTTTTTTCATATAACTTTTGAATATATTTTCCCCGAATCCTTTAGTATTTTTAATTCGATTGAGAGTATAAAGGCAGTGAATGCTAGAGCCCCAATATAGCAGTCCTCCTCATATTTTTCCTGACCGGGTCATATCCAGATTTGGTGGCGTCCTGTCGACTAAACTAGCTCTGTAAGTCTCTGGTGATTTTCGACAATATTAACCAACAACTGTGAAGAGATCTGGCAAAATGAAATTGATCTGCTGTGAAGTGTTCAAGTTTCCTTTTAGAAATGATATTTTACGTTTTATTTTACATTCTACGAGGGCGCAGAGCCGTGCGAAGACAATTTGGCGCCCGGGGCAACATTTTGATCAAGGCGCCCTCACCCTTCAATGATCTGTATACTCTTGTAATTTTCAGTCTTCGTTTTACACTGATTTTCAGTGTTTATATTATATAAGGGCTCCATTACACAGTCATATTTATATTATAATATGTATGTCATATGCCTAAGCCTACTCGATTCATTCAGTATAAATTTTTAGACGTGCAGGAAGCGAAAACAAGTAGGCTTAGGGATATGATAATATCTATTATAATATATATTACCATTATATGACTGTGTAATAGCGGCCTTAGGTTCATATACAACTAGGACAACAACGCACGCGATACGAGGAGCGAATGCGAGAAGCACTAAAAGTTGAGTATTTTTACGCAGCTTTAAGTCAATCACTTGTTTTCGAATAAAACAAGCCAAGCAATCTAAGAATTCATAGGAAAAGTGATTCGCACAGTGATAAATGATTACAACAATAAACAGTGTAATAATACGTATAATATGAAAGTTCATATATACGCCATTGTAACTCATTGCACCAAGTTATATTATTGCCAAAATAACAATCAAATCCGACACCTTTTCCTGTATCCAACCAAAATTTGCCACTGGACTAAAATAGTATATTACTTTAACAGATGATGATGCTTCAACAACTATAGGGCTATAAAGTTAACACCTCATACACTAAAGATCTACGAGCGAGTTGTCTGCAACCGATTGAGAAAGATTGTGCGGTTGAATGACAATCAATGCGGCTTTGTTGAAGGTCGATCTACAGTCGATGCGATTCAGTGCATTCGTATTGCGATGGAAAAGTATAGAGCGGCACGAAAGGACTTGTACTTTGTGTTCATCGATTTGGAGAAGGCATTCGATAGAGTACCTCGTGATCTGATATGGTTGGCCTTGAGAGCACTTAATGTCCCCGAGGCATACGTCAGGATGATACGAGACATGTATGATGGAGCTACGACTAAGGTTAGATGCACGGCCGGTGAATCAGAAGAATTTCCGGTGAATGTCGGAGTACACCAGGGCAGTGTATTGAGTCCGTTGCTCTTCAACATCATCATGTGCTACTTACTAACACGTGTCTCCGACGGCCTAGAAATATCTCTTCTTTTTGCTGATGATATAGTCCTCAGTAGCCCAAACATCGTTGCCTTGCAAGCTGCGCTTACAAAATGGTGTGACATTCTGGAGGAGCATGGACTGAGGGTAAGTATAACAAAGACTGAGTTCTTATGCTGCCAATTCTCAGACCCAAATGCACCGATACCAGAAATGTACGTCAAAGGAGAGCAGCTTAAGTCTTGTACCAAGTTCAAGTACCTTGGCTCGATGGTGAACAGCGGAGCTACATGCGATGGTGACATCAAACATCGCACAAAGGTTGGGTGGATGAGGTGGCGAGAAAACTCTGGAGTTTTCTGCGATAAGAAAATGCCACTGAAGCTAAAGGGCAAGTTGTACAAAACGGTTGTACGTCCCGCACTCATGTATGGATCAGAATGCTGGACCATGTATGAAGGTTACGCGAAAGAAATGACAGCGACTGAAATGAAAATGTTACGCATGTCAGTTGGCGTAACCAAAAGGGACCACATCAAGAGTAGCTACATCCGAGGCAGCTTGTCCATCACCGAAAAGCTCGAAGACCGACGAATGGATTGGTATTGCCATGTTCAAAGGCGTCCGCCTGAGAACCCCGCAAAGAGAGCGATATCAATGGAAGTTCCACTTGATGGACCCAAGGCCAGAGGCAGACCGAAGAACACCTGGATGTGTCAAATGAAAAAGCAACAACAACGCATTGGTCTCGGCGATGACACGATCCAAGATAGAGCTGCCTGTAGAAATATGCTGAGAAATTATCGCCAAAACGGACGATGTGCCTACACCGCAGGTCGAGCAACGCGGAACCATGGAGCGGTATAAAGAACGAGGCAAGGAAGAAGAAGAAGATGATGATGCTTCCATTCTAATTCAAGCATAAGATGTAAATTTTTAAAATGAAAGTGATAAGTAAGAAAAGGCAAATGAAAACTAAAGGAATGATATGAATCGGCAAAAGTTTGAAAGGAAATAATGTCTATGGCAACCAGAACGAATAATAATTAATCCACAAGTACGTTCATTTAAAAAAGAAAAAAAGAAAAGATTTTGCCAAGGAATTAGTCTTAACTTAACATAACGAAAAATAAGGCGCAATTTTTACAACCATATGATGATGATTTTGTTAGTTTTACCAGTTTAATATAGGATTTACCGGGCTCGTCTTCATCAAATGGATCCTGACAACAATGAAAGTTAGAGTATATTGGTCGCTCGGATAGCTCAGGAGACCTTGGCAGTGCTCTAGAGGTTTCTGAGGAAGACTTATTAAATGCTCTATATAGTCTTGATGTTAGTACTCAGGCCGGATCTGATGGCATTCCTATAATAGTAGCGTTTTATTGCTATCGATGTTAAATCTGACTAAAAAAAACGATCGTGTTTAACATCCCTGTTAAGACCAATCAGCTGACAGTTGTTTTGCATCTTTAACTCACTCTCGTCGGCTTATTTTTTAGATTTGGTAGATTTCATCAAAAAAGGTGATTGTTTGCAAAATCTGAAACCACCATGAGCTCCAATTTGGGTTGAAAAAAATCCCGCATCTACGTTTGATTTCTCTAAACTCTATCCCGTGCAGGTTAGTCGCACGCGTGAAACATACCTGTGTGTCATTTTTTTATATGGAGTTCGCTACCCAAAATTAAACGGGATGTAGCAATAAAACGAACCTAATATTCTTTAAAGAATTGCATGCAATCGTTATGCCGTCTCCTAGCATAAACTTTTAATTTGTCCTTGTCTTAATGTATTTTTTTTGTTGAATGGAAGGTTTTGTACTTAACACCTGTTTTTAAACAATAACAGTACCAAAGTTGCTTCAAATGCTTGCTAAAAATAAAATATATGTATGTTGATAGATTAGCCGGTTGATATCGCCATATTAACATTTTTCTTACAGATCAAATCAACTACAACCAATTTGGTATCCTTCACTAAATTGGTTGCTGATAGTATTTTGGTATTTACTCGTCCATACATTTTCAGATGTTGTCGTTTGTGGCGACTTCAACCTTCCTCACATTCAATGGTCTACAGCAGGGCTGTCAAACTCAAAACCTGGCGCGGGCCAAATAAGACTCTCCTCAGGTTTAGGTGGGCCGCAGGAAGAAAATTTAAAAAAACTTTTATGTAATCGTATTACGAAAGTTGATTACATAATCTTACTTTCAAAATATAACAGAGAGTCTGGATCACTATAGTAGCTTCGGGATTATCCGTGAGAGCTTCCTTCTTTCGAAAATGTACTTCAAGAACATTAAACAATTAAGACAAGAAGCGAAAACGCGAAAATATGATTGATCTTCAAGTAACCACAATTACATGATTTGTAGCAAATTTTGGACAGATGATAAAAAAAATGTTAGCACCAGTCATCCGATGTCGCCCAAAATAACATTGGGAGGCAAAATAGTCAGAATAAATTAATTCCAGCAGAAAGGTGGCTAAAAGAGACACAAAGTTGTTTGTGACATGGTTTTAATTAAACAAACTCATGCAGCATTACAGCTTGAAGTATACGTCTAAAAATCAGGCAATTGGACTCTAATTATTATGTTGGAATTTCACATCCAGGTGATTTAGTCACCAATTCCAAGATATCCGTAGTTCTTAAAACTTTGCCAGTTTTCCAAATAAATCTCTATTCATGTTCGGTAAAGCCAACCAATTTTTTATTAACTGCATTTCGGGACAAAACTGTTTCATGAAGATACTTAGCATTGTGCTGTACAAAAAAGATCAGTTGTCTTATAAAATCAAATAACCAGCCTCAAATTATTGATGGTATAGTATTTGGAGAAAAAATCCCAAAATAATTCTGCACAATTTCACAATTTTTGTGTTGATTCAGATTGTGCTGCTTCGACTTGGCCGCGGGCCGCACAGAACTGCGAGGAGGGCCGCATGCGGCCCGCGGGCCTTGAGTTTGACACGTCTGGTCTACAGTCTATTTTTTGAGCTGGGTGAGATAAATGGCTGTACATCCCGTTATGAACTGCTAATTAGAAGTTTCGCAAGGAAGCCGTTTAGGACCCCTTTCTTTTTGTTTACGTATGATTTACGTATCATACACAGTAGTTCTCAACTCTTTTCTACCTATGCCCCCTTTTCGAGGCCTTAAGAGTCTGGACCGGAAAAATTCTCAAATAACGTAAAAATGGTGTGGAAATTTTTGTATTTTCACATGAGAACTACGTTGGAGGGACAAGCACAGATGACTCACAGATGGTGAATTTATTGTTTCATTCTTCAGACAATTGGATAAATGTTTTTTTTCTTTTTGTTGCCTAATTCACCAGAGGGCAGATAACGATAATTCACAAGCCGATATTGGTCACAAGATCAGTTTGACTAACGCCTGTCGTCCATTACCTGCTTCGAGCGGCGCGGCGCTCCCGCGTTTAAAGCTTTTCCGAATTTTACCGAGAGTGCATTCCAACTCTCACAACTGGAATTTGCTTTATTTTGATTGCACGCACAACAGGAACAGCACATGCGCACAGCAAATTCGTAAGTCGAGACTCGAGAGTACATACGAACTCTCTTTACGAACTGCCTTCTAACAAAAACAAAACACAAGTCGTAATGCCAATAGTTTTTTCATGCTTCGCGCGATTGTTTCAGTAAGTTTTGGATTTGACGCTTATTGCCGCACGAACTTCAGGCGCTGAGAGCTACTTTTAAAATCAGGTGTATTAAATACACCAGATTTGAAAAGTAGAATATATCTAACAATGTATACATATATAGATAATGAGAAATTATCCCACTATGGGATATGCGGGATAGCCGGTACCACCGCCGGGATATCCAATCAAAATTATGGGCTAGTATTTACCTTGATCATTTCCATTGTATTGAATTAAATTTTTGTTAATTTTGCATAGTTATGTTATCTTTTCCTTATTTCCGCTGTTGGATGAAAGTGCGCAACGATTTTTTCAATCTAAGATGATGGCGTAACCAAGCAAAATATGGCGTAACTATGTAAAATAAACGAAAATTCCAATGAATACAATGGAAAAGCTTTCTGAATATTGTGTGTGTTTTCTCTATGCGATTAGACTAACCAGCCGACAGGTACTGAATATAGACTATCAGAAACCCGGCCCTAATGTGTTAACACGCTTGGGTATCCAAAACGACTGACACACTTTTCCAGTGTCATGCTTGAAATAGATTACGCGCATCAGCAGCAGCATCGGCAGAATTTCATAGCTGACAAATATGCTGAATGCCAAGTTTTCTGTTCAACATTTTTGTCAGCAATGTAAATGCATTGCGCTTGACGTTTCGCGATGCCGATGCTGCTGCTGATGCGCGTAATCTATTTCAAGCGTAAGACATTTTGTTACCTTCAAATCGTGAAAACTGCCCACAAAATCGTATAATATAAATAATTTTCGCAATACTAATCGCTAATCTGCACACCCGAGCAACACTCCACTCTCCTTTGTAGATTACAAGCGACTAAATAACTCTTACAGTGGAAGATGTGCTTACTTGTAAAAGCTTTTTTCCGCAAATTTTGGGAAAGCTTTGCCGCTGGAGCGCCGCGCCGCTCAAGTTTACGCTTGCAGTGGACGAGAGCCCTAAATCGGCGCGCGGAGAGTCAGAAGTCTTTGAACCCAGCGCAATCAAGCTGTCTGAAGATTTATCAAGACTACTTGATTATAGCTCACTGATAGACTACGACTTTTGCTTCAGTTGTGAATGATTTACGAGATGGCTTGAAAAGTGGATGTAGTCGTATTAACACTTTTTCTTTACAATTCCGATTTCCATATAGTGGGCGCCCTTTGCTGACTTCCAAACTAGTCAATAGCCTCTTCCCAGGAGTTTCCTTGGTCACCATTTAGTGGCCGGAATACCTTCCAACTTTGAGCTTATCCTGCGCCTCCTAAGGGGCGCTTCCTACCGGTTGAGAATCACTGGTCTACATTAAATTCATGCCTGTATGGCAGCAGTACCGGATTATCCTTAAGGCACATAAGGCACGTGCCTAGAGGCCCCGCACTCACAGAGGCCCCGCACTCACACTAACAGGGACCCCGCGTATTTTTTTTTATATAATAAATTATAAGTCTTTTGTTCTTTGATAAGCTCTCGCAACGAAAAAGGAAAGTAAGTAAGGAGAGTAAGATATAAGATTTACATTCAGAAGCCAAAACTTTTCTCGCAAAACCATGTTCCCACACTCAGAGAAATATTCACTCATATTGAACGAAATATATTTAATTCAAACGATTTGCGCTTTTGATTTGGCTCCACAAGCAAATGCGTTTAATTCTAACGAGTGGCGTTTCTTTCAAAAGCATAATGAGTTGTAAAAAGGCGTTTGAATTAAAAGAATTTGCGTTTACCTGAAAAGAAGGAGCCAGTCGATTTAAACGTATTATTCATTGAAATAAACACTTATTCTTTGATTGTAAACGGGTAACGCATTTTGAATAAATCAAAGGCAATTGTATCAATCGTTTTTATATTGAACATTTTTGTTATTTAAATTAAACGAAACATTCTTTTTAATGAAACGATATGTATTTCGAAAGTAACATATCCCGTTTTCATTTCATAGAAATTACCCCATTCAAAATAATTGAGATTTACATGGAATTAAAAGCAAACTCTGCTCAAATAAAATAATACATTCTGTTTGATTGTCCATTCTCCATTCGATTAGATACTCACTGTTACCTGGGTTGACAAATCAATAAATAATAAAACTTATGAAAACTTCAGGAAAACACTTTATTTTTTATTTATGTCTAATTTTAATATGATTAATACATAACACTTTTATTTTAACACCTGCCAAACTTAAATTGCACGTGTGGAAGCGTCCATTCCTCCAGATGAATGCAAAAGAACATTCCCGAAAACACTCTTAACATCGACGAAGATTCTAACTAATGACATACACGTTTGTTGTTAGACACTACACATTTGTACACATTGAACATGAACACGTGAGACTCATCGGACCGACCAGAAGTATTAACTACCTGTTGTGCTATGTTGAAACAAATGATATTTTGGCATCGCGTCCTTTATGTATGTGTATTTGTTACGTAAAGGAATGCATACACATTACTATGTAATGCGGAATCTTTTGATTTAAACGACCGCCGTTTGGGGCTTAGCTACTCTTTTGTTTTAAAAGAAATTCTTTTAGCGTAAATGAGAACTCATTCAAATCAAACGAGATTTTTCAAACGAATACTGCGTTCAATTTAAATGTGGAGCTTTTAATATGAATGTGCGTTTTTTTCTCTGAGTGCACTTACGCCAGGCGAATGGTCGTGAAAAGTGGCTCAAGAGAGTACACAAGAGAGGCACTGTCTGATATGATATAAGAAATCGATAGAGGCATTGTCAGAAACTTATTATTTCCACCCCTTGAAAACTTTTTAATGCTACTTATGGGATGTTTAGTCTTACTTTAGACGAATTTGAACACGAAATAATTATCCATGAGCATCTAAAATGTTCAACTGTTTAAATTTAATGTAGCGATAGTTTTAACGACGCCTTCTGTCAGTGGAGGAGAACAAAATTTTTCAAAGTTGGCAATAATTAAAAACGAAAAACGTTCTGTAAGGAAACAAAGTCGACTAAATGCCATATAAGTTTAATTAATATAGTGACATTGCCAAAATAGAGGTATAGTTTACAAGTTTGAAACTGAAAAAAAATAAAAAAAAAGTCAATATTTAATTTAGAAAGTTTTTGTACTAAAATAAGTAGGTTTTTTGGCTATCCCGTGTAGATTTGGGTAACGAAACTCTATGTAAAAAAATTCCAGCTTTTCAACCTGTCATTTTTTATATGAAGTTTCGTTACCTAAACCTACACGGGATAACAAAAAAAACACACTTAATATATGGGTTGGGTACTATACCTCGACTAGTTGAATCTCGTTTTTCAAAATCTCGACTAACAAGTTCCCGACTTAAAACATATCGACAGCATAATAATCTCGGTTAGTGAAAATATCGCTTTGATAAAATCTCTATTTTAAAATCTGAAAAAAAATGTGTAGCGTGAATTTCCGTTTTTTACGACGTTTTAAAAATAGTCCGGTTCCCGTTTGCCATCCTGTATAAAGGCATTACATTGATACCATCAAAAGGACCTTAAGCAGGCGCCGGATATTAGAATCACATCGGTTCTTCGTATGGCAATTCTTTTAAAACGCCGCTTAACGGGACTTTCCTAGATCCGCTATCGAGCGAATTTTCTCCTTGCCGATACTAGCGCCACCTGGCGGCCATATTCGGTACATTGGTTGTATATTGGGCGATACTATCACATCCATGGAACTTTGACGTAAAAGACGATTAATCTCCTCACGGGCGTCATCACGGTATCAGTCCATGGTCGAGAATCAGATGACACGGAAGGTGTGCATTTTCACTTAGCCGCGGCATCATCCACAAATGGCGCTACTATCGAGAGAGCTCAAAGCGTAAATAGCCTTGATTTTCAATCAGTGGAGATTGTCGAGATTTGTGATGTTACTCGTATAATTTGTCAATATTGTCAACTGTCGAGATATTGTTAAGTCAAGGTTTTCAAAATCGAGATTTTGAAATATTTTTTGGAAAGGAAAAAATCTCGGCTTGAGCTGTCGAAATTTAAAAAATTCGACTTTTAGTACCCCCTTCCCAATATTTACTTTAAATATTTTGTGTTGGATACGATATCCCGCTAATCATTTTCTCATTTTTCAAAATCCCGGCATTCATAATCCTGCCATTTCAATAATCCCGCTCAATTTAAATCTCGCCTAATCAAAATCCCGCCAACTTAGATATTTCAATAACCCGCTAGTTCAAAATATTTAAAAACAGCGGAGTTTAGATAGGGCGGAATTTTAAGGTGGCAGGATTTTTTATTGGCGGGATTTAGTAATGTCGGGATAATGTAAAGCGGGATTTTTGTAAAAAGCGGGATTATGAACAGGCGGGATTTTGGTTTTCGGAATTATGTAGGTATTGGAAATATTTCGTAAACTATATTATTAACGAAAGTATTTCTTACAAATAATTTAAGAGTTTTATTTGAAGACAGTTCACAAAAAAGAGGCCCTCAATTGTTTTGTGCCTAGGGGCCCCAAATGGTCTTAATCCGGCACTGTATGGCAGTATGCCCATGATATGCAAAACGCTATGAGAATACGCAACGTAGATGACTGTCTTAAGTTGCAATACTAGTTTACAAAAGCTGCGAATTTGGTGCCAATAACATTTGAAATTAAAATGTTAATAAATGTAAAGTAATTAGCGTGTATAAATTGAAAACTCCGCTCTGAAAGGATTTATGAAATTGAAAAAACATTTTTAAACGCTGACCTGTTTTACTGTAATATGTATTTTGTGAAGATATGTTAAACAACTTTCAAGACAGAAATATATCTCACAATTTACGGCAGAAGAACTTTCATGTTCACAGTAAAGTATAGGCTTAAGAAATGTATAACACGGTCAATAACTGTATATAATAGCTTAAAGGAGAAAGACTTCTTCAATTCTCTAAAAAAAAAATTACGTTACGGCGGCGCGGCGCCCTCTTGGGACACGGCGTCCGGGGCGAGTGCCCCCTTCGCCCCCCTCTTCGCACGGCCCTGCGAGGGCGGTTCAAATATGATCGAGACAAATGCTCTGACACGTTTATTTATTATAGAAAAAAAATACAAAATAGTTACACATATTTTCCACTTCTCCGGAAGCTTTTTGATGCCGGTATCGAAATATTGCTTGGAAAACTCGGACATCTATGTGCGCACAAACTCCTCTGCCTCGTCGTCGGTGTTGAATTTTTTTACCTCCGAGGGCTTCTTTCAGAGGTCTAAACATTATGGTAATCGCAGGGTAATAAATCCGGACTGTAGGGGGAGTGCTCCAGTACCTCCCACCCCAATTGAGCGTAATCCTGGAGAAGTTCAACAGTTTGAGAATCCATCGCACCGTTATTTTGCAATATTGAAGGTGTTCGTGGATGAGAGACTCTACACTACCGCAATGATAGTGCCGAGTTCAGCCGAATTGTCTCGAACATTCATCCTACGGTCCTCCGAAATGAGGACGAATGTTGTCTGGTGTGATGCTGGTTGCCATCGAGTGAACGTAAACGTTGCTCGTTTGCAATGACATTGTAGGAATTATTCATACCGCTATTCCGCGAGTTTGACACGTCTGCTCCGGAGACTTGTTACAAACAAATTATATTTTATGAGTAATTAAAATCACATGCCAAACACGCGCGAGTTAACAACGAGGAAGACGCGGAGGACTTGCAGTCAAATAAAACACCACTTGATTTCTTGATGGTATATTCAACACTCAACAATTAACAACATTTTCTGATTCTCACTAAACCTATCCTTAATACAACGTTCTATAAATAAACGTACATTATATATGTGCATTTGCCGTGCTCTGTGGCCGTGATCGTTCGGTCGCCACTCTGTGAAATAGACACTCATAAAGAAACGAGTTTCCAAACTCGGCACGACTCGTCGCAAGTTTATTATTCAGAAGAAGATGATAAGAAATATTCTTATCGTAGAATAATAAACTAACAATGCGACTAGGAAGTGGTATGGCTGACAACCGTATCACACTCCGAATTCAATTGTTTTTGTAACGTTGATGTGACTACACGCGGTAGTCATCAACGCACCATGCTCCACTAGGAGTTACGGTAATCGAGAGAGAGAGAGATATATGTGCATATGGACTAGTAATAAAACAATCAATTCCAAATACAACAAGATCCTTTCAAACATTTGGTGTGCGTGAATATTACGACCAACTATAACACGATCATAAAGCTCATCCAACATCCAAGAAAACATTTGAATATCCTTCATAAAGGATATCGAGGATCGTATTTTACTATATATGTATCCATATATTGCATTGGGATGCAACTCGCGCTCTTCATCATGGAACATATTATGCAGTAAATACTACTAGGTCTCTGATTATGGCGGTGGGTTGGTTAGGTTCGTTGCTTATAGCTCCATTCCGAAATTATTCAAACTAATTATTAAAACTCGAACTCGATTGCCAAAACAAATCCGAGTCCAAATATCGAGCTATACCGTTTACTGGATAACTTTTAATCGAAGTTACATCTTCGAGACCAGAAGACACCTATTCCTGTACGAGAAAAATCTCAGTTGGTGAGGCAAGTGTCGAAGCTAACAAAACAGTTTTTAGCGTCTCTTAACCTGGCAAACACGACGAATCTTAAATCATGAACCAGGATGGCGTTGGTACAAAAATTCAAGACCAATGACAATCGGTTGCGTCGGGAGTTTGGGGACTGCGCCTTCGAAGAGATGGAAGCCGAACCTAATTTTCAATAAATCATCTTCATCAAACTAAAGCACCAAGAAAATCTATTTATGTGTTATGCGAAGGATTTTTATATGATCAGTGATTTCCCAACAATACCTCGACAAAAAATATCTAGACCTTAATTCGTTTCAGTATTATTGAATGGTGGTCCGTCGTGATCCATTTTCAGGCTAAGTGATCCGCAGACGTTTCTGAGTTGGGAGCAACTGCTTTAGAACTATATCGGCTACAAATTATTTACCATAGACGTTTTTTTGGGAAACGTTACTTTTCTATATGTATATAGAGACCGTTAGAAGAGCGTGAATTAATGGGAGTCTGTTGACACTTTTCTGAAAACCGCATGAGCTAGAAATTGGCATGTTCTGCTATCCGCTTTAATAGGGGGAACTTTTGTGCTTCCGATATTTTCCGCTATTTGTCCGCTATATGGCGGACGGTAAGATAAGTGTCGCTAGTGTCGATAACAAGAACAAGAAAATTCTTCTTGCAAAGCTGATAGATAGATAGATAGATAGATAGATAGCTGTTTTATTAAATAAAAAAATAATTCTATACATTTATATACATTTAAAAACAATAAGGCATGGCATCTCATAGCCGTTTGCCTGATTCATTTGACATTTTGTGGTATTTGTATCTTTTCACATCTGTTTCATTTCTAGTTACATTATCATTTTTTTTTTATATTTCAATTCAAATATTTCACCTAAATGAGTACTTCATATTTTACAATTTTTCCATACAATAGAAATTATTTTCTTTTCATAATAATAATAAATTCATACATCGGTGACTGTCGTTTGATTCAATTAGATCCTTTGACGATGGTTGTTGACCTTGCGTGATTTGTGGACTTGCGAGAACACAGAGTGATGAAGTTCACACAACTCCAGATTCTGCGTGTTCATCTACCCTGTGCTCTCTACCCACATGACGATTCACAAGCTTCCATTGAGAATGTTTCGACGGTATCTTAGTGCGATTCGACAGAAGTTATAAACGTTTTCCCAATTTACTCCATTTAATGCATCGATCATTTCCATATCATTAAGCACGTTTCGCCCAAAAACAGGTTCTTCGAATTTCTTTCAGTACAGGACATACGGCAATAAAGTGTTTTGTGTCTTCTCTGGTTCTCATGTTACACAAACTACAGAGTATTGGCAAGTCCGGTCTATGCGGCTGGTAATTTAATGGAAGTAGTTCTCCTCGTGCTCTGAACAAAAGCGATATCTTGTTAACGCTGAAATGGTTTTGAAAATATGAGTTTTCCCCTAAGCCGTGGTTTAATTGAATGTATATTTGTCGATGTTGTGACTCCTTAGCTCGTTCTGCTGTTTTCTTTATTTCGTTTCTTGTTACATTTTTCAGAAGTAGCTGCAAAATATAGCTGTTCTCTGATGTTCCATCCCAGTTGAACTCGGTTTCATTTTCATTTGCCAATGACACCAGATCCGTATAAAACGCTTTCTTTTTCTGCACAGCGTACATCAGTATTTTTTTGGGCAGCCTGTCACTACTCATGGTGGATACTTTTGTCAAATATTTTACGAACGTTTTGAGGAGTTGTTGTCGGCAGTTGGAACGTTCGTTTCAAATAATATCTTTGCAGCTTTTCTACCTCTTCATATTGACTACCGCCCCAGACTTGGGCACCATATAAAAGTATAGATCTGGCCACTGCTTGATATATTCTGTACTTCGCCGTATGACATATTTCCGCGGAGTTGAAGCAGTTTTTCCATATCGAATTGATGGCCCACTTAGCTTCCTTCAGTTTGTTTTTTAGATGCGGTTGCATATTCACATTGCTGGTGACCAAAAATCCAAGATATTTATAGTCTTTGACTATTTCGATATCGATACCTTTGTATTGCCACTTCTCCTCCTCAGCTAGTCTAAAACGCTTTTTGAATATCAAAATCTTCGACTTATCCAGATTTATGGTGAGCTTCCACTGGTCGCAATAACTTTCCAAGTAATTAATTACCTTCTGCAGATCCGAAGGCGTTTCGGCGAAGAACACCATGTCGTCTGCGTACAATAGTCCTTTCAGCAGCACATCATAAGCTTTTGCTCCTCCAGGGACGTCGTCTAGAATATCATTAACATAAACTGCGAATGCGTCGGGGCTAAGCTTACATCCTTGTCGAACTCCGATATTTGTGCTGAATGCTTCCGAGCGGTGGGTTCCATTCCATACTGCTGCCTGTGTATTTTCATAGAGCTTTTCAAATACATAACCAAATTTCGCAGACATGCCCTTATTATAAAGTTTATAGAACAATGATAAGCGATCAACTGTATCAAATGCTGCTCTAAAATCAACGAAAAAAGCATACAATCGTCGCCCTTCACTGAGAAACTGACGAGCAAAATTGCACAGAATGAAGAGATTGTCATAGGTAGAATATCCTTGACGAAATCCCGCTTGATTTTCGACTAGTATTTTCTCGGCCGCCATCCATCTGGCGAATCTCATTTGTAATAGCGTTGTGAATATCTTTCCTGATGAATTTAGGAAAGATATACCACGATAGCAGGCCGGGTCGTTTACATCTCCCTTTTTAAAAATGGGGAAAATAATAGCATCTCGAAACTGTTCCGGAACCTCGCCGCTGTCGAATATTCGATTAAATTCATTACACAACATGATTATGGAAGCTTCCGTGCCGTACTTATAAAATTCCACGGGGATTCGATCGCTACCTGGAGCTTTATTGTCTTTGCACTTATTCAAGGCTGCATGTACCTCACAAATAGTTATTTTCGCATCTAGTATCTGGTTACGCCACTGTGGCCTGGCAAATTTAATCATATTATCGTTCTCATTATCCGAATTTTGCAACATTTGCATAAAGTGAAATTGTAACCTTTCGATACTAATGCCGTTCCCTATGGAATGCGCAAAGCTGATAGCGTAATGTTCCGAAATTCCAAAGGAACGCTCTTGAAAAATCCCCCTATTTTACGCCCCTAATTATACTCACATTGAAATCCATATATACATAATATCAAAAACTTTCGTTATCTTATCCAATTTATCGCCGGCTTTTGGCCTTAATAGAAAAAAAAACAATATTACTTTAGGTGCACAAAATTTAGAAATCTCTACAACCTCATCGTCACACCCATTTATTATACTCATATAGATATAGAGCTACTAGCAATTAAGGCCGATCTTAATTTAATGTTATTGTTTTCACTCTGACACAGATACTCTCATTCATCTTTATCTTAATCTCTTTTTTCAACCAACTCATAACAATTCGGTAACCGAATTAACCGAAAATATTGATGAAGTTGAAGACTGACAATCAACTGTGAATATCATGTGAAGAGACTATAACTCTGGCAGCGAAGACTTTCGTGCACAATAATGAGATTTTGATTGTTTTGCACTTCAAAACTCCATCAGTCTTCCTCCACGGCACAGCGAAGCCATCTAATGAATTTCTTCTTATATCGTCCGCGACATAATTATGTTGCTATCAACAATATCCGATTGCAATTAGGACATCTTAAATTACATGTCATGTTTTTTGATTTTCCATTAACCTCAATAGGGAATAACCTTTCTCCATTAAGCTGGTGTACCGCGGAAACTCTCCTGCACCACGAAGTATGAACAACATTTCAATGGGACGTGCCTCACCTTACATTATCTTGAAGAAGTAACCATTTCATCATTTGCAGGAACAGATGAAATTTGCAAGTCAGTTCGCATAGACGTTTTGGTGAATATGTACATTTTACCGGGCGTGTCACTCAAGCGAAGCCTCTCCTATCTATAGTAAAGGTGAAGACGTGTCGAGAAGGAAGAAGAAGATGATGGATCAGTCTCGTTCGTCACAATCATGAGTTGCGATAAATTCCCTGTTGAATTGGAATCTGTCGAGTCAAGAATGGTAACATGAAATGAATATTGTGCGTACGAGTATAAACACCTTTACCATGTATAGCGATACGCTTACATGTGCTTTTTCCATACATAGCATCACAGAATTGTAGTGTGCCTCAACTGATATGTTCTATACCTATTGTTGTATACACAACACATCCGATTTACATGTAGGGTCTATTGTAGTGCTGGCCTATAGTATAGACACAATCGATATAGAGAAGAATTCCAATAAATGGAATCTTCTTACAACGAAAAAAAAAAGATTTTCACCGGTCTCCATAGCTAACCATAAAACCAATCGATTGGTAACTCTTTTTCGCCGACCAACCGATTCTAGCATGCAGTCGTCTAATCGCACAGTAAACGTTCATTCACCTTAAACCACTTTGAATACAAAAGAGATTTTTCTTTTGCGTCCAAGGTTATCATCGTCCGCAATGTTTGTAGTGAACCAAACCACAGTCAGTCGTCCGCCAGCCATTTTGTATGCCCCCGTCGAGCTCCGATCCCAGCCAAGGTACCGAATGGAAGAACTCAGGCTTCCATCGAACTGAAACGGAGTGAAGTGATTACAACGCGGTATAACCCGAGCTTAGGGATTGGGGACCAACACCACACACACCATGCTCTTGTACAGTGTGTTGTTGAATTGCTTCTGATTCTGAGCTGCTGCATTACCAACGGATTACAGCCGGCTCAACCATCATCATCATCGGTTGAAGAGTTGAAGACAAGTGTCCATTTTCTCGTTTAGTTCTTGTCGCCGCGCAGTGTTTTGTATGCCTTTTTGAGCATTTGCCTGGCTTTGTGGTGCCTCTGGTTTATGCCGGGAGCTTGACTTTACCAACAATAGCAGCGCACCAGCACCAGCCATAGCACAGCTTTGGGCCATTTCAATTCGCAAATTCTTCTTGTTGTGGCCTCTTGTTGGATTCTTTGGTTGATGAGGTGGTGAGGCGGATACCTGGCGGTTGATTTCATTGAATTGACATGAAATCTGGTTCGATCGCGCTTTGTGTTGAGTTTGGATATGAGATATCCGTCGGTATCACAGCAAAGTGGTTGTGCAATGCAAACATACTGAATATGGTAACATGTTGGTTGGCACTAATTAATGCAAGAGCCATATGGGGATTGGAATTGTTTGACATTTTGTTTTAAGAACTTGTTTGAGAAGAGACGGACACCCTTTTATTTGACATTTCCGATTGTTATATGTTGATTGAGGACATTTATGTCTTTTTTTATGTAAAAATATGTATATCTTTCTAGTTTTGTTTTAAGACATATAATTACGTGAAATTTATGAGGGCTTTATGGGATGGGAATCAGTTTAATGATAATAATTTTAGTTAAAACATATGAATCAGTGAGCTCCGGTTGGAGTTGTTATTAGACCGCCGAACCGATTTCTGAAAAGTATTTATTTTTGTTTTGTTTTATGAAGGGAATCTTACATAGACATTCTTTGCCTATATGGGTAGAGTTAAAACAGATTAGTAAATGACTAACCCCAAAACACATCTTTCACGTCGTGGGTCCCAGCGGAAACATCTTTCAATATTACTTCGCAGTGACGGCTGTGGCTATTTAGCAATCATCGTAGTTTGCCGACTTACGGCATGGCTTCCTTCTTACGCATATCCTTCTGAATTTCAAAGACCGCTATTCACTTCGCCATCCCATTTGAGTTGCCACGTTTTCATGGACTCTTTATTTCTCGATTCCTCTCTCGTTGCGGTCGCGGTACAGCGTACAGCCGTCTCGTTCACGAGCATATCCATTGGCCTCATTCTAGCTCAGTGGTTCTTAACCTTTCGTACATGAAGGACCACTTCCAGATATTTAATATTTCCTCGTACCACCAAGTCAAAAATCAATTTGAACATTTTGAAGATGTGCATCGGAAAATTGTTCGGAGTTTTAATTTGATAAACATTAAACATATATTACTACTTTTAGTGGTTATGCTAATGTCATTATACCCTATACCCATAAGATGGTATAGGGTATATTGTTTTTGTTACGGCGATTTATGTAACACTTCAAAGGAGCCACCGGAGGTATGGCAAAGTATATATGTATATAAATGATCAGGGTCGGTCCCTGATTCGAATAAGCCATGTCCGTCTGTCTGTCTGTCTGTCTGTCCGTCCGTGTGTCTGTCAGTTCGCACGATAACTCCCGAAATAATGAAGCTAGCGTTTTGAAATTTAGGTCAGATGATTGCTTTGATAAAAGCTTGGATGGTATTGAAAATGGGCCAAATCGGACCAAGGGTTCCCCTACCTCCCATACAAATGACCCCTACGTGATAGTTTAATTCGCCCATATCTTTCAATAGAGTATCGCTAGCGACCTGAAATTTTCATGTATGCCTAATTGTGACATATGCTTGAAGTTGGTGGAAAGTGGAGAACGTCCGACTACCCCTACCCCTACTTCCCCTACAACGTTATATTCAGCCATTTCTTTTGCTAGAGTGTCGCGAAAAACTTCTAATAAGTATCAGACGGTAGCTGTTGGATGCCTTCATATGATATTGAATATGTGCCAGGTCCGAACCATCTACCCCTCCCTCCCCTACAAGAAAGATGAAATTGAATTTTTGGGTTTTGCGTGCCTCCTAGGTCTGTACATGGGTATAGGGTATACACTCATCGTGCTATTCGCACGATTAGAACTCGGTCTCGTTTTTATCTGAAATTATATTTCATAATCACGACTAGGATGTGTATCACTGGTTTCAACATTCTATAGCGTATCATGGCATTTACACCGCGGGGCATAAGGCGATGGCGAGGTTTCTTAATGTTCTATGGTCCTAAATAATGCTTAGAGTTTTTGTCATGTGCAGTACGGTGAGTTTCATAAATGAATAGCTCTTGTTAAGAGTTGTTATTGGGAAAACCTACTTTTGGAAGTGGAGTTTCTCAGCCCCATAACATGTAGACATTTTGTGACTTCGATCTGCTGACTTTGAAGAAAAAAGTTTCTCTTTGAATAACTTACTTTTGGGGCTAGATTTCCATAAATAATGGAATTGGTAGGTGAAATCGTGTGATCAGAAGAAGAAACGATCACATGGCCGCACTTGCTAAGGGTAAACGGTGGGTTTACTAATTTATTTTGATTCATCTCGGTCTAATTGGCTGACTTGGTTATCCTTATCAGTGTTTGCAGTCTTCCTTAACCTTTTGTACATCGGGACCACTTGCTAGGATTCGTTAAGTATTGCGGACCACCAAATTAGAAAAAAAAAACATGAAAAATTCAGTTTCGTACCGAAATGACATCACAAGAAAAACGCTCAGATGACTCGACCTTTCTAAGTTAGCTGCTAGTTTGTTCGTCTTTTCAGGCAGATTGTAGATTCTCCGAAGTATAAAATACCAGCACAACCATAACAGGGGTTCTACAGGATGAGGTCGCTTACTAATAATTATGGTACCTACTCTCGTCTTCTGGTCTTAGACGGCTCTGCTACAACGGATTCTCAAGAAGTCGTCCCGGTTTTCTTGCTCGGACTTGTCTGCCATTCATCACTTTCTTGTGTAATCAGCGTTGATTTATTGTATGTATTTTGTTCTATAATGGACTTTTATCCTTTTTATACCCTTCGCTTATTAAGCGTAAAGGGTATATTAACTTTGTCATGAAGTTTGTAACGCATTGAAGGAAGCATCTCCGACCATATAAAATATGTATATATATGATCAGCGTGACGAGCTGAGTCGATTGGACGATGTCCGTCTGTCCGTCTGTCCGTCTGTCTGTCTGTCTGTCTGTTGCGACGCGTTTTGCTCGGCCAGTTTAGAAGCTATGGAGCTGAAATTTTGCACACATGCTTCTTTTTGTTGCAGGCAGTTTGTATGTTTGAATCGCTAAAATCCGACAAGGGGGTCGTGGGGCTGCCATACAAACCTACCCCCCAAATTTAGGTTCTTCTTAGAAAAACTTTTTTATTCATGCACCAATTTCAATCAAATTTCACACAAATGTGTTTTAATTGGTAACACACAACATATGTGAAAGTCGACCAAATCGGACAATGGGGTCGTGGGGCTGCCATACACGCCTAGTCCCCCAAATTATGTTCTTCTAAGAAAAACTTTTTTATTTTCTCATCAATTTCAATCAAATTTCGCACGAATGTGTTTCTAGTAATACTACAAAACATATGTGAAAATGGACCAAATCGGACCATGGGGTCATGGGGCTGTCATAGAAACCTAGCTCCCCAAATTAAGTTCTTCTAAGAATTTTTTTTATTTATACACCAATTTCAACCAAACTTCACACAAATGTGTTTCTATTGATGACACAAAACATATCTATAAATAGATGGAGTCGGACCATGTGGTCATGGGGCTACCATACAAACCTAGCCCCCCAAATCAAATTTTTCTAAGAAAAACGTTTTTATTTGCACACCAATTTCAATCAAACCTCAGAAAAAAATTATATTCCTACTGATGCCACATAACAAACGTGAAAGTAAATGAAATCGGACTATGGGGTCGTGGGGCTGCCATACAAACTTGACCCCCAAAATTAGGTTCTTCTAAAAAATACTTTTTTAGTTGGACACAAATTTCAACTAAACCTCATGGAAATGTATTTTTATTGATGGTACAAAACATATGCAAAAATGAATTATATCGGACCATGCGGTCATGGGGCTGGCATATAAACCCAACCCCCAAATTAGGTTCTTCGCAGAAAACCTTTTTTATTTGTCCACCAATCTGAACCAAATGTGTTTTAACGGATGCCACAAACATAAGTAAAAATTGATGGGAAGGCCATAGGGCTGCCGTTAAACCAACTTCCCCCTCTTTTTGGTTCTTATAAGAAACCCACGTCCGCGCTTCGCCCAATAAATCTTCGCCACGCCACTTATGAGAAAATTCAAAAGCATGGAATCGGGGAGGACCGAACACTAGTCATAGGTACGCCCGAAAAAACTTTTAGCCCGAGGGTAGCGAAGGGTATCCAAATTTCGGCCGCGCCCGAAATTAGCCTCGGTCTCGTTTTATCGTCGTGTAGTTCTTATAAAACATGCTTTTACCGTAGCGTACAATGGGTCGAGTTAGTGGCCTGAGTGTCCGTGCCGCGTGTTCCGCCCACCGGTTCGGGCGCGGCCATGGGCTGTATTTTAGTACGTAGGGGTGTCCAAGTCGGGCAAATTGTGCTGGGAAGCAACCGCATATAAACGGCCTGCTTCTTTCTTTCGAAGATTTCACATCCCCGGTCCAACCGAAAAAAGTGTAGGTTAAAATGTCGACAAAAATATCCAAGGCTATTGCATCTTAATCATACTAAAACCCATCTCCAAACGTTTTTCGAACAACGAAATGGGACAAATCCAAAATAACGTACAACGACTAAATATCTTGAAAAGACTAAAACTTGAAAACACTCAAATCCATACTTATTTTCAATTTCTAACCATCAACCACTTTATTGGCTGAGACATTACCGCCAGAATGGGCGATGTGCCTACATCGCAGGCCGAGCGATGCAACGCTATGGAGTGGTATAAGGAACAAGGCAAGGAAGAAGAAGAATCACTTTATAATATAAAAAAGTTTAAGTTTGGGCTCAGTGAAAATCGAGAAGCTGTGAGGACCACATCAATGTCTTCTTAAGGTAGCCTCAGGGACCAGCAGTGGTACGCGTGCCACCGGTTAAGAAACGTTGCTCGTAACTGTCATAACTCCTAACGGCAGTCTTCGATACTATGACCAATCTTCTAACTCTGATTTTGAGGGAAGACTTTTTTCTGCGTGTTCTAATTAGTACAGCTTCCGTTTTATGCTCCGCGAGTTCCAGTTCTACTGTTTCCAGCCTCAGTTTGATGGTTGTAAACGGCTCGCTGGCGAATAGCTCGACGTACTCTGGGTCACTATAGACGGAATAGTATATTATAGCAAGAACGGAGCCCTGTGGAACGTCCGCGATTAACGTGTACTCCTTTGTTCCTTCATTTGTATTATACATATTCTAGGTTGCGACTTGAGAGGTAGCTCTTAACTATACCGGGCAGATAATAGGGCACACTCATATTTCGCCAAGCGGCGTGGATGCACTCCCATAACTCGCGGAATTAGATGCGATTCTTACGACAAATGTAATACCACACAACATGTGCCTTTTCGTAGAGAGTCGCTTGTTAAGTTTGCTACTAATGTGATTCCGTCTACTAAAATAAAATAACAGGCGCGACAGTCCAACATTGGACTAAGGCCGCAGGATGTGTTAGTGACATCCTATTTCCAAGATCTTATCTGCTTTTTGATGAGGTAATGAGATCACCATCACGCTCAGCAGTGTTATTTATCCCCATAAATGGGTCTCGTTTAACATCTGAGTGAGATCATAGTCCGTCACAAGCTCGTGAATTCGAAAAACACCATGGAACACGGTGAGATTCGAACTCATGACCCTGTGCACCGAAGGTGCGCGCACTAACCGCTAGACCAGCCAGACTACGATTCCGTCTACTACGTCGAACATCCTCGTCGAAAGTCATACTGTCGTTTTGAGAGTATCCCTCCTTCTCCGACTACCGCTAACAGTCGGTTGAAAATAATCCGTTCAACAATGTTTCAAGTTGTATCAAACAAGCGAATAGGGCGTTATCAATTTGGTTTACCAACCGACTTGCTAGGCTTTTAAAGTAAGCATCAGGTTGTCCCTTTTCCGCCGTTTCGCTCCGCTAAAACAGGCCTCAAAAACAATTCAATTTATTTCTCCGGCATTGTTTGAACTGATATTTTTAAAGCTTTTTTTTGGTACGCCAACGGGATCAAGCGACTAAACGTTCTCCACCTTGGAGCATATCGCTCTCTGTGATGGCGGGAATGTGGCCTGCCGCTAGGATGGTTTGTTTTCCGCGGTCCAACTATTGTGGAGGGCAAATAGTTGAGACAATTTTGACATGTACATATATGTCTATGCGGAGTGAAATACTGAGGGTCATTCCGTGAAATTATGTAACGTTTTAACGTAATGAAAAATCATAACGTGCCAACAGTGATTGCTCCAGTCAGAATAGATCTTGAAAGTAGGAGAAGACAGAAATAGAAGAACTCCCAAGCCAGTAGAAAAATAAACAAGTGGCACAATCTCACAAACGAAATCTCTGAAGCTGTAGTAGCTCCATTCATTGATAAACAGAGTGGTTTGAAAATAACACCAACTGCACTGAGCACAGTCCAACACAAATGTGGGATGATTTGGCTGAAATGTCAGAGGTGAGGCGGAAAAAAAACGCTATTGTAACGATTCTTTGCTTTTCGGTGAGCCTCGCTCAAAGAAGGACGGAGACTTTATTCGATCTCGCAGACCAGGGAACGAAGGTTCCCCCAAGGCCTCCTCCAAAACGACACTTGGACGCGTGCTGGTCACCAGCTCAGCTGCCGGTATTTCGGTCGGGGTCTTTTCATGTGCCGTTTTGCCCTCTAAATCGTCACACCTGAAGAAATTCACGCGTCAGGGCTGATAGACCATCAAAAAAAAGATAGAAAGTTTATTTTCACTACAACCCATGCAATGCCGGTAAGTAAACCGCTTGGTAGCCTAAGTAAAGGCGAAGGAGAATTAGTAGCTCAGACTGCCACCAAAGACCGTCATTGCGCGGGAGCCCTAAGCACGACTACGGTCGCAATCTAAAGGAGTAGGGACGCTCGAGTACGTGTAGGACTCGGAAGGAAGGAAGGAATGCGAGAGTATTTGGCGAATTTCTAAATGAAGAATTTCCCCGAACAGTTATTCAAGATGTTGATCCGAATACCACAAATATTGAAGATTTCTCAGAGCAAGAGATGATGGAGGCGATGCATCAGACGAAACGCGGAAAGGCTGTCGAACCGGACAAAATACCCGCGGTTGGTTGAAAATGGAAAATTTCGGGCTGTATGCCTGACGTTTTCAGAGAAAGTTTTCTTCTTCCAAACAAGGGAGTCTCATGTAAACTCAATTCAACGCCATGGAGCGGTATAAATAAATGAGGGAAGAAAGAAAAAAAAAAAAACATTAAATGAGCAACGTAACAATAATATCATCAACATTACATGAGCTTCAAATTAACATAACCTAAACAGTTCCTTAACATTACGTTAACATAGCACTAAAATAACATTATAAATAACAGGCGCGACAATCCAACATTGGACTAAGGCCGCAGGATGTGTTAGTGACATCCTATTTCCAAGATCTTATCTGCTTTTTGATGAGGTAATGAGATCAGCATCACGCTCAGCAGTGTTATTTATCCCCATAAATGGGTACTCGTTTAACATCTGAGTGAGATCATAGTCTGTCACAAGCTCGTGAGTTCGAAAAACACAATGGAACACGGTGAGATTCAAACTCATGAGCCTGTGCACCGAAGGTGCGCGCACTAACCGCTCGACTAGCCAGACTACAACATTAAAACATTGCAGCATAATATTAACATAATGTTAATATAGCATAACGTTAGCCAAACATTTTCAGAATATTAACATGACATTACATGAGTAACATAAAATGAGCAACAATACAATGATAACATAGAATGAGGCTAATATTAACATAATGTTTACATAACATAACGTTAACATAACATTAGCATAGCATTGACATAACGCCAACATTGCATTAGCATTAAATGAGTAACATTTCATGAAAAACGTAGCATAAGCATTAACAAAGAGTTTACAAAACGTTAACCGTTAACAGATCATTAACAGACAGTTAACATATCATTAACAAATCGTTTACAGAACATCATCATCATCATAAACAAAGTGTTAACACGTTAACTGTCTGCCTGTTTTTCGTACACGTAATCACCACGTCTGGCATCCCACAATTCATACATATGTGAATCAGAACTTTAACGGAACATTGAAAGAACATTAACAGAACGTTAACAGAGTGTTAATAGATAAATTAACAGAACGTTAACAGACTTTCGTTATTTCTCACCTTGTGGGCTTGTGGCCTTCATCCCCACGCTTAAAGCACATGTTCGACCTGCCGTGCTCGCTGCTAGAGTCCCTTGCATAGTGTCCGAACGTGAGACATTTTACACTGAACCAAATCGCCTGCTAAAGTAAAGAAAATATGGCCCAAATCAAGATAAAAAGATAACAAAAAACCGCCAAGAAATATTTCTCTTCATTGGAGAACTAGTCATACTGATCCAGGTGAAATGCCAATAGCAGCGCTTTTAGGAAAAGCAACCTTGAATCAAGCAAACTTTTCTTATGAAAAAGACAAGAGAATCTGAACAAAAACAAAAAAAAAGAAACTTGCATTCAACCAACAGCGAACCCATAACCCCATTCTTTCCACTGAGCCAGAGACACTTCTGAATATTCTACTACAACGCTCCAATGGCTGATTTCAGATTGTAAGACGAAACCGGACGGGTAAACTTGCAAGACAAGAGAGCTTTTGTAGTGGCCAGCAGACAAGCATTGTCCATTTCACATTGTAAGAATGCGTCTTACGAAAGAAAAAAATCGTGACACGATTGTTTTTCTTTCGTAACAATCGTACGATAGATAAGACGATTGCATCTACCAATAGTTCAGGCGTTCTGCAAAGACAATTAGCGCGTGTTTTACTTGCATTTTATTCTTGTCGACTCGTCACTTCATTGTACACTAACTTTGGAGCGTGCATGGCAACATTTATACATACTTGCTGTGTGATTATTGTTCGCCGGTCCGTGTTTTGATCGGATAGTGTGAAATGATCATACGATGGTTCTTGTCGTCCAAGTTTACCCGTTCGGTCGTTTTCTTATAATTTGAATTCAGCCAATATAAGCTAATGCTAAAATAAAGCTTTCCCATGAGCTTTACATGGAAAATGTCAAAAAAAATCTATTATCAAGCATTTGTTTGCTTGAATTGAGAATAATGGTTTAAGCTCAAGCCTAAATCTACTTCGTATTTCTCAAAAGAAGGTCTTGAAAATAGGATCGATTCAAGAAGAAATTTTCACATTTTGAGAATTTTTGTCTAAATTCGGGAATTTTGCAAATTAGAAAAGAGTTTCTTAATTTTAGATAGCCCATTTTTTTCAGTGTACGTGTTCTTCATTGATGTTATAGCGCCGGGTTGTATTTGTAACGTCCAATCGTTTCCTTTTTCGTTGTAACCTCGTCGATATTGGGGCATTTAATTATGGCTTCTTGGCATAGGGTCTTAACTTCAACTGCATTCAGTCCGAATTAACACGTTACATTGGTAACAATGGGTTTACACCATTCCATTGAATACCCCCCCCCCCCACGTCTTTCCAGTTGGAATAACATTTCCCTCTTTTGCGTGCTTTGAATCGGAGAGACATTCATCTCACACATAGCTTCGGCATTAGGTCGACGATAAGTTCGCCTAGTTTATTGAGTATGTATGTGAACTTCGACAGATGCCTCCTCGTTATGCATACTGTCTTTTGATAACACGGACGGACAGTGGTTGTTGCCGAGGAGACATTTGTAGTTTTGAACTCCTCTTGAGTGGATTTGCTCCTGTTGAAATGCGCACCACCTCATCTACATCCGAGTACTTCTTCCGGATTAGTTTTGGCTTTTATGATGATTTGATCGTTATAGCTCATATGATTCCTAGGAGTGGCTAGGGAAAAGTGTGTCCACCACACTAGAGCCCAGCATGATGTGATAAGCCTAGATAGTACCAGAGGTCGCCTGGTGTTCGGCCGCTCCCTTAGTGATGTCCGTTTTCGTCCCCGGATGTTTTCCCCGTTCACGCATAGGTATATGTATGTCTACTACACGCCGAGCAGAGCTTTCACTCGTGCCCGTTTTGCTTGATCCTCAGACTGTTACGGGGATTCGGAAGAGATATAGACGGATAAGATACTGCTAGTCAGGGTGACATATAGAGCCACAAACTTAGAATTAGCTCAGCGAGTCAGAGAGCTCTGCATGAAAACCTATACGTACCATACACCTATATAAATATGAACCAGTCTTAACCTTACATAGGTCCTCAATTAAAATCCTCCTCAATATTAGCCAAATCAAACCTAACGGCAGACATACCCTCAAAGTCGATCTCAACACCTTACAGCCTTAAGGTTTGTGTTCGTAGAGACGACTGGGATCATCGCTCAGCGATTGCAGTTTTGCATCCAATTTCGAGCCGTATTTAAATATTTTTTGAATGGTTCTACTTTCCTAGTATCGACTATGAACTAAAGAAACATGTCTGTATAGAAAATATACCCATATAGTGCTCAAAACCGGTAGTTTCACTTCGATCGCTGAGCGATGATCCCATGAGTCGTCTCTACGAACACAAACCTTTAACATAAAAATTCGATGATCATTTTTTACCGATACCACGACTCTATCTTTTGTCGTGCCGTTCTCAAGACGATAAGATCGGAAGATGTTCACATCCAAAAGCGTTGATACTCATCACTTGTTAGATACATTCAATTTCTATTCTATCATAGTGGCATGATCTCGAAGCTATAATATTATACCGCCTGTATACACACTTAGGATGCATTCAATTGTGATTTTACCGTTATATCTAATGGCAGTGATGAACGATAGAACCGAAGCCAAAGATAGAGAAATGCGCTTATGATAGGTCAAGACAATTTAGAAAATTGGATAGTACAATAAGGATAAGCGCAATTTATTGGTGTCTATGCAATATTGGAAGATTAATTTAGGTGTATGACGACGAGAATGAATGGAAGAGTTTGGGATGATGTGTAATTTTACTATATCGTATAGATAAATTGCTGCTTTCATAATATTTTCTGAATGATTTGCAAGTTTGCAAAATTATGTAGATACATATTTTGAAACTTTTAATAGAAAATTTAGTTTTTATACAAGAATTTGTAGCTTAAATCATGAGGTAATTCGATGGACTAAGCTGAGTTCAAAGATTTCCTTCTATATATAAAAATGCTAACTTCGGAAATGGCAAAATCTGATGAATGTTCTGATTGGCTACGATGAATCCCGAATGTCGATAAGTATAGCATGCAAGAACGAAAAGCAGTCAGTCAGTGCTGCGAGCGCGCAGCGCGAGCACGTCAGCTCATGGCTGTGGCAGGGCATCGGCCGGGGCGGGGAGTTGGCAGGGGGGGGGGGGGGGTAGGGGTTGACGAGCGTAGCGAGCAGGGGGCGAAGCCCCCTAGTGTGAATAATAGAAGAGGAACTCGGACTCAACTATGACCTGTATACCAGCCAACGCCAAAGTGTTTTTTTAATATTATGCGAGAAACACAGGCGACAGCCCACAACATTTGTAATGGGTGTCGTAATTTTTTCTGCTGCTTCTGTCAATGTTGATCTTCAAAGTCTGACATTTACGATATTTTTTTTTTCTATTTTGAATCTTTGCGCCAAGCCGGGAACACAGTTACGTTTCACTGTAGCAATTATAAAATAAATAACAGGCGCGACAATCCAACATTTGACTAAGGCCGCAGTATGTGTTAGTGACATCCTATTTGCAATATCTTATCTGCTTTTTGTTGAGGTAATGAGATCAGCATCACGCTCAGCAGTGTTATTTATCCCCATAAATGGGTACTCGTTTAACATCTGAGTGAGATCATAGTCCGTCACAAGCTCGTGAGTTCGAAAAACACCATGATCCACGGTGTGATTCGAACTCATGACCCTGTGCACCGAAGGTGCGCGCACTAACCGCTAGACCAGCCAGACTACTACTGTAGCAATTATGGTCAGTGGCAAATTCATGGACACTATTCAAGGTTGCATGAGGCAAGCTCTCAAAGCAACTGAAGAATGGTGTAATGAACAAGAGCTAACTTTAAACGCTTGCAAGTCAAGCACTATAGTCTTTACTCTGAAAAGAAAAGATGTAGAAATCACTCCCATCGCTCCCCGGCTCGGAGATAAAAGAGTCCAAGGAGGTGAAGTAGCTAGCGGTAACCTTAGATCGCAAACTTACTTGGAACTCAGTGCTTGTTAACGAAAAGACACAAAAAGCAGCGAGGATTTTACATCAGTGTAACAGAGTGTGTGCACGTAGGTGGGGTATATCACCAAAAGCGGCATATTGGATCTAGACAATGATGGTTAAGCCCATTCTTTCCTATGCAGCCCATTCTACCCTATGCAGCCCATTCCATCCTATGCAGCAGTATGGTCTAGTGGCCCACGGGTAGCCAGAAAACTACTAGGCAACGGCTGGATGGGATTCAACGCATAGCATGTATAAGCATATGTGGTGCAATGAAAACAACGCCAACACATGCTATGGAGTTTATACTGGGATTACAGGCACTGGATCTTTTTATGAAACAAAGTGCGGCGCTCACAACAATAAGAATGGTAAGAGATGGCACTTGGCATCACTTTGGTAGCAACGGAGGTCATAAGAGGATCCTTGATATTGTTCGTGATAATGTCAGGGAGACTCATATGCCTTTGGATGGTATGAGTAGATGTAGGGTAATCGAAAGACATCACAGCACTCTCATAGAGGATGGTAGGATACACGAGGAGCATCCACGTGATATTGCTATCTTTACTGATGGGTCTCTCATGGACGGAAGAGCGGGGGCTGGAATATACTCCGAGGAGCTAAACCTTGTATGCTCACTTCGTCTAGGAGAGTATGTATCGGTATATCAGGCGGAGATGCTTGGACTGCTGCACGTGCTGGATCATCTTCTGGAAGGCGGGATACTGGGGAAGAAAATTCTGATAGCACTCGACAACCAATCGGTGATCAAGCGAATGCAGCAATCCAACATTAATTGAAAATTGGTACTGGAGTGTGTCCAGAAGCTCAATGTGTGTGCTGCAATTAACAAAGTTACGCTAATGTTGATTAAAGGACACGTAGGTACATTGGGGAACGAAATTGCCGATACCTTAGCAAAAGCGGGATCAGCAGAAAAGTTTCAAGGACCGGAACCCAAAATTGCTTTGGCACACGGCCTGACTGTCCACGATTAATTCCATGCATGTTGTTGTTGTTGTTGTAGCGATTCAAGAGATTTTTTTTCTCTTGAATCGAAGGGGGTTTTGGCAGCTCTTGGCGGTTTTTAGCAACGGGTAGCTCCGGGACGATTTACATCGAAGAACCGGCTGCTGTAGGAGCATTTTATGGACAACACAAACATCCATGGGTCACAGTGGGATTCCATCCATCGGCAACGATGGCGAAAGCTATCCACTTGTAGACAGGCTCGTAACGCAATTACTAGTCCACTACACTGAAAAAAATGGTTTAGACTTTTTATCTAAAGTGAAGTAGTTGACTTAAATTTAGATAGTTTTACCAAAGAAATAGCTGATTTCTCCAATCTTCGTAGCTGAAAATACTATTAAATTCGTTCATTTAACCACGCAAGATTAGAAGAAAAAGTTTAGTCAATTCTTCCACAGAAGTTGTTGATTGTACTATTCAAATATAAAATTTAACTACAAACAATCGTTCTTTTTTCTTCAACACAATTTAGCTATCCAACATTTAACAATTTATAGATAATGAATAGCTGACTTTACAAATGAATTAATTGAATTTGCAAATATAGTAGATGTTTCAACTAATGACGAATAGAAAAATTATGCATATCTTCGTAACTGTTTCAACTACATAGAATCATAAGCTGAAAATCAACGCGAACTTTAGATGAATTCGACTATTTCTTTAGATAACCATTCTAATTTTTTTTCTCTGTGTAGGGAGGAAAGCCAAACAAGTACTCAGCTACACATGGAGTAGCCTAAGTTGGAAAACTGCCTTAACAGGACTTGGTAATTTTAAAGCGCATCTATCTAAGATGAAAATCGTGGAGGATTATATATACAGACTATGTCTGGAAGAGGCTGAGAAGGTAGCACACATTGTATGTGAGGGCCCAGCACTAGGCAGTAGGAGGTTAAGGATACTAGGTATGTCCACAATAGGTGTGAAATCCACGGGATTCAGTGATGAAGGAAAAAGGACCCAAATAGTAGTGGTCTGCTTCGATAAATCCCCAAATCATAGGTAATGGGGCCGCCGGAATTGAGACCAGCAAACTTAGAACTTTTGATACCGCCAGTGAGAGCCTTAAAAATTCAAATATTTGTTTGGAACCAGCGTGTGCTGACAATATATTTATTGATCTGTATTGGGCTCACATCTCTGAGATCATCCAGATCGTAAAAGTACCTACAACCAAGAAACCTTAAACGTTTCTCAGCCAAAGCCGAGCATTCACATAGAAGATGATGTACTCTCTCCTCTTCCTCTGCATCCTCACAGCTTCTGCAGTAGTCGTTGTGAGGAATTTTGAGTCTCCTGGCGAGCTACCTGTTATGACAAGAGAAGCCAACCTTTGTACTTTGACAAGCAAAGGTGGTTTTGCTAAGTGCTGTCCACCAAACACTAACTCCGTACAGTAAAACTGGCCTGACAATAGTAGTTAACAAACAAAACACAACTTTCGGTTGTAAGCCCCAGGTTTTTCCGATAGCCTTCCTGCAAGAGTATAGTGCAACGGTGGCCTTGTTCACTCTTCAATGTTGGGCTTCCATCTTAGATTCTTGTCTGAGATGATACCAAGAAATTGTAAACGTTCGTAGATGAGTGTCGATTAGTCGCTCCAACAATTTCAGCATAGTTGACGAGAGGCTGATGGGTCGCAGGTCTTTAGGACTAGCATGTGAACTTTTACCAGTTTTCGGAATAAACGTAACTCTCACATCTCTCCAGACACGAGGAATATAAACCAAATTTAGGCAAGCTGTTATAGTATGCCCTCTATCCATGGGTAGGTGATGTCTACACAGTGCTGCAGGTCTGCAGGGATGATGCCATCAGGTCCAGCTGGTTTGATGGGCTCAAAGCTAGATATTGCCCAGATAATCTTCTCACGGTCGAGTATAGATTTCGTATGACAAGACTCTTTTCGGCCAATCCGGAGGTCAGATGAGTCAATAGCTGAGCTTCCAGGAAAATGTGTATCAAACAGACACTCAATAGTTTCGATACTTGATGACGTCCATGATCCATCCTCTTTTTGAAGAAAGCTTGGCACGGATGGGTTCGACGCCAAGACTTTCCTAAATCTAGATGTCTCTGAAGACCCTTCTATGGTCTTACAAAAACTTCTCCAAACGTTGCGCTTTGCTCCTCTTAACTCTTTCTTGAAAGACTTTAAATGTTCTTTATACAGGTACCAATCGGATTCAAGTCTCGACGACTTAAATCAGAGATCTTACGGGTCGACCAAGAAGGTTTTTTCTTACCTCGAAACGAGTTAACAGGACATGATTGAGCGGTTGCAGACCTCATAGCTTCCGTGAAAAGGTGAACCATATTATCCAATTCCTGTCCATTGTTTGGCATGTCCGGTAGTGAAGGTAACTCTGCTATTAGAACCTCTTGAAATCTAGACCAATTTGTCCTTCTACGATTGACAGTAGGCGGATTCACAATAGGGCGCTCCGTCCGACTGAACTGTAAATATCGGTGATCCGAAAAGGAGTGTTCCGCACTCTCCAGTCTTTGATCAAATGAATCGTATCCTCTGATGATAGAGTGATATCCAATACCTCTTGCCGGTTTTTTGTGATGAAAGTAGGCTCAAGTCCCACATTGCAAATAAGGAGATCGGTACCCAGAAGGTATTCTAGAAGTAATTCACCCCGTTCGTTTGTATCTGAGCTGCCTCAGACTACATGATGCGCGTTAGAGCCGCATCCGACGATAACACTTATTTCTGAAGCCTTTGTTGCCGCAATGGCTTTCTTTAAATTAGGAGGAGGTATAGTATCATCATAGGGCATGTATACAGAAGCAGCCCAATATATCTTACCTTGTAGCTCCAAGCATACGAAGACCATATTTTTATCACTATGATTAGGTAACAAGGAAGCCTTGACGGTTTTCCTTACAAGAACGCAGGAACGCGGTTTGCCCTGTCCTCTAACGTAAAACATGGTGAAATCAGAACACCCCAGACCCTTGACCAATTCATGGGCAACCCAGGGTTCCTGAATAAGAACGACATCGTCATTACTGTGAGACAAACGATAGAGAACGGCAGCTGACGCTGCCTTTGAATGGTGAAGATTAATTTGTAGGAACCTCACCATTATGTCTTCTCCATCACCGTAACGTTCTCCTCCTCATCCGTTTGGGATTCAGCGGAGTCGGTCAGTAACGACGCATGAGACGCATGCTCAGCATATATACGTTGCACTGTAACTCGAAAACGGTTCGAACCGTATGGACTGCAGTGTATCGAAACGGTACTGATGTCAGGGGAGTCAGGTTTCATCGGCTATTAAATTGTGCGAAAAGTGAGTTGGAACCTTGAATTTTTGAAGAAAAAAAAGTAAATAAAAGAAATAGATAAAAAAAGGTGCCTTAGGCCGGAATTACGGAAGGATCCCCAGGCCAGCAGCGTCACAAAGAAAAGGAAAACAACAGGATAAGTTTGTGGTGTTCTGTTTTTTGAGTGGTGCTCCACGAGGTTAATTTAGCAAATTGAGTGCGTGAGTGTGCGTCCCATGTACATCCTTCTTCTGTGAATAATCGCGCCTGTTGCAATGTCGGATTAAATCGGATTCCTTTCCCCGACCCTTTTCAGGGGGAATGGGCTAACCTCATTCCCACGTGATAGATTTTAGTAATAGACGGTCACCAAATTACATTGTTCGGCCGATGAGGACCGCATGGTCGGGAGTTTTATTCTGTTTCATCGTGGGTACAGCCAGCGGGCCTGGATCCACCAGCATCGGGGAGCGTCTTAAAATGGTACTTCAGCTTAAAATGGTACTTCAGCTGAAACCTTTCAAATTTCTAAATTTTCATCCCTCCTTCGTTTGTTTTTTCCGGGTTTTAGGCATCTGATTACCTTTTAGTGTACTGGGGCAGCAGGCGGCATTTACCCACCCCATCCTCTTCCGGCTCAGAGCTGTAGCGAGCACATGCCGACGCTTAGCTTATAGAGAAGCCATTTCGACTTGTGGCTTGTGTCCTCTTACCTTCACGGTACTCTGGCTTCGCCCCCCTTTCGACATCTTACATAGGTCCGCACATAACAAAAGGCAAATGTGTGTTTTAAATAATGTAGAAAAATTTGACTGTCGAGTTAGTCAAGATTTTTTTTATAAATAGATTTAAGATAAATTAAGACATTTCAAATTCCGTTCATCTATGGTGATCAAAACTACATTAAAACTCCTAATTACATATACACCTGGACCCCAACTATAGGCCGCCAACATTTAAGCACTCCAGATTTTAATGAAAATAAACACAATAGCTCTTTTCTATCTCCCCTTCATTAAGAAACCATTTTAGACGAAACGCCCTCAAGCTATATGTTTATTCGTACCAAGATTTCTTTTCCATAACAATGCGTACGAGCAACTCCTATACATAATGTTCTTAAAGAACGAAGTAATGAACAAATTAAAACGATTCCATCCTAAGAAAAAATCTGGCCAACACAAAAAACATTGAAAAACAATCTTAAGAATTCTCGTGTACTCCACAACACCTTAGTACCATTTCATTTCTCTCTTGTGGTCATTCATCCATTTCAACTTGCTTGTCGCTGTGACCTGTCAGTCAAGATTCATTAAGGATTGATTGCTTTCTTACGAGAAAAATGCTATGTTGAACCGAACAATCCAACAGGATAATAGACGTGAAATTGAGCGGTGCTCAAATGTAATGAAGTAACAATGCGTGGCATAATGATAGCAAGACATCAATCAGTGCTCCGTTTTGGAGTCAGTGAAATGAATTGCATTTTAAAAATTTGACCGGACCGAATATGTGTATGAACTCGCGTACAATGACAAATTGGATTGTTAGTTTCGACGGCGGCGATTTGCAAGCATAGATATTCAAAAATTCTACCGCTAGTCAGAATTTTGATTTATTTTCTCGCCTAGATAGAGCGAAATGTAACTGTTGTTTCGTTTGGCGCAAGCACGAAAAGAGGACATACAAAAAAATCCAACATCGAAATTCTATGTAATGTATAAGAAGTCGTACCTCGGCCCTGTGTAATCAATTTCCCCGCGACTAATAATAATTAATCACATTTGATTTGAATACAATTAATTTCAAGCTCAAGCTTCTTCTCCTGGCCTTGTGCGATTTGATTTTCATTTTCGCCAAGTAATCCGTCCCAAAGCCGCGCACCACGCCAATTGTCGAGGCTCAATTCTCTAAGCTTGATCGCACAGCGGATTCAAACTTTTGTGGTTAATTTCATTCAAATCAATTGTTAAGCGGCAATTGATAAATGGTCATGTTAATCTGAATCGCGGCACTACATACATACCTACACTGTTCAGTGTACCAGTCCAGTACACTCCAAATTTCGTATACAATCGACAAAGAGCAATCTATTTAATTTTGTACGGTAGCGAAGATGGATGGAATTTTATTCATTATTGTGTATTTCTCTGGATTTTTATTTCATTGTAATCAACATGATACTCGTATACACAGGCGGCTATAGTAGAACCACGACCCACGCACAAAAAAGGCAAGTTTCGAGTTGCTTCCATATACTTAGTATGAAGCTGGGAAGAATACACGACGACATCATGCTTTTTGCTGATGGCATGGCTCTGTCGGTGTCGTGGATACGTGCTGGAATTTCCATTGTTGCTAAATTCAAAATAAGTATGCAGATTTGATTCTGCTGAAGTTTGCTGGAGCGTATGTATTCGACCTGCTATAGGGGTACATACATACAATTTCGATTTTCAAGAGAGGAGATGGATGGCAAGGCAAGAAGAAGTTCGGGACGAAATGAAAGATAAATGGAGGAATCATGCAACATCTTATATCATGGATAAGTATATTTGTGGATATGCTAATTATTGGGGGTTCATAAATTTGCTGCTTAATTTTAATTAGGAATTCAGATGTAATATTCTTGTTAACATTTTAAAGAGTGGGCGAAGTAATTTATAGGAGAAACTTTCACTGCTTTAAGAATACGAATGTGATAATGAGGACATATTCAATACGAAAATGATGTGTATTGCGTGAGCTTACGTAAAGCCGGCCCACACTGTTCGGAGTTTGCCAAACCCCGCGCAAAAGATCGAAGATTAATACCTTGGATTCGCCCAGACACACTACAGCAGTTTGCCAAATACCAAACAAACAACAAAATTTAATTCCCCTCCACGCCACGCCCCACAGTGGGGCGAAAACCCCGAATTTTGGAAACAATTATAAAAACATGTTAATTTCAATGTATTAGGCCATTCTAAATCCAATGGAATATGTTTCACGCAGATAGGATATATTAATTTTAAGGGGAGATCATTTTTCAGTTTTTCTTAATTATTTCAAAAACTGTAAAAGTTATACAGCAAAATGGTTCGAGGACACGTGAAACTCCACAAAATTATCTTTGCAACGACATATAATACAATTTTTGAAAACGACACAAAAATTATTCACCTTAAAAGGTTATCCTTTTTTCTCTTCTTCTTCCTTGCCTCGTTCTTTATACCGCTCCATGGCTTCGCGTTGCTCGACCCGCGGTGTAGGCACATCGCCCGTTTTGGCGATAATATCTCAGCATATTTCTACAGGCAGCTCTATCTTGGATCGTGTCATCGCCGAGACCAATATTGTTGTTTTTTCATTTGACACATCCAGGTGTTCTTCGGTCTGCCTCTGGCCTTGGGTCCATCAAGGTCCATCCTTTTTTCTCTAAACCTTGTTTAGTCCACCGAATGGCCTACTCTTTATGGAGCTACAATCACTGACACCTGAACACACATCTCGATCTCCCTTGTAGAGCTACCCGAATGGTTAATGGTATCTCCATGAAGAGTAGGCCACCGAATGGCCGAAACAAGGTACTGACCTTACTCTGTGTAGTAACTCAATAGCGGAACGAATTCGTTCCTGGCATGTGTCGGATGAGCCCTCCTTATCTGACCACATGCATACATACGCTTTGACTTAAGCTTTGCGGTTGCTGCAGGAATCGAGCGAAGAGTTCCACATAATACTAGCTGGTCGGGATATTCCGAGTCGTTGGGGAGCATCTGCAGCAAATCGACAAAAGAGTCACAGGGTGGTTGAGTCTAGAAAGACTCGTGGACGAGACCACCAGGGCAATTCTGTCCTCCTATGAAGAAAACTGCCCCGTGCGGGTCTTCAAAGAAAATAAGTGTGTTCCGTGGTGGAGGAGGTCCTACCGGATGTCCTTCATCGGAGTCGTCCACGGGCTCGGGGTGTCCCTGTTGCTTGGTTAAATCCCCTTTCTCAGTCTCCATGTGGATTACGGTTTCTGCGACACGGGATTGGACGTCATCATCCTCTGCGTAATCGTGATCCTCGTCTGCTGGGGGTACGACAATCTCCTGCTCGCTGCGGGAGTTGACGGTGTGCTCCGCGATGCGGCTGAGCTCTTAGCAGCGGCTGGAGGCTTCCCAGAATTGGAGGTTGCCCCTGCTGAATTTGTAGTTCAGGCTAATTTCAGGTTTGGTAATTGCCCCGAAGGAGACCGGGTCTATCGATAGCGTGGCTGAGATGCCTTCGCTTTTGCGTGCTTCGCGAAGCACCCTCCAGTCTTCGATGTGAAGCCCATCGTCCTGGGTTTTCCCGATATTTGAGCGCTTTCTCCGCATTGAACTCCGTGGTGCGCAGGGTGAAAATGTTCACGAACTGATTGCGTGGAGTTTCGCTGCCCAATACTGCCTTGTGCGATGCTCCTGGCCATGGTTCCATACCACCCGCTAGCTTAATGAGCCACTCCACTGTAGGATGTATGTCCTGGCCTGAATCTTATCCGGGCGAATTTCGGCTTCACCTGCTTAACACTTTCATATAGAATCGCCGCCAACAGCACGTTCTGAATCTTCGGCTTTTGTTCTGACTTGAGCAGCTCAGTTGAGTTGGTGGGGATTATGGCCACACTGGTGTCTGAGGCCACTTTGGCGTAGGAAGCCGTCGCTTTTCCTTTGCTTCTTTTTGGGGGCAAAGAAGCTGCTTCTTTCGGCCGTACCTCACGTCGCCCTGCTCGTAGAGGGTTTCACGTTTTTTTTTGTCGCCTCCTCCGGTGCCGCCTACATTCGGGATAGCGCTACCTTGGACTTGGCTCACTCGTTGCCTTTAAATGTATAGCGTAAGGGCAGGTGAGAACTCGTCCGTGGAGCGTTGTCGCTTTGCTTTGAGATGCATGCTGTGGGGAGTTCAGTGCCGGTTTCGCCGCTAGCTTTCTTGCTTGTCCCTGTGTCAGAAACTCCAGTCCCGCAAGGGGGTCAATGTCCTTGTGGCACAGGCCTTTGGTGGGTTGCGACACGACGTACCTGAGCAGCGCAAGGAGGCCCCTGGTATGGTTGATACGCCATTGCGTGGATCTGAACAAAGACCGTCGGGCGATGATGTTCCCGAGCTCCCTAGTGATGTATGGGTGACACACCATGGCTGACTTTTTCCCTATTCCTCCGAAAAGTCAGCCATACCAGCTTACACGACGCAGTGCTTCCTCGTAGGGGAGAAACACATTATAAGCGTACGTGTCCAGTCTCGGAGCTGGCGGCTTCGCATAACCCAAGCCACGAAGGGGCTAGTTAGGGAGAATGGCCTATGCGCCTATACCAAGCTGGTTTGTGGATTGATGACCACACGGCCTGAGTCAAATTGCTGCTTAGTAAACGGACGGGGGCAAGACCAATGTGAACGGTAGCGCTACGAGTCTGCCTTAAGCCGACAAGTAGTAAACAGGCATAAAGATCCTGCGGCTGGCAAGCCGAATTCGTTAGGTCTACCGAAAGGGGGCCAAAGGAGGATCACACCTGCTTTTGAGAAATTTTTAGCGAATAGTGTACCTCGGGGATGGGCGTGCCCAGGGGACCATGGTCCTTACCCATCTAGGCGTTGGACTCGAGGGGGTTAAGGGTGTTAGACAAGTCGACCAGCTGGAGTCGCAGCCTGAGGTGAGGTTCCAAAGGGAGGCATCCCTGCGGTAAAACTCCATTCCGACTTTATAAAACCCGCCATCCCGCAAGGGGGAGGTATGGCCCATGCCCTGGTACTCCTTAAGGCAAGTCAAGTAGATCACATATGTATCTCGTGCCAGAAACTCCAAGTAGCGATTATATCCCTTACGTCCCTTTCTGAGGAGATCCTTGACACCTGAAAGAGCTTGGGATTCTTTCTCCTGAAGTTCGATGAACCTGGTCTAGGCTCGTCAATGTCTGAGATGTAGAGCTCCTCTGGGACGCTATGTTGGGTGGTTTGGTCGTTGTCATCACGTGGCTGTTCGGAAGTGCTAGCCTTTCCTTTTTCCGTAGTGGAACTACTCAAAGCAGTGGATGCCACCTTTGCTTCAGTGCTGTTGTTTTTGTTTTGTATCGATTTTATGTTTTGATCCCACGAGTAGCTATATAGGGAAGATAAAGTCCGCCGAAGCAGTGCCCTGCTTTACTTCGGTAAGTTTATAGCTTTCCTTGGAGATAACCCGGTATCCTAAGAGCTCCGTTAGTGATGATCATTTGCGCCCTGATCACCTGAATACTAACTCAGTTGCACATTGAATCTTGTTCGAAAACAGATCCTACGACCACCAGCCCCCACAGTTTGGCCTTCACAAATGTAAAGTTACTAGCGGCAACCGCGTGAGCACTTCGGTAATCATAGGAGATTTGTGCAAGATGTCAAAAAAGTGTGGAGGCCGTCGAGTTTTGGTATGTAAATCGTCTTAGGTTTTGAGGTTTTTTGTATTGTGTGGTCTGAGTGTTGAGGGTGTAATGCCATCTGACTGAACATTTCCTGGCACAGTAGTCTGTGTTGCTTTAAAGTTTTCGTTCCGCTCTATCTTATTATTATTAACCTTCAATAAATCAGAATAATTTTTTTTATTTCAACTGACAAAAGTCTTAAAACATTTTTTTTCTTTACAGGTATGTCACCAATTGAATAAAGTTTCATGAAACAAACCGTTGGAGTAAGTTGTATGTTAAACAAAAATCAGAAGAGAAGTCACAATCCCTCACAGTTATGGGATATTTTTTAGTACTACATGATAATGAATTTGAATAAAAGGGGCTGAGGCTCCTGCAACGACTGAATCCTTCGAATCCCTGAAGTTATAGATGGCCAATGGTAAAATCCTATTATGACTTTCATGGCGTGAATAAGGCTCAAAATCCAGTCCTGAATTTGCGCTTGTTGCAAACTTCCTGTTACGGCGTCATGAAACGCTACATACTCATTAATAATGAAAAGATTTCAGAATTTCTATTCATTACCGGTTTTCTATACAAATGGTAAATGCAATGCCGTCAGATATGTCAAAGTCAACACCGCATGCTATCCAATTTCAATCGTTCAGAATATTTTCTGTTTCTTAGATCGAAAAAAAGCCTCACGTACGCACATAACATGCAACTACTTCTCTTCATGGAAATACATAACTATCTTCGAGTACAGTATAATAGGTTAGAAGATACGAAAGACTGCATTGAATACTAACAACTTGGGGTTCCAAGCAGCTATAATTCTTGCAATTTCTGTATTGCAGACGCATGTATAGGCCAGGAAACTCAGTCAATTCCTTCAAGTCCAAGCAGTATGCGTTCTTAAGCCTGCAATCCCAGAATCATGAATAGTCGAAGACCCAAGAACGCTACATAAAAACGTATACTTTAACCCTCGGATGGTTCAGGTAAATTTTACATACGTAAATGGTTCAGTGGGGTCTGACAGACCCCAAGGCAAAAATCGCTCTTAAACTTAAATTTTTGCTTTTTTGCCACATTTGTTTGAGCTAGAAGTAACTTTGAAGCCTTTTGATTAAGTGGTATATAAAAAAAAGTGGAATTCGGACAGTAGCTTTTAGTATGTGGAAGAAAAAATTAGGTGGTGTCAAATTTGAGGGTAATTTGAGCTTATCACAAATAAATCAATATAAAAACTAAAATTTTAACAAAATGTTATTTTTAGTAGTCAAAACGTATTTAATACTATAATTAACAAAGATAAGTACATCAACATTTTTCAGCTAAGGTTAATATTTTTTCTTAAATCGGGATCCAAAGTTAGTCAATATTTAGAGCATTCTTCTTCACAGCTTTTTCCTCGATGGTCTTCGCAAATTGGCTTTTTGCACTCGTTGCAATTGTATTTTGTCTTCCGATCATTTGGTCGTGGGCATAGAAAACATCTTTGGCTTTTTGGGGACCATCTGACCCCATTGGGAGACCTGGAGCATTAGCCCCATAGGGGAGGGGGGTGCAAGCTGAATAATGCACAAAATGTCTTCAATATTTTGCGCTGTGCTTCGGCGAATATTGCCCGATGATTTCCTCCTTCTTAGAAGAGGTTCGACAAGTGTATAGCCAAGTTCGCTGAGGAAGCTTAATGATTATGTAAAATACCCACCTAATTCTTACGCTCATAAGAGTCATAAATTTATGTCTTGACTTAAAAGACATAAGGTAATGACACAATATTGAAAGGAGATCCTCACAAATGAAAACCAGGCAAGAAAACGGCATAATTTTAAGTGAATTGAGTAAAAAATTTAAAACCCCCTAATTGAAAACACCCTAAATTTTTCATTTCTTTCAAAATTAACATTTCTAATTTCCCAAATGTACTCTAATTACAAAGTTTCAACACTTCCCGACTATTATTATTACATTTTATCGTTTTCCAAATAAAATACTTTGAAAATTTCCCACAAAACTAAAAATGTACTTTTGTAAAAAAGACATACGTAAATGGTTCGTGGGGTCTGACAGACCCCAGAGCAATTTCAAAGTGCTTTAACTTATTAACAAAATCACAAATTCAAACAAATGCACGCTTAAATGAACGCATGTGACACATACTTAAATTACATATGCATAAAAATACCATTCAACAAGTTTTTCTATAAAAAATTTAAGATTTAAATTTCTCTGGGGTCTGTCAGACCCCACTGAACCATCCGAGGGTTAAAATGCAGCAATACTGCCTCTACAGACCCGCTGGCATTTTGCATCGCAATGCATCGATGGTGTGTTCGCGGTGCATCACCAGCATCATCATCCTCAACCATATCCCAGGAGTAATACACACGCGGTGCAGATTCATCTTTTTGGGATCTTTACACGATCGCTTTGTATTGGTCCATTATTTATGACCGGGCATTGTCTGCCAAACCCTTAGGGAAAATTTTCCATCGTCTGTCGCATCGTCGTCGACGTCGTCCTTTTTACCTAATCCTCCCCTGAGTGAACGGATCATAACACCTGCGTCTTGGGTATTCGTATTCGCTGGAATAGTTATGTCTTCTAAGCCGATCGATCGGTTTTCTGTTTCTGGTGCGTCAAATGATCGCATGTTGCCAGTATACGTCGGAAACGAGCTGCTAGTCGGAGCATGTTCAAAGCCAACTGATGCGGATCGATAAGAAAAAATGAGAAGACATTCCAAGAAGATTTAATAGGGCATTTGTTCGGTTCAGATGTGACCTGCTGGGCCATTGACGTAGAAGTATAATAGGGATATGTAGAATGGATATGGTTCGAGGTTCACGCAACGTCGGTGGAAGCTATAACAAGAATAACGTAAGGTTTCACAGTATTGTGTAGCAGGCGGTTATTGACTATTTTAATTGTAGGAGTCTGTATGTATTTCGTTTGAAGCAATTGGATGGTTTCTTAATGGTCCTTTGTTCCTCTGAAAACTCTACTCTTGTTTAGGCTATGGAAAAACATTTTTCTTTTCGCAGACTAAATGAAGAAATACATAAGCAAATATTTTGTAATCGGATTACGATGATTGCATTTCCTTTCGATTTTATTTCACGCATTGTGTGGGAATGATTTTATTTTTGTATGGTTGTTTTGAGGGCTCTTTTTCACACGGATTTTTATGAAATTTCATCTAAGAATAGACGATTTAGTTTCGGCGATAATTGTTGTGATGTCGTAATGAGGACATTCATTCAAATCTGTATCGCAAATGTGTGAACAACTTTTATTATGTGCTTATGCATATGCGGTGCAGTATCTATTAAGTGGACAATTCGCAGTTTTTATTTTTTTTTAAAGGAATTTCGCTTTTAATAAAAGTCTGAGAACGGAAATGGAAAAAGAAAAATTGAAAATGTAAAATTTCAAATTGAAAATAGAGCCTGGCAATTTAAAAATTGAAAATGGATAAACTAAATGGAAGATGGAAAAAGAAAAATGTAAAATGAAAAAAATAGTAAATGGAGAATGGAAAATTTAAAATGGCAGATGTAAAATTGAAAACGGAAAGTGGAAAATTTAAAATGAAAAAAGACCGAGGCTAATCTCGGGCGCCGCCGAAATTTGAATACCCGTCACATTTTAATGAAACTTAAGCTTCTTTTGTTTTAAAAATTTTTACCGCAGCCCTATGACGTCTTCCGATGCCATCTGTTCCTGGATGCGTTGAGGCTAATCCAGGAACACACTTGGATGAAGTTTGGTTAAGGTCGGATTAAAAAGGAAAAAGTTTTTCTTGGATGAACTTAATTTTCAGTGGTTCGTTTGTATGGCAGCCCTATGACGTAATGTTCCGATTCCATCCGTTTCTATATATGTTTTGAGGCTTTACTAGGAACACACGTGGGTGAAGTTTGGCTAAGATTCGTACATAAAGCAAAAAAGTTTTTCTTAGAAAAACCTAATTTTCAGGGCAGACCCATGACCCAGTCCGATTCCATTCGTTCTGACATACACATATGGCCAAAAAAATAAGTACACCCATACGAATTTTTCTTATCACCCTGTAGCCAAGTAGTTATTTGAGCAAATAAAATCATATGGAAAGATTTAAATACCTAATTGGTGAGGAATCAAATAATATGTAAATTAGCATATTATAATAAATAACAGCTTTCATTTACCTTGAAAAAGTACGAACTGCCTAAAATAGGCTGGACAAAATAATAAGAACATGTCAGTTAATTTGATTAAAACTGGTTTTAATTAAAAATTATGTTCTGATTCGACAAGAATTTGATTTATTTTATTATTTAAAACTAAATGGTTCTTTATTTTGAAAAACAAAAAGGTTTTTGTTGGCCCTCTGGAGATAATTCTTATGTTCCCATACATCCATATATCTAGTTACTTCCAGGAAATTCCGTAATTTTTCCGTTTTGTGAAAACTTTGTTTCTAGTTCATTGATTCAACTCTCCCTAAAAATTCCGGATTCCATTTACTTCTATTAACAACGTGAAAGGCCACTCGATTTGGTTGAAGCGGATCCTTGACCAGTTTGTGAGGTATAGTTAGGGTTAATATCCTGCTGAAATCCCCATTTAAAGTGTATGGGTTCATCAGCAAAATATTCTAGGACTCTCAACTAACATTTCTAATATGTAAATTGCCTCATTGTAACGGTTATTAGGTATATTTGAACGAAACCAGACTATGAAAATCAAACCATAGACCATGTTTTTTCGCCTCCATGGGAAATAGCCAGTTAAGGTAGCGTATATCATATTATTTTTTTTCCTGAATGAAGAATATTACGATAAGAGTAGTTTCCAATCAAATGTATTACGATCTCATAAATAAAACAGAATATTAAGTGTTTCATGTTTCGTGTTTTCATTGTTTAGTCTGGAACATCGCCATGGAAAGTTCTAAACTTGTTGCCAAAACTGCTTTACTTCTTGTATTCTCCGATTAACTTTTCAAAGGGATTCTATATTTTCAATATTTGCCGAGAAAATCATCAGTCAAGGGAACTTTTCTCGCCATAGTAATAATGAGATCACCAGTTATCCTTAAGGCCCTTACATGGACTTAACCGCAATTGAGACTGCTTTTCTTTAGTTTTTAATGAATTACACACTAAATACAATGTTTAGCTGGTTTATTTCGTTATTGAGAGAATAATTTTTCCGCCATTTCAAAGTTTCGAACTTAAACGTCTTTTTTCGTACCTAGCATGCGTCTTTCGCCCCTTAAGTATTTTTGTTTGTTTTTAAATTAACGCTTGTTGCATAAACCAATAACTAAATAAACAAATCCTTGCGGAAAATAGCAAGTTGTCAAACAATTAAAAAACCCGATAAAAATAAATAAATAAATAACAGCAGTGGCGTGCACTCCATATATGCAAATAAGCAGTGCATACCCTCTCATTTAAAAACATTTTCTTCATACAAGTTCATGAAAAAAATTACTGATTTCACTGTTAATTCTTTCCTCAATAAATGTACCAGCGCCATCTTCATATAGGAAGTGTAGGTTCCACTGACATCGTTTTTTCGCCGACACTAGAGTATGTTCGATAAGTACCATTTCGCCGTGCTTGTAATCTCCATACGAATTGAAAAATTTCAACTGCAACAATGTTGCAGGTTTATATGGTGAAGAGAAGCACGCCTGCCTTGGCGTTGGCGAACAAAGTTGACGGACGAACGATGACGAGCGGCGAAAAATGTCGTGATAAGATTTCAGCAAAGGGAACCAAAGCGAAAATAAAAAGTAGGTCACACAATGTGTCGTTCAATTTTGGCAAAATGTTTCCTTTGTTGTTCGTTGTTTAATATTAAACAATGTTGAAATAGGAATTTATTATTTTTTGAAAGAGAATGTATTTTACTAATCAGAAACAAATTATAATGCACATTTTTGTATGGGGCTGGTTGCATAGCTATATATGCATTTTGTTAGTCATACACTGTGCTATGTACATACTACAAAAGAAGGTTTGTATGCCTACAGTTTACACATTTGAGAAAATCAATAAATCATACAATGCGAATGTTTGTATTTGTTTGATTGATTTGAATAATTTTCAAGCACTGTTCACGTTACAAAGTTTTTTTTATTATACTTTTTTTTAGTGTTTTCTAAAATAAATTAGGCGGTTTTTCCTCATTTTTAGTTATCCTGAGATTACTCAATTACTTAGGAAACACTAACCTTCCTTTTTATTTCGACATATCAAAAAGCGTTTATACTCGTATTTATCTCTTCTTCGGTTTTAATTTTGCATACCCTCCACAAAATGGCTGTGCACGCCACTGAATAACAGGCGCGACAATCCAGCATTGGACTAAGGCCGCAGGATGTGTTAGTGACATCCTATTTCCAAGATCTTATCTGCTTTTTGTTGAGGTAATGAGATCAGCATCACGCTCAGCAGTGTTATTTATCCCCATAAATGGATACTCGTTTAACATCTGAGTGAGATCATAGTCCGTCACAAGCTCGTGAGTTCGAAAAACACCATGGAACACGGTGAGATTCGAACTCATGAGCCTGTGCACCGAAGGTGCGCGCACTAACCGCTAGACCAGCCAGACTACAAAACCCGATGGTGTACTTATTATTTTGACCAAGCTGAAAACCCACTTCAAAGTTAATATCGGGGAGGGACTAAGATAATAGGGGGATGTCATTTAGTTTTTCGGCTCCGTAGGCATTGTTGTATCCTAATTGTTGTAATGGCTATCTATTTGGAGTAAATCAATTTTAAAAAGGGAATGAACATTTCGCATAAGAAGGTACATGAGGGATGTACTTATTCTTTTGTCCATATGTGTATATACAGCGTACACTTAAAAGAAACTTGTATGCTAAATTTCAGCCCGATAGCTTCAAAACTGAGGGACTAGTTTGCGTTGCAACAGACGGATAGACAAACGGACAGACAGACAGACGGACATCGCTCAATCGATTTCTCTCCTCACACTGATCAATAATATAGGTATATACTCTATACAGGGTGTCCCGCAACTGGTTAGCCATAGACCAATGGTAGACTCTACAGGATGTTTCAGGAAAAATGTCGCCAAAATTATTTCTCTAGCTTTTACCGTTAGGGAGTAATTGCCTTTTTTGTGATTCTTGTCAAAAAACACGACTTTCTTCGAAAAACTCCAATTTTCTAGCTTCCACTTTAGCCAAACCAATGTTTTTCATATTCTTCTGAAAGTACACAAAATTTCCAATAAAAGGACATATCGAACGTTTCGAACGGTTTCGTATCTTCCGAGATACGACGTTTTGAATTTTGCAGGAATGTCAATTTCAATTTTTAATGTCAAAATTAAACCCGAATTTAGTAACGGTACATTGTAGTGGCAAATCTGCAAAGTTGACAAAAGTTGGCGTAGTATCTTAGCTTTCGAACGGCATATAAGAATAAATCACAGTACGGGTTTAATTTTGACATTAAAAATTGAAATTGACATTTCTGCAAAGTTCAAAACGTCGTATTTCGGAAGATACGAAACCGTTCGAAACGTTCGATATGTCCTTTTATTGGAAATTTTATGTATTTTCAGAAGAATATGAAAAACATTGATTTGGCTAAAGTGGAAGCTAGAAAATAGGAGTTTTTCGTAAAAAGTCGTGTTTTTTGACAAGAATCACAAAAAAGGCAATTACTCCTTAACGGTAAAAGCTAGAGAAATAATTTTGGCGACATTTTTCCTAAAACATCGTGTAGAGTCTACCATTGGCCTATGGCTAACCAGTTGCGGGACACCCTGTATAGTCGGAGATTCTTCCTTCTGTGCGTTGCAAACTTCATGACAAAGCTAATATACCCTTTCAAATAGAAAATGGGGAATGGAAAATTTAGAATGGAAGATGTAAAATTGAAAATGGAAGGTGGAATATTAAAAATTTTAAATGAAAAATAAAAGATGGAAATTTGAAAATGGAAAATTCAAAATGGAAAATTGAAAGTTGAACATTTTAAATTAAACATTGAATGCAGAAAGTGGAAAATTGAAATTTCAAAACTCAAAATTTTGAATTGGAAGTTGGACATTGAATTTGGTGCTCACTGTTGTTCAATGTTCAAATTATTCTACTACAAAAACATAAGAAATCTCCATAAAAGCATAGCCAAAGTCCGCCAAAGAAAAATTCACTGGTTGAATACAGTGAAGAAGCCTGCTTAAAAAAAAAATGTAGACAAAATAGGGAACTAATTCAGAAGACTGCAATTAACTGTTACAAACATGTTCTAAGAAATAAATGTTTTTGTTTTTCTATTTTGATCGAGTTTCTAAGTGAAAAAAAAATAAAAATTTGGCAGATCTGGGGTTCATTTTAAATGTAGGACACCCTTAGTTTCGATAGAATGGTAGTATTTTTTGGGTGGGGGGTTTCAGACTAGGCGCTCAATCGAATTTGATCTGCCAGGGCGTTATTTGGAGAGAAGTTCCAGGTATGCCTTTTTGAAAAAGTTAACTGAAGTGATGGAGGGAGGGGGGGGGGGGCGTTAAACAGAATAATTTAGAATTTACAAATTGTTGTAATGTAATATATATATGTGTGGTGAAATCTACAGTGGATGCGATTCAGTGCATTCGTATCGTATGGAAAAGTATAGAGCAGCACGAAAGGACTTGCACTTTGTATTCATCGATTTGGAAAAGGCATTCGATAGAGTACCTCGTGGTGTGATATGGTCGGCCTTGAGAGCACTTAATGTCCCTGAGGCATACGTTAGGATGATACGATACATACATGATGGAGCTACGACTGAGGTTAGATGCGCAGCCGGTGAATCAGAAGAATTTCCGGTGAATGTCGGAGTACACCAGGGCAGTGTATTGAGTTCGTTGCTCTTCAACATCATCATGTGCTACTTATTAACACGTATCTCCGACGGCCTAGAAATATCTCTTCTTTTTGCCGATGATATAGTCCTCAGTAGCCCAAACATCGTTGCCTTGCAAGCTGCACTTACAAAATGGTGTGACATTCTGGAGGAGCACGGACTGAGGGTAAGTATAACAAAGACTGAGTTCTTATGCTGCCCATTCTCAGACCAAGATGCACCGATATCAGATATGTACGTCAAAGGAGAGCAGTTTAAGTCTTGTGCCAAGTTCAAGTACCTTGGCTCGATGGTGAACAACGGAGCTACATGCGATGATGACATCAAACATCGCACAAAAGTTGGGTGGATGACGTGGCGAGAAAGCTCAGGAGTTTTTTTGCGATAAGAAAATGCCACTGAAGCTGAAGGGCAAGTTGTACAAAACGGTTGTACGTCCTGCACTCATGTATGGATCAGAATGCTGGACCATGTCGCGAAAGAAATGACAGCGACTGAAATGAAAATGTTACGCAAGTCAGTTGGTGTAACCAAAAGGGATGACATCAAGAGTAGCTACATCCCCCCCCCCCTTGCAAGTAGGAAAAAAATATAAAAATTTTAAGGTAAAAAGGCATAAGGAAAAATAGTTGTAAAAGGCAGTGAGTGAACTTTTTAAACCAAGGAAAGAATATACTGAGACAAAGTTGGGTATGTAACAAGATAATAGGTAAGTTCATTCGAAACTCCTAACCACATTTCCCACCTTAAATACATAGTTTTTTTTTATACACAAACTCAGAAAATGGATTACTGATTTGTTCGGAACGAGTAATAAAAATCAATGTTTTGTGAAAGAGCAAAGTAGTCTAGTGGCAGTGAAAGGGTTAAAAATTGGGGGTATGCTCGTTACAACTTTTTTGCTATAAATCAAGTGAGAAATCATTTTCCGGTGTGTTAACGCGGTAGTTTCCGGACACCCTGTATAATATGCAGTTGCTTTCAAAAGAGAGAAAATTCGAAAATGTATTTGAACTTGAATAGGTTTTTTTTTCTCCAGAAAAATGTTGAGAAATTGTTTATCCTCTTTTTCAAGTAAGCACATACAATGGGTATGGTTCCGAAACGCACCGGTCGCATATGTTCCGTGCCGCAATTGTTAAGGGTCTCAGGGATGTAGGAATAGAAACTCGAAATATGTGCGGGCAAGGTTATGATGGTGGGAGTAATATGAAAGGAAAATTCAGGGGCGCACAGTCAATCGTCAAGCAACTTTCAGAAGCGCCTCTAGCTCTATACTTGCATTGTGAGTCTCATAGTTTTAATTTAGCAGTATCCAGTGCATGTGACATCAGGGAAATCAGTCATTGCTTAGCAATTGTTAATTCTATTCAAGTCTTCTTGAAGACCCCGAAACGAAAAGAAGCCCTCCGAACAGCTATTGCCGAGGCTACTGATGGCGAATCTCGAGTTCGAGGACTTATCCCATATAATCCCACACGATTTATTGAAAGGCACACGTCGATTGCGCGTTTCTGGGACCAGCTCGGCCCCATCCTGACCTCTCTGTTGGTGATAAGTGAATGGAATAATGCGGAAACTGCTGCCGATGCTAAATCCAAATATAATTCTTGTTTGTCTCCACCATTTCTCGTTGCGTTGCGGTGTATCGTTTCCATTTTCGCTGTATGTCAACCTATAACTCGGCAGCTGCAATCGAAAACTATGGATCTCAGCAAGTCCCTGCTGATTGCAGAAGGTGCCATAAAAACCTTGCAGGGAATGCGAGGCAATGCGATCACAAGCTTCGGCCAAATTTTCAATGAAGTTCAATCTCTCTGCGCCACATATGGCTTAGAAATTACTATGTCCCAGCTGATAACGCTGAAGATTTTTACAGACGACTGTATTGTCATGCTTTTCTTCAATTCTCCCGGGAGAAGGGCTTGTTACAGATGGCAAACAATTATTATCGGAGCAGTGCCTAAATGAGGGTAAAGTTCTGTTCGAAACCCAGCAATCCGCAGGTTTTTTGAAACTTAACTCTACTCCTCTGAATTCGATGTGAATTGCTCCAGTGGCACATATTTCTAGAAAAATGTGAAGATACGTTGAAGGCATCTGTGATGTGCTTGTATAATCTGTGTTCGCCGCAGGCATTTCCTAACATCAGTATGCTGCTGCAGGTGCTAGCTACTTTGCCAGTGACTTCGTGCACACCGGAAGGTGCTTCAACACTATATAGCACCTAAAATCATACCTCTGTTGCACAATGTCCGAGGAGCGACTAAACGGGCTCACTCATCTCTACGTTTATGAAGGATTATGCTGCGAGAAGGAAGTGCTAGACTATATTGTCCAAAATGGCAGCCTTAAGAAGCTTGGTTATGATTTTAAGTAAAATATACTTAGGTACTTAAGAGCCGTAAACGCGTTTATGCAGTGTGAGAAATGCACGCATTACACTAATAACGAGTGCTGTACAGAGTAAGTTGTTAGTGTAATGGGTGCATTTCTTACACTGCAAGTCCAGATAAATGTAGTTTAAAAGATAATAACATAATTTTAAGCATATTTACAAACTGAATTACAAATGTATGTTACATTCTAAATCCGTAGTTAATAAGAACACTTAAGCAAATAATGTTTGCTTGTTTTGTTACGTTAAATGCTAAGTTAAATTTTAAGCCAATGATCAAACAATAAAAAAAAATCGCAGGAATTAGATAGTTTAACATAAAAACAATGAAAGCAAAGCTAAATACATATTCTAATTCGCTCTACTCTCCTTCCCGTATAAGAAAGTTTCATATCACACCCCCTTATCATACCACTGCCCTCTTATATGCATTGGCATTCCTCCCAACATGTATAGAAATCGACCAAAAACCAAACCAAAACCAAAATTTCTTACCGTTCTTATGCAGATTGATTGGTGTTTCTAAAAATGTTATCTCGGCGCGAAAGAAGAATTTATCTTGTTTCTAGTTTAAAATATGCTAAGGACTCCTTCACACTACCCCTTCCAACGAAATTAACTTCCGCGTTGCTTCGTACGACACACTATCGTCGGCAATTTTTTATCATCCAAACTTAAATCACATGATTTGGATCAACTAATTTCTGTGTAAAACAATCTTTTTATACCCGTCACCATGTGAAAGAATATATTAACTTTGTCATGAAGTTTGCAACGCACAGAAGGAAGCACCTCCGACTATATAAAGTATATATATTATTGATCAGTATGACGAGAGAAATCGATTGAGCCATGTCCGTCTGTCTGTCTGTCCGTCTGTTGCAACGCAAACTAGTCCCTCAGTTTTGAAGCTATCGGGCTGAAATTTCGTACACAAGGTTCATTTTAGTATACGCTGTATATATGTCGGAACGAATGGAATCGGACCATGGGGTCATGGGGCTGCCCCTGAGAATTAGGTTTTTCTAAGAAAATCTTTTTTCCTTATGTACCAATCCTAACCAAGCTGACATCACTTAGTATATTAGTACGGGCTGAATTAGGACACCCAGGAGCCTTAATTGGACTTCACCCAAGTGTGCTCCCAGTAAAGCCTCAGAACATATCTAGGAACGGATGGAATCGGATCATTACGTCATAGGGCTGCCATACAAGCCAATCCCTGAAAATTAAGTTCTTCCAAGCAAAACTTTTTCTATTTTAATCCGACCTTAACGAAACCTTATCCAAATGTGTTCCTAGTAAAGCCTCAAAAAATATCCAGGAACGGATGAAATTGGAACTCTACGTCATAGGGCTGTCATACAAATCAACTCGTGGAAATTAGTTTCTTCTAAGAAAAACTTTTTTTTTATGAACCAATCTTAAGCAAACCCCACCTAAATGTGTTCCTAGTAAAGCCTCAAAAGATATATAAGAGCGGATAAAGTCGGAACACTACGTAATGGGGCTGTCATACAAACCAAACACCTGCAAATTAGGTTCTTCTAAGAACTTTTTTCTTTATGAACCAATCTTAACCAAACTTCACCCAAATGTGTTCCTAGTAAAGCCTCAAAATAAATCTAGGAATAGATGGAATCGGAACATTACGTCATAGGGCTGTTATAAAAACCAACCTCCAAATATTATAGGTTCTTGTAAGAAAAACTTTTTTTCTCTTGAATCTTAACCAAAATTCTCCCAAGTGTGTTCCTGGATTAGCCTCAACGCATCCAGGAACAGATGGAATCGGAACACTTCATTAGGCTGCGGTAGAAATTGTTAACGCAAAAGAAGCTTAAGTTTCATTCAAATGTGACGGGTATTCGAATTTCGGCCGCGCCCGAAATTAGCCTCGGTCTCGTTTCTTTTAATTTTTTTTAATTATTGTTTTTTTTTTTGCTTTTATATTTTTGTAATGCTTTTGTGTTTTTTGAGATATGAGATGAATAATCTCTAAGATAAAGTATATATATCTGTGGTCATTATGAAAAACAGCTTAAGTCGACTTAAGACAAAATCGAGTTAATGTGTTCACTGGATTCGCCGTATTCGACTCCACCTCTACACAAAATTTGGTTAATTTCGGATTATTTTTGAGCGAGCTACAGCGATTGGTTTTTCCGCCTATCTCAAGTAGACTCTCACCGACATAAGGAAAAGCGACTTAACTTAACATATATCTTACTAAAATATCTACATATTTTTGAAAATTGGCTTAAATTAACTTAAGTTACTTTTCCAAATATGAAATTAACTCAAATGACTCTTTTACCACTGAATTTCGAAACAGCCTAAATCGACATAAGCGTTTTTTCCTTAACCCCAAAACAAATTCAGTCTTCCTCATCTTGAGTTAAGTTCTTATTCCAAATGATTTTCTTTCCGTAGAGTGCTCTTATATGGCTTTAGCGTTTATTCCTTATCAGATTTACGGAAAGTCCTGTTACAATGTCTATGTAAGCGGTTGTTTCGCATGCATTCATGGTGAAATTGAGTAGATAAGTCACTGTTAAATGAGTTGTTGTTCAATCAAATTGCTATTTCGTGAACGTGAAGTTAACTATTGAGGGTATGTAGGCTTGTATCCCGCGTACCTGAAATTTACTTTACACTCGAAACATTAAACGAGCCTCGGATACCTCCGAATAATTCAACGGCAACGACTTTTGGCTATAAACAACGGACTAAAGGTACGTTGTGCTAGACGCGGCCGCACGACTGCGACTCGCTCATTCCATATAAAAACTCGTTTCTCTCTCATTTTAAAAACGAGTTTTTATATGGAATGAGCGAGTCGCAGTCGTGCGGCCGCGTCTAGCACAACGTACCTTAAGATAGGTTTTTGGAACGTTAGGACTATGTGGGGAAGTGTATTAAAACTACCGCATACAACATCGCTGTACTAGGACTGAGCGAAACACGATGGCTCGGATCGGGGGCAACTTTATCACGAAGCTCTCTGTATTGCTCTACTCTGGAAATGAAGACGATAATACACCTCGGCAACCAGGCGTCGGAATACTGGTGAGTAGGAATGCACGCCGATCCCTAATCGACTGGAAACCTATTTCGGATCGTATCATCACAGTCAGATTCAAATCCAGAGTACGAAACGTTACAATTATGTATTCAGTGCTACGCACCGACTGAACCTGCAGATCAATCAGCAAAGGACGTTTTTTATCAGCGACATCAAAATTATTATGGGGGATCTCAATGCCAAAGTCGCTTCTGATAACTTAGGCTTGGAACACCTTATGGGCGGGCAATCACGGGCTTGGCAACAGGAACAACAATGGCGAAATGTTCGTGGAGTTCTGTAACTCTCGACAACTAGTCACTGGCAGAACCTTGTTCAAGCATAAACCCTGTCACCTAACAACTTGGGTTTCTCCTGATGGCAGAACAGAAAACCAAACAAATTGACCATATTGCTGTTTCAAAGACATGGAGAAACTGCCTCTTGGACATCAGGTCGAAGCGTGGGGCTGATATTGCCAGCGACCATAATCTTGTTATCGCGAAATTTCTTTTACGAACGGCAGCGATCCAACGATCTACTAACGCACGAATCGTGCCACGTTTTAATGTGCAAAAACTAAAAAATCCATCAATTAAACGCGCATATTCTACCGCTTTGCACGAAAAAGCTAGTGCAGCACTCTTGAGAATCCTACAATTGAAGATAGATGGAATTTTTCAAAGGATTCTTTCATTTCGTGTGGCGAAGCGACTGTGGGACGATTGGATCGAGGTAGGATACCTTTTATCAATGATGATACTTGGTCTCTTATCTCAGAATGCAAAAGAGTTAAGGAACATATTAACTCCGGTGCTGATAATTCAGCCAAAAGTCAACTCCGAGCTGAATACCGTTCACTACAAAAAGGCGTGCAGAGAAGTGTCAGGCGTGATAAGCGTAACTACATCAACGCTTTAGCGAAGGAGGCAAATGATGCGGCTTACCGTGGTGAAAGTGGTACCCTTTTCAAGCTTATTAAGCCACTAATTGGCAAATCGTTCACTACTGACCATCCTGTGAAAGGTAAAGAAGGGTTACTGCTTGTTACCGAAGAACAGCAGCTTCAGAGATGGAAAGATCACCTTTTTGAGGTCCTTAACAACAAGTAAGACAGTGTCTATTTATCGAACATAAATTTCTAACTGTAGGTCATTCCCACATGGAGTGTGATACGGATCACGCCTTAATCGAGAGAAAGAAAAAAGTAACGAACACAAAAATTCATCCTCGTGATTGGTTCGATCTTGTACGAACTGTTGGTGTCAAAAACCAATTTCATGTAATCGAAATGGATTCCACGGATTTCTTTTCTTATTCAAAAACAAAATTTATGTGGAGAAGCCGGGACGCAAATTCTGAAAACTTTCATTGGAAAAATGTTAAATGGTTAAGATACACAAAAAATTATTTTGGAAAAGTTCATTTCAAAACAACCCTAAATGTAGAACATCCATTTAAAGTATTAAACATTCAAAAAAGAGGTATAAATTCAGGAAGTATATCTGAAATTTCTAAGTTACCAGACGAAGTACGTACATCTGTAAAAAAGAAAAAGGATCTATTGGATCTTCTTCCTATGATAAATCCTTTCTTTCACGACTTTTACAAAAGTCTTCCCTCTGATGAAATTTCGGCGGATATACACCTCAACCTAGTTGAAGAAGACAGCAATCAAAATCACGTCTGTGAAGTCGTTTTTTCTGCATTAATTCTTTCGAAGAGGCTTTATATTATTTGTTTATTATAATAATTACTTTTCCTTTCATTATTTTATGAATAATTCCGTTAAATAAAATGAAATTAAAAATTTATTAAAAAAGAGTTTAGATTTAAGATTCATCAACTGTATAGTGGTATATTATTATATTATATCATATTACAATCAAACTGTTTTATTTTTGGAATAAAATTATAGTAGGATACATTGCTCACATGATAATCTACAAAAATGTATAAGGTTTTGGATTTAAAAACTGTATAGATTTTTCACAAGTCGTTTTAAAGTTTAAAATCGCTCTACTGAAAAACTATGAAAACCGACTTAAGCGATTATTCATAATTACCACAGATATTCTTCTTCCACTTTATAATTGCTTCATTACGGTTGAAAGATGCTATGTACTTCCTGTTTTGTAAATCAATACCTAAATTAAATAAATTGTTTTTTTTTTATTAATTCCGTTTCATTATCTCGTATTTGGGTAACTTTTGAGGATAAGCAAAATAATTTAAACAAGAAATATTTGAGATTTCGTCCTCTTTGCCTTAAGCTTATTTATTGTAAAATGCTCATTAAAAACTGTTGTAGGCTAAAAATCGTGAAAACAGTCAGTGGAAAATGACATTTAAGTTTTTTAATTTCGGCATCCTTGACTCAAGGTCTCCGCGAGTTAAGGTATGTTCATAAATACGGGCCTGTGCAAAATACAACTTACAAATCAAATATTTAAATTATAATTGAATTTTTCATCAAGCGTGCAGTTATTTATTTAATCGTCAATCAAACTTGTCGATTATTCATAAACTGTCGCCATCGATGCGCATTTTAAAATTTAATCCTGCAGACATGTATCACCAGCAGATAGATAATAATTTATAATTAACTTTTCTCCTTGGTATAATTTGAACAATGTTCCTGATTTCATCCTATGATGAAACTGATTTGGGAATTTAATATTTCCGGTGAATGATTTCCGCAATATCACAAATCAAAATGCCATAAACTGCGCTATTTGTTCCACTCATTAAATCCAATTTTAATGAGAATAAATGCGAAATTCTGTCTACAGAACTTCAAAAGGATCATCCATGCGAACACTGAAATTATTGTAGTCAGTACGTATACATTGTCGACTGTTGGTACAGGTATTTCGCGTATAATTCCCAGCTTGTTGACTCCAGCCATTGTATTTGAACTTGACGAATGCAAATTTCAGCGAATACGAATAGTCGTTGCCAATTTGTTGTGCCTATACGCGAGCACACAATCGTCAGTATTAGTTTCAGCAGGCTCCCTGTTTGGGAGTATTTACGAGTATTTGATTCCTTATGGGATCCAATCCAATTGTTCGCTGATTGGAACGTATAGTACATTCAGTGCAGTGTAATCATCGGAGCTCTGGCAATTTCATCACATACAGATAAATTCGTTATTTTGTATGATAGAATTACTTTATAGCGAATTGCAAGCGGAAAACGCACTGCAGCATTCATCGAAAGCTTTGTTTAGTTACCGATAGAATATAATGGTACCACCCGTTCTATATGTTTCGAGTTTCTATCGAATTGAAAATTGGATAAATGAAAATTCCTCTGCATTTTCTTGAATGGATGCACCGAATTGTATAGAATAGAACTTTTCGTTGATAAATTAACTGAATTCGCCTATCGACTAAAGAGCTCCCATAGGATTTGTTTTGTTCATCGTAGACTCATTCAAAGGATCCAGCCATACTAAACTCAGATCTACTGATGAATACCCGGCATCATCATACAGTCTGATTCATGCTTTTGTCCTTTAGTCATTCCATCGACGACGTCGAGGTCACTCAACTGTAATAGGTTTTGTTCGAAATCCATTACCGGTCAGTTGCAATTTTATTGACAGACGCGAAATGACTCTTGGGATTTACGCTCAAGTTTCCAAATTCACTTCGTCGAAACTGTCGACTGACGTCGTCTACTTCCATCACTCGGGATGCCTTCAAACAAACATCCCTTCTTTTGCTGTTTTTGTTGCGCTCTCATTAGACGCTCTGTGTGTGTGTACCAAAACAGAAAAAGGGTCGAATCTTGCACACAAAATTTACGACACAAATGACTTCATGAAATGTGAGGGGTGGAAAATTCCTAGAATTATCCTGCGAAATGGAATGATTATTATGGATTTTGATTTCGAACAGGCAAAGCACAAACTAACTGTGTATACTAAAACGCGGAGCTCCGAAATGGTTCGGACCTTATTAGTGTCACATTCAGAGATTAAATTTTTGTTTGGTTGCTGCGGAGTCTTCATCGTGCCGGGATGCTGCACGAGCACGACTTGTGGCCGTACGACGATGAATCATTTCCGGAGAGTGTAATAAGTCAATGCGTTTACAAATGTTTTTATTTGGGGAGGAAATTTGAAGGCGGAATTGAATACGAGGTGTTTGAGGGGATTTGCAAAGAGTGGAAAAAATGAATAATCTTTTTATACCCTTCACTCGTAGAGTAAAGGGTATATTAACTTTGTCATGAAGTTTGTAACGCATTGAAGGACGCATCTCCGACCATATAAAATATGTATATATATGATCAGCATGACGAGCTGAGTCGATTGGGCGATGTCCGTCTGTCTGTCTGTCCGTCTGTCCGTCTGTTGCTACGCGTTTTACTCGGCCAGTTTAAAAGCTATCGAGCTGAAATTTTGCACACATGTTTCTTTTTATTGCAGGCAGTTTGTATGTTTGAATCGCTAAAATCGGACCGTGGGGTCATGGGGCTGCCATACAAACCTAACCACCCCAATTTGGTTTTTCTAAGAAAAACTTTTTCATGTGTTTACTAATTTCAACGAAATTTCACACAAATGTGTTTCTATTGATAACACAAAACATATGTAAGAATGGATCAAATCGGACCATGGGGTCATGGGGCTGCCATACAAACCTAAACCCCCAAATTAGGCTCTTCTAAGAAACACTTTTTCATTTGTGCACCAATTTGAACCAAATTTCACACAAATGTGTTTCTATTGCTGCCACAAAATATATAAGAATAAATGGAATCAGACTATGGGGTCATGGGGCTGTCATACAAACCCAGCCCCCAAATTGAGTTTTTCAAAGAAATTTTTTTTTATTTGTCCACCAATTTCAATCAAACCTCATAAAAGTGCATTTCATTTGATGCCACAAAACATGTGTAAAAATGAATGGAATCGGACGATGGGGTCATGGGGCTATCATACAAAGCCAACTCCCTAAATTGAGTTCTTCTACGAACAACTTTTTTATTTGTGCACCACTTTCAACCAAAACTCGTAAAAGTGCACTTCAATTGATGCCATAAATAATCGGACTATGGAGTCATGGGGCTACCATACAAGCCCAACCTCCCCAAACCTCACACAAATATTGTTTTATCGACGCCACAGAATTTGTCAGTATCAAATATTATGCGAAAACAGAAGGAAAAGAATGGGGAAGGATTAAATACAAGTCATAGGTTTGCCCCAAAAAACTTTTAGCCCGAGAAGAGTGAAGGGTATTCAAATTTTGGCCGCGCCCGAAATTAGCCTCGGTCTCGTTTTGTCTTATGATTGTTTTGGGAATCGTCATAAATTATTGTCTATTATTTAGTCATAGATATTCGAGGATATTGGGGTGACTTTTTGGCAAACAAAAAATTGAAATTGCTGGGGGAGGACATTTTTGGGTAATATTCAACACAAAATAAAAATAAAGTTTTTATATCTGTACTTTGAATTTAATGATAATATTTACAACCGGAAAAACTAAACCTAAAGTCAAGTTTTGAAGTTATACTAATTCTGTTGAAAAAGAAAATTCGAAAGATTGACTCTATCGGTATTGCTCAATCACTGCGGGACACCATGAATAGAAGCATGAAGTAGTTTTTTCACGTTGTTTTTATACCCGTCACTATGTGAGAGGTATATTAAATTTGTCATAAAGTTTGCAGCGCACAGAAGGAGGCACCTCCGACTATATAAAGTATATTACACAATTTAGACACTTTTTTCTGTTTTCTTGAATTTTGCATCTAATTTATAGTAAAACGGCCTCGCAGATTCCAAAAATGCAATTCGTTTTCCCCTATACGTCAGGTTTTTGAGATATCGGAGTTTTTTTTCATTTTACGGAAAATGACAAAAGGCCCCCCTTAAAAAAAAACAACTTTTTTTAAAAGTTACGGGGATACACCCTTGTGCAGGACCTTCTAGTACATGTATACAATAAAATTAAAAACAATAAAAGAAAGTAATTTGTCGCTAACTTGATTGTTAAAAGTTGTAAAATTCTTCGCCCATTTTTAAGGCTCTTTTATGCAAAAAAAAAATGCATTTAAAGCCTCTGTTCCAGTAGATTACCCTATCATTGTGCTCTTAATTTGTGTAATGGAAGATGGAAGCCTCTACTATCCCTCGTCAAAACGTCTCAACACCCCGGACTCATTTTGCTATATATGTATGTGGCAGTTATACATTTCTAATTCTCTAGTTCCTGTCAACCCCTTGTGGGGCATAGGGCATTAACTACGCCTACTCTCCACCTCGTTCTGTTTTGCGCCAACGGCGCTAGCTGTGACCATGTAAGATTTAGCGTTTTCGCCTCGCTTGTTACCGATCTTCTCCATGTGTTCCTTGGCCGTCCAACACGGCGTCTTGCTCCGGAATCCTGTGGATTCCAGTTCAGGGCCTTTTTTGCGATGTTATTGGGCCCTCTTCGGAAGGTGTGACCTATCCATTGCCACTTAAGTCTTTTGATCGAAGTGCCTATCCTTTCTTGGCCAGTTATAGTGAGGAGATCGTCGTTCGAAATGATCTCCGGCCAACGAATATGCAGGATGCGCCGTAGACACTGATTTACAAAAGTTTGCAACTTATCAGTAATCTCTTTAGTCACCTTCCAGGTTGAACAGCCATATAGCAGCACGGATTTCACATTGGAATTGAAGACTCGAAGTTTGGTGCGTCTGGAAATATTGTTGTTTAACCAGAAAGGAGTCAAATTGAAGAAAGCCGCCCTAGCCTTGTTTATCCGTGATTTTACATCAGCATCCGCTCCACCATCTGCTGTAACTACGCTCCCGAGATAGCAAAATTCATCAACTTTTTCGACTGCCTGTCCCGAAATACAAATTCCGCTTTGCCCCCCTGGATATGTGCTCAAGAACTTAGTTTTAGCAGCATTGATTTTCAGCCCCGCATTACGACTTGCGCAATTTAGAGCTTCTGTCATTTGAGCGACATCATCCGTATTAGTTGATAGAAGACAAATGTCGTCAGCGTAGTCAAGATGTTGAAGGTGATCAAACAATTTCCATCTGATACCTTTGTTACGATGTAATTGAAGTGCGGAGCCGAGTACATCACTAATGACAATAAGGAAGAGAATAGGTGACAAAATGCAGCCTTGTCTCACTCCACTGTGCACCTCAAAAGGATCTGAAAGCTTGCCCTTATGCAAGACGTGACATTGGGCTCCATTGTAGGATTCCTTAATGATGGAGATTATCTTATCTGGAATATTTCGTCTTCGTAAGGCATCCCAGATGTACTGACGATCAACACTATCGAAGCCTTTTTCAAAGTCGATGAACATGAGATGTAATGGGGATCTCCACTCCGCGGATTGCTCGATGATAATACGGAGGGTGTTAATGTGGTCGCTACAGGAGAACCCTTCGCGAAAGCCAGCCTGTTCATCGTTCAATGTGCTATCGACTTTTTCCTTGATTCGTCCTAAAACAATCTTAGCCATCAACTTGGAAATTGCAGGAAGTAGGCAGATCCCACGCCAATTATTACAATTCTTCAGGTCACCTTTCTTCGGAATTTTAATAATTAGGCCCTTTTTCCACTCACTGGGAAGAGTTTCAGTTTCCCAACACTCTCGGATTAAGGGAAGAAGAATATCCGCTGTAGCGTTAATATCCGCTTTTAAAAATTCTGACGGAATTCCATCAATCCCCGGGGCTTTACCGGCGTCCATTGATTTGATAGCGTCTGTTAGTTCCTTTTTGGATGGTGGACCGGAACTAATGCCGTCTATTTGAGGGACGTCTTCTGCTGGCAACGAAGATACACTTGCAGGCCCGAAAGTGTTATTCAGGACCTCTAAGAAGTGTTCTCTCCATCTTTCTAGCTGTTGTTCTTCGGTAACGAGCAGAACACCTTCCTTATCTTTCACAGGATGTTCCGTTAATAAAGATCTGCCAGTTAATGGCTTAATAAGTTTGAAGAGTGTTCCACTGTCACCGCGGAGAGCCGCATCCTCTGCCTCCTTCGCAAGTGCGTTGATATTGTTACGCTTATCACGTCTTACACTCCTCTGAACGCCTTTTTGGAGCGAACGGTATTCAGCTCTGTATCGTTCTTTAGCTGAGTCGTCAGCAGCTGAGTTAATCTGCTCCTTAACTCTCTTGCGTGCTGAGATAAGAGACCAAGTAGAGTCGCTAATAAATGGTCTCCTAGCGCGATCCAATCGTCCTAAAATTTCTTCGCCACATGCAATAAATGAATCCTTAGCGACTTTCCATCTATCTTCAATTGTCGGATTCTCATTTGGTGGTGGTGCATTAGCTTTTTCGTGCAAAGCGGTGGAGAACGCACGCTTGGTTGATGGAATTTTGAGCTTCTGCACATTATACCTAGGGCAAATATTTGCACGGTTAGGACGCTGGATTGCTGCCGTTCGTAAGCGCATTTTTGCGATGACAAGATGGTGGTCACTGCCAATATCAGCACCACGTTTCGCCCTAACGTCCAGGACACAGTTTCTCCACGTTTTGGAAACAGCAATATGGTCTATCTGGTTCTCAGTTCTGCCATTTGGAGAAGTCCAGGTTGATAAGTGGCAATCTTTGTGTTTAAACAGAGTCCCACCAATGACGAGCTGACGAGAGTTACAAAACTCTATAAACATCTCGCCATTCTGGTTTCTGTCGCCTAACCCATGATTTCCCATAAGATGTTCCAATCCTTGGTTATCTGACCCGACTTTAGCGTTGAGATCCCCCATTATGATTTTAATGTCACCTCTGGGAGCCCTATCAAAGGTGTCGCCAAGTCGTTGGTAGAAGACGTCTTTATCAGCTTGATCAGCTGGTTCGGTTGGTGCGTAACACTGAATTATCGTGACATTTCGTACTCTGGATTTGAATCGGGCGGTGATAATACGGTCGGAAACTGGTTTCCAATCGATAAGGGATCGACGTGCATCCCTTGTCAAGAGGATTCCGACGCCTGCCTGCCGAGGAGCATTTTGGTCATCATTTCCAGAGTACAATAAAACAGTATGAGAGCTTGGTGATAAAGTCGCTCCTGATCCGAGTCATCTTGTTTCGCTCAGTCCTAATATAGCGATGTTATACGCGGTCATTTCCCGTTCGACTTCAGTGAGTCTCATGTTGTTGCACTCGCCCCACATCGTTCGAACGTTCCAAAACCCAATCGTGGTCCGTTGTTTATAGCCAAAAGTCGTTGCCGATGAATCAGTCCGAGGTATCCGAGGCTCGTTAAATGTTTCGAGTGTAAAGAAAATTTCAAGTACGCGGGTTACAAGCCTACGTACCCTATCCCTCAAGTCGCCTTTTACGACAAGCCGGGAACGCTGTGGCATAATTCTAACCCCAAAAACCACAGGGGTCAATTTTTTGTTAAGTTTCGTACATATCTGAACCCTTGAGCACACAAAGCAGAGTCGCTGCGCGCACAATTGTAGAGATATGTTCGAAACTCAGGAGAGTTTTATTCTCTCCTGTCCCTTTAGTCGCCTCTTACGACACGTCGGGAAAGACGGAGGCACTATTCTTGACCCGCGCCACAGGGCGTATTTCTAATTCAGAGGGCAAAAATAGGCCCCTTTGTCCACCAGGCATATCTTGCCTACTTCAATGCTCCAATTTGCAAACAGGATAAATGGTGGGGGTCTTATAAAGAGTGTAACGTGGCTATACAAAATATCCGCGCTTTTTGTGTGTGCAGCGCCGGATTTCCCATATGAGCAACCTGGGCTACTGCCCGGGGCGGCAAATTCTTAAATTTTTTCTAGTTAGATGTACATATTTGTCTTAATCCAAAGCACCTAATCGCAGCCTCAACTCAAATTTTAATATGATTCCGCCTTCAAAATTGGGACTACGCAAAATTTTTCTTGAAGCATACACTCATTCACTCTGAATGGCGTGGCGGTCTTTAGTTCAATTAGAGTAGGAGTATAAATCATCTTTGGCTTCGCTTTAAACATTATGCCTGAAGCCACATTAAATGATATAAATACGCGAGTACGTGACTGCCAGCTCCTGTTTTCAAGCCTCTAAAATTGCCCCAGACTTGAAGAAAAAAAAACAAAAATTTTTTTTGGAAAGTTCAAAACGCCTCCAAGCAAGAAACTCATCTAAACACACATTTTCGTGTGTTCAATTACTTCTAAAATTTGTCCCCACATCGAATTCGCTGGGAAGCAAGGATTTGGTTTCGGTTTCTCGATATTAGAAATGCAGCATTGGCTCTCAAATTTTTGAGTTTCTATCGGGTGAATAGGTTTAACCCTTCTGTCGGCACCTACTACAATATGCATATTCTATACCCAATAGGTCTGGCTGGACCTACTGAGAAAATTTTTTTATTTTTTATAAAACGTTAAATTTTTATCGGTATAATCATTCTACCCATTCTTTACAGCCATTTACAAACAATAAAAGCATTAAAATCTTTTTTGTAGATATACTAGAAGCGTTTTTAAGAAGACATATTTTGAGGTGGTATTTATACAAACATGTTTCTCCCTTTTTTTCTTCTATTTTTGCTTCTCTTTTTTCATTGCGTATCCGTACAGAAAGTTTGATCAAATTTTCCAAGTCCAATATCTTTAAGGAAATATTTGGCACTCTGTTGGTAGATTTTATCGCGATATTAGTCTGCAGATTTGGGAAAATCGATAGATAAAAATAGGGAATTTTCAACCGCAAAAATCATTTCATTCTAAATTTTCCGTAAATATCTCAATTAAATATATTAAGAAACACCATCGTAAGTCACTAATACTTAGTTCATACTATTACAAGGGAAATTAAACTCTTTTGATTTTCCTTGAATCAAATCTCAGTTGATTAGGTGATGTTATAAGACGGGATAAAATTAGGCGTAAGCAATTTGCGAACTTCACGGCTTTTTAAAGCAAAGTCTCAGAAAATTTTATCGTTTATCGTACAAATTTAATTTTAATGACTTTATTACGTTATAAATAGGAGATTTTTAAGAGAATTTAATATTTTCACTTTTCACCTCAAAACGAAAATGGGGGGAAAAACTATAGGTCTGGCCAGACCTATTGGGTATCAAAAAGCACTATAAATTGAAAATCATCAAAAACATGCTCAAAACTTCAACCGATTTTTTTTAATTTTTGCAAAATGCTTCTTAACATATTATTCTAGGATATCATGAAATATGAAATCGCTGCGATTTCATCTTCTATACTTTTTTGACCAATATATAGTGCCAAAGGTCTGGCCAGACCTATGTGCCGACAGAAGGGTTAAGTAAATTTTTAAGAATTTTTACGCTTAGATTTACAAAATTTACCATTTTTTGTTCAGAGAAAAACGGAGAACTCCACCGAAAATAAAAAATAATTTAAAATAGTTGAAATCAAAAATCTAAAACTTTTTAGGCACCGAATGATTTTTGCTCAATAACATCAGTAAGTGCAATTCGTTTTCATTATCTTTATCAAAGAAAACAAATTAGGTCAAGGTGTGTTCAAAATTTGCCGTAAGCTTTCTTAATTTTTGGGTTTATTCGGTATGACGTTTTCTGGTTACTTATGATGCTAATATAGAAAATTTTATTTGTTGGGGTAATTCGCAAATTATTTCCAAAACGATCGACAAAGAAAACAATTTAGAAAACATGAATGCATTTCTAAAGAAAGTGAAAAGCCGAATGTAATAAGAATTGTGCAGATTTCAATGTTATCATTGGAGTTTCAATCATTCCAAAAACAATTTTGGGAGGTGCACGGAACACCTGGACTCCTCCCCTGGGAAGCAACATAAAAAATTTTCAAGCAAAAAAATACGCTTGAAATTTTCAATTTTTCACATACGCCAGCTAACGTTTTGCCTACATTTCCTTTGTGAGGTGACAACTGCTACCTTCAAGCTTATCTAGTGGCGGAGGGCGGCAAATTCGTTACTGCCCAGGGGCGCAATAGAGGCTAAATCCGGCCCTGTGTGTGTGTATAGGATAGCAGAGCTCGCGATAGACATTGTACACAAAGGAATTGACCCCGAGATCTGATCTGAAGGGTGGTGATCCGAATATTGTTGTTGTGGATCGACAAAAAATTATTTCACCGCCGTTCCATATAAAACTAGGCCTGATGAAACAATTTTGTAAAACCCTTACCAACAGAAGGAAATTGTTTTAAATATATTCTGTCGGTACTTCCTGCGCTATCATACGAGAAAATAAAGGCTTGTGTATTTGACGCTCCACAGAGTCTGCAGCTTCTAAGAGATATAAATTTTATTGAATCAATGGAAGAAAATGAAAAGACTGGCTGGCATTTGAGAGTATTGTCAACAAATTTCTAGGCATCATACGTGTATCAAATTATGCGATAGTAGTCGAGCAACTATTGCACAGTTTTCAAAGGCTTGGCTGCAACATGAGCATCAAAGCCCACTTTTTACACAGTCAACTAAATTTATTTTCTGGAAAATCTTGGAGCTGTGAGTGATGAAGAGGGAGAGCGATTTCATCAAGATTTAAAAATCACGGAAACTCGATATCAAGGCAGATGGGATGCGAATATGATGGACGACTATTGCTGGGGCATAAAACAGGACTGTCCTGAACACTCCAGAAAAAGCTACAAACGAAAATGTTTGCCATAATTTTTTTTTATTCTTAGGTAATATTGTTAAGATGTAAAATCAATATTTATAAATAAGCAAGTAACGAGTTTCGTTTGCTTTGATTTCAATGAAGGGAAGGTTTTTATGGAGGCCAAAATTTGAGCCCCCTGTATCTCGAAAACTGGACGTATAGGAGAAAAACGGTTAGCATTTACAGAATCTACGACCAAAAATTAGCTAGAAATGAATATCAAATCTAAATAAACAAAATACTGTTCCCCCGTGTTATTGATCAGTGTGACGAGAGAAATCGATTTAGCGATGTCCGTCTGTCTGTCCGTCTGTTGCAACGCAAACTAGTCCCTCAGTTTTGAAGATATCGGGCTGAAATTTTGTATGGAAGTTTCTTTTTAGAGTACGCTGTATATATGTCGGAACGAATGGTATCGGACCATGGCGTCTTGGGGCTGCCATAGAAACCAACCCCTGACAATTAGGTTCTTCTAAGAAAAACATTTTTCTTTATGTACCAATCTCAACGAAACTTCATCCAAGTGTGTTTCTAGTAAAGGCTCAAAACATATCTAGGATCGTATGTAATCCGAACATTACGTCATAGCCGTGTCATACAAACCAACTCCTGAAAATTAGGTTTTTCTAAGGAAAACGTTTTTCTTTATCAACGAATCTCAACCAAACTTCATCCAAGTGGATTTCTAGTAAAGCCTGAAAACATATCAAGGAACGGATGGAATCGGAACATTACGTCATAGGGTTGTCATACAAACCAACCCCTGAATAACAAGTTCTTCTAAAAAAAAACTTTTTTGTTTGTTGTTTAATCCGACTTTAACCAAATATGTTCCTAGTAAAGCCTCAAAACATATCTAGGAACGGGTGAAATCGTAACACTACGTCATAGGGCTGTCATACTAACCAACTCCCAAATATTAGGTTCTTGTAACAAAAACTTTTTCCTTTCTAAATCTTAACCAAAATTAAGCCAAGTGTGTTCCTGGCTTAGTCTCAACGCATCCCGGAACAAATGGAATCGGAACACGTAATAGTGCTGCGGTAGAAATTATTAACACAAAAGAAGCTTAAGTTTCATTGAAATGTGACGGGTATTCAAATTTCGGCCGCGCTCGAAATTATCCTCGGTCTCGTTTTAATTACTTTTAGCCGATTCAGACTACAAATCTTGTACTCGATGAAAACTAATCCAGTCAAAACCCTGGAGACTTGATAGAATCTGTCTGTCACTAAATTCAAAATACAGAATGCAGAATTATTCAAATTGCAGTACAATATGCTACATATGTTAATCGAATCTAGGTTTTAGTAAATCCTGTCGGATGTGTGAATCCCCTCTTACATTATGCGCTTCTTCTTCTTCTTTTAGCGGTACAGAAAGGTGTGAACCGCTGTGTATCTATATGGACTCGTTTTATAGTTCGTCATCGGTTTCGTCCGCAATCTCCAGGGACAAAAACGTGGCAGCTGCAATGGGGTTTTCCCATAGTGAGAGGGGGGTGAGATTAGTGGGTGCAGCTGGGCATTGAAACAAATGGGCTACATCGTGTGGCGTGCCAGCGCAGTTTGGGCATACGTTTAGTATATTTGAGTCTATGCGAGATAGATACGAATTTAGGCGTGAGCAGAAGCCTGACCGAAGTTGGGCTAAAGTCACTCTGGTGGCTCTCGGGAGCCTAATCTCCTCAGGCGAAATAGGTGGTGGAATCGCTGAGAGGACTCTGTTCGTACCTAAACTCGCAATAGACCTACTCACTTCCTCAGTGTGAATCATTGCGATGGCAGCCCGGTATGAATCTTCATCGAAAGGATCCCTTTTGTAACCCTGGACTTCTCTCTCAATGTCACGAGGGCCACGTTTGATGTTACGTGGGGGGGGAATTTTGTCCATGAGGTTACGATTAGGATGATCCTCTCGATAACAACCTACTAAATATTGTTTTGTAAGTAGTCGATTGTGGTCACGTATTGGCATCAAATGTGTCTCCTGATGTAGGTGGTCCTGGGCAGACATCAGAAGGCATCCTGTAGCTGTGCGTAGAGCAGCATTTTGGCAGACTTGGATTTTGTTCCAGCTTGTTTTACAGAGACCTTGCGACCAAACTGGCGCCGCAAAATCAGCCGCTGCTCGACCCACCGCTTTGTAAGTGGCTAGCATTGTCTCTTTATCTTTGCCCCAGGTGCTACCAGCCAGTGCTTTAAGAATTTTGTTCCTGCTGCGCATCTTTTCGCATACCGCTTCCGCGTGATGAGCTGAAGTCATCATTTTCTCAAAGTGAAGCCCGAGAATTTTTGGATTTGCAACAGCAGGAACTGGTTTGTTGCCAATACGTACCCCAACCGGCCACTTACAATCACCTGACCAGGTGGTAAGGAAGGTCGCAGACGATTTGGACGCTGAGATGGTTAGGCCTCTGCTATGGAAAAAGGCTTCTAGTCGCGCTAAATATCTATTGATATCTTCACGCATGACATCCCTATCCGCTCCCGTGGCGAGTACAGTGCAGTCATCGGCATAAGAAATAACTTCAATGCCGTCCGGAGGTGTTGGGAGACCGGCCATATAGATGTTAAACAAGGTGGGAGAAAGAACCCCACCTTGTGGAACACCTAATTTGATCTTTCTGAGTTTAGAACGACTGCCTCGAAACTCGGTGAAGGATTGCCTACCAGCTAGATAGTTGGCAATCCATCTTACCTCTTGAGTCGGAACATGCATATTGAGGAGATTTGCCAGAAGCATGGAGTGATTAACCTTATCAAACGCATTTGATAGGTCAATCGCCACCATGATAGTTCTATGGCAGGGTGTACTGTGGTTTAGTCCGTCTCTTACACGTGTAGTGATCGCGTCCAGAGCGGTGGTAGTACTATGCATGCGTCGGAATCCGTGCTGATGGGGATCTAGCTTTGCATGTGAAACGAGTGTGGGGTGGATGAGGGCTTCCAGCGTCTTTGCTACAGGTGACAGGATCGTAATCGGTCTGTAGGAAGTTCCTAGTTTGGCACTTTTCCCTGGTTTAAGGCATGGGACTATGCGACCTTGTTTCCATATGTCGGGGATGACGAGCGTAGACATTGACAAGTTAAAGACTGCCGTGAGGTACTCAATGGCAGGAAGACCGAGATGTTTGAGCATGGCCATTGAAATGCCATCAGGTCCAAGGGCCTTAGAATTTTTTGCATTCTCAATGACTGTTTTAACCTGGTCCGGAGTATAAATTGGTACGGAGTCAACAGTTCGGCTGCGAATCCGTCTTCTAATTTTGCGCTTGAGGCCATCTGACTTGGGATGTTCAATAAATTGTTTATTGAACTGGCTCGCACACTGAAGAGGATTGCTAGTTTCTTTTTTGCCGAAGGTTATGGCTATATTGCCCTTATCTTTTGTGGGGTTCGAAAGGGCACGGACAGTGGACCATAACTTACTTGCACCTTCTTTAAGGTTACAGTCATTGAGGTGCTCGTTCCATTTGGCCTTCTTGTAGTCTTTAACTTGTCGCTGTATTTGGATGTTGAGCTCCCGAATTCTGGGGTCACCAGGGTTAGCGCGCCTAATGTTGTCACGTTCATCAGCTAACCTTGCGGCACTTGTTGGGAAGTTTGGACGAACCTTTGGAATGCGCCCTGCAGGGATGAACCGTGCCGCAGCTTTGGCAATGACGCTCCTAATGTTACGTTCGGCCTTATGTATATTGGTGGGAGGGGGAAGCGCGAAGAACTTCGATGACGTGAATGTTTTGAAACCTTCCCAATCAGCTTTTTTGTGATTGACAAAAGTTCGCTTCTCTGACTTGGTCAGGTCAGCTGGTTTGTCAATTCTGACTATGATTGGGAGGTGATCAGAGGGAAGACCGGTAAGTGTTTCCCAGGAGGTCTCACTAATTAGGCTAGCGCTGACAATTGTAATGTCTGGTGAGCTAATACAATTGTTTGCATCACGGGTTGGGGAGTTTTCGTTGAGGGTACAGAAACCTGATGCGTCCAGAGATTCGGCGATAGCTTGACCCCTGGCATCGTTGTGAAGCGCGGAATGCCAGAGTTCATGATGGGCATTGAAGTCACCAAGAATGATCCTGTGCTCTCCATTAAGAAGAGGACCAATATCGAAATGGTAGTTTGTACAACTAGAGTGTGGTGGTATGTAGATGTTAAAAATTTCGATATTGGTGCTCCCTGATGAAACTGAGATGGCTTGCAATTCCGCCGCACCGTCTGAAACTACATCTAATACACGGTAATGTACGGACCTGTGTATTAGGAAGGCAAGTCCACCTCCAGGGTGAGAATCATTCGTGGCGCCTTCTCTGTCCTTGCGTAAGATGATATATTCACCATCAGCGTTGAATGGTGAATTCGCGTGGAGTTTCGTCTCTTGGATGGCTGCAATCAGGATTCTGTACTTTCTCAAGAAGCTTGTGATTTCAGGAAATTTCCCTAGGATGCCATTACAGTTGAACTGCAATATGGACACCGGTGTAAAAATTGCTGGCGGAGGGGCGGGAGTTAAGCTGTGTCTTACGTTCAAGGCAACATTATTGGGGGGAGTAGGGGGCGTTGGTGGAGGGGAGGGGCCTGGTATTACCCGAGGCTGCCCAGTATTCCTACAGCCTGGAGCAACAAATGTCCCTTCTATGTAATGACCCATCCTTCTCAAACCGGAGCATCTAAAATGCACCCACTCCGAACAGCAACTACACTGAAGTGACCTGGCATTAGAACCGATACGTCGGTTGCAGACACTACACATCCATACCAAAACAGGGCCTGGATTTGTTTCAATGCCGGCGCGTAAAAGGAGAATTGAGAGCAGCCGCGCCGAGATGTGATGCTCCCAATAAGACGAAAAAACATATATAACGAGTCCATACATATACACAGACATACACAACCTTCCTGCATCGAGACCTTCGAGGCTCTTGCCAGGGAGGCGTTTTGGCAACTCTTGGCCGTTTGTTGTTGCAAACGGGTGTGGTCCGCCCCGAAGAGGCGTATTGCAACTGCAAAATAATAATGCAATAGCAATGGTTGCCAGTAGGACCACTGCGCTTCGATAGAAACTACCCCTTCAAACCGATTGTGCAACCAAGGAATTATTATATAGACTTTTCGCTCGGCGATAAAGATTGAAAAACGCTCAGGATCCACGAAGCGGAAAGCTTGACGCAAACATGCAAAGGGTAAATTGAAAATAAGTAAATAGGCCAGTCAAAAAACCGAAAAATAAGGCGTTAGGTCGCAAAAAATTGCTCGGCTCTGGTTTTTTGGGATATTGTTAGGATAGATACCAGAAGTGTACCACCAAGTTTGCAACTTCGAAAAACCTGTGCTAACCCCGTGACCCTCAAAAAACCTCAAAATTTTTCGGACTTTTTTCATATTTTTGTTTGTAATTTCTAAAAGGTGCTTCCTACAAGTAAGTTGTCCACTGTACTGTTAAAGCTAAGAAAATCTTCTTTAATTTGAGTGTAACCCCAGCTTTGTAGGCGCAAAGGATCCCAAGAACATTTGCCTCTTGTAGTTGGTAAGGCAGTGCTTTTAAAATTAACATATTTATAGGGGTAAAGTTCAAAGTATCTAGCAATTTCCCATTGTGAGTTTATCAATTCTGGCAAGGCCTAGCTTACAATTTGACATGCTCACGTTCGGTGGCACAAAACCAAGAACGTAGCCAGAAATTTATTTCGGGAGGGGTCCAAAGTTACCGAAATATTATCGTACTATTAAATTTTAGTCTGGCTGGTCGAGCGGTTAGTGCGCGCACCTTCGGTGCACAGGCTCATGAGTTCGAATCTCACCGTGTTCCATTGTGTTTTTCGAACTCACGAGCTTGTGACAGACTATGATCTCACTCAGATGTTAAACGAGTACCCATTTATGGGGATAAATAACACTGCTGAGCGTGATGCTGATCTCATTACCTCATCAAAAAGCAGATAAGATCTTGGAAATAGGATGTCACTAACACATCCTGCGGCCTTAGTCCAATGTTGGATTGTCGCGCCTGTTATTTTTATTAAATTTTTAGTCTATATTTTAATTTCTTTTACTCGATTCTTCCGGCAAGGCCACAAAATACTACTGTTAAACCCATGTTGAAGGTAAAAGATAGTTACAATATCCATCCATTTATCCTGCTTGCAAAGTGAAATGAAAATGTTACGCATGTCAGTTAGTGTAACCAAAAGGGACCACATCAAGAGTAGTTACATCCGAGGCAGCTTGTCCATAGACCAACCAATCACCGAAAAGCTCGAAGACCGACAAATGGATTAGTATTGGCATGTTCAAAGGCGTCCGCCTGAGAACCCCGCAAAGAAAGCGATATCAATGGAAGTTCCACTTGATGGACCCAAGGCCAGAGGCAGACCGAAGAACACCTGGATATGTCAAATGAAAAAGCAACAACAACGCATTGGTCTCGGCGATGACACGATCCAAGATAGAGCTGCCTTTAGAAATATGCTGAGAAATTATCGCCAAAACGGGCGATGTGCCTACACCGCAGGTCAAGCAACGCGAAACCGTGGAGCGGTATAAAGAACGAGGCAAGGAAGAAGAAGATCCTGCTTGCAAAGTAGTAGTCTAGTACAGATAGCTCAAAACCCAAACATCCAAAAAGAAAAGAAATTTTTGATGCCAAATTGTTGAATACACTGCCCAATATATGCAGAAGAAAGTTACACTAATTTGCGCCATGGGTTAAGGGGGGAGGGGGTTGCAAAGGGGAGAAAATTCAGTTTTTTGCAAATATCTGGTAAATTATGAATCTGACCTTAAAATGTCCTGAGAACGAAACAAACTAAACAAAATTACCTTTGTGATGATATATAGCACTCTAGACGTTTTCTCGGAAAATTATACCCTAGACCCAAAAGTATATAGAGAATTTCCATTTTTTGAGTTTTACATTTCGCACTGTAACTTTTGATAGAATAGACCTAGGGTGACAGGATCTTGTTCATTATATTACTTACAAAATTTATTTGGTTTGTACCAAAAATTGAAGTGCTCCGACCATTGACGCCCCCCTCACTCCTCCTAACATTTTTCAAAAAAGCATGCCCGTAGCTTCTTTTCAAATTGAGCCAACCAGATCAAATTTGGTGGGGTGCCTTGTCTCATCCCCATTATGCTCCTTACCAAATATTATTACCATCCGATCAAAACTAAGGGTACCCCCCATACAAAGTGAAACAAAATTCTAACAAATTTCACATTTTTTCACTTCTAAATTCTATCTAAAATGGAAAAATAACATTTATCTCTTAGAACGTCATTATAACAGTTAATTGTAGTCTTCTAAATGTATATTCAAAAGTTTGTATTAGAGCGTGCCTTACAAGTACGAAAAATCGGGTTTGAAGGTTGCTAGTACACGTTACTCGATATATTCGGAAATAGCCTTAGAACTAGTACCAATGACCTTCAAATCCAATTTGTTGATACTTGTAGTGTACGCTTTGATGCAAACTTTTGAACATACATTCAGAAGACTACAATTAACTGTTATAATGACGTTCTAAGAGATAAATTTTATTTTTCCATTTTAGATAGAATTTAGAAGTGAAAAAATGTAAAATTTGTTAGAATTTTGGTTCAGTTTGTATGGGGGGTACCCTTAGTTTTGATCAGATGGTAATAATTTTTGGTAAGGAGCATAATGGGGCTTAGAATAGGCATCTCACCAAATTTGTTCTGGTTGGCTCAATTTGAAAAGAAGCTACGGGCATGCTTTTTTGAAAAATGTTAGGAGGAGTGAGAGGGGCGTCAATGGTCGGAGCACTCTAATTTTTGGTTCAAATCAAGTAAATTTTGTTGGTAATATAATGAATAAGATCCTGTCACCCTAGGTCTATTCTATCAAGAGTTACAGTGTGAAATGTAAAACTCAAAAAATGGAAATTCTCTATATACTTTTGGGTCTAGGGTATAATTTTCCGAGAAAACGTCTAGACTGTTATATATCATTACAAAGGTAATTTTGTGTAGTTTATTTCGTTCTCAGGACATTTTAAGGTCAGATTCCTAGTTTTCCAGATATTTGCAAAAAGCTGAATTTTGTCCCCTTTGCAACCCCCTCCCCCCTTAACCCATGGCGCAAATTAGTGTAACTTTCTTCTGCATATATTGGGCAGTGTATTCAACAATTTGGCATCAAAAATTTCTTTTCTTTTTGGATGTTTGGGTTTGGGGCTATTTTGAACCTATTGTACTGGACTACAGCTCTACCACCAAATTCTGATACACCAAATTGTAGGGTCCTCGGTTGAATCTCGGATTTTACTAGTAATTCTGTCTGGTCCACTAGCTTTAGCCTTTAGATTTGTTATTTATATGGAAACGGATTTCACATTCTAATATTGGTAAAAATTTCAAACGGGGGTATTTCGTATATGCCACCATCCATTTATCGTAGACGTCGATCAAAATAATTGTCCCCGAAATGTGCTGGACAACTTCTAAATGTGTTTGATTTGATGGTCCTCTTTAACTAAATCTAAGTTTTTGACCTCGGCAGTGGCGTATTTACAGGGGGACACAGGGGGCACGTGCCCCCCTGTGAGCACATCAAACTTTTTTCACACCATACTTAAAATTGCAGTACCAAATGTTCCCTTCTTATTTTGAGCGTTTCTATTACTAAACTTTGTAAATCTTTTTCGAAACATTATCATCACATCATCTTCTCAATTCGCCAGATCTCTTCGTTGATGAACCCTTTCCGTTTTTCGAACGGGTTGAGTTTATTTTCATTGACGCGTGGTTTCAATTTCAGGAACGAGAACTCTCAGAGAATAAGTACAAGCTATGATTATGTCGAGGCAACGAGGTGGTCATGAAACATTGCCCAATCTCGACATGAATCTGTTCGGAAACAAGGACTGCTATTGAAAGTCTCGGCATGTGTAAATGTAAAGTGACCCCATCTTATGTTGATATAAGTTGAGGAGATGTTGTTGCGGTATCGATGCCTTGGAAGCTGGTGAATTGATAAATATTTGAAACAATCGGTCTGATTTTTCGATCGGGCTTGTGTATTTTAATTTGGCCGTAAATTCGTGTTGGGCTTCTGTAAAGGTCTTTAAACCAGATGCTTCTCCTTCTGTTAAAATGCTAAAAATTGAAGTGTTTTGGTGGGAAAGTATTTTTAGCATGCATTTTCGAATTCCTACGGTTCGGTGTCTGTGGTGCCCTGCCTTGGGTACTTTCTTTAATGCTTCAATTTTCACGAAGTAAACATCATCGTAGACATTCCTTCTCATTTCTATTTCGCAATTGATTTGTCAAAGCATGTTGCTTCAGCTTACCATCTAGGACTCGTTTTAAAAGATATTGCAGATACATACTATAGATTCGAAGCTAGTGTAGTACATATGGAAATAACAAACAATCATACCTTCCTGCTTACTTTTGTTGCTTCATTTTAATTAATCGATTGATCACTTCCCGGCTCTATGCCACGGATAGTTCCTACAAGGCTGAAAATTTTGGTGTAATTTTTATAAAAAAAATATATTCGTTCATATAAAAGCTTTACCAAAAGTATAATAATTGAACTATATTAAAAGTATAAGTATTCTTGAAAAAACATTTTACTCTTCAATAGTATAAAATTGATAAGCAAATTTATACAAACCGCTCGAAAAAATAAAAATTGTAATACGAGTGCAGTCGGCTTCGAATCCACAATTCTGTGATTTGTAGGCAAGCGCGCTGCTCACTGAACCAGACAGACTAAAAACAATAGATTTCTAGGTTTAATGGATTTCTTGCGTTGATAGTGTAGATTTGATAACATAGTTTCGGATTGATTCTACCCTTTTATGTTATAACAACATTCAATGCAATTTATTCTATCCCGAACGGTGTAAAATGTATAATATTAAAAGGGTATTTGGATAGTTTTATTCTGTAGCGGTTATAATTAATATAATTTTTGAATAAACTAAAATTATAAGTTGAAAAGGGTCAAATTGATTCAAGTTTTGGAATAGATAGGAGTTATACTATTTTATTTATAAAATCTACTCCCGGTTTACACCAAAATTTACAACCGTGTAGTATTCTGGATTGTACTTGTAAAATATTATTCGGCACTTGTTACGATTTTACGGAATCTGTTACTAGATTTTTGACAAAACATACAAAGGCCTCTTTTTGAGTAAATCCTAATTTTGCATTAAAGTTCGCTTAAACTTGCCATATGGAATTCAAGACCACAGTTTCAGCCAAAATTTGTTGTATCAGCTTTTTATCTGTGTTTCTTTTAAAAGTAAGCAGAACCACTTTTTGGCGGAATTTGGCAGAATTTCGGACGATGTATGAAATTTCTCTTCCAACGAAAAGTGTTCCGTCTGGAATCCGTTTTGTCATATGGAAACAGTCTCTTTGGTCATTGCATTAATTCCATAGCCAATTAAGTATATACATATTCGTAAAATTCCTTTTCGGCTTCAGGCTCCTTCGAACTACACTACGCACTTTTTTTAGGCCCCCCGTATTTTGGTTCAGGAAAAGCCAAAAGCAGTTAATGAGTGTTATTCTAAGATCTGTCAGGAAAACTAAACTTTTGGTGTAATAAAGCTGAAATGCAAAGGACTCTCAGGCCCGGATTTATAAACATACCTTAACTCAAGGAGACCTTGAGTCAAGGATGCCGAAATTAAAATAAATGTCATTTTCCATACTTTTTCATAGAAATCACTTATATTCACGAGTCAATGCATCCTTGATTTAAGGAGAAACTCAAGGGGACCTTGAAATTTTCTATAGTCAACCTCACATGAAGGTAGTTTCGCCTTAAATCAAGGATCAAGGATCAACGATCCCTCAGTCTTGCCAATGTTTTTCCTAGGTAGCTGCTCTCGGGTATCCCCACACCAAAACTTTATGTAACAAATTAGCCCCGTACTCTGTGCCCCCCCTTTGAGAACTTTCTAAATACGCCACTGGACCTCGGGGCGGTGGGCGCAGCTTTTCCTAATAAAGAACCGCCAGAATTTGGCAAAAATTCAATTCGCAAATAGGAATATGGAAAACTATCAATATGACCACACAATGTCCAAACGACGAAATAAACTATACAAAGAATCTCCTTTGTACTGATATAAATCCTAGCCAGAATTTTTGTGATTTTCTAGGACCAAGAAACTCGTATTTAATGATTTATAATAAAATTAATGCATTCGCTTAAACTTCTTATTTATCTCCTCAATATCTGTAAAATACCATATTCAGACTTTGATCGGCATAAACATTTTCTAATCTATATTCATTGTTATGCGACATAATCATCCTTTTGAACAGTCCAAACAAAAATTTCAATAAAGACACATTGCGCTTAATACGGTCGGTTAGATCGGCGGAAATCACAGATTATCCACGGCACAGAACTCAGAAGAACTTGATCGCGCGTCTCGTTTATCTTAACAGAAGATCAAGAGTTTGTTTAAAATTTATTGCAAATCGTTAAACCAGTTTGTTCACTTACAAGTCTTTGAAACAAATTTAACGATGGCGTTGAACGTAAATTATCTCATTCTTTTAAGCGCGGAGATGTTCGTTTCGTTGGAATACTTCTATGCAAAATAAAAATAAACGTCGGCACACAACATTTGCACTAGTTAAAGTCAAAGAATCGGAATACCAAAGCATGTTATATTGGCCACCAATCGATTGGCGCATTATACAGTCTGTACTGTGTTGATGCTTCGGAGTTATCGTGACCATCAATCGGGAAAGTATGTTATGTGTACCTACTGTGTAGTAAATATAAATAGGAAATCGCTCGTGACTTTGTGTACTGCTTTTACAATCAAATTTGTTTCATTGAACGGGCAGTCATTATTCAACTTTCTGGAAAATTGTTTTAAATGAAGTTGAAGTTGATTCTAGAAAATTTATGTTGTGTATTTCTTCGATTGCAATCCATAGAAATAAAAGTCTCTAGACTAGATATTAATAGTTTTAAATATATCCGGCTGTATATTTGGAGCAAGTAAGGGTGACCAATTACCACGTACCGAGCATGACGACTTACCTCCATTTCCAATTAATTTCATTTAAATAGCTTTTCTTAAAGAAAGAATTAATTTATCCTAGGACATTTTACTCAAATTTGTATATCCTGTACCCATAAGATGGTAGCAATAAATATAGAAATGATCAATCAGGACTCCTTCCTGGTTCGAATACGCCATGTCCGTCCGTATGTCTGACTGTCTGTCCGTCCGTGCGTGAAATGTTGGTCAGATGTTTGTCTTGATAAGACCTTGGATGTTATTGAATTGTAGATTGTAGAGGGGCGTGAACCCGAAGGGTTTCGCAGCACTGAAGCCAGTGGGCCTATTGTGCTATCGCCCTAGTCGGCGATGAGCAGGACTACGCCTGACGATCAAGGTTGATCGTGCTGAGAAACGAGTTGAGGTCGTGTATAGATGTCGAAGCTATGTCGTCCGTATCTGGAAAGGCCACTCCGAGGTGTGACCAGCGACGCTGGACCAGTGCATCGCACTCGCATAAGACGTGGAAGGAGGTTTCGTCATCTTGTTCACAGAATCGACAGCTCGCCTCTTGCACAATTCTCATTGTGCGTAAATGTGATCTCAGGCAGGAATGACCTGTGAGAATGCCACAGATGATGGGTATTTCAGCTCTGCTTAACTGCAGCAGCTCAGCCGCTCTTCTGTGGGAATACCCTGCTTTAAACATTTTCGATTGTCTGAGCCCTGGTAGTTTATCCCAGTGCTCTATTGCCTTGAGTCGTTCCTGGTCTCTGAAAGCTTTCTTTACTAAGCATGAAGAGATGTTGCAAAAGGGTTCAGGTCCGCAGAAAGGGGATGATGCAGCTGTGCGTGCTATCTCATCAGCTTGTTCTTTCCCTGCGATGCCCATATGACCTGGAACCCAGAAAAGTGTTAGTCTGTTGTTTTCGCCTAGTTTATTCAGCGCCTTCAGGCAGCATTGAACAAGTCCTGACGTGACGGTGTACTTAGTAAGGGATTTAATAGCCGCTTGGCTCTCTGAGAAGAGTGCTATACGTTTATTTACGTAGTTCTCTCGTAGGCAGAGATCAGCGCATGTTTCTATTGCGTGTATTTCTGCCTGAAAAACAGTGGTGTGGAGGCCCATAGGTATAGATATCCTTTTGAGGTATCTGAGCTGCCCCTTAGTGAGCTCCAGATTGGCATCATTAGCAATGAGTCGTATCATTGCTAGTTTTGCCTGGGTCTCGAGGTGGATTTCAATCGGGTGTAGATCTAGTAGAACTTCTAGAGCACTGCTAGGGCAAGATCGGAGAGCACCGGTGGTAATCAGGCACGCTAGTCTCTGTACCTTACCTAGAACGGACTTGCCCTCCGTAGTTAGGACTCTTTTCCACCAGACCACAGCACCATAGTTTAGAGTTGGTCGAACTATTGCTTTGTATATCCAGATCATAATGGATGGGTTCAAACCCCAGGTTTTCCCCACGTATTTTTTGCATATCCAAAGGGCTCTGGTGGCCTTTTCCGCCACCGCCTCGACATGCTTATTCCAGTAGAGTTTGCTGTCAAGGATAACTTCAAGATATTTGACTTGACTCCCAATTGGTAGAGGGGTGTTGTACATAATCGGGCTTCTGAGCTCAGCCAGATTTCTGTTTCTGGAGAAGGGTATGATGATCGCTTTGGATGGGTTCACTCGGAGCCCGTTTCCATCACACCATTCTTGTACTATATTTAGTGCTGGTTCGAGTAAATCTGGAAGAATTTCCTCAAACAAACCCTTAACCAGTATAACCACATCGTCGGCGTATCCCTGTACTGAGAAGCCATTGGATGAGAGCTTGCACAAAATATCGTCGGCAACCAGGCGCCACAGGAGTGGCGAGAGTACCCCCCCTTGTGGGCATCCTCTTGTGACCTTAGCAAAGAGAGATTGTTCGTTTATTTGGGAGACGACTTTTCTTGAGAAGAGCATACTGCTTATCCATCCAACAGTCGTATTTTCTACCATCCTATATCTTAGCGCTCGTTGAATTGCATCGAAAGTAGTATTATCAAATGCCCCTTCGATGTTCAGGAAAGCAGCGAGCACGGTGTTTTTAGCCGCAAAGGCTTTTTCAATTTCTCCTGCAAGGCTATGTAGCGCCGATTCTGTTGATTTACCTGGTTGGTAAGCAAACTGTCTCTTGTGAAGCGGGTTTCTGATCAGTGTGGTGATGATGTGCTCATCAATGATTTTTTCCATTGATTTGAGCATGAATGAGGTAAGACTGATTGGTCTGTATGCTTTGGGATCCTCTTTAGGTCGGTTTCCCAGTTTAGGAATAAATACAACTCGCGCAAGTCTCCATGGCTGCGAAATGTAGCCTTGCGCAAAACTGCTTCTGAAGATACTTACGAGGTATGGAGTTAGGGGCTCCAGACCCTTTTGTAGTAAAGCTGGAAAAATTCCGTCAGTACTGGCGGATTTAAATGGCTCAAATGAGCATATTGCCCATCTTATTTTATCGTGAGTGAAGGAATTAGTTCTATGCAGACTGTTATCGTTTGAGGGGACCCCGTTCCTCAGTATTTGGCATCCCGGAAAGTGGGTGCTGAGGAGTAGTTCGCCCGTCGTTAAGGCGTCAATTGTGTGGCGCCCATCGGGATGTTTTATGGTACTTAGGTACTCGGTGTCATTTTTAGCCAGAACTTTGTGGAGTCTGGCAACCGTGTTGGTGCATTCAACACCTTCGCAAAACCTGACCCACGAGCTCATTTTGGCAGACCTGATCCTTTTGTTGTACTCATGAAGTTTGGAGCGGTACGTTTCCCACTCTCCTGTCCTTTTGGCTCTATTAAAGAGTCTTCTTGTTGACATCCTTAGTCTCGATAGCTCCGGAGTCCACCAGGGTACTCCTTTGTTATCGTTCGTTCTTCTGAGGGGGCAGTTTTCCTCAAAAGAGGCCACTATAGCCCTGGTCACGTTGGAGACCAAGCCGTCTAGACTCAGCCAGCTGGAGGCTGTCCTGTCGATGGTGGATAGCCTCTCTCGAAGGGAGATACAGTAGTCGCCCCACTCAGTTAGCTGGGAAATTCGCCTTTCCCGGAATCTGGGTATGGGCGCTGTTACTTCGAACCTGATGTGCATGTGGTCTGACAGTGAGGTTTCATCAGATACATGCCAGTTCCTGATCCAGTTTTCTGTCCTTTGGTTACCAAAGGTTAGGTCGAGTACTTCCCGCCTGGACCTAGTTACGAAAGTAGATTTACTACCTCTGTTGAAGATGCTGAAGTTCAAGGAGGAAAAAGTTTATAATATGTACTCACCTCTTGAGTTTATGTCAGTGCTTCCCCAGACCGTGTGGTGTGCATTGGCATCACAACCGACCAGAAAAAGTGCTTTGGTCTTACCACAAAAATCCGATAGGCCTTTAAATTGTGTTGCTGGAACTTCCTCATCGCCTGGGAAGTAAGCTGACACCACCACGAGCTTCGTGTTGGTGTCGTCATTGAGAGTAACGCAGATTGCTGTTAGATCTCCGTCGCTGAATTCTGTAAGATAAATAAACTTTATGCTATTTCTGATTAGTATACATGCTCGAGCTTGTATCATATATGACTGAGGACCCGCTCACCTTGAGTCCTCTAATTTCTCCGTGTAATTGCCAGGGTTCCTGAATGAGCGCCATTCCCAGGCTCTCCCTGGTGAACCTGGCCACTACCGTATCCGAGGCTGCAATGGCGTGATGCAGGTTGGCCTGCAGCACGCCCAGGGGTACGCTAGTCGTCGGGTTCATCGGAGTCGTCCACGTTATCGAGACCCTCTGGTGCTGGATACCCTTCCTCAGTCTCCATGTGTATCACGGTTTCTGAGAGAGGGGATTGAACGTCGTCGGTTGCAGCTGTTTTGTTGCTTGTCTTGACCCGGTTCCACGTTTTGGGGTGGAGGGTGACCCTGCCAAATTTGTAATTCAGGCTGAATTCAGCCTTTATTATAGCCGCGAAGGATACCGGTTCAATCGACAGCGTAGCTGATATGCCTTCGCCCTCCCGTGCTTCACGAAGCACTCTCCGTTTGCAATTTGATTGTGCGGATTATCGCTGCCAAGAACCGCTTTGAGGGATGCTCCTGGCCATGGCTTCATGTTGCCAGCTTGCTTGGTGAGCCACTCCACTGTGGCTCCGTTTTCACACTCGATCAGGATGTGGCCTGGCCTGAATCGTATTCCGGCGAACGTCGGCTTTACCTGTTTGGCGCTCTCGGTAAGGATTTCCGCCAGTGGCACGTTTTGAATAGACGTCTTCTGCTCTGCCGTTAGTACTTCCGCTGGGTCGGTGGGTATTATGGCCACATTGGTATTTGAGGCCACCTTCGCATATGAAGCTTTCGCTTTTACTTTGCCTCCAGAGGGGGGCAGAAGAGCGACTTCTGTCGGCGGTTGTCGTGGTCTCCTTGCTCGTCGAGGGTTTCGCGGCAGTCATCTCGCCTCCAACAATGCCTCAATCACGACAGCGCTACCTTGGTCTTGGCCCACCCTTTGCCGCTTACTGTCTAGCGTAAGAGCAGGTGAGACCTCGTCCGTGGAGCGTTGTCGCTTGGCTTGAGGTGCAGGCTGATTGCTGGAGTTCAGTGATGGTTTTGCGGCTAATTCCCTCGCTTTTTTTCGGCTCATGTCCCTGTGCCAGGAACTTGAGATAGCGCTTGCATCCCGCGCCGCTGAGCCCTTTCCTAAGGGGATCCTTAGCGCCTCCTGCCCCGAAGAGTTTCGGATCTTTCTTTTTATATCTCGATGGCCTTGGTCTGGGCTCGTCAATGTCCGAGAGGTAAAGCTCCTCAGGGACACTACGTTGGGTGGCTTGATTGGTGCCATCCCGTGGCTGTTCGGAAGTGCCGGCCTTCCCTTTATTCATTTCGGAATCACTCGAAGCAGTGAGTGTCACCTTGGCTTCGGGTGTGTTGTGTATTTTAGTTTTGTTGTTTTTGTTTTTATTGTTATTCATGTTATTCCCACGAGTAGCTAGGGATAAACTGTCCACTGAAGCAGAGCCCCGCTTGCTCCGGTAAGGTCTTAGCTACCCTTGGATATAGACCCGGTATCCAAGGAGCTCCGTTAATGATGATCATTTACGCCCTGATCACCTTCCCCCGATGGGCACGGGTCGCCTGACACCCCGGGGATTTAGGCATATCTAACACCATGGACGTTCTCAGAAACATAGTATGATTACAGATCCTGAGAACGTCTGGTGTATACAGTGATACTGGGAGCTCGACTCGCCGACTCACAAAACACCTAAACATATATTTACCTGCATGGCCAGTCTTGTCTGAGAGGCGGTCCCACGATCACCGGCCTCCACAGTTTGGCCTTCATCGGAGTGAAGTTTCTAGCGCCCACCGCGGAGAGGTACTGTGGGCACTCACTCACGAACTGACCACCATGTTATTGAATTGGTCTCCTATCCAAATTAGCCCTCCATGATAGGTCAATTCGGCCATAATTTTCGACAGAATATCGCTAGCGATCTGAAATTTGATAAATGCCTAATTATGACATACACTTTGAGTTGATGGCAAGTATCCATACCTTAAATACCCTACGTAGCTATATTCAGCCATATCTTTTGATAGAATGTAGCCAAAAAAAAACACAAATTTGTATCAAATGGTAGCTATTGGATGTCCCTATAAAAAATTAAAGGTGTACCAGACCCGATCAATCTACTCCTTCCTCCCCTACAAAAAACTTGAAATTAAATATTTTGGGTTTTCGTGTCTTCTATAGGTCTGTACATTTCATTCGCACCATTAGAACTTGGTCTCGTTTTTTATCATTTCTTCAAAAATGAATAGTCGTATTTTTTTTAAATGTTAAATTACAATTTTCATCCATACTGACAGGAAAAAATCTTTAATGATTACCATTCACTTCGTATTTAACACCTTTTTGTCAGCATGCTGGCAAATTTATGTCTTATCGCCTTTTTCATTGGACACGTAACAAAATGGTGAAATAAGTGTGAAATATGATCTAGATTTTCTTTTCCTACCGTAAAAGGAGATAGTACAATAAAAATGTTGTGCCACAGAAAAAAAACCGACGGTCGTTAAAAAAAAATGTTAGGCGCTTTCAAAGCTTAATGAATTTAATGCATATAAGAGTAAAATCAATCGATGGTATGGAAAAGCTTATAATAAACAACCGATTATCATTATTTTGATTTGAATTTCTGGAGGGATTCTGTGAAAAGAGTTTGCTTAGACAAAAGTGCATTGAATAAGTGGAATCAAAATATATCTTGTCACTTTACACTTTAATAATGGTTCCCTCTTTTTTTATGTTGTCCTATAAAGCAGAGACAAGCAATTTTAAGTTTTTTTGAAATCAGGATCTCCATTTATTGTACTAAAAAACTACTTCCATTTTCAACTCAGCATGTGTGGTCTCCAAAGAACAGGAAACACACTATACACTAGCAATGTGTTATACATACGCAGTACTTAAGGTAGAATGAAACCTACTCCTACACATAAAATCTGTCACAATGAACAATTTATAGCATATTTATGGATAAAAAGCTGAAAAGTTGAATAATACCTTTACGATTTCGTTTATATAGGTACGTACACTTTCCTATATGTATATGAAATCTCTGAGAGAGCACCTACGTATGTGCACCTCGCGAGGTGTCAAATGTGTCATTAATCTTTTGATGGTTTTTGCATGTAAGTTGTACTATGGAGAGGAAACGAGTGTTCATATTTAAATTTATCTGCTTTTGTCAAAATTGAAATATCGAATGTCTTTGTTGTTCGTCTATTGAACTTGGCGTTTTTACAATAAAAGCAAATTTTGAATTATTGGTGAATGGTTGCACGGTGCATTGGTCTCGTTGGTTTATTAATCGATGTGTGCAGTCTGGTGTCATTAACCGTGCTAATGTATAGCTCTGATATTTCTCTGATACGATGATGTAGTCATTGAAGAAGCTTTCTTAATGTCGAATGATTTATCTAGAATATTTGACATTTAAATGCACTTAAATATGTCATTCTCTCGCAAGGTTAGTAAACCCAATTGTTTTCATGTAAGAATGATTGTTACGGTGCTTTGTAAGCAAGAGAAGCAGAAAAGGCTAATTTCGGGCGCGGTCTGAAATTTTGATACCTTCTTTCAGGCTAGTAATCTGACGGGAAGGGTTGTGTTCTGATTCTATCCGTTCCTATATGCATACATAATATGTTTCATGACTTCGATACGGACATACGTATTTATGTGAGGCTTGATTAAGTATAATACCAGAGCAAATAGCTATAATATCAGAGAAAACTTCATATATTAGGATATAAAAAGGAATTAACTAGTCGTATTGCTAACCATTAGCTGTATAATAAACTCTCCTTTGAATTGAGTAAAGGGATTAAACATGTCGTTTGTGCGACATAAAAAAAAAAAGAGTTGTGGGATTTGAAAGAATGTATCGATGGATGGAGGAAAAAGGTAAAGCTTGTGGAATATGCATGCATGAAGAGGGGTACCACTCTAGGACGTGCAAAACGCACATTTTTTACTTAAAATTCGGAATCAGCTGCCCAAAATTGCCTTAGTGATTCCGCCATTCTAATTCGACGGTTATTTCCGAAAAAAATGGGCTGGCTAGCAATCCAAATTTCTTTCTTGTTTTTTACCTCAAATTTGAAACCTGCGACCTAATATTACCTTAAAGTGTTTGCCGTACCGATTCGACGTGTATTTTCCGAGAAAAGGGGATAATTCTATGGCAGGCACAAAATGTTTTCAGCATTGGTCTCACGAATCAGTGACCAAAAATTACTTTAGTGCTTCTACTACGCCAATTGGATGGAGTGGGACAATTGGAATATTTTCAGAAAAAATTGGGGAACCATTCTTGGGCGTTCTACTTTCAAGTTTTACTTCTAGTACTGATCTTTTTGCGAAGTCCGAGTATGAGTATTATGCTGGAAATAGAATGAGAGAATGAGAGAGAATGCAGGCCAATGCAATTTAAAAATCTTTTATAGCTGTTGCTGCCTACATGACGTCATTCATTTAAATTGCATTGGGCTGCATTATCATTGCTGCTGCTGTTACTGTTGCTGCATCCATCCTATTTCCAGCATTAGTATTCATACGGCCTATGCAGAATGTAGGCAAACATACATATAGGGTGTTTTTTTTATAGAGGTGTGGTTTTCAATAACAAACAAAACACATATAATTTAATGATATGGCCAAGAACTTAGCTTTATTATAAAGATAAAGGTTTGCCATTATGTTTTTGAAATGTTTTTGAAAATTCCAGCCGAGAGGCCCAATTTTCGATCACCTTTTTCAGCAATTGGGCCCGTATGTCAGCAATAACGCGCCGAATATTCTCTTCCCAGGCATCAATCGTCTCGGGCTTATCTGCGTAGACAAGCGACTTCACATAACCCCATAGCGGTGTTAAATCGTACGATCTTGGAGACCACGCCACAGGCCCACGACGCGAGATAATGCGCTCACCAAAAGTTTCCTTCAATAAAGTGATTGTTTCGTTGGCTATATGGCATGTAGCGCCGTCTTATTGGAACCACAGATCGTCCACATCAACATCCTCCCAATTCAGGCAATAAAAAGTCATTAACCATGGCTCTATAGCGTTCCCCATTGACAGTAACATGATGGCCGGCTTAATTTTTGAAGAAATATGGACCAATGATTCCCTCTGCCCATAGAGCACACCAAACAGTGATTTTTGGAAGATGTAACGGCGCGCGTCTCAATAATGGCTTATCATCACTCTAAACGCGACAATTTTGTTTATTAACATGCCCATTCAACCAAATTTTCCTGTGAAAATCGGGATCGGTGGCCATCTCTTTTTGGGCACGATTTGCAAACGTTGTTCCGGAGTTAGTCTATTTATTATGAAATGGCAAACTAAACTGAGCATAAATCAAGTGATAGCTGTCAAAAAACCAACTCCACAGAAAGTTATGCCAGATTGAAAACCACACGTCTAAAAAAACACCCTATACATACACTGTTCCTGCTCTCGTGTGCAGTCGTCACGAAGGCAGGAGAAGTATATTTTTTCTTTTTGTTGTGTACTTTCACTCATCCATTATTTATACTCACAACAATTAATGTCAAATACACGGCAATTGTACGTTGTATTGAATGATTGTTTACTTTCCATAGTTGCGCCATATTTTGCCTGGTTACGCCATCATATGAAAATGGGTAATGATTTTTCTAGTTTGCATATACAGTAGAATCATTACGTAATTTCATACAATGGCGTAACGAAGCAAAATATGGCGTAACTATGGAAAGTAAACAAATAGTATAGTGATTTTAGCTGAAAAAATGATGAAACCTAAACATCCAAAAAAAACTGACTTTTGATGCCAAATTGTTCTATGGTCTGACCGCATTACGCAGTAAAAAGTTAGAGTCTTTTGCGCGTCACATTTGGGGGGAGGGGGTGGCAAAGGTGTGAAATTATGATTTTTCGCAAATATCTTGTTAACTGTAATATTTAGACTCACGCCTCAAGAACGCTTCCAAATTATCAAAATTTACTTCGAAAATCAGTCGTCGATTCGCGCAACTTATAAAGGACTTTTTATGGTATACATAATCATCCATCTGAGCAAGCCATCCGTCGAATTTCGAATAGATTTCGTACCACGTACGTATACACTCTAAATGTCTAAATGATGCGAAAACACCAACACGTCGAAGAAATCATCAAAAAAATCAACCATCATTAAAATTAAAGTTTGGTGATAAGTTGATTTCAAGAAATGGGCCTGTCTGTCAATTGGCCTTCAAAGTCGTGCGATTTAACACCACTCGATTATTTCCTGTGGGGTTACATTAAATCACAGGCTTATCCTGACAAACCAGCAGCAATTGACGCCTTGGAGGCCAACATTGTTCGCGTTATTGGTGAAATACGGCCAGAAGTACTCGAAAAAGTGGTCCAGAATTGGACGTCAAGAATGCGCTTCGTCAAGAACAGCCGCAGTGGCCGTATGCTTGAAATCGTTTTCAAATGTTAAATGTATGACATTTATCATTCCAATAAAAGAAAAAAATTGATTAACAGTTCATATTTAGTGTCTTTTTTTTAATTTGAAGTTCTATCAGTCTTAAAAAAATACACCCTCTACATACATCATACATTAACATTAGATATGTCGGGCTGAGGTTGCATCGCTTATTTAATATGTATTAGATTTCTATCCAAGCAATGTATGAATAGGTATCAAGCATTTTCAAAAATTTTCTGAGTAAATATTTTTATTTGCCCTTATTCCAACCTAACCCCACAAACATTGTTTTGTCGGCGCAACGAAACTTTTATGAAGACAGAAGTAAAAGAATGGGAGGGGATTAAATACAAGTCGTAGGTACGCCCGCAAAAAACTTTTAGCCCGAGGAGAGCGAAGGGTATCCAAATGTCGGCCGCGCCCGAAATTAGCCTGGGTCTCGTTTTGTTTTATCCGTCTTACGTTGGAGTAGGTTCATGGACCAACTTTTTTTTTTAAATCTCAAAGGAAGTGGTGGTAAATATCGAAATTCCATTTTGTATGAGAGTCACCTGTTGTAATCAAGTTTTCATCGACAACATTTCATTTTAATGGGAATATATTTAGTTGTCATTGGATCAAATATAGTGTACCTCCGTTTTTACGTTCCCAGAGAATTAATTGGCCTAGAAAATTTAGTTTACGGTTCGGCAGGCTCTTTCTACTCCCCTTTTTTTTTGTGAAAAATATTGCCTTTGTTTTGGCTTGATTTATTTTTATTTTTCACTTATGGTAGTATTACTACAGCCTTTCAAGGCTATTTTTCAGTGATGCGATAATTGCATCCGGATTCGTTGTGCTTGTGTATATGCATAGTCGTCAGCATGCATAGCTATTTCACAGTAAAGGGACATCTGAGGTATAATTGTTCTATAGAGTGTGGGACTTAGGCCCCTGTGGGACTCCAGCTTCGAAATTTTATTTTTCTGAAAATTTATTTCAATTTTGACAACCAAGGTCCGGTTGGTAAGAAAACTCTTAACCATTTTAACCAGGTAGATTGGAATCGGTTCCGAAGTTTCAGCTGATTCACAATTTTCAGGCTGGTTGGCGAGAATATGAAAGCGATTCGAGGACATGTCGTCGACTTTCTTTAATAGCTTCACTTTACTTCTCAGTACGTAGATATAATTAATATTTTTTAATTCTAGGGATGTGTGTGATTTCCAAAAATAAATTTCCAAAATCTCATAATTTCTTTTTTTTTATCCCACTACAATGTGAATCCATTGTGGGGCGCTACTAGGGTTCAAACCGTACAGTTAAAGTAACTAATATGAAAAGTCGCATAAAACCTGTTTACAAGTTTTTAAGAATGACATACAATTCCAATAGCGCTCATAAATTCGGGCACTACTAAGAGAGTGGTATCGAGATATTCTTGACTATTAATTTTTTACCGTTGCGTCATGAGTCCTTTTCAGCGATTTTTTGCAGTTTTAGCCAGAGCCAAATTATACTTTATTCTTCAATATTTTTGTGAAGGTAATCGTTGTGGAGATTTCGATAAAACTTTGTGGAGATTTCGATAAAACTTTGTTGGGAACACGAGGTATTTAATGACCCTCTTATACTCCAATAGGTAGGCTCAAGTTAATGGGACCTATTGGCAGTCTGTTTAAAATCGCAAGAGCTATATAAGTTTGATATGTATACACTTTTCACTATATAAGATATTCATAAAACGTACAGGCGAAGCTTCCTTGTGTAAAGTAAATGGTAATAATTTGCGGAAAAATCCAACTTGTACTACACCAGGGTTTGGCCAAATTAGTGTCTACATTTCCTGACGTAGAAATTTCATAAAATAAATTTCGTAAAAAAATCATGCTAAACAACGTTTTATTGCCACAAATGATAATTTTAGAAAACTCCCCTTAAAGCAAATCATGCCAGAAAATGGGTTTTAAATATATTTTATTTTTATTTTTAGGAGTCGTTTTCGATTTCCTAACTTCCCTCCATTCTTCGCAGAAGTTCAGTTCATCTTCGCGAAAAGAGTTCTTCAGTTGTTTCGATTGCATGGATTTACATTACATTGAGTGGAAAAACTTTCTAATAAGATCGTTTCAGTAAGATAGGGCCGTAATACCCACTGCCAGAGCCTCAATAGCAACCCCTCGCAAATTGCTTCCTGGGAGAATAATATCGGGATTTGAAGACGTCGCAGTTGGTACATCAATTTAACTAGGTCATAGCAATTTTATTGTCTCTCGGATTCTTGTAATCACGCATTTTGTCTGGCTGTGGCAGACGTAAATTTTTGGCTGGAAAGTTTTTTAATTCCTCAACATTTAATGTCCATTGACTTGTGAACTTTCTGTACCAATAAATTTTATTTATAAAGTGACACTAGGTGTTCAGGTTCCATAATAGTAGAAATTCTGAGATAATGGGATAAGAGATGTTGCTCTTAAGTCTTAAACATTATCGTCGGGATGTACACACGCTCTGCCATCAAAGGTGGTGTCCACATTGCAGACAGAGCGCATCAGTCATCTATTGTTGCCTTCTTCTAAGGCTGGTTAACTTTTCCTGACATGGCACGATGAGCTTGGAAAATTTCCTTACCGAATCCACCGTAACAATAGTATTCCGACTATCTCACCCTTTCCTCAAAACCGCACCTTTTCTGTATCTCTTACCGTTTTTTAAATAATCGCAAAAAAAAACGGAAAAATGCGCCCCCCCTTTTTTAAAGGCTGCGGAGATCCAATCGGTTGGGACTTTTAATGCCATAATCTGGGGACCATCCCCAACCATAATCCAGAAAAATTTCCGATGTAGGATTTTTGCCGACCAAATATGCCATTTTTCTAGTCTAAGTGGTCGGCAAAAATCCTACATCGGAAATTTTTCTGGATTATGGTTGGGGATGGTCCCTAGATTATGACATTAAAAGTCCCAACCGATTGGGGGTCCGCAACCTTAAAAAAAGGGGGGAAAGGGGGCATTTTTCCGTTTTTTTCTGATTATTTCAAAAACGGTAAGAGATACAGAAAAATGGTTTGAGAACGAATAAAAAACTACATAAAATTACCTTTGCAATGATATATAACACATTAGAGTTTAATTGAACATTTCGGCGTTAGACTAGAAAATAAATTAGAATATTTTCATTTTAGGCCTTTTTTAAAAGTTCCATAACTTTTGAAAGAATGCTAATTCAGCCGTAAAATGTTGTATAAGTATTCACAATAAGTTCAAGATTATGTTAAGGTAAACATTGAGTCGCTCAGGTCAAGGGCCCCCATTATCCCCCCATTTAAATTTGTCAAAACGGCATATCCATAACTCCCCCCAAAATTGGAGCAGAGGGCTAAATTTTGGTTTGTTGCGATTGGAAGTCATAGTCACCCCACCAACCAAAAATCAGCTCATTCGGATAAAAAGTAAGGGTATCTCCCATACAAAGTGACACATCAGGAGTTTGTTCTACGTTCTACTAATTTTATAAACTATAGCACAAGATTGTCTTGGGTACCTCCCATACCCTTAGTTTTTATCCGAATGAGCTGATTTTTGGTGGGTGAGGTGACTATGACCTCCAATCGCAAAAAACCAAAATTTAGCACTCTGCTCCAAATTTGGGAGAGTTATGGACATGCCATTTTGACAAATTTAAATGGGGGATAATGGGGGTCCTTGACCGGAGCGACTCAATGTTTACCTTAAAATAAGCTGACCAGACGTACAGCGTTTTGCTGTACAGTACAGCATTTTGACTTGTCGTACAACATTAGCAAATGTACAGCAAAGTGTACAGCATTCCCAATGCCACCCAAAGAAACTTAAATCCCTACATAATAAGCTCCTCGGTGAGGCCTATGAGCCTATGTCCGTGTTGTCTGTTTTAAAGGTGGTTTTCCCAAGATAATCGCACTTTCATGCGGCAAACGTTCATTTTCGATCATTTTTAAACGATCGTTCATCTCTAATTATTGCACTTGTAGAGCCCTACCTATCCGCGTCAGACAGTTACAGCTGCCCAAATCGCCATTTCGAAATCTGTCCACAGACTTGTGAAGCACCGCACTGTCCATATTTGGTGAAAATTTCAAGGCTCTAGCTGTCAAGTTTCAGAAGTTACAACCGTCAAAAAATGCGACTTAACGTGTGAAGTTTGACTCCCTTGCGATCGAGATTTAGCGAGATAATCGCAATTTTATGTTTGTCAATTCATTTTCGGTAACTCGGGAATACTTTGACCGACTTATTTCGCACTCTTGTACTTTGTAGTAGCTACCTACCGCTCACATTTCCTCCAAATTTCAAAGTCCTATGCCTGCCCATCTGCGTTCGGTAGTTACAGCTGCCCAAATCACACTTCAAAAAAATTTCAAACATCTATAACTGCCAAGGTTCAGAAGTAACAGCCGTGGAAAGATGCGATTTTAATTTTTCTCAAAACTATGGAAAAATCACTGTACTATATCTGATTCCCCTATCAACCTTGGAAAAGAAGATGCAAACTAAAGGACTCTGAAGAGTTTCCAGATAAAGTTTTTTCCCATAATATGACCATCAAATCTAATTAAATGGCAGGGGAATGAGGTATCAGTTTATCTATTTTAATAAACGAAACGAAGCTTTTAAATAAATAGGTACAAGGAGGGGTAATTACGTATAAACCACTATGCACCTGATTTCTGTCTGAGGGTCTCGGATAGTCAGAGACAGGGAAAGAGCCATCATCATCCGCTCAATGATACTGAGACTGCAAAGTCGAACACAGAGATTCAAAAGTTAAAAAATCATTGAGTATTGACTGTCTAGAAAGTGGAAATCGTAGGCGAATTGGAAGCAGGGTCATTATCAATTTTCCTTTCTTGAAATATTGCTTTAAAATGTGAAACATATTTTCTAACAAAGTACCAATTAAAACTGACGGGAAAACTTAGTTTTTGTTGAAGACTGGACTCACATACCTACTTCTACCCCTAAAAAACCGTGGCTCATGGTATTGAAATAATTTTGAGTTTGCCCCTTCTACACGAGATCCTGACTACGCTACGCCTTTGCTTGTAATATCTGTGTTAAAGCATACATTTGTACTTCACTTGCCCATTATGTTTTGCCAATGAGAATTGAGAAGTATAGGGCTCTTTGAGAGATGATATAGACGTTATCAACAGAACCTTGCTTCCTCAAGGTTCACCACACATTTTCCAGAATATTGGCTACTATTCTTTCTCAATTATGTTTACGAAGATATCACTTATGAAAGGAAGGAGAATATGTGGTCGTTCTATGGCATGCCGCTTAATGTGATCATATTGGGACCTTGTTGTTTTGATAACAATAGCCTAATGATAGCAATAAGCGAATATGTTTGAGTACTTGTACGATTGCTACCAACAAAAAAGGGCTGCAAAGGTATGGTTTACCAGTCTTTTATCACATAAATCATGGTATTGCATGGGTATATTGCAAAGCTCGCTATAATTACCGCAATTTGAAGCAAAATTTCCGATGAAGATACCGTTTTCTACTAGTAGCCTAATCGAATGGTGAAACGCCACCACGAAATACCATCGCAAAAGTTCCCAGCGTTTGTTACTACACAAACTACTCCATACTAAGAGCTTTTTAGGATCTGTTCTTGTAAAAAGCAAATTGATAAAAATCTGTTTTATATTGTTTAAAAACTCGAAAATTTTCTACTGGAAAGGTCAAAAAATGAATTCAGCGTATGTTAAATGTATGGGAAATTTTGGGTTTTTGAAAAATGATCACAATAACTGAATGATAACATTATGCGTGATTCCATTAAGCGGCGTCGACTGTATTATACTTTCTTGATATCGGCGCGAAGGGGGGGGGGGGGGCGTTTGCTCGGAAACCGAATTCTGCACGTGTACAGCATTGGGCCTTTGGGAGTCTGGTCACTTTACCTTAAAATGATCTTGAACTTATTGTGAATATTTATACAAAGTTTTACGGCTGAACTAGTATTCTTTCAAAAGTTATGGAGCTTTTCAAAAAGGATGAAAACATGTATTCTAATTTATTTTCTAGTCTAACGCCGAAATATTCAATTAAACTCTAATGTGTTATATATGTATCATTGCAAAGGTGAATTTATGTAGTTTTTTTCATCCTCAGACTATCTTTCTGCATCTCTTGTCGTTTTTGAAATAATTACAAAAAATCGAAAAAATTCCCTCCCTTCCACCCTTTTTTTTTTAAGGTTGCGGACCCCCGATCGGTTGGGACTTTTTATGCCATCATCTGGGGACCATCCCCAACCATAATCAAAAAAAAAATCCGATGTAGGATTTTTGCCGTTCGATGGCCATATTTTGGTCCAATTTTCTTGGACTATTATGTTATATAGAGCCCGGATTTTCGTGCAGTAAAAAATTTAAAAACGTTCAGTAAAAATCCTGAAACATGCGAAATCGTACAATATAAATTCCCAAATGTGCGTTTTGTGTCCAAAAAATCTGTTTTATAGGCTTTTAGAAGCTCAGACTTTGCAGCAGCCGGTGAAGGAAAAGTATACTCTGTAAGTCTTTTTTCCAGTAAAATTTTACTAGGCTGATTCTAGTGCATAAAATCACTATCATTCTAGCGATTCTGAAAAAGTAGAACTGTAATCCACTATTTTGAACTAGATTGAATGTAATATCGAGCGAGTCTCGAACAAGACCTAGAAATTCAGTACAATTTTACTAGTCTTTCAGCAAATAGGTTATATATTCCTAGAAAAGCAGTAAATTTAACTGATGCACTATTAATTTTTGGTAGAAAACAGTTCTAAATAGTTCTCTCTCTCTTATTTTCAATTTGGCCAGTTGATTAGTTGCCAGTCTGTTGTTGAGTTATTGAGTTACTAGCTGTGAATTAGAGGTAAGTAGTCAAAACCGACAATGAAAATTACCTCTGCATGTTCTGGTATGAGAATCAAATAAGATATGTATTTGTTCATGTTTTTTTCTTATTTCCGTGGGAAGCCGGTTTGCCTTTCAATAAATTTTCGGATGATGAAGTAAAATATTTTCAGAAACGAATGAAGTAAAATATACTTTATCAAATTAACTGGATTATCTAGTTAATTCTGATGAAATCTAGTAAAATTCACTAGATAATAAGTGAATTAGACTATCAATTTAACTAGATGATCTATTAAAATCTAACGAAATCTAGTAAACTTCACTATCATAATCATTTAAATACAGCTGACTGGTTCACTAGAATTCTAGTTATTGAGTCCTAGATTATCAATTTATTTAACTAGATTTCTATCGAAAAAAATTGCTGGAGTTCTAGTAAAAATTTTTTCACTAGATTCGCAACTAGAAAATCTAGGAGCTAAAATCTAGTTGTGGATTACTGGAATCTAGTTGAAAAAGACTTACAGTGTACTTTAAGAGGACTAGCTCTAAAAAAATTAAATAATTTCTACTTAAATACGGAACACTTTCAATATTTTAACCTAACGTAGGCTTCTCCCCATAAAATGCTCTCTAGATCTCATTTCAAATAGGTTTATTAGTTAAGGATTCATCGCACAGCCTTTGGCTTTATCTTATTCGTGAATGAATCGTTTTCTAAGGGACAGATGTTCCTATTTGAGTTAAAGTTTAGTTAACCACCAATTAATCAACATGCACTCCACAAACAACAGATGCAAAATTGTATGAAAATCAACTGGCATTTGACGAAATTTCCATATGGGGATGGATTTTGTCTAGTCTTATTACTTTTATTCTCTTCTCAAAATCTCTATCAAAATATTCTGCAAATTTCCATATTTCTTGAAAAAATATCATGAAAGAGGTTCAAAAATGGAAATGTGCGGTTTCATTAAAAAACCCTAAAACGTGCGATTTCTTGCAATATTCCCTGAAAAATGCAATTTCGTGCATTAACGTGCAATCTCACGAGAATCCGGGCTCTAGAAATTATCCTGAGTAACTTCGTATGGATTCATGGTAACATATTTCGAAAGAAAATGTTATTTGTTATTTCATTCTATTGTTTTGCCAATTTCAATACTAATTATTGTTTCTTTCTTTCCAGGTAAGCATCTCAAAAACGTGAATGATAAGCCAATATCGTAAGCGAATCTAGTTATAAAGTTAACTATTTAATTAAATGTAGTGTTCCGATGCCATCCATTTCTGGATATTTTTTTCAAGGATTAACTAGGAGAACTCTTGGGTAAACCTTAGCTAAGATTGGTCAATCACGAAAAATCTTTTTTAGGCAAACTTAATTCAGATGGGTTGGTTTGTATGGCAGTTTGTATGACGTAGTGTTTCGACTCCATCCGTCCCGGATATGTTTTGATATATTACTACAAGGAAGATAGGGCCTGCTTTGGAAATTTTGTCTGAGGATTACCCAATTATATTCAATCACCAAATTATGAAATGAAAGTCAGAACAACGCAAATTTCCTTAAATTTAATTCAAGAAAATATATTTTGGGAATGATAAAAGAATATTCATATAAACAAAGAAATTTCAAACGCTATTTATTGACTACGCTCATTCTTTGAATAGTTTCATCATATAATAGCCTCCGCAAAATCGCACACAAAGAAGTTCACGGACCACGGATCATCCATTCCCGCATATATGATCAATAAACCGAGCATTGCACTGACTAAACGTCCATAAAACCCAGCGGGGAGTCAGTCAATCTCAATCATATCCATAAAATATTCTCTCAATGCTTCGCCAACTATATTCAAGCAAAATAGATGGTTTCCATGAAAAGCCTTAACAGCTATAAACTATATCGGAAGTTATGATTATTACTATTTTATATTTTCCTATAACTCTCATTAAATAAGCTTAGCCGTTTAGAGTATGTAGATTTTAATGACACATGTGGATTTAACAGCTCTATTACAGTTGCGCATAGAAAGATTGTTCGTTTGCAGGCTCTAGTCTAGCAAAAGTTCGTATTCATTTCGAAGAAGGTAAGAAGTTCTAAAACTTCTTTAATTAAGCACATATTATGTAAATTAATTTTCTTTTTTTTTCGAAGCGGCATCTTTTATTATACAAAAGGGGATCTCTTATTAAGAAGTCTTCAGTTATATCTTCTAATGTTTGGAAGCGTCTTGGCATATGGTGTGTATTTGATATTCAAAACAGCGTCTGACATCGATTTGGTGATTGTGTGAAAATTAGGTTTCATGGGTTGAAGAGTTCTTGATCTTGAAATCTTCATATGCATGTAATTTACATTGACCAAACTAACAGACTCTACAGATATTTTATCTATAATGTACATACTTATGTGTGTATATACATTGGGAAATTTACATTGAACGTTCTCGCGTGTGTGCTTCTTCTAATTATATGGAAAAGAAAATTTAAATTTCAAATTTGGACTGATTTTTGCTAAAAGATAAACGCATACATAAAAACAAAAACAAAATTCGTTAACAAAAAAAAAAACCATTCACATATTTCATCAAAATTTGACATCTTTTAGGCGAATTTATGATTAGCCTGGTTCATATATATTTCTTTTCGATAAAGAAATTCAACAAATTGTACGCCTACAATCGATAACCTCAAATTTAAATTAACTACGTATATTTCTCTATTCCATTTTTACGACTTTTTCATAGTTTAATTTATTTTCCAATCACCACCAACAACAAAATTTATGCACAGTCTGACCTGTTAAATATGGAGGTTGTTAGCATAACGAGATGCTCGTTGAAAATTGATAGTAATCCCATTAAAAACTCAATGTTCTAATCGAAAATATGGAGAATTTATGCAAATTAGTGTTTGCTATTGAGATGCGGATTTGAGACAGAGATTCAGGTGTGTGATTATTCTCTGGCTAAATATTTTGTCAGGAAAAAAACTCGGGACTGCGTTTTTTTTTGTGGTGCTCCGGCATAATGTCTATGAACTTGATTTTCTTTGAATTTCATTTAACGCTTTGTGAAACAAGTGGTATAATATGGTTCTTCGTTAAGAATTTGTGTTTATATTATTATTCGATATAAACTTAGTTCATTATTGTTCGCAGGTTTTCATTTCTAAACTAGAAAAATAGTAAAATGAAGTCAATCTGGAAATTTCATTTCCATTTCAATTTTTAAATGATTTTCACTTTGTTTTGTCGGGACATTTGTTCTTTTAAAAAGCAAACTAGTGTCAAATAAAAAGACAATAATATTGAACATCCAAAGAGACAAGTTTTAATTTAGGAGAATCAATGCAAATGCATAGCCACGAAATAAATGATCAATGTCCCGAACATTGCAAACCTGATCTCTTGATTAAGCACAGCGGGGAGTATGGCAATCACATAAATAAAATACATACATACATTTATATTTAACTTGAAATATGAAGTGTAACAGATGAATTTTTAATCTGAAAAAAATCTCCTAAACGTGTCAGGACAACACACTTTGATCTTTTGTGTCGCGCGGTTTGGCAAACCCCAATCAATGTTAATCTAGAAGAACAGACAAAATTGCACCATGGGGGCTGTCATAGAACCCACCCCTAAAACTAACAATTTCTTACAAAAAAAATGTTTCTTTATAGATCTTCCTACTATCTTGCTCACATAAATATTGTGTCTCTATCTAGAAATGAAAGATATTTTAAAACGATCACGGATTCATCAAGAAGACATGGTTTCTTTTAACACATTCAATTTTACTGTACGAAATGTGGTGTGTATGGAATAGTATAGTACAATTGGCTTAAAATATCCCCAACCTAAACATAAAAAAAAAAAATTGTTGATGCCAAATTGTTGAATACACTGCCTAATATACGCAGTAAAAAGTTACACTTATTTGCGCCATGGGTTAAGGGGGGAGGGATGGGCAAAAGGGTGAAAATTCATTTTTTGCAAATACCTGAAAAACTATGAGTCTGACCTTAAAATGTCCTGAGGATGAAACAAACTACATACAATTACCTTTGTAATGATATATAACACTTAAGGGTTTGTGTTCGTAGAGACGGCTCATGTAATGATCGCCCAGCGATCAAAGTTGAAGTTTTCGGAAGATTTTTTTGAAAAAAATTGCTAATAGTAGATTTACAAGCCGTCCCCTATAAGGGACACTATGCACAGCGGTCAGTTGACGAATGAAAAAATCGATACGACCAAATTGTATTGTATCCGGTGAAAATACCCACACCAGATAATTAGTGAAGTAATTTGACGGATATGGAATAGAAACCAATGAAACTTTTAAGTGGCATGTAAAATATTTACAAATTAACTCATTACTTGGTTTGAATCCTCTATTTTCTTTAGTGAGCAGATCGATGACCTATCCTCCTCAACTCCAAAACTTCTTTAAACGACATGAGCATGTTTTCCCCTATATATGAAATAAATACTTAATGCCCTCCGCTTGAATTTAGTGTCCAAAATAAAATCTAATTAGTTCTCCGCGCATAAATTGTTAGCTGCTTAATTTGGAATCATCACATTGTTCGAAGGGTATTCCGCGGGCTCGGTTGCCCGTTGACTATCAGGCTCGGTTGGTAACGCTGCTTTCCCGACTTATGACGGTTCAAATCAGGTATTACTAGCACAGACATTACTTCAAGCAGCTAGGAATCAGCACTCTTTTGTTTCAACAGCTAGCCCTTTTGAGACCCGGAGCCGAGGTTTGAGGCCAGTCAGCCATAGCAAATCTGCATCGGGAAACGCCGCAATGGCTTTGTCTCCCTCCTCTGTGGAGCTCGTGTTGATGGTGAAGCCACTCACAAAATTTCTCAATTCCATGACATGGACAAGACCCCACTGAGGAGGTCGTTGACCAATACAAACGTTTATTTAGTAATTTCGAAAGCAAGTGCTAGATCGTCTAGACTAAAAATGCAACTCACATCAGCAGTGAAAGTCTCCTTTTAAGATCCCCTGGTTGGCATCACGAGGGGTATAGCAGAAATGTTGAAGTCTTCAAAAAGACGGCCCACCGATTCTATACTGCTCAAAACAAAATAAGGGCCACTGATAATTTTCTGATTATTTTTCTGTGGAAAAGGAAAATCATAGTTTTGTTGGTCTAATTTAATAAAACAATATGTTTTTCATTAAATTTAATGAATTTTATTGAATTTTGACTAAAAGTTACACTTTTTTTAGCATTTTTTCGGATTGCTTACTTTTTGCGATCATGTAATCGTTACAATAACAATTATTTTATATGTCTAATCTGTAAAAAAAATTGATTCTTTGGTTTTTTAGTATCGAGTATGGCCTTTTGATATGCATTCTCGAAGCCTGGACGGAACGCTTTCAATAAGCCGATAGACGCTTTCTTTTGATATCTTGTCCCAATACATTTTTGACAACTGGATCAGCTGTAGCTGATTGTGTATGTCCTCTTCAGCGGCCCGCATCCGGTGTTTTAATTGATCCCAAGGATGTTCTATCGGATTTAGGTCCGGATTGTTGGCAGGCCACTCCATGACCTCAATATTGGCCTCCTCGAAAACAGACATTGTCGCCCGGGCGGTATGTGGTCGTGCATTATCCTTCTTCCTTGCCTCGTTCTTTATACCGCTCCATGGTTCCGCGTTGCTCGACCTGCGGTGTAGGCACATCGTCCGTTTTGGCGATAATTTCTCAGCATATTTCTACAGGCAGCTCTATCTTGGATCGTGTCTTCGCCGAGACCAATGCGTTGTTGTTGCTTTTTCATTTGACACATCCAGGTGTTCTTCGGTCTGCCTCTGGCCTTGGGTCCATCAAGTGGAACTTCCATTGATATCGCTCTCTTTGCGGGGTTCTCAGGCGGACGCCTTTGAACATGGCAATACCAATCCATTCGTCGGTCTTCGAGCTTTTCGGTGATTGGTTGGTCTATGGACAAGCTGCCTCGGATGTAGCTACTCTTGATGTGGTCCCTTTTGGTTACACCAACTGACATGCGTAACATTTTCATTTCAGTCGCTGTCATTTCTTTCGCGTAACCTTCATACATGGTCCAGCATTCTGATCCATACATGAGTGCGGGACGTACAACCGTTTTGTACAACTTGCCCTTTAGCTTCAGTGGCATTTTCTTATCGCAGAAAACTCCAGAGTTTTCTCTCCACCTCATCCACCCAACCTTTGTGCGATGTTTGATGTCATCATCGCATGTAGCTCCGCTGTTCACCATCGAGCCAAGGTACTTGAACTTGGTACAAGACTTAAGCTGCTCTCCTTTGACGTACATATCTAGTATCGGTGCATCTGGGTCTGAGAATGGGCAGCATAAGAACTCAGTCTTTGTTATACTTACCCTCAGTCCATGATCCTCCAGAATGTCACACCATTTTGTAAGCGCAGCTTGCAAGGCAACGATGTTTGGGCTACTGAGGACTATATCATCAGCAAAAAGAAGAGATATTTCTAGGCCGGAGACACGTGTTAATAAGTAGCACATGATGATGTTGAAGAGCAACGGACTCAATACACTGCCCTGGTGTACTCCGACATTCACCGGAAATTCTTCTGATTCACCGGCTGTGCATCTAACCTTAGTCGTAGCTCCATCATACATGTCTCGTATCATCCTGACGTATGCCTCGGGGACATTAAGTGCTCTCAAGGCCAACCATATCAGATCACGAGGTACTCTATCGAATGCCTTCTCCAAATCGATGAACACAAAGTACAAGTCCTTTCGTGCTGCTCTATACTTTTCCATCGCAATACGAATGCACTGAATCGCATCGACTGTAGATCGACCTTCAACAAAGCCGCATTGATTGTCATTCAACCGCACAATCTTTCTCAATCGGTTGCAGACAACTCGCTCGTAGATCTTTAGTGTATGAGGTGTTAACTTTATAGCCCTATAGTTGTTGAGTTTGCGTGAGTCTCCCTTGTTCTTATAGAAAGGAAGAAGAAAACTTTCCCTGAAAGCATCAGGCATCGGTTGCCCACCTTTGATTTTGTTGAAGAGAACTGTGAGCCAACTAAGCCCGACATTTTCCATTTTCAACCAAAATTCCGCGGGGATTTTGTCCGGTCCGACTGCCTTTCCGCGTTTCATCTGATGCATTGCCTCCATCACCTCTTCCTCTGAGATATCTTCAATATTTGTGGTATTCGGCTCAACATCTCGAAAAGCTGCTCGAGGAAATTCTTCATTTAGAAGTTCGTCAAAATACTCTCGCATCCTGGTACAAATTGCCGTATCGTCAATCAGCAACATTCCTTGCGAGTCCTCCACGTACTTTGGCGCCTGTATTTCCCGAGCGTTCCTTCTCCTTTGGGCTGCGACCCTAAATATCCTGGCGTCGTGCTTAGGTCTCTCGCGCAAAGACGGTCCTTCGGTCGCAGTCTGAGTTTCTAATTCTTGGTAGAATTTCTCAGCTGCCTTCGCCTTTGCTTGAGCTACCAAGCGCTTTACTTTCTTCCGGCATTGCATATAATTTTCGCGAAGTTGAACCCGTTCGGCTTCACTGCTTGACTCACATTTCGTCCATGCCTTAAATGCGTTCGATTTGGCTTGCACTGCTTCCTTAGTTTCGGTGTTCCACCACCATGTTTCTTTCTTCGTGTGGAGTGGACCTTTCGAAACTCCAAGTGCCTTTTCCGCCTCACCTACTGACATTTCAGCGAAACTATTCCACATTTGTGTTGGACTGTGCTCGGTGCAGTTTATGTTGTTTTGAAACCACTCCGTCATTTTATCAATGAATGGAGTTACTACAGGTTCAAAGTTGTCGTTTGTGAGATTGTGCCACTTGATTTTTTCGACAGGCTTGGGAGTTCTTCTATTTCTTGCTCCTCCTGCTTTCAAAATAAATTCTGACAGGAGCAAACGATGTTGGCTGACGACAGATTCACCCAAGATCACCTTGCAGTCTCTTACCCACCTTCTCATAAAATCGAAACAGAGGTGGTAATCGATCTGCGTTTCGTGTTTCCTATCTCCGTGTCCACTACTGTAGGTGATTAGGTGTCTCTCGTTTTTCACAAACCATGTATTTAGGATGACCAAACCATGCGATCTGCACATGGTCAGAATAGCTTCACCTTCGTCATTTCTGACCGTTGAAGGGCTACCCTTTCCACCATGGCAATCCTCGTAATCATAATTTGATTCACCCACATGGCCATTTAAATCTCCTCCCAAGAACACCAATTCGGTATCTGGAATGGTCTGAATTAGGGTGTCAACGTCGTTCCAAAATGCCTCTTTTTCTTCTGGTGGCAGTCCCACTTGGGGAGCGTAGGCACTTATTACGTTCCACACCCTTCCGCAGATAACCAATTTGATGCTGATCAAGCGGTCACTTCTCTTCGCGACACTTATTATACTGCCAAGTAAAGACGACGCCAGAATAATGCCAACTCCGTTTCTTTGGTTTGTAATTCCATAGTAGTACAATTTGTACTTCATGGAATTCGTAAGAAACCGGGCTCTGTCGATATGGGTATTTCGCCACTTTGTCTCTTGCACGCACATAATGTCTATCCCTCTCCGCTTCATGATATCCTCAATCTCCTCGCTCTTTGACGTCATGGAACCGACATTCCAGCTTGCAACCCTCAGCTTCTCCACAATGTAATTGGACTGCCTTATATTGCTCGCCCCCGGAAACCGTCGAGCTCTGGCGCGAACTAGGTTCGCCCCGGGATCACTCAACCGCATAGCAGAAGTAGTGCCCGGCGGGGTAGTGCTTGTATCTGCGTCAATTTCCATAAGGCCTTCCATTCTTTTACACCTTTTGGAGAAAGGTTGTGTTTTTGGCACTAGTGTGTGGAAATAAGTAAATTTATGGACTTTCCTTTTACGTCCGCCGGCTATCTCCAGACGCGGCAACCCATACACACACACACTAACCTATGGGAGGTCTTGTTGATGTTAAAAACGTACCTCAGGCTTCAGATGTCATGGTTGCCTGCGACCTTCGCATACTAGCGGCCAAGCACCCTCTTGACCATGCATCCCTCGGCGCATGCTGATCCACCTTGGATTAGGTCCCTTTTTAGTCGCCTTCTACGACACGCCGGGAAAGGCGGTGGCATTATTCGCGACCCATGCCACAGGGCATTATCCTGCATGAGGATAAAACCATCCAACGCCTGTTGTGAAAAAGGAATGATATGCGGCCTAACAATCCTTTCAATATAACTTTCGGACGTAATTGTCCCGTTATATAGGATAACAAGGTCAGTTTTGCCTTGCAAGCTAATTCCGGTCCAGACCATCACAATGGGACCGCCTTGCCTCTCAATTTGATTAATGCAAGGATCCAAAAATGCTTCTCCGGTTCTCCGCCAGACTCTTATGCGTCGGTCGTCACTAAAAAAATTTACTTTGCTCTCATGCCAGAAGAGCACCTTGCGCTATTGTTGCATGCCCCATTGGATATGTCAGCGAGCAAATCTTAAACGATTCGTACGATGCGTCCTGGTCAGTTGTGTTCTGGTAACACGTCTCCTTGACCGTTGTTGGTCTTCGTGCAAACGATTTCTGATTATTTGAGGGCTAACAATGGTCCCAGTCGTCCTTAATAGCCTACTTTGTAGTCCACGAGCACTCATGGTGCGATCCCGTCGCGCACAAAGTCTCACATATGGGTCTTCTGCGGGGTTGGTTATTCGAACTCGGCCTGAACCATGACGACGGCAGACACTTCCTGTCTCCTAGTAACGGTTCCAAAGATTTTGGATGGCTCTTCGCGAATACTCTAATTGCAGGTCCACAGAACGTTGCGAACGACCTTCCTCCAACATTTGTAAGGCTCTGGACGAAGCATTTAAATTTAAATAGCGCCGAGTTGCATTTTGTATTTTACAGATTCTCCTTATCTTTAAAAGTGCAACAACTAATGTTGCAGTTAAAGAATTTGGCGAAAACTAATTCTAAATCAAAATGAGGAATAAACAAAACTACCAAATGTATGACTCGTGACCCCAAAAGAACGGTTTAAGCCAGTTCCGTTAAATCTAATGTTGACGAATCGTACTGTGATAGCTCAAATCACATTCACGTACAGAATGGCATTGAAATGAATTATCACACTAAAAATTCGCCAAAAGACGTTGTTAAAGTCAACGGACATTAGTGGCCCTTATTTTGTTTTGAGCAGTATAATTTCTCCAAAATTTCCGTAGCTGTAAGTCTATAAAAATATTTCACCAACTGACCTACGTGCACAATGTCCCTTATAAGGGACATTGCAAAACATGCTAAATGCTAGTCGAGACTAGGAAAATAGCACCATTCAAAAAATATGCAAATATGGCTCGAAATCGGATGCAGAACTACGATCGCTGAGCGATCATCACTTGAATTGTCTCTACGAACACGCACCTTAAGACATTTTCTTAGAAAATTATACCCTAAACCGAAAAGTCTTCTTCTTCCTTGCCTCGTTCTTTATACCGCTCCATGGTTCCGCGTTGCTCGACCTGCGGTGTAGGCACATCGCCCGTTTTGGCGATAATTTCTCAGCATATTTCTACAGGCAGCTCTATCTTGGATCGTGTCATCGCCGAGACCAATGCGTTGTTGTTGCTTGCTAAACCGAAAAGTATTATAGTGAATTTACATTTTTTGAGTTTTACATTCCGCACTGTAACTCTTGATCGAGAGACGCGAGAGCGTATCGCCCGCCAAAGAAAAAAAAAAGAAAAAAGGCGAACAAGTCTATGATTACCGGAGAGAACTTATTTTTCCATTGACAGGGCTACATCCTTCCAGGCAACATCCCCCACAAAATTTTTTAACCGAGCGAGGAACCCAATTTCAGACTGAAGTCTACAGTTGCAGAAAGACTTGGTTCTCTCCGTGATGGGATTTTTATGAAATTTGGAATTAATGATCCTCTGGTGGTCCTTCTAAAGAATTAATGTCTTCCATTTAGATAAGTGGATGATGAAATAACGGTAAATTAATAGGTAAAGTTAAGAAAAGATTTCCAACAATTGTACATTTCAGCTCATCGCATTGACAATTTTTTAAAACAATCGGCGACATTGGGACACTGGGACATTGGGGCATTAGGATATTGGGAAACTGGGATCTTGGGGCAGTGGGATATTAGGAAATTGAGACAATAGGTTCTTGGGACATTAAGACATTGGGGCATTAGGCACACTGCAAAAACTGGGACGTGGGGACATCATGATATTGGGGCATTGGGACATCGTGATATTGGGGCATTGGGACATTGGGATATTGAGATATTGGGACAATGGGACATTGGAACATTGGGATATTGGGACATTAGGACACTGGGAGACTAGGACATTGGGGCACTGGGATATTAGGATATTGGGACATTATTATGACTTTGGGACAATCGGACATTGGGACATTGAGAAACTGGTACATAGGAACATTGGGCCACTGAGACATTGGGATACTGTGACATTGGGACGTCATGATATTGAGACATTGGGGCGCTGGGATATAAGGGATATAGGGTCTTGGGGCATTAGGACATTGGAATATTAGCACAACATCAGCCAAACTGTATAGATTGTGGCGTATTTGCAGTATCTATTTATTTTAAAGAAGACACTGTGAATATAACTTCTGATATTAAATTGGTGAGATCTCATTTATGGAATATGCTAAACAAAAACCTATTGACACTTTTCCCAAAACAAAAATATTAGTTGGCTATTTAACCCTCCACCGGGCACGTGGGGTCTTTTGGGACCCCAGAGGGTATTTTTTATATATTACTTCTATATTACTTTTTAACGGTTTAGCCAATCCAGGTGAACTTGTAGGACATCTAAGCCACCAAAATTCTGCTCAGAAATATGCTTGGAAAAAATCCCAATTCTTTCCAGAAAAAAAGTTTTGATAGCGAAAAGTACAAATTTGCAGGAACAGGCACGTGGGGTCTTCAAAAACCCCATGCCTACCAAGGCCTCAATTGTCCTGAATATCCCGGAAAGGAAACTCGGAGCCATACTCTATGTTGAGACCTTTTTATTAGGGATGAGCATCGAACATCGATATTTCAAAAACATCGATGTTTTTGGTCCGATGGTCGATGTTTTTACCATCGATGGTTTTGCGTCGATGTTTTTCACCATCGATGGTTTACGTTTCGATGGTGGATGGTTTTCACCATCGATGGTTTTCAACTATCGATGTTTTTTTCCTCAACATATTTTTTTTACAACTCAACTTTGTCTTTATAAGTGTATGCAAATACCTTCAAACAGCCCAATCAGAAAAAAATGTGAATCCATCGTAACATACAACATGCAATCCATCTATCGTGAACACTGTACACACAAAAAGGAGTGTCTTTCTTTATACGCCCGGTAGGGCACAATTTCCAAATGTGGTTTCGCCCTGGAATAGTTTCAACCTTTGGTCTGGGCCGCAGAATAAAAAAATTGAATACGCGTATTGAAACCTATGTATTTTTGTAATTTAATCTCAGAATGTTTCATTTAAGATGCGACTATTAATCTAAGTCAGTAGCTTCCTAGGGACTACGTCCTATAGGAATTACATCTTTTGAAAATTCTCTTCAAATAAATTGAGACACTTAGATAAGAAGTTAAAACGCCAACATTATTTGTGAATTAATTTCCGTCAAATTTTGGACAGCTGATCCGAACATTGTGGAACCGGTCATAAACATCCAGAGGAAGCCCAAAACAACCTTGGGAGCGAAAATTCTTAGTCTGAGTTACATCAAGTCCGGTCAGAAAGAAAGGCTCAAAATAGGCAAAAATTGGTTCTGTGATGAGGTGTGAAACAAACGCATGTACCAGTAAAGCTTAATAAGCTAAAATTCTGTACTTGGGCTGAAATGGCCATATTTACAACATTTCACGTTCATGTGATTTCCTCATCAAATTTACGATTTCGGGGCTTTAGAACTTCGTCCCTCAAATAGATATCAGCCCAAGATGTGTTTGTCCAATAACCTGAAGGATGCGAACGCGAGTTATAGTGCAACGTGCCATCAGATAGCTAGCAAGTTCGGCTAATACTAAAAAAAAGGGCCGAATTTCGAACAAAACAATTTCACGAAAAGGCTTAACGTTTTCTTCCACAAAAAAAAGGATGCCTTAAGCAAATGTAACTCAAATAATCGTCGGCGATTTTTTAAAGCGTGCATAAGCCACCGACTTCTTGAGGCGTTTTAGTAAATTCTTGAAATGAGTTCAATAGCTCGAATTTGTGCTGCCGCACATTTTTTTAATTAAGTTCTTCGACCTGGCTGCGGGCCGCCAGTTTGAAATGTCTGCTCTATGCGGTGGGTTCTGGGTACGATACGAATGCAAAAATGAAGAGTTATATTCTGGTGGGTGGGGGAGGCATTGAATGAAAACCATAATCAGCTTAATTTTTGATATTAAAGTTATTATTTTTTTGAGTACTTAAAAAACCCAAAACATCGATGTTTTTGATTCGATGTTTTCTTACCATCGATGGTTTCGTATCGATGTTTTTACGATGGTAACCATCGATGTTTTTCTTTCGATGCTCATCTCTACTTTTTATATCGACTATCTTGATATCTTTACTATTCTTCCCCGGTTGTTTCATTTCGTGTTTTCACACTGAACTGAAGGCCGAGGTAAGCTTCATATAATTCTTGGCTGCAATGAAAGTAAAGGAAGAGATTATACCATGGATCGACTTGGTCAGAAATTATCCTGGCTTAAGAAATTCACGAAAACAGCTTCTAGCATTGTTCTTGAATTGCTGCGATAGCTTCTTCTTCTGAAATAGAACGGAAAACACACCTTGATTGTAGAAAATATCAAAAAATGAAATTATAATTTTGCCTCCCCTAATTCTCTCTCTTTATTACCGTAACTCATAGTGGAGCATGGTGCGCTGATGGCTACCGTGTGTAGTCATCAACGTTACAAAGACAACTGAATTCGGAGTGTGATACGGTTGTCAGCCATACCACTTCCTAGTCGCATTGTTAGTTTATTATTCTACGATAAGAATATTTCTTGTCATCTTCTTCTGAATAATAAACTTGCGACGAGTCGTGCCGAGTTTGGAAACTCGTTTCTCTATGAGTGTATATTTCACAGAGTGGCGACCGAACGATCACGGCCACAGAGTACGACCACGGCTTATTCTATGTCAAATAAAGTCGCAGGGGCATTTAGAAAGAATTAAAAACATGTTTACAGGCATTGGCTATTTAATATTTTTGAAATTTGTTCTAAAACTATCCTTACTACTCTAGGAACAAAGTTGCTTTACTTGAGTTCAAAGCAGAGGAACAAAACAGTAAAAACGTTGATCGCCATAGGCGCTTTAAATGTGTACAGCTTACGGTATGAATAACAAATTTTGTAAATAATTGTCTTAAACATGTTCAAGAAAATAACAAAAGTACTTTAAAATTTGTTTTTTTTTTACAATTTGAGACATGTTCAAGGTTATGCAAGTTCATTAAATTTTGGGGTCCGAAAAGACCCCACGTGCCTGTTCGCGTTGACCCCGGGATGTGCCTGCAAAAATTTATGATATCTGACCAAAAACAACAAAGATGTAAAAATTACGCCTCCAAAGAAAAATTAATCTGCCGCAAAAAGAATACATACATATCACTCCAATGTAACTTTTTAGGTGGTGGGAGCTTTAACATTTTATTCAGTGCCACTTTGACGGCTACCACCAAATTACTTTAGGAAATGGTCCTGCACATTTAAACCTCTCCAGCATTTACACATAAAACAAAATTACATATGAGCGGCGGATTGGAGTGATATGTATGTATTCTTTTTGCGGCAGATGAATTTTTCTTTGGCGGGGTAAATTTTACAACTTTGTTCTTTTTGGTCAGATTGAATATACCTAGGGTCATAATATCTTGTCCATATACTCGTATTGCTGACAAAATTTATTTGATTTGTGCCAAAAATTGGAGTGCTCCGACCATTGAAGCTTTTTTGAAAGTCGAAAATAGGCTTTGAGGATAACCGTCCGAATGATTCACTGTGGACCATGGGGTGTAACACAGTGGATTACTCCGCGGTACAGAGTGAAATACATATAACTTTGAACCTTGTTATTGTAGATAGTCGACAGTAGAGCGGTCTTTACAAAACCTTCTGGCATTGGAAAATCGCACGTAATCATCGAGACTGCCAGATTGCTTATAACGTAAGTGGAGATCTTTTTTCATAAAAACGGCATCCTTAAGTTCAGTACTGAACCATACAGGAAAAGTTCCACCATAGTATCGTACAGGGGTTCATTCATGAATGTTAGGATTCACAGTATTAATAAATGCCACAAAACAGTCATTAACATTCAATCCATCAAATTGTTAGGGATAGTAGGGGACCGATCGAAATAAAAAGACACGATAAAAATTAAACACGTTTATTATAGAGAAGAAAACTAGTCAGAATAACATCGATTTTAAACGGAAGTTATATAAGTGAAAAATAACATATGAATGTATGGAATGCAAAGTGAACTACGATTTTAGCATTAATATACAGTCTCAACACTTCCCCTTAAGGCAGCAATCGAGCAAGCATTCTTGTAAGGGTTTTCCAATAGGGACGCTTGATCTTTGAAATGAAAAAAAAATACATGTAGGAGAGATATTTGCGAATTTTTTTTTTTATTTGAAAGGTCCATCGACCCCATTACATATGGAATATGACATCATTCAAATGACCGCCACGGCTTCGGTTGGTGGCGCGCACACGAAAGGTCCAATTTTCGATGACTCTGGCGCACAAATCGGGCTGTATTTGATCGATGGCGTGGCGTATGTTAACTTTGAGGGCATCGGTGGTTTGCGGTTTGTTGGCATAGACCTGCGACTTAAGAAAACCCCACAAGAAAAAGTCCAGCGGGGTCAAATCGCACGATCTCGGTGGCCAGTTCACGTCGCCTCCGCGCGAGATGACCATGCCCGTAAATTGCTCGTACAGAACATCCATCGTAGCGTGTGCTGTGTGGCACGTAGCGCCGTCCTGTTGAAACCACATGTTGTGCAGATCCATATTCTCGATTTCAGGCCAAAAGAAGTTGGTTATCATCGACCGGTATCGCTCACCATTGACGGCGATTTGTGCGCCAGAGTCATCGAAAATTGGACCTTTCGTGTGCGCGCCACCAACCGAAGCCGTGGCGGTCATTTGAATGATGTCATATTCCATATGTAATGGGGTCGATGGACCTTTCAAATAAAAAAAAAAATTCGCAAATATCTCTCCTACATGTATTTTTTTTTTCATTTCAAAGATCAAGCGTCCCTATTGGAAAACCCTTTACATTCGTGCAGTCCACACGACTTGGCACACCACTCATGCTTCGGCTTGGTGAGACCCTTGGTCAACATATCGGCTACCTGCTCTTCCGTGGGAACATAATCGATTGTTATCGTCTTATCCTTGAGTACATCGCGAATGAAGTGATGACGAAGATCAATGTGCTTGCTCCTACCATGGAACACTTGATTTTCGGCCAATTTGAGTGCGCTGCGATTGTCACAAGAAATCGTGATGTCAGCTTGTTGATCAAAACCCAGCTCTCGCAGGAGTCCATTCAAATAGACAGCTTCCTTCATTGCTTCGACTAAAGCCATGTACTCGGCTTCTGTCGTGGATAAAGCTGCTGTTCGTTGCTTTTTAGCTTCCCACGATATCGGCCCATTGTTCAGGAGAAAAACGCATCCGGAGTAAGATCTGCGATCCTTAACGCAGCTACCCCAATCTGCATCAACATAGCCTTACACTAAAGGGGAGCCACAACCAAAAGAAATTCCAACATCAATCGTACCTTTTAAGTACCGAAGGACTCGCTTCGCAGCAATCCAATGTTCAGGACCATAGCAATTGTTAAATTGCCCAAGATGACTAACTGCATAGCGGATATCCGGTCTTGTAGTACAGGCCAAGTAATTAAGCGCCCCAATCAGTTCGCGATACGGGAAGTTAGCATGCTCCCCATTCTTCTCGTTGCTTGTCAATTTGAGACTACTAGCAAGAGGCGTACTCACAGGCTTGTAGTCCTTCATCCCAAATCGTTCGAGGATATCGTTCACCTAGCCACGTTGGTACATTCCAATCCCGCCATTTTCTTTAATGAATTCGATGCCCAAACAATAATTGACACAGCCTAAGTCCTTTACTTCAAATTGTTTCGACAATTCCTGTCCAATTTTCTTCAGCATGTCGTCATTTTTCGAGGCCACCAAAATATCGTCGACGTAAATTGCGATTAAAGTTAAATCGCTTCCGGAACCAATTCGAAACAAACATGGATCGGAGATAGTCGGCACCGCTCCAATCTCTTTTAAGCGTTCATCCAACTTCGTATACCAGCTCCTACCGGATTGCTTTAAACCGTAAAGCGATTTTCTCAGATGACAAACCTTGTCTCCGTCCATAAGCGCCGTCAGCATTTTACGTGCTTCAATTCCGGTTGAATTATTTTTCTCGATGGCGATAATACGCTGCAGAATTTCAGGCAACATCTTACGCGGTTCCATCAGCACTTCCTTTTCTAAAATACCATTCAAATACGATGTCGAACTGTCGTATTTCCATAGAGTGTTGTGCAGCCAAAGATGTTAATAGACGAATGGAGCTAATTCGTGCAACTGGAGCAAACGTTTGAATATAATGAACGCCAGGTTGCTGGCTAAAACCTTGTGCCACCAGTCGGGCCTTTCGTCGCTCAATTGTACCGTCCGAGCTATATTTGTTTCGCAGAACCATACGTGATCCAATAACTTTAACATTCTCAGGACAATCTACAAGGGACCAGGTCTTGTTTTTAATAATAGAAGTAATCTCACTCACAATCGCATGTATCCATTCCTCGACATCTGACCCTTCCATGGCTTGTTTCATCGGAATCTCCGACAGGAATGTTTCCTCAACTTCTTCGCGCTGCTCTGTGTTGGTTTTGTAGACTTTTCGCGGCCTTCCTCTCGAGCCCGTTCGAACTATACACGGTCTACCTCGTCCTCTTCTCGAAAGATTGTTGCTGTTTTGATTCTCGCCAATACTGTCGCTAGAAGTACTGTCCATATCTTCGCCGGTAGTCTCGTCGAAAGCCTCGTTGCCAAAGTTGTCCTCAACGCCACCAATTTCATGGGAAATTTGCTCCTGGCTGCCATCGACAACGTTATCAACTATGCAATCAATTTCATCTGATCAGGCTGTTGCCCCACTTCTAAAGACGGATAGATCGATTCAAAAATACGCCCGTTCAAAGTATCATCCATTCCCGAGTTCGTATTAGAACCATAAAGTAAGAAATTGGAATAGAGATGGAATTCCATATAATATTAAAACCTTCTGAACAACATTTTACCTTTGAGTGTGTGCTGTAAGTAACGTGTAGATATCTTCCTGTATGTGTACAGTGTACTTACAGCACACACTCAAAGGTAAAATGTTGTTCAGTAGGTTTTAATGTTATATGGAGTTAATCTCTATTCCAATTTCTTACTTTATGTTAGAACTATCTTCGACGCATACTTGTAGCAATTTATCACGATTATTGGATCGATATTCACTTTCGTCTATAAATTTTATGTCACGACTGATGAGTGCTTTCTTGTCTTTTATTGACCAAACTCTAAATCCCTTGCTGCATTCGTCATAGCCGAGAAAAATTCCTTTTTCACTTCTCGGATCAAATTTTCCTTTGTCGGGTTTTTGGTTCAAATAATAAACCCGGCTACCGAATACTCTGAAGTAGTTTACGTTGGGGACGTTCCCTGTCCACAATTCGAAAGGTGTCTTTCCGTCTAGGCAAGCGGTTTCGAATACAGTTTGCGGTATTAATCGCCTCGGCCCAAAAGGAGGATGACAGGCCTGATTCGAGCATTATACATCTCGCCATGTCAAGAAGCGTTCTATTTTTTCTCTCTGCGATCCCGTTTTGCTCGGGGTTATAAGGGATAAGTGAGCCTTCTTGTGATTCCGCGACTCTTCAAATAAAATCGTCAAACTCACGACTAGTATATTCGCCTCCATTATCGGACTGGATGCACTTCACGGACTTTCCGGTTTGTTTTTCGACGAGTGCAATGACATCTTTAGTGGCTTGCATAGCTGCATCTTTCGTTTTCATAAATCGCACCTCACACCATCTCGATTTATCGTCCACAAATACAGCGAAATACCTGGCTCCTCCCATAGACGCACTTCTCATCGGACCACAAATATCTGTGTGTATAATTTGCAATAGTTCGGATTTCTTACTGGCTTGCTTTGGAAACGGCTTCCTTGCCATCTTCCCCTGTAGACATGTATCGCACTTCGATTCGGATGAGGTTGACTCAAATTCGATTCCTTGCACGACTTTATTTCGACATCCAGCAATGATGTCTTTTACACACTTGCATGCCCCAATCTCCTGTGCCAAAGTGCCATTGTTGCCTTCGAGGTGGATGCTGCCGCCGCCGCAGAATGAACATTGTTATTGTTTTCACTAATGTAATATAAGTCGCCGATCCGATCAGCACATAGCACAATACGTCCATTCATGTCCAAAACAACCGCTTTCTGTTTTTCAAATCGAAAGACAAGTCCGCGATCCACAATTTTTGCCACCGACATCAAATTAGTGCGAAGGTCAGGCACACACAATGTCTTTTCTAAGTAAACGTTTTTAGTTTTACCCGAAACTTCCGTCGTAAAATCAACTCTACCTTCTCCCGTAATTACCGTCGACGCGTGATTGGCTAGTCTTAGTTCACAATTTGGATATTCGCACAAATCACTAAAATAGTTGGGGTCGCGACAAAGATGCGACGTCGCCCCACTGTCAAGGCACCACTTTCGACCGAATTGTGCACTTTTGTCACTCGAACTCAAACTACTACTAGCAAATCGGATATCCAAAACTCGGTATGACCAAACGACGGATTTTCGTCGGATAAAAGCAGCGGCACGCATATTTTTCAAGTAATTAGATTTTCCTATTGACCAAAAATAATGAAACAAAATTATTAGAATAGTGGTGAAATTTTTCTGAGTGTGTATATGCATACGAGTACATTATGCAATAAGCGAGATTTCAAACTTCATCAAAAATCAACCGTTTAAAAATCCAATAAAACCGAATAAATATCCTGAATTATAAGAACAAAAAAAAAAGCCGACACATCGCCTACGTTGCAGACAGGCTTAGTTTCTTGATACCACATGATCCGCCATTTAGTCCTGGCAATATGGGGTAATAATTTTCAAAACTTTTATCCACTCCCAACTTTTTCTATCTGGCCATTTCACCCATTCATATATGGGTGCTTACTACAAGGCAGGCAGACCTTAGGATCATTTTTGAAGCTATCGAACCGTATGGATAGAGAAAGTCGTTTGCGAATATGTAGGTCGTTTCGTATAGAATTCGATAGTATATGTGTTCAGCGTACATTGATGCTGGACTAATAAATGTTAATAGATATCAAATGTGATAGCATCGAATTTATGATAATTTGAATTGTTCAGAACTTTGCAGTTTGTTCGAAAGCTTCAAGTTTTTCTTTTAAATTGATATTGGAGTTGGAACTGTACCATTAAATCATATTAAATTATGAAGTATATACTAATTATGTACTATCCATTCAACAGGACTAAATCTTTCTCTTTTCCACTATCATGCTCAACTTATTTCGTCCAACTTGGAAATTAAGTTTCCAACTAAACAGAGCGCAATAAGAAATTAAATCCTTCAAAGACAGAATTAAAACAATTAAATGACTAGATTCATTTTTTTCTCTTGTTTCTCATCATCATCCTCTGATTACGTTCACTGGAGAGGAAGATCATTTCGTTGATTAGAGGCATTTTCCTTAAACGGAAGAGGAAAAAGTGTCAGCACCGAGAAGAATTATATGCACGGCCCGCCATTCACGTTAATTAGCATAATAGTCACTCCGTCGCCGTCGCACGAAGAGGATTTTTGAATACGTACATATTTCTATTAAAAGGGGGAGAGCAAACACACTTCTTGGATATAATTAAAGTAGAATAGAAAATGCGACTAATTAATGGCTTTTCAAGTTTATTTGAAAAAGGTTTATGGAGAATGTTTATTTTTAGCTCTATTTGTTTGTCGGGAATGAGAAGTGTACTTTTTATCGTCGCTTAAAACTAAATAAGATGTGGATTGCCTTCTTGTGCTTCGGACGGCGCGGCGGCCGGCGTGGCGTATCTGCGTCTGTGAATGATTTAACATTTCGTTTTTGTTGTTGTAATCTATCAACTTCTAAATTCGGAAAATCAACTTTCTACTTCAAATGTGTCTGTCAACTTTATTGAATTGAATTCAGTAGGATGGAATGTCCTGAGGGTACATTCTGTAAGGGGATAATCGCCATCGCCAATGGCGATAATCGAAAGTCATGGCCTCGTCGGGCGACAATTTATTAATGGGTTTTTACGTGTGTATGAAAGAGATAGCTACTACTGCCAACAGGTCGAAAAGCGACAGAGTTTTTTTTGGGATCATCTAAGGTGATAATCGCCCATAATTGTCGCCAATAGCGATCACTTTCTAGCGACAGCATTGTTACTGTCGCTTTCATACGAAATTCGAAAAATAACGGAAATGGCTTGAGAGTTCATAATAATTTCGACATTTTTTAAGTTGTTGGTGTGAAGGAATAAACAAAAGGGCGGTTTTGGAGGATTTGTGGAATTATTTATGATGTAAGAACTTAATATTTTACTACAAAATTAAGGGAATGGACTATAGTTAAAGAGGACAGGAGCGCTGCACTTCATCGGATAAGTGACTCAGTTTTGCGGGTACAATCTATGATCATGTAATATACATACATACATACACTTTATGCCTAGTTGCGGGTATAGATACTTGGTGGATGCTAATCATTTATACATAATGATTGCTATATGTATCTTTTAGTGCGTGAAATTGGCGTTGGCGTGAGGATGTATGTACATTTTTTTTAAAGGACATAGATGCGATAGTGGGTCTGGAATACTGAAATACGCATCGAACAAATATTTTCATACACGCTCTTCCTAGAGACATACATTTTCATTTCGACAGATCCCCCGATCCCCGAAATTATTGCAAAGGCGTGCGCCGAGTCAATTTTCAAAAGTTGTTTCGCTAACTTGTCGACATATCCAATAACCAATAATGAACTTGAAATGTTTCGTTCAAAGTTGAAAGCTCTTCACCAAAGACACACTACCAATCCACTATCCACCCTGACGTCTTCAGGTGCCATATGATCTGTTAAGCGCCCCACAAACTCAGCGATTTATCGGCCGATCAAAGCTCATTTCTGTGGAGAAAGCACATTTTTTAGGTTCCACTACCGAATTCGCACGAGAAAATGAGCTTTTTTCCACCGAAAATGTGCTTTCTCCACAGAAATGAGCTTTGTTCGGCCGATAAATCGCTGAGTCTATGGGGCTCTTTAGGTTCGCCACGCCATACATACTTCCGATCGTTTGAACAATCTTTTTGGGTTTGTGTGTGTTTTTCATATAAATCGGTGGCTATTCTTCATTTTGTGGCTGTAACGGTTCAGCGAACACTGAAAATGCTACAAGAATTACCCGGCACAAACCTCTTAGTTGAAATAGGTTGGCTGCGTCAGCATCGGCATTGGCATCAGCAGAAAAAATTCAATTTAGAACACATGCATTTGCCTTTGATGACCCACATTGATAGCAGAAGCAGAAAAAATACTTCTGCCGCTGCTGCTGCTGTCAATGTGGGTCATCAAAGGCAAAAGCGTGTGTTCTAAATTGAAATTTTTCTGCTGATATAAGGGTAAATATACCCTTCCATTTGACGAGTCGTGTAGTGGGGCAATCATGTTCTGATTACATGTCTAAGATTTAATGTAGGTTCAGGAATTTCTTGATTGCTATACAGGGATCCGAAGCGGAGAGTGTCGAAGCGAATCAAACTCCCGGAGCGAAAGAGCGGAGCGAGGAGCGTTTTTGTTGCACGTCGAAGGGGAGTGGATCGAACGTTTGAACTAAATGTCGAATTGTTAGCCCTAATCTGTATGCATATCGCACAAAAGGATACTGTCGGAGGAGAGACATCGCCTGTTGGCAAGAATAGTGAAACAACTCTAAATTTATCATTTTTGAGACTATGGCACATACAGATATAGTCTTATCCACGATCTTTCAGCTGTAAAAATCACGCAGAATTTTTGTGGTTAGTTTTTGCAAAGGCACAACATGTCAGACTATTAATGCTGCTATGTATGAGCACTGTCGCATCTTCGTTGTTCTCTGTCGTGAAAGAGTCGTGTGCATCAAAAAAGGGATGTTCCCAAAACTATATTATCGAAGAATATCATTAGTTCTCTGTCGAGTGATTAGCAACTAAGATTGGTCACAAGAACTTTCTATACGACTACCTGCAATCATTCGCACAGTTGACCCATTTTTTACACTTTTAAAACTTGCCAAATTTAATGTTGCTCTCCCGTAAAAAATTATGTTTTTGAGTTGCGTCACAATTCTTGCCGACCGGGGGTCAAATTTTAAATTTGTTCAAGCGTTAGCGGAGCGATTGAATTGGGCCGCTCCGGATCCCTGATTATTGCACCCAAAAGCTCTTCAACGCTTGTGTACACTAAAGTATGAAGAACATATCCCTTGTTTAAGTTGAAGCCAATGTTTGCGAAAATACTTTCTACTTCTAGACTCAGTGAACTACGCGCCACCCGTATGTTACTCGGAATGAATGCTAAAATAATTTTGCATGAAGGATAACTCTCAGCTTTTTAAGTTGGAGATTCTCATTTCAATTTCAGTTGAGGGTGCGATTGGGCGTCCTGGAATACACCCAACTTTAATAAATCTGAAAGATGAAATTAAAGTTTTTGTCTAATTATGTCAACTGTTCTTCGAGTTTCCAAAATACATCTTTCACAGAATTTAAAACCAGGTGATATTTTCAAAAATTGCCGCCTTCTCAAAATCTGCCGCCCCGGGCAGCTGCCCAGGTTGCCCATATGGGAAATCCGTCCCTGCGTTTGCAATGCATGGTGTCGGATGACCCTAAAGTATCTATAATGCAAAAGCACATACATATATCTGTCTCTGTCACACGAAGCACAGCGAGCACAAAAACCATCTGTCGCCGTATACAAAGTGATGACCTTACATGATTCCAAAGGACGACACCTATCATTTTCATTGCACTGTCGCTTTGTTAATTTAGATGGAATTTACTTTTTGAAGAAAGGTTTCAGCGTTAATTTATTGGTTATGCAGTGTCACATGGTGTTATTGGTACAGAATTGATCTTTCAACAAGAGTTCGTATTGAACTTATCGTGAATTTTACATGAAAGTGACTGTCGCCTTGAAAGTGACGGCCATATAAGGTACATTGGGCGACTGTCGCCTTAGATGATTCAAAAATGACGAAAATGACTATCGCCAGTCAACTGTCGCCTTACAGAATGTCGGTTTTGGTTTTTTTTCATAAGAAAGCCTGCACCACATTTCACTGAATTTTTGAACATGGATAAATTAAATCCCAAAAAACATTTTTCGTCAATCTTCTAACACCTCTTTACATGCATTCAAGCGACGTGTAAACATTCTTCATTCATATATATACACGAAAATTTGTGCCAACACAAATGTTTCGGGAAATGTTTACGGCTACCAGGAAAACATCTAAACAAGTGCAATTCAATAAACTCATTACTCTTCCTTTCATCTCATTTCGTAAATAGCAGCAGCGTGAATACTTTTCAATCGACAACATAAGATTTCAGAATGTGCCAGTCAGTCAGAATCTATTTGAGTATACGCGAAGATTTTCATGTAGGATTAGAAATTGTTGTCTTTTCTCAATTGTAAGAATTTCGAAAATAGCAAAAATAACAAAATTTACTGCGCCATGCATACGAAATAGTGCGTGCGAAGTACTGAATCCGTTAAGGAGCTTAGCACCTTCTTCAATACTAGACATGTTCTCTTGCATGTTCAATATAAATGTGAACACTCTTGTACTTGTATGTACATGGGATGGGTGTTGAAGTCGATGAAGGATGTAAGTAATCTGTTTCTCATCAAAATCAGCCACTAATTCTTCCGACAAACTGACGAAGCTTTATAGAGAAAAGAACTACAAATCGACGCGCCACAACACGATGCGAGGTACTTAGACAATTTAAAGCAATATAAACTGGCGGCAGCATCTTACCATCAGTATGTACTCGTATTTTCATGGAATCAGCGGCGGCCGCGGTTCCATTAACAACGATTGACTTGAAAGATCTGGTAGCTTTCGACGATGTACTGAGTGGATGTATTTAAATGTCTAGTCAAGAGTATGAAGATAAATTACATTTGTAGCCACAGTACGGCGGCTGGAACAAAAGAACAATCATACACAACAGGGGATTCGGTGTACATCAAGAGATTGTACATACATCAGTACTCGTACCAGAGATAAATGATCTCAACAAGATTCATTTGAATGTGTAGATTAGTTTAGTTTATCTTCTTGAGAGTTATGAATGCATATCAACCATAGTTCCAACTAATATCGGGTGAATGAAATCAAAAACTTTAATTCAAAAACTTTTTGTGCACTGTAATTCCATCCTTCATTTAACAAAAACTATACGAAGCATACATTTCTTGAATTGCACTGATAATAATTTAGATTTCAAGTATGTATAACAAGCACAACTCCATTTATATGCATTATAAAATGATAAAAAGTCCACAGCTTGATAAAAGTCCACCACTTGGGCGAAAAATGCATTGAAAATCTTAAAGTGGAATTGCATTCAGTGCTGAATCTTCAACAACTTCATTAATTTGAAAACAATTCAAAAATGCACGAAACACTGAATACAAAAATTATGGTGTTAGTTGTTATGAATAAAGCGACATCAAAATATGATATATGAAGAAAATATTTCAAATATGCTGCTTCTGAGGCTCTGCAAAGACTAGCTGGCTGGTGCAGTTTATATCAACGTTTTTTTTTCTGATTAAAATAAAATTTGTGACCGTTGCATTGTAACAACAGATTACCTCTTGTGGATTTCGACATAATTTTAAGTCAGAATGCTAGTCTTGAAGCAAACCATAATTCGTAAACGGCAACAATATGTATTTGAGTTTTGCCCGCTCCCCCCTTTCCTAAACGTCTCGCGTCTTTAGGGGGCGCGCCTCCCTGTTTGGTCTCCTCTCTGTTACCGGTCTAGTCGGTTTATTGGTAGTGTCTACGTTTGAATCCTACATTGTGCAATAATGCTCAAATCAGAAAGGGACCAGCACAGCGACGATAATGCAGCATTTTTAGGGTTTTTAGATTTTTTTTTCAAAATATTATGTCCGTCCGTCTGTCCGTCCGTCTGTTCACTAAATAACTCGCGAACGGTTCAGCCGGTCATCATGAAATTTGTTAGGAATATGTAGAATGGTAACATAATCTTTGGCACAAACCTTAGAACTTAATTGAAACCCGCTCCCTTTCCCCCCTTTTTAAGGTTGCAGACCCCCAATCGGTTGGGACTTTTTTCCCATAATCTGGGGGTCGTCACCTGCAAAACAATTCCAATGTAGGATTTTTGCCGACCAAATATGTCTTTTTTCTTAGGCTATGATCACGGAACTTGCCAAGTGCCCTTTCAGTCCCAATGATGCCATAGGGCATCATGCTCTAATTTGTTAATTTGTAAAATATCATAAAAGATGCCTACTAAACGACATAATGTTGTTAGAAAAATTCTCCGCTTAAAATCCATAATTTGGGCATGAAAGGGTTAACCGAAACGACAACTAGAGGTTCAATTTATAGATGCTGTGAAGAAAATCTTTAGTGAAGTTTTCACAAAATGACCAAAATGACTATTACAGGGCGTCCGGAAACTGCCGCATAAACGCACCGGATTGTGATTCCTCATATGATTTCCAGCAAAAAAGTTGTATGAACCTACCCCCTTAGCTTAACCCTTTAGCTGCCACAGGCATTTGAAGATTTTTGAAAAAATCGTTTTCTTGCACGACTTAAAGCTCAATATCTTAAAAGCTAGACCAGCTAAAAAAGTGAAACAAAATGATTATTACAGCCAACAAATTTACCTATAAAATGAAACTAACCACACTAAAATCCGATAAGAGGCTTGGTTTTTACAGAGCTTCAAAGTCAAATTTGTGTGATTTGACCCAAAAACAATATATTTTTTCATCTCAATTTTCTCCAACTTCTGCCAAGGGGAGGTGCTTGTACGATTCTTTTAAAAATTGGCGCAGTCTAATGATCATTTCTTTCTTACATCATTTTATTCTAGCTCCATTATTTCTAACTGTTTTTATACGTTAAGTGTAGAAAACTAGGGTTAATTGTAGCTTTCAATACAATTCAATTCACACTGCTCCTAAAGATCTGCAATTGGTAAAATCTATTCAAATCGAGCTAAAATTAACCCTAGTTTTTTGCGCTTAAGGCATTAAAACTGTTAGAAATATCGAAGCTAGAATAAAATGATATATAGTGCAGTCATATTAGCATTTCAAATAGAAATTTGCTAAGAAAAAAGTTGATCGGAAAGCTCAGAAAAAGGACATAAAAGGACACTAATGGCACACCTTAGTCCCTATTTGGGACCTTTCCGATCAACATTTTTTTTAGCAAAATCAGTTGTAGATTCCTGGGAGCCCACTGATTCAAACACAACAAAAATTAGCCTTGCTCTATTTTTTTCTATTTGAAGGCCTGAATTGGGATATTTTGACTGCACAAATGATCTTTAGACTATGCGCCAATTAGGCATGGTACAACCTGTTCTTTTGAGAGAACAGGTCGATCTTAATGACCTTCTGCATCGGGACAGGTCTCTAAAACTAGGTTTCCTGACCTATTTCGCAGCCAAAGAGCACCACAGACCTAGCGATTTATTGGTCAATTGATCAGGCCCGTGCAGCCCACACACTAGGCAATTTATAGCGCAATCTGAAATGACAGTCTCACTGTTCACAGAACACAATACGTTACGACATAGCGAAAATTATCTGCTTGGTGGCGATGAAAGTCACTTTCGATGGAGAATGACCGCCACAACCACAGCATGAAGAATGACCACCCGGTTTATGTCAAAAAGTCAGCAACTGAAAACACATGATTGTCCGAAAAATTGCATGGCAATATTCATTCTGGAATGTACCGTGGCTACATATTATAACTGAATTTATTAGCTGTAAATCCGTTACTCTCTTTCCGAATCAAGAAACAAGATCTTATATGAAGTGGCTTTGCTGAGCCCATTGCCCATCCAAAGCTTTCTTATGAGTTGTGGGAAAGTAGACTTTTGAAGCTATTCAGAGACACCCTGTTAATTTTACAAACGTTATAAGTATTTGCGACAAACACTATTACCATTCTATGTATTCCCACCAAAGTTCATTGTTCGGTCCAGTCACAAGATATGCACAAATGCTTCAGACACTGCCCTAGTATTGTGAAACGCCTTTGCTAAATATTTGATTCCCTATATTTCCGGTTAAGATAAAGATATTCGAATAAACATTTTCAGGCATATTGCATTATGTAATTTTCATAAAATCGTCATCATAATTTTCACATTTGCAGACTTCACAGCCTATAACTTCGTTCCCGTTACTCCAAACTGGAAGAAAGCAACTGATATGAAATGTACCCATCGAGTTCTTTGATTTGAGTACCCATACGTCCATGTCCGATAAACACTCAAAAAGTCGACTTTTTCAAATCTTCTGAACACCCTGTTAACTTTGCCCAACCAATTTCTAAGTATTTCGTGGTAAGACTGTTAGGATTCTACACATTCTTACCAAATTTCATGACGATCGGTTAGGCCGTTCGCGAGTTATTTAAAATCTGCGGGACACCCTGTTATCTTTGCCTTATCAACTTCTAAGTATTTCGTGCCAAAAACTGTTACCATTCTACACATTTCTACCAAATTTCATGACGATCGGTTGAGCCGTTCGCGAGTTATTTAGTGAACAGACGGACGGACAAAATCGATTTCATAAGGGTTTTTTGAAAAATCTAAAAAACCCTAAAAACGAAATTCTCGTATTTTCCCTATTAGCTATCTACATTTCATTCTCCTAAACTCGTATCCCGTTTTTGGAGGCACACGTGAAAATTAGCTGTAGTTTTTTTTTAAATGGGGGGAGTTATGAACATGCCTTTTTGACAAATTCAAATGGGAGGAATAATTGGGGCGACTCTATTTTCAGCAAAAATCACATTCAGCTTATTGTTAATACTCGCATAAAATTCCACGGCTGAACTTGCATTTTCCAAGAATTATAGAGCTCTTTAAAAATGTCCAACATATACTAATTAATCGTTTAGTCTACCGCCGAATTTTCATTGCATCATCATCTTTAGCCGTTTTTAAATAATCACTAAAAAAAACTAAAGAAATACCCCCTTCCTCCCATTATTCAAGGTTGCGGACTCCCAATCGGTCAGAGAACTGTTCCCATAATCAGGGTGCCATAACCAACTATCATACAAATATCTTATTCTTCTTTGACTATATTGACCTAATCAACTGGTCTTTATGGCTACCTGTTCATTCGACTCTTCAGTTCAGGTATTCCTGATCATTCGACTCGTCTGGTCGACCTGTTCAATCGACTCTTCAGGTCTACCTAGTCAATCGACTCTTCAGGTCGACCTGTTCAATCGACTCTTCAGGTTGATCTGTTCAATCGACTCTTCAGGTCGACCTGTTCAATCGACTCTTCAGGTCGACCTGTTTAATCGACTCTTCAGGTCTCAAACGAGTCTCACTGATCTGAGTCGTGCTCTGATGCGGTTGGATAATAGACGTAGACGGAATTGAACTGATTTGATTGCCTGCATATTTATGGGCGTACCTATTATTGAATTTGCTTGCATGTTATTAGTATGTAGAATATATTGATATTATTTTGGTACTTGATGTGAATGTGTTCATTGGAAAGATTGTACGTGACTTACTTAAGATGGCGATCAGACTAGTTTCATTCAATGCTAGGAACCTGTTCTTTTGAGAATTGTGGAACGGGAGCGATCAACTCCTTGTACGGAGCGGGATCAAAATGGTAGTTCAGTTCATTAAGAACCATGACTAGCGCCAATTGTTAAAAGAATCGTACGAGCACCTCACCTTGGCAGAAGTTGGAGAAAATTGAGATAGAAAAACATATTGTTTTTGGGTCAAATCACAAAAATTTGAATTTGAAGTTCTGTAAAAACCAAACCTCTTATCCGATTTTAGTGTCGTTAGTTTTTTTTTAGGTAAATTTGTTGATATTGAGCTTTAAGTCGTGCAAGAAAATGTTTTTTTCACAAATCTTCAAATGTCTGTAGCAGCTAAAGGGTTAAGCTAAGAGGGTATGTTCCGTACAACTTTTTTTGCTGGAAATCACATGAGGAATCACAGTCCGGTGTGTTTATGCGGCAGTTTCCGGACCCTGTATTGAGGGTACCCATCATAAATAAAAAATAATAAAAATCAATGGAAAGTGCCCAATTAGTCTTTACTTTGTCGTTGTATCATTACCAAGGATTAACCGCAATTTCGGTCATCCGAAATGGAATCAGCCCTCTTTACTTCAGTTACTACTGTATACATATATAGAGATCATATTATGAACATTTTGCCGTTTTTGAAATAATTGCTAAAAGCTAAAAAATACCCGTCTTCTCCCCTGTTTTCCATGTTACGAGCTCCCCTCCGGTCAGGACTTTTTTCAATAATCAAAATCCTGCAAAAAGCTAGAGACAAATGAGATTTGCGGATCAAATATCGTATATTTTTCTTTGACTACTCGTAATATGTCTCCAACTTAAAAGCTGTCTGCTGGGCTGGTGGTTACTGAAATAGTTTTAGCGAGTAAAGCAATTTCCAGCAATCCTGTTTAAATTTAGAGATGTGTACATAATTTTTACCGCCTTATTTCGGTTTATTTTTCTTCGTCTTCTATACCTTAGAGAAAGCATAGCAACCCATGTGGATGCGTTAGTCCAGAGTGGGCATCAGAAAATAAAAATGGCACCGTTTTCACACTATCGCAGTTCACACATCTAAATAAAAATGTTATTCAAGTGTCAAATTTTTGTTTAAAATTGAGAATATAATATATGCGTAATATTTATTACTCTCAAAATGCCAACGTGATAATTAACCCTTTTGTTGGCGTATAGATCTAGGCAGACCATTGGTACTATATCTTGGTGAAATATATCGTTTAACCATATTTTCCACTCCTTTCCATATACACTTGCCAGAAAAAGTCTACGTACACAATGTAAGGAAAATTACGTATTACGAAACCACTGGGAAATGAAAACCTTACATTGAAATTTGTTATTTAAAATGATTGTTCAGTATGTTAACTAATATTTCTTCACATTATTTTACTGAAACTCGGCTATAAACAAAACAAAAGGAAAAAAACCAAAAGGAGATACGGAGTTTAACAGAGGGGGCTTTGCAAGGCTTTTTGGTTCAGTGGCGGAACAACTTCACGCGGGGCCCTCCCGCCAACTTCTTGAGTGGGCCCCCTACACTGAGAAAAAAGCAGAGTGAAATCAATCGAAAACACTCTTGAAGGTCGATCCACACTTTTCAGTCATCAAGTTGACAGACTGTCAGTTAATTGATTGACAATTTGTATGGGAAATGACTGTGACTGATGACTAAAAAGTGTGGATCGACCATAAACCAGCTCTTTTGAAACATGATTTTGACGTTACAGTGTTTCTACTAAAATTAAGAACGTCGTACTTAAAACAACTTTGGTAAGAGCTACTTTGACTCTTTGCATTCTTATATTGATAATATCGTTCTTGTTGTAACGGTTATTCAATTATAATGTGATCAATCGATTTTTTTTTGTTTGTTTTAAATAAAAACGCCCACGCAGCGCAGCATTGACATCTATAGGTGTTGGTGATATTTAAGCATAGTAAATTATCTGCGCCTACAATGGGATTCGATCCCGCGAACCTATGATTTGACGACGAGCACCCTATCTACCCTAATGCCGGACACACACAATCAATCCAAATCCTTTTTATTAATTTTCGTTCTGTCAAAATCGAGGAAAATGTTGACGAAAAATGGATTCGGACGGCCTAATTTTTTAACTTGCTAGAGAATTGAAAAAAAGCGACACGTTATTATCTTAACTTTATTCCTTATTTCATCTTTAAATTTAAGTGTGCTCTAACTTAAATCCTTCATTTTTAAGAACGATTGTACTTAACATTAAAATCAATACAGCAATCTTGGCAAAGACTCCTTTCAAACCAAATGTGGCCTCTGCAACACAGCCCTAATGACCGTGTATACACCGCAAGCTAGATAAAATAGTTTAGTCTTAAACGACATATACAGGCCGTACTAACTAGTTTCAACTACGTTTAATACCACACCACTCTCAAACTATTTTGTTGTGTTTGACAGGTATGACAAAGTGGATTGGAATTTAGTCCGAAAGTTTAGAAAAGGTACTATCACCAAAAATATTTTAAGATAGTTTATTTGCAGAGGGAGCTTAACGAATCTTTTTGCCCATATGGTACCTACTTGGAAACGAAAAGGGTATGTCGGATTACAAACCACGGCTACAGTTACAGCAAATAGCGCAGCCTTGACAGAAGCAATCTTTTTTGTGAAAATTAGAGAATTCGGATTGTCTCATGAAATTTCAAAGATTTTAGGACAATATTAAATTTGTTTATCTAAGGTACCTGGTGAAAGAAGAACAATAGATTTGTTTTGACTTCGAAAAGTACATAGTGTATTTATTTTTGTCTACAAAAAACATCTACGTCGGAGTATTGCTTTTCGCAGTCTGTTTTTATAGTTCGAAAAATCTTTCATGTGGCTTTTGGGCCCCTAAATCTCGTGGGCCCCCCGCCACGCGGATCCCTTACACTTGTCTTGAATTGTGACGCTTCTATCGCTCTCTAAAATAAAACGTAAGTTGCATACGCTATCCCAATTCCGAGAGCTTAATCCTTATCACCATCTGGAGATTACGTAAATGTAATTCGATTTCTTTATGGGCGGTTCTTTGTCGACCGTATAGGCCCATCAGAAATTCAAGGTTAATTTCGATGCCCAGACTGATCCTCTGAGAGGGTAGTTTTTTTTTACGCGAAGAAATGCTTTTGGAGCAGAGCATGTATTGCACAGGATCCTACTGTGCGAGTCATATTGAAAGGACTAAAGCGCCAAGGAGTGTAACTCACGCTCTACTCCAAATTATATTTTATTACAAGTTTAGGCAAAACTACATTTTCTGCTGACTTACTTAGTCGGGGTTCTCTACACCAGGCGACATTGCCACTTCGAAGAAGCTTTACTTAATGCTCTGAGGGTTAATTCAGTGGAAAGAAGTCATTACAACGCTCGAGTGTCTTACAACTTCCAAGTAACAATGCCAGACTGGGTCAAGTGGTCACACTGGGTAAGATACAACTTTGGAAGGGGCATCTCACCGTTGGGCGGTTTTGGACATCCCTAATTAAATAAATATTTCTACTTGTTTTCCCTATGAAATCTTGGAACAGTTTACTGTACATTGTGGAGGTTTATAAATCAAAAATGAATTAAAACACATGCACATAGAAACACCATTTGTATTGCTTTAATGTTCCTTTGAATTTTTGAGCATAAATTAATGCGCACATAGAAACAATTTTTATTAACCCTCTCCCGCAAGCGGACATCTCCCGTGGCCGGACGAAAATGCTGGAACCGTCAGTGTCCGTCCACGGGAGCTTTTACTGTAATTGTAAAAAAATATGGTCGTGTACGGAGACTTTTTCTAATTCATTTTTGTGAAACTTTTTAATTTTGTTCTAGAAAAAAAAAAATTGTTTACAGCCGAGTTTCAGTAAAATAATGTGAAGAAATATTAGTTAACATACTAAATAAACATTTTAGATAACAAATTTCAAACTAAGATTTCATTTCCAAGTGGTTTCGTAAAATGCAGTTTTCGTTACATTGTGTACGGAGACTTTTTCTGGCAAGTGTATGTATTTCAAAGGGACTGACGGCCACAAATCCGATCAAACGTTCAGCGAAATATAAACTATGTCTAAAGAAACGAAAAAAACGCGTATCATCGTAAGACATAGCATGTAATGTGTTTCTTGAACCAAAATTAGACCTCTTCAAAAAATAAAATTAATTTCACAGAAAATCCAGCTACACCTCAGTCATAATAGGTCGTAGCCGACGACAGAAGGGTTAATAATTGCATCGACAATTTATTGACATTTGACTTTATTCGCTGAGTGTAGTGAAATAAATTTGGGGTGAAACACATATGGATTGTGTGTGCACATAGCCGCTCTGGACTAACGCATGGCATGGGTTACTATGCTTTCTCTAAGGTCTATACATACAGCATACTCTAGGTCTTGGTCAATCGCTTAGTTTTATTGCGCCCCAGAAACATTTTAATAGTCTAAAATATATCATATCTTTATCGAATATCCAAATCTCCTGCTGTCTGATTATAATCAAGGACCTGCTGTCAACTTCACTTTATTTTATGTTTTATTTAGCAAATATATAACAAATTCGTTAGTTAGTCGCTATTGATACGCAAATTACATAGTTGGATGATCAGCCAGTCGCAGCCGGTTACTTCGTGCAAACTCATTAGCCTTCCTTTAATTTATTCAGCTCGTTTTCTTTAATTAATGTATCCTCTCTTTTAAGTCTAGCCTCGAGTCAAAGAAACAGAAAGATCATCGAACCATATACTAACGACACGCTTCGTTTCAGCGAATGCGTTCTCTTCTAAAAATAAAGTGAAAAAAACCTTTTCATTTTTGATATGTATACACACTTTTATATATCGATTGAAAGCGATAGTAATCTTATCAATTTTTATTTTGCTCTAGATTTTTCATAAGACTTTCAATTGATCGATTTATGATCAGTTGAAAATTAATTTTCAATATGTTTTTAATTTGATATAAATTACACACGGAAGAAGGAAGATTGAATTTGTGTACACTACACATACAGTGTAATCAGTTTTATCAGTAAACATTGTATGCGTACGCGAGTTTTTGGTATATGGTATCAGTAACTTCATATGTATATGCAGAAGAATAAATCTAAAAATCTACCCCAAAAAAAACTCATCAGTGTCACATTATCTTGAAATAATCAGACGATAGCGATAAGGCCCGCCAAGCATATGCATTCTACAAAAAAAGGTAGATCTTTATCTACAGGTTATTATTACTTGATTTAGAACTGAACTGACTTGGAGAAAAAATATAATTATAGGAAAATGAACCGCTCCGACCAGCTTTGATCACTTTGACATGAATATTCGAAATTGATTAGGATACCCAAAACGGGCGTGAATATTTTTCGTTTTTTGGTTAAATACTTCTTTCTTGTTTGTTTTTTATTTCATTCTATTTGTGGTTACATTTGAAAACAAGTATGAATTTAGGTAGAAAATCGACAATTCAATTTAATGGGAATAGGCATCGTTGACTATCGTCAAAATTTAAAGAGTATTCTAAATAAGTATGTTATGTTAGATTTACAGAATTAGGTTTGTTCCATTTCCATGAGAATTGAAAATATGGTCCTTTATATGGTCTGCCTTCTTTACATACTCAATGAAAAATTAGACTCTAGGCAAAAAGATCAATTAAACTCACCAAATAGGGTCTCCACTGCTTAAAATAACGAAAACAAAAGATGTCTTCTTTTTTCTTCTATGAAAATTACATTATGCAAAATTTAATATTATTAAACAGTCTGGCTGGTGCTGTGGTTTGTGCGCACACCTTCGGTGCACAGATTCGCGGGTTCGAGTCTCACCGTGAACGAATTCAGTTTATGGTGTTTATGGTGCTGAGCCTGCTGTTGATCTTAACACCTCAATAAAAAAAGCAGTTATAATATCCTGGAAATTGGATGTCACTAACACATCTGCGGCCTTAATAATAATAAGCATAATGGACTTATCCATAGAGGTGGGCACTGCTACCTAAAAGGTATATTGTGCCATAGTCCTTTAATTTAGCAGGTCGTCAACCCGTTTGATATAGGCTAGAAGATCCTTCAAAGAGGAGCACCTAATCATACTAGTGCTGAGTAAATCACGTCCAAGGAGTGATCTCGTGGATCTGGCGATCGCCGGGCATGCCAGTAATAAATGAGTGGAGGTTTCGTCTTCCAGGCAAAAGCGACATTGGGTCTCCCTTGATAGACCAATTTTATAAAGATGGTAGCGGAGCCCAAAGTGCCCCCTAAGAAAGCCTATTAATAGTCTAAGCTCGGTCCTGCGCAGACATTTAATATCGGAGAAGCTGAAGGGGTGCACTAATTCCTTAGTAACTCTTAAGCCAGGGTGCGATGACCAGTAGTTATGCCTCAGGTCCGAGGGCCAGTTACCAATTACGCCTCTAGCCGCTTTCCAGGTAATTCCACAGAAGGGCTCAGGACCGATGAGTGTGGAAGATGCGCCCCCTTTTGCTAATTCGTCCACGTAATCATTTCTTTCAACGCCTCTGTGACCCGGAACCCAATTAGATTAGATTAGATTACATGAGGGCATCGGCATATTTGCCATAAGCACTGCGACCGGTGGTCTATTGTGCCATTGCCCACTCTACAGGTTAGATAAATTTATCTAACCGACATCTGTCGATAAATCGATTAATTTGTCCCATGCTAAGGGAGGTGATGTCCTCTGTGAGTGAGAGGGAAAGTTATGCCGAAGCATTCCTCCCGTCGCATCGCCAGTCTTTCACACTCGCAAAGTATGTGAGTGGATGTTTCGTCATCCGCCTCGCAGAAGCGGCAGGTCGCGTCTGCGACTAAGCGCTTGGTTCTTAAATGCCCGTTCAGACGGGAGTGGCCTGTAAGGAGGCCAGTTATGATTCTGACCCTGTTCCTGCTGAGCTTAACTAACTCCAGAGTGCGTTTCTTAGAGTAGGTTGCTACAAAAAGCTTCGACTGCCTTAGTCCTGGAAGGGCCTCCCAGCATACGGTGGCTGTCGTCTTTTCCCACTCAGTGATTTCGTTTCTGCATAGACACAGTGGAATGCCGCAGAAGGGTTCCGGACCGCAGAAGGGGCTAGCAGAGGCTACCCTAGCGAGTTCGTCCGCGAGCTCATTCCCTTCTATTCCAGAGTGTCCGGGAACCCATAGGAGTGTAAGATCATTGCGAGATCCTACCGATTGAAGTATTTCCTGACATAGCCCCACTAGCTTTGAAGTAAAGGTATGTTTTGTAAGAGCTTTGATTGCCGCCTGACTGTCAGTAAAGATCGCTATCTTCCTGTTGACATATCCTTTGTTCTGACATTCTCTGGCACAAAGAAGAATGGTCATTTCTGACCCAGCTCCGGCGCAAACGAAATGTATCCCAGTTATTTTGTTATTTAATATACATTATTTAACAGGTTTTCTTTTTTCAGATTTCTGTGGCTAACTCATTATAAAATGGGTATATAACGGGTGGTCTAATTCTTCATTTACCGTAACTCCTAGTGGAGCATGGTGCGTTGATGACTACCGTGTGTAGTCATCAACGTTACTAAGACAACTGAATTCGGAGTGTGATACGGTTGTCAGCCATACCACTTCCTAGTCGCATTGTTAGTTTATTATTCTACGATAAGAATATTTCTTATCATCTTCTTCAGAATAATAAACTTGCGACGAGTCGTGCCGAGTTTGGAAACTCGTTTCTCTATGAGTGTATATTTCACAGAGTGGCGCCCGAACGATCACGGCCACAGAGCAGAGTCTAATTACAAGTTTGTTTTTAAAAATGCAATAAAATGAACAAAATTATTTTTTTTTCAATGCCTTATGGCTTTATTAGAAAGTAAGTAAGCTCCCATTAATGTTGGAACACAACTTCATTCAAGTGGCTGCCCGGCTGGCATCGCAGTACCGCATTCTGTCACACCAATTTTTCAAGACCCTGTTGATGGTTTCAGGCTGTAGCTCAAGGATTGCTTGGATGATATTGCCCTTAAGTACTTGAATCGTTTCTGGATTGTTGGCATAACATCGCTCCTTCACGGTTCCCCACAAAAAAAAAGTCCAAAGGAGTTAAATCGCAGCTCTGAGGCGTCCAATTGACATCGCCAAGACGGCTGATAGCACGATTCGGGAATTTGGTGCGTAAAAGATTGATTGTGGCATGGGCTGTCTGGCATGGCGCGCCATCCTGCATGAACCAGAGGTCGTCCAAATCCATGTCTTCAATTTAAGTAAAAAAAAAGTCGGATAACATGGCTCTGTAACTGACTTTGAGCTAGACAGCACTCACTTTGAAAATAAGTTTTCAATATTTCCCAACATTGGTCAAGCGTAAAGCGCCTCATTTCGTTCTGCGGAGATATGATACTGAGTTTCTATAAAGATTTTGAGCGAAAAACAGCTGACAGTGTCAAACAAACCTATGATTTAAAAACGAACTTGTAATTGGCCCACCCTGTAAATGAGTATAATGTATATTACCTCAATTATATCAAGCAAAAAAAGCTAAAAATAGTACTGATATCAAAGACCTGCGCTAGCGGACCTAGCGTACCTAGCGTGTTTGCGTTGCATGGGCGCAGTAGCTCGCTTGCATTAGTTGAAATATGTGCATTTTATGTGTATTTTTTTTTTGGTTTTACGACGATTTTTTGCGTATTCATCTACAGGACTCTCGACTCGCTAAAAAAATGGGAGACGATACTTGTGTTGTGTGTGAACATGCACTACGTAGTCGTCGGCGATATTGCTTTCTGTCCGTCTATTGGAAATCAGAAGGGATATTGTAGAGCTTTTGTTGCGCAACAAACAAACTTAGCCACAAATATTAAAAAAAAACAAATCTAATAATTGATGTACATAAAATAACGAAATACCTGAGATAGGTTTCGTTTGTGCCGGGACTGGGTAAATTTTGTATGGATCGTGACCATTCTTCTTTCTATTGCATGTACTTCCGCCTGGAACACAGACGCTAATTTCCCCATAGGTACTGAGTAGCTTACACCTGGACCACTGATGCCCGCTCCAGAGCCTGTCTCAGTTTTAGATCCATCTGTGTAAAAGCTGATAGTGTTGGGGTGAAGGGACCTGAACATATCCGTCCAATTTTCCCTCGCCCAGATTGCTGATTTAAAGGACGCGTTGAAGCGTAATGTCTTGACTAGGTAGTCCGAGGGTAGGCAGAGAGTATTGCTACCTTGTAACCATCCCATTTGATCATGGCTAAAAGTGACTGTCGTGCTGGAGGCCCTAAGCCTACCAACAGCCAGCCTCGCCGAAGCCTCAATATGAATGTGTAGCGGAGTTAGGTCCAGAAGAACCTCCAGGGCAGCGGTGGGGCATGAAACAATAGCTCCAGTGATAATTAGACAGGCAAGCCTCTGGACCTTACCTAGATCCGACTTACCAGTGCTAGTTGAAGCCCTTTTCCACCACACCACCGCCCCATACTCCACTATAGGTCTAACAACTGTCTTGTAAATCCACAGAATTAAATGTGGTTTAATTCCCCAGGTCTTACCTACATAACCTCTGCAGGTCCATAGTGCCTTGATCGCCTTTTCCGTGACCGATTTCAGGTGGTCACCGGAACCCAATAGATTTAAACAGAATTACGGCTGGAGAGGCTCTGAAGGAGGTCAAACCTCTCGCCGACCATATTCGAGATAAACTTGTGTGAATTTAGCGCCTTAATTGCTGCCTGGCTATCAGTGCGCCACGGAGACCTCGTCCCAGGATGTCCCCGGCACAGATTTCGATGGCATGAATTTTGGGTTGGAAGACGCTAGGCCGTTTGCCCATTGCAACCGAGATCCTGGTATTGGGTCCAAAGACTTCAGCACCACGGTGTAGGTGCTGAAGTCTTTGGACTGGATCAGTCTTAGCCATCGGTAAACCAAGTGATGCTTCTAGGATCCATACACGTGTTGCCATTAGCCCATTCCATCCGATCTGGGATGTGAAGGGCGAATTTCCTGCCGAAGCGCAGTTCCGTGATCATGTAATCTGATACCTGGCAAATTGATTGGCCAGGAACTTGTTGCGGGATACGCATGTGACCCCGATCACTGATACGAGTACCAGATGATAGGTTGATTTTCAAAGCACTCAATGCTCCAGTTTCCTGTATGAAAATATGCAGTGGCGTCATTCCCCATATAGCTCTCATGGGTAGGGTAGATGTAGTGCTAAAAGCACCAGTGATGCCAAGGCAGGCAAGTCGTTGGAGTTTATTACAGCTCTTAACTGTGTTGCGTTGTAATGTTTTAGGCCACCACACTAGAGAAGCATAAGTGATTACAAGTCGTACTAGAGTACTCCGTCATTTTGGGCGAAAGACCCCAAGTCTTACCATAGCAGTTCCGGCAAGTCCACAAGACACGCGTAGCCTTCCTAAGAACGTTTTCTAAGTGGCTATCCCACTTTAATCTACTGTCAAGTGTAATGCCAAGGCATTTAACCTCTTTGGAATAGGTATTGAGCACACCTCTTAAGTAGATTGGGTCAAGAGGAGGAGCAAGTTTCCTTGTGAATGGTACTAGGACTGTTTTTTTGTGGGTTGATACTGAGCCCAGTTGGTGTGCACCATCTGTTAACTGTCTTTAGGGCTGTAGTCATCAAATCCGTGATAACGGACTCGAATTTGCCCCTGATCACGATAGTGATATCGTCCGCGTAGCCGATGGCGAAAAAAAACCCTGCACCTCAGCGAGAGTAATAATTCATCTACCAAGGACCACAATAGGGGTGAGAGTACACCCCCTTAAGGGCAGCCCTTGATAGCGTTTATGTTGAGAGTGTGACCACTGAGGGAGGAATAAATCTCCCTTCCTTTTAGCATGATGTAAATCCACCTGATAGAGGGCATTGGCACCCCTCTCCTAACGAGGGCTGGGGTAATGGCATCGTAACCAGTATTGTCGAAGGCACCCTCGATGTTTACGAAAGCACACAAAGCGATCTCTTTTTCATCTATAGATTTTTAAATAGTGCTGACGAGCTTGTGAAGTGCCGTCACCGTCGACTGTAGTCTGGCTGGTCTAGCGATTAGCGCGCGCACCTTCGGTGCACAGGGTCATGAGTTCAAATCTCATCGTGGATCATGGTGTTTTTCGAACTCACGAGCTTGTGACGGACTATGATCTCACTCATTTGTTAAACTAGTACCCATTTATGGGGATAAATAACACTGCTGAGCGTGATGCTGATCTCATTACCTCAACAAAAAAGCAGATAAGATCTTGGAAATAGGATGTCACTAACACATTCTGCGGCCTTAGTCCAATGCTGGATTGTCGCGCCTGTTATTTTATTTATTTTTAGGGATGAAAGTTACATTAACCTTCCTCCAAGCAATTGGGATGTGACATAGCAGGAAATACTCCATCGATCCCCGCAGCCTTAAATGGATCAAAGGACAGAATAGCCCGGTTCACTTTGTCCATGTCAAAGATTACCCAAGAGAGACTCACTAACCATTTAGCCGGTAGTCCTGTATAACCTTGTATGGGTTCTGGACGACTGTCTGAGGAGACAGATCCAGGAAAGTGAGTATCGAGGAGAAGTTGGAGGGGACCAGTCGTGAAAGAACCATCCGGGCATTTGAGTAACCCAACTCCGTTTGAGGTACCTCTATAGTGGGCTTTGTGAAGCCGTGCGGCCTCAGGTAAAGACTGAATTGCTTCACACTGCTTCCTCCAGAACTTCCTTTTAGATCGCCTCCCACTGACCACAGCGCTTGGCTGAGTTGAACAATCTCCTAACATGGGTCCGTTTTCGATCGAGTTCATCATTCCACCAGGGGACCTTACGGGTAGACCTGTCATTTGGAATGAAAGAGCTCTCCTGGTATGCGGAGATAAGTACACTATTTAGTTGATCTGCGGCAAGCTCTACATCGCAGGGGGATTCAAATAACAGTGGCAGAGTACTGACACTGGAAAGAACCAGATCTTTGAACTATTTCCATTTGGTTTTTTTTGGGACACGTGGATGCAGACTGGAGCTCCCTGCAAGATTAAATCTTATGTGCCTGTGATCTGACAAGGATTACTCGCTAGATACACGCCAATCAGAGATAAACTCCGATATTGGTCCACTGGCAAGAGTGAGGTCAAGAACCTCTTCCCGCGCTGCGGTGATGAATGTGGGTTTGCACCCCTTGTTGAGGACGAACACATTTTTGGATATTACAAAGTAAAGAAGTTTCTTACCTCGCATGTTCACATCCGTACTACCCAACACAGTGTGGTGAGCGTTTGCGTCACAACCCATAATAAATTGTCGGTTGTTGGATTTGTAGTAGTCACTTAGGCACGAGACTCTCTGTGGTGGAATAAAGTCATCGTCTGTCGAAAGGTAGGCAGATGCTATGACTACTTCCTGACTACCGTACGCGGTAGACACGTTAACCAAACCAGCTGCTAAATCTCTGGAAATAAAGTTGGTTAGTGGTAAGAAATTGACCTGGTTGTCAACAACGACCGCCGCCCGAGGGCGGTCCACTGACCTGTCGTAAATCAACTTACCGTTGTTAATGTTTAGTCCACAAATGCGGCCTTTGGCCACCCATGGTTCCTGTAACAGCGCTATCGAGGCTGTCTTTGCGGCGAAGGTCCTGCACAAGATGCCCGATGCACCCTTGGCATGGTGCAGGTTCGCCTGGAGTACCTTGATGGTACTCAGTTATTGTTGAGGGAACGGTTTACAAGGCTGCTGTGTTTGCCTCGTCGACACCGCCCGCCTCGTTCGTCCTTGCCGCGCTTAGGGCCGCGGTATTCGGAAGCGCTTTTTCCACGACATTGGACCTTAGTGCACGGGTAATGAGCACGCCCCTGCTTCCTTTGAGGTGATGCCGAATCACTCTCGCTGTGGTGTTTCCGTGCCTTTTTATTGTTTTTTACCCGGTCGGTAGAACGTGAGCCCCGGAAAGGTGGAGGAGCATGCCCTCTTGAATCGCGGTGGATGGTTGTCGCCTTTCTGGGGCCGCAGGTTTGATTTGACCAGCATCCGTGGATAGAGGTCCTGATGCTGAGCTTTCCTGAGCATGCGGGACATGTTCGCGGCTGGTAGAGGGAACTGGACTCTTGCTTGTTCTTGGAGCGGACCCTCGGCTTGTGCTCTGTATCGGGTCTTGACAACGGCTCTTGATAGCGTGCTCGTGCGCCGGCCTTTTTGATGTCGTTTCATGAGGTCCTGATGCTGAGCTTCCCTGAGCATACGGGGCATGCTCGCGGCTGGTAGAGGGAACTGGGCTCTTGCTTGTACTTGGGGCGGACCCTCGGCTTGTGCTCGGTGTTGGATCATGGCAACGGCTCTTGATAGCGTGCTCGTGCGCTGGCCTTTTTGCTGTCGTTGTCGCATTACGTGGTCGAGCCACAGTTTTGTCCCGACGGCTTTTTCCGTCGAGGAGCATCGTGACCTTGGGAGAACTCTGCGGCCTTAGTCCAATGTTGGACTGTCGTGCCTGTTACTTATTTTTTAAATTTAATATGTAGCATGGAAAATAATGTAACATGATTGGCCCCGCTCAATAACTGTCGACAAAAAAGTCTTTATTGCACCAATTAATTTTCGATGGACATCAATCGGCTAGTTAACTTCCATTCCCATATATGAGTATTATGTTTATCAAAGTTTCCATTACTCATCGATATCGGCAATACGGAAACCTCTGATATGACGATGGACATCATTAATTATTGGAAAACAATGAACTCTTCCTATGATTATATTGTGTCTGTTCTGACCGCGGTCTCTTTTGTATTGTTTGTTGCCATCGACTGGCAATTGTACATCATACATAGTTAAATACATTTATGCACATCTCCGGTACTCAATGTAGATAAATAATTTATTCCGGACATTGGCGTTCCCAACGTTCATTCTCGTATATAGTTAGTCGTATGTAATTTTTAGATTAGTTGATTATCCGCTTGCTTTCACTGATGTTATCATCAAGTGGTGGTTTTTCTTGATTGATTATCCAAATTAACGATGGATGTTTTGTATGTGCATTTTCATACTGTGCGAGATAATTGAGATTGGCAAACGATGAAAGTCATAATGATTGAGTGGTGAATTTATAAACCATGACTGCAGAACTCGTTCTAAACATCTGTAGAGCTAGCCCAACTTTAGATATTCGCCATGTATTGTAGTCAATTAGAATCGTGTTGATTTTAATCGATGCGTAGTTGCTTTAAGGCATTTCAGTAATAATTGCGCCAAATTTCTCTCGAAGTTGGGCTGCGAGAAGGCGTTACTTTATAAAAGTTGGTAATTTGTAGGTTTAACTTCATTCTTTGCAATTTAACTTAAAATCTCTTCGTCAAATTACAATAATTCAGACTACTGTACTGCGCTCAGCTAGTTCGCGTCCTTTCTTTCATCCCAACGTTTGCCAGAATTTCTAAGCTTGATTTATACATAAATGTATAATGTTACTTGTATGAAGGTAAAGATGTGCCTTTTAAATTATGGGTTTAGCTTTAGTTATCCGGACCTGGTTTAGTATTGACGCATAATACATGCTGAGATCATTCTGAACAAATAAATGTAAGCGTGACACGAGAACAGTATCTCTTCTACGCTAGCGAACATCCTTCCTAACATACTAAGTCCTGAAATATTAAATATAAAGTTGCTGAACTTTTGATATTATATGGCAGAATGTGTCACCATTCACCAAGGTAGATATGGTTATTTGGTCTTTGAACTCGTGCATGATAAAGATGACGATGAATCATTAATCAAAATGTCACTAATGAGCATAAGTACAGTCAAACCTCTCTAAGTCGAAACCTCCTTAAGTAGAATTATTCCTTATCTTGAACAAATTTAGGGTTTCACTGACAGTGTGAAGTAAAACAATAAATAACTCATAAATAGTTTTTTAGGGTTTTTTAGAAATTTTTTTTTTCACAAAACCCTTATGAATTCGATTTTGTCTGTCCGTCCGTCTGTCCGTCCGTCTGTTCACTAAATAACTCGCAAACGGCTCAACTGATTGTCGTGAAATTTGGTAGAAATGTGTAGAATGGTTACAGTCTTTGGCACATATACCTTAGAAGTTGGTAGGAAGAAGATAACAGGGTGTCCCGAACGTTTGAAAAAAGTCGACTTTTTTAGTTTTTATCGGAGATTGACATATGGGTATTTAAATCAAAGAACTAAACGAGTACATCTCACATCAGTTAAAATTTTCCAGTTTCGAGTAACGGTAAGAAAGTTATTGGCGTTCAGAGTTAAACTTTCTTTTTCGACCTCCGTTTTTCTAAACCGTTATAGGGATCGATATGAAACTTTGCACAAAGATTGGTCAGTATGGCTTTATATACGTTAAATATTAAGACTGTTGACTTTTGCTAAGGAAAAGTAAATAACAGTAAATTTGTAAAATTTGATTTTGATCGTGTGTAGCCCCTTTTAGGTTTCCAAATATGAAAATTCTGCTAGGGATTTTTAGAAAATTACATAGGGAATATGTCTACGAATTTTCATTCGAATATCTGTATCCAAACCGGAAATATAGCCAAGTTAGTATTTAGTAAGGGCCTTTCACAATGCAAGGGAAGCGTCTTAAGCGTTTCTTCAATGCATATCTTTTAATTTGATGAAACAATGAACATGAAATTTGGTGGATATGCATAGAATGGTAATAGTGTTTGCCACAAATATTTTTGAAGTTTGTAGGACCAAGTTAACAGGGTGTCCCTGAATAGCTGCAAAAGTATACTTGTTCAATACTCATAGGAAAGCTTGCATGGGCTCTTATGTCAGGGGACACAATGGAATCATTTCATATAAGTTGCTTTTCCTTGATTAAAAAAAGAGTAACAGTAGTTTTACAGCCAATAATTCAGTTCATATATAAAGCCAAGCCGGCCTTACGTTTGCCTGAGTTTCTTTTTGCTCAAAGGCCATCAGAAATCTTAAATCGAAAAATGCCTGTAGATTTGCCGTGGAGTACCTACTTTTATACAAACTGGGTAAATAGTAGTTCCAGAATGAAAGGCTAGCGCCTTTCATTCTGTTCCACATTTAATCAGACCAATCCAAAAATAGATTTACAGGAAGCATTCCATTAATGCTGTGCACAATTCTTATCTATTGGTTATAAAATATGTATACGTAGTAGAATCCAAAATTGTTGAGAAAAACACACTTCCAGTTATCCGATTGAATTCATTTAAGTTTTATTTTTCAATGTAACTTCCTTTTTACTTCAATACAACGATGAGATCGTTTAATAAGATCCTGCATCCCTTTCAAAAAGTAGTCCGCGGGTGTGTCTTGAAAATGGTCCAAAACAGCATCTTTCAGTTCCTTCTCAGTCTCAAATTTTCGTCCTCGGAGGTCTTTTTTTAACCCTAGAGTGGGCGCGCTATGAGCATTTTGCCGCCCTCACCAAAAAAACCTTAATAATTCGTAAAATAATTTTTCGTTAAGTTTGCACTTTTCAGTAGCTGCCTCTATTTTCATTCAGAACTCGTGCCGAAAGGCTGTACGTCGTCAGTGGGCGGAGTGGGGCTAGAGAAAGAGGTTGTTACCATCAGGCGGCAATTTGCTCATCGCGCGCCTTCTCACATAGGTAATTTTTACCTTATATATCACATATAAAAAAAACATATTTTTTGCAAAGTTGGAATGTTGGGTATGTTTTATGGTGCATTTATTGTAAAAACTATAAGAAGGGTGTTAATTTTCCTTTTTTATGAGTATTACATACGATAATGTAGAATATGTTAAAAGTCTATTAAAATGCGTTGCGTTCTCCAAAACCTCTTATAAACCGAAGTTCCCAAAACATATTTCAATAAATATGTTAATTTGTCATTGCTTATTTGTGTTTTATTTAAATCCTGAGAAAATAAATTAATTCAGTTGCTTTATTCCTACTTAAAATTGCCACTGAAAAGGAGCGGCAAAATGCTCCCCACGCGCCCACTGACGTTTCTCGGAAAGACGCGCCCACTCTAGGGTTAATTTTGGGAACAGGAAGTAGTCACTTGGGGCCAGGTCTGGGCTGTACGGGGAGTGTTCAATTTCTTTAAAGCCGCATTTGACCACAGCAGCCTTGGCCACCGCGGCGGTGTGAACTGGTGCATTGTCGTGAAGAAGCAGCACCCCTTTCGCCAGTTTTCCATACCTTTTCTCCACGATGTTGGCCCTTAATTGGGTTAAAAGATCTGCATAATATTTCCCTGTTACTGATGTGCCCTCTTCCTTGAAGTCAATCATTATAATTCCCTTGGAATCCCAGAAGATGGTGGTCATGCTCTTTTTCCGGCTCTGCTGCACCTTCGCCTTCTTGGGGCGCTCCTCATAAGGCCTCCTCCATTCCATGGACTCCTTTTTGGTCGTGGGATCATAGTAAAGGACCATTGTTTCGTCTCCTGTCACAATTCTGTTGATAATTGCATCCGAGTCGGCGCGACACAGCTCCAAAAAGTCTTTCGAACATTTCATCCGCTGCTTCATTTGATCTGCTGAGAGGAGTTTCGGGATCCATCTTGCCGAGATCTTCCTCATCCCCAAATGGTGGGTAATAATTCTTTCGACGGTGGTTTTTGATAGACTTGTCCTTTCTGCAATCTCTGATAACTTTAGCCGCCGATCACTCAATACAACTACCTCGACTAATTGGACGTTTTCTTCGGTGGTCTCAGTTATTGGGCGTCCGGTGCGGGGTTCATCAGAAACATTCGTCCTTCCTTGCTTGAATTCCAAAATCCACCGGTAAATAGTCGCCTGGGATGGTGAAGAGTTGCCGTACACGGATATGAGTTCATCTCGAATCTGGGACGCCGTGTATCCTTTCAAAAAAAGGAATTCAATGGCCGCGCGGTACTTGATCTGCTCCATTTCAAATACGAAATCAGAATGCGACACAAATAATTACCTGGCCGGGACCTTGATTGCACAATTGAACTCATGTTTAGTCCTGTTATGACCGAAGAGTTGTTCTATCGAATAGCGGTAAAATGAATTCAATCGGATAACTGTAAGTGTATTTTTCTCAACAATTTTGGATTCTACTACGTATGTACAAAAAATATTAACTATGCATCAAAATTCTAAAAAACCCTCGTATTGCGGGCGCAGCCCTCTGTACGCCGGTATTTTTTATACCCTTCGCTCATAGAGTAAAAGGGTATATTAACTTTGTCATGAAGTTTGTAACGCATTGAAGGAAGCATCTCCGACCATATAAAAAGTATACATATATGATCAGCATGACTTGGGGAGTCGATTGGGCGATGTCCGTCTGTCCGTCTGTCTGTCTGTTGCGACGCGCTTTACTCGGCCAATTTAAAATGTTTGTTCGGTTTGAATCGGTAAAATCGGACAATGGGGTCATGGGGCTGCCATACAAACCCAACTACCCAAATTAGGTTCTTCTAAGAAAAACTTTTTTATTTGTGCACCAATTTCAACAAAATTTCACACAAATGTGTTTCTATTGATAACACAAAACATATGTAAGAATGGATCAAATCGGACCATGGGGTCATGCGGCTGCCATAGAAACCTAACCTCCCAAATTAGGTTCTTCTAAGAAAAACTTTTTGATTTGCGCACCAATTTCAACCAAATTTCACACAAATGTTTTTCTCTGGATGACACAAAACATATCTAAGAATTGATCAAATTGGATAATGGGGTCATGGGGCTGCCATACAAACCTAACCCCTCAAATTAGGTTCTTCTAAGAAAAACTTTTTTTTGTGCACCGATTTCGACTAAATTTCACACAAATGTGTTTCTCTTGATGACACAAAACATGTCTAAGAATGGATAAAATCGGATAGTGGGGTCATGGGGCTCCCATACAAACCAAACCCCCCAAATTAGGTTCTTCTAAGAACAACTTTTTTATTTGTGTACCAATTTCAACCAAATTAAATACAAACGTGTTTCTCTTGATGACACAATACATATCTAAGAATTTATCAAATCTGACCATGGGATCATGGGGTGGCCATACAAACCCAACGCCCATTTTGGTTCTTCTAAGAAACATTTTTGGCACCAATTTCACAAAACCTTGAATTAATGTGTCTTTACCAAAGCAACAAAAAAGTTAAAACGAATGGAATCGTACTTTGGGGTCATGCTCCCGCAACCCCAATAAAATTTTCCGAGTAAATATTTTTATTTGCCCACTTATTTCAACCAAGCACAACATTTTTGTCAAGACGGAAGAAAAAGAATGAGGAGGGGAAGTAAATACAAGTCATAGATACGCCCGAAAAAACTTTTAGCCCAAGGGCCCTAGCCCAAGCGAAGGGTATCCAAATTTCGGCCGCGCCCGAAATTAGCCTCCGTCCCCGGGGGTTGGCGAGCGAAGCGAGCAGGGGGCGAATCCCCCTAGTTTTTGTATTCCTCCGGGGAAGGTTAGTTTAGTTTAACTATATGGAGTTATAATAACAACATAACCTGTTTGGGTCTGATATTTCTTGAATGCAATAGTTTTTCTCGTCGCCTGAAAATGACACTTTCTGGACTTAGGTGGTTTCTGTGATGATCAATTCCATTCGAATGCTCTCTGACTTGCCACTCTAAAAAAATTTCGAATAAAAATTCGTCTTCATATTTTTTAATAGGTCATTAGGAAAAAACTGGAGGAGATACAACATTGTTCTCTGATTAGGAAAATGTTTTACATATATACTTAGCATTTGTTTTGACTTCAAATATCTTAGTCTACAACAAAATATCGATCTGTTTTTATGGTTCGAGGATCCTTCATGTGACTTCTGGGCCCCTAAATATCGTGGGTCCTTATGCGCCGCCCCTGATTGATCGAACGTGGGCATGCAGGGTGTCATATCAAAAAGGACATCGAGTTTCCAGGAAACTAAATGGAATAATTCGGGCTTAAATTAACAAAAAAACACAAAAATTCTTGATTTGAGACCAATTGTCTCCTTTGAGGGTCCTTGAAACAAGTAACAAACGCTGGATATGGAATTTACTCGACGTCCTCTTTGATTTGACACCTCGCATCCCCACTTTCGATCAAGGTGTGTAATTAGTGTTGTTTTATGTTCTTTTTCAGAGCTTTCCGATCATTCTTCTTCTTAGCAATTTTAATCGTAGAATTATATTCTGAAAAGTGAAAAAAAGTAGTGACAACTAGAATTATTATTATTCTTGCATTTAAAATAATTTTCCATTTAAGCTCGATTTATTCCGTTGAGGGTCCTTGAAACAGGAAACAAACACCGGATATGTAATGTACTCGGCGTCCGCTTTGATATGACGACATCCGGTCAAGGATTAAAGAGTATCCTTTTTTGTCCTTTTTGGGACCTTTCCGATCAATATTTTTTTTTAGCAAAATAAGGTTTAGGTTCCTGGGAGCCCACTGATTCAAAAACAACAAAAATTAGCCGTACTCTATTTTTTTTCTATTTGAAATGCTAATATGACTGGACTATATGAAGGGTTATCTTGGATAAATAAATTTAAGGTAACATTTCTTTAGTCAAATCTCTTTTGGTAAAACAACATAGCTCGAAAAACCATACATACTTAGCGGCTTCAAAAACAATGCTCTTGTGTAAAGTGGCAGGTAACCAGTAAAAGAACGACCAAACTGCAAATTTCCGTGAATCAGTTCATGGTAAATGGCTGAAGATAAATTCCCACGACCATTTCATTTCTAACCCTGGCAAAAATTGGATATGATTGGCAGCAACATTTGATCTGTGCCCATCTTAAAGCTCCCTAGGGTGGCGCGCCCTACCGGTTGGGAAGCACTGGAGTGTGGCAAGTTGGTTGAATGCTTAAAAGTTAGCTCATGACTGATTATTATCGTCGTAAATTATTTTTAACATAACTCAAATACATCAAACTTTCGCTTATTCTCTACACCCAGAAAAAAATTTACTTTTATTAAAGAAAAATTACATAGAACCTATGAAATTTCGGCTATGATTTGGAGCCTATGAAATAGCGTTTTTGGGACAATGATAGAAATATCATTGAAAATATAAAGTGAAAATTCGATTATAACAATGAGATTGTTCATCGATTCTATGTAAAAATTTCATTGGATTTTATTAAAAAAAAAATAGAAAAGAATATTTTTTATTTTTTTTTAATTTTTTTTTAATTCGTTTTTTTAATTTTTTTTTTATTTTTTTCTATTTATTTTTATTTCAAATTTTTATATTTTTTTTATTCATAAAAAACCTTATGCCGAAACTTGGATTCGAACCCGGTCCGCCTGCGTGCCAGTCCGTTCACATTGCCATGAGACTAGATGGGGAATGTTGTCAACGTTTCTAAAATCGTAACTACTTGATACGCGGTGCAATACAAAGCTAAAATGTTTATACATAGAGGCTATGTAAAAAAATCATAGTTCCCATGAAGTTGATTTACTAGATTCTAAGTAATTTGTTGCATTAGTTGTATGTCGGCATGCTTTAATTCTATTACTACTGAAATTTTAAATTCTATGAAAGTGTATTTGATCCAATGGCATTTTTAATTAATTATATTCAAACTTCATACGTTTAAAGAAATTTTCTGTTTACTAGAAGTAAAGTAAAAACTTCATTGGTTTTAATAAACGTTTTTTGCTGGGTGTATGAGTGGTGTGTCTGTGTTTTAGGGGATGTTCATAGAATCTTTTCCTCAAAGTTGTATATAGATAGAGTTATTAAATTTCGACATTCATCTAAGGAAACCTTTTCATTTTCCAGCCGATTGAAAAGGTTATCACGATAACGAAGGTTACCATCCTTTTATAATGCCTTTTAAAACCGTATTTTAGATAGGGACAAATTCTTGAAAGACGCCATTGAATGTATGAAAATTAGTATGATCCCTCATAAGCCGCTTTATGTCCTTTCTATTTTTAGCTAAACATCAGTATTTCCGGAACCCATATAAGCGTATCTCGTATTTCACCGTCAATTGAATAATCGAATCATAAATCATCTTGGACCCTTTTCGTCCTGCTAATATTATCTCTTTTCAAATATAACTAACTCCAATCTGCAAGGCAATTTGATTAAAAATTTTTCGTTTCTCTCATTTCAGGTGATATTCTCTCCGGTGTATGCTTCGTTGGCCAATTGGACACACATTCACTAGCCGTCTTCCTGCTACTGCCGCTATGCATCTATCTGTCCATCGGAGCGCTATTCTTGTTGGCTGGATTCGTTTCGCTCTTCCGGATACGGACGGTGATGAAAACGGATGGCAAGCGAACGGACAAACTTGAACGTCTGATGATACGAATTGGATTTTTCAGTGGTCTCTTCATCCTTCCGGCTCTCGGCTATTTGGGCTGTCTGTTCTACGAATACTACAACTTTGACGAGTGGATGATACAATGGAATCGGGACATGTGTAAAGTGTTCTCGATACCGTGCCCGTTGCCTAATCCGACGGGTGATACTAGACCCATCTTCCAAATATACATGGTCAAATATTTGTGTTCTATGCTGGTTGGCGTCACGTCGAGTGTGTGGCTGTATTCAAGTAAAACTGTAGTTAGCTGGCGTATGTTCATTGAACGTTTGCAGGGCAAAGAACCCCGTTCGCGGGGTCAGTATGTTTAGCCCGAACGAGATAGCCTTGTTGTAACGCATAGCAAACTGAGCAACACATCATCGGTGGTGGTGGTGATTATTCAAAACAAAGAATTGCTTATGGCCATGCTCCGCGAATTGAACCAAAACGTTGCATACATATTTTCTCATATGACGTATTGTAGGGATATCTTTTGCAAAACTCACACATACGCAAACGTGGCATCACACATAAATATTCTGCGAACGAATATTTATCCGTTCTGGTATTTTTAATTAGTTTTTAAATTACACATTATAAGATTTTGCATGGTTGCATGAAAGTGTTTGGCAGACTGACGATCAAACGCGCGAATCGTACGGTCGACTGTGATTGTGTCTTAATGAATGATGATGCTTTGTACTATCCATTAAGTTCATATGCTTGTTCGTTGGCTTTAAGATTAATAACCGTAGGAAAAAAATACAACAAAATCGTAAAAAAAAATACACATACGAGTATGAGAGAAAAAATATCTTGAATAGTTTTATGTGCGTATAGAAAAACAAGAAAATTATCGTTAAATTGCTCATTGTGCTCAGGTATTATTTTTTTCTTTTCCTTCCATTTTATTTCTATATCCTATTCTATTTTTGAAATCTTTTCAATGAGCTTTAGACGTGCCCTGACTACTACATAGAATCTATAGAACACAAATTAGAATCGATGAAAAATATAGGAAGGTCAGTTCGAGAGCAATTTCGATTATTACATCTTTTCAAATCACTCTGAAACCAATTACATATGAATTACGTAACCACGGGTTCAGAAAAAAGCACAAACTAGAATTTCGTGACTTAACAAAAAAATTAAATGCCAAATCGAAAAAAACCTAAACGTAACATTGACTTTTCTACACGTTCATCAGATTTGTAAATACATGTACATGTACTATTTAAAGAATCAACGAAGACTCGAAGATCCTATTTCTTCCCATCTTCATGATACTATTAATTTTAGATATACGAGACCATACATTAATGTAAATTGTCTTCAGCGAAGTAATTATTACTGCCGACTGTAAATTGTTTTATTGATAACGTAATACATAAATACGTAAAAATGCAATCGAAAGTCGGAATGCACCACCCCCGTTTTGTAAGAAGATTTAAGCTTTCTTGTACGTACTTCGTTTATAGTATATGAAATTAAAAAAAAATGTATGTATGTATATTATTTATAAAAAAAAATTGACCCAACTCATTTTCTGATAAGTATTTTTATGTACAGTGCTATATAAAAAAGAAAGTATAATGTTAAGTTATAATCTTATCTTAGGGTAAGTAGTTACGATATACCTATATACATAGTACGCTTAGTGACGTTGGTCTTTTAATAAAAAGTGAAAATTTAACGCATTATATACTTAACAAAAAATATAAAAAGAAAGATTAGAAAAAATGGCAAAGAATTTATTATGGCTTTCGCAAATCTGTAACAGCATTTTTTTTATTAAAGAAAATCGAAATGAAGAGAAAAAAAACTTCATTTCGACATTTTTATTTTATTCAAAATTATAATGACAAAGCGTCGGATTTTTTTTTATAAACATTGTTCGCTATAGACATAAATAATATTTTGATCGTTTTTTTTACAAGAATTTATTACTAGACATTTATGTATAATTATGATATATGGAACTATGAAACATATATATAATAATAAATTTTACGTGTAAAGACTGAACATGTTGTGTTTTATTTTAGAACCGTGGAACCAGAGCCTGTTCTAGTGTTTACACTGACCCGGACGAAAAGATAATAATTAATCCGTCCCATGGATACTACAGCAGAAATATTTTGACAGCTTTGGATGGATTCCTCTTACTTTATTTCATAGAATTATACCAGTGGTTCCCAACTCACAAGTGTCTGCGTACCAGACCTACAAATATAACACTACGGATCACAAGAGCGACGTAGTCCAAAGTTGGCGTAACGGACTGTGGGGCGCGGCGGCGAGACCTACTTTTCTGAAAATGATATAAAACTGAAGATCTGATAGACTCTGTCTGATCCAAATAATAATGAAGACAAATTTTGCCAGCCTCTTGGCAATCATTTGAATAGCAAAAATTATAATTTTTTAAAGCCGGCAAAAAAGTCCTTCCTAAGCTTTTCGTAATTTCGTGTAAAGAAGGCTGACAGCTTTTGGCTGAAAAAAAGTTGATAATAGTGCTAAAATTAAGTATGAGATTCAAAATTAAGTCCAAATTACACTGACAGACGGTTCATTGACATACCTAAATTCACCAAGGAAGAACAAGAATCCTCAAGAGCAACATTCGCTGGAACTGAATCATACATAAGTCACTTAATGCCTTTTCGTTCGTAATTTCGGACGTCGACCCATTGAGCGTTGTCTTCGTGGCACGTTATTGCTGACTTCAAAACGCGATGCCAACGTTCATTCGCTCCGTTTAAAGCCGCATGATACGGAAAATGTAAGTACGTTTGCAAGCAAGAAGTTTTCATAATGCTCTAAGCAACGCCGACTCTAATTGGGTAATGACCAAGGGAATTTCGTACCGTACAACCCAGTTCAAATGCAATGCACTGGCGACCATCTCAGCTGTTTAGTCCGCAATTGGGATCGCTTCGCGTCAACGGCTAGATCAGGGGTTCCCAACCTTTTTCAGTGCATGCCCCCCTTGCAACGTTTGTAGAATCTGGCGCCTCCCGAAGAAAATTTTGCTCAAGAACGGAAGAAAGGGTTTTTTTTAGCATTTCTTTTGTTAAGAATTCGCCTTGTTGACAAATAATGAGAGAAAATTTGCCATCGTTTGGCACAATCTCACAGAGATCTTGGATTAATCAGTTCAGCTTGAATTCTATTTTCGCAATTTAAATTTTTGAGCAACTTCAATGCTTACATTTAGCTCATTTGAATATTGAATTGACTCCACACTTAAATTATAAAACATGTCTTCAGTGAGCAGGAAATTCGTCTCGCCATGGCAATGGCATTGGGCATTGCCGGAGGGCTAGATTTGGCCCTATATCCCTACTACATTGGGTTTTGGCGCATTGGAAATGTTAAATAAGGATCCGATTTTAGACCAAGATCTCTTTTTCCCAGGCGAGTTTCATTTTCTGGCTCAGCGGTACGTCAACAAGCAACATTGAAGTCATTGGAGTGGCTACATGTATTTTATGAAACATCATTTCAAGTTTAAGGTGTACTCCTGGTTTTTCCCTCGGTCTCTATTTCTAAAAACATTTCAGCGAACATCATCAAACAAACTTTGAACACAGGCTCCCCACTAATATACTTTATAGTGGTTGCAGGGATTTATAAATTTTGTTCATGAATCGAAGAATTTTAACACCTCATAGCCTTTGTAATATAATCGTTCACATCAAGACTTGTGTTGAGCCCGCGCCCCCCTTTGTCGACCGTCACGCCCCACTTGGGGGGCGCGCCCCATCGGTTGGGAAGTACTGGGCTAGATAGTAATAAAGTACGTTGTCCTCGACGCAGCCGCAGCGACTCTATCGACTCCAGCGGCTCCCTACCCCAAGCAGCCGTCGCCCGAAGCCCAGAAACAACCTAGTGCACCACGTTCACCATTCGTGTATGCATTATGTACAACAAGAGCCGCGGGACTGCTTTCTATATACATGCTGATTCGTATATCGGCCGAACGAATACGACCGTTGTGCGAAACAATTACCCTACCCCAAGCAGCCGTCGCCCGAAGCCTACAAACAAGCGAGTGCACCACGTTCACCACTCACGCGGGCATTATATACAATAAGAGCCGCGCGGTTTATTCGAAGATGATTTTCATTGTGGACCTATACCAAGCAATTATCAACTAAAAACGAACGTTTTTGTATGCAATGGGCGAGTCGCAGTCGCTAGAGCCGGTGGGACCGTGCCGAGGAAAACGTTCCTTTAAGGTACAGTTTCCTCGACACGACTGCACGACAGCGACTCGCTCATTTCATTTAACAACTAGTTTTTAGAATGAGAGAAAAATGAGTTTTTATATGAAATGAGCGAGTCGCTGTCGCTAGAGCCGATGCAGTCGTGTCGAGGACAACGTACCTTTAAGGTGCGTGTTCGTAGACACGATTCATGAGATGGTTGCTTAGCGATCGTACTTTTGCATCCAATTCGGAGCCATATTTGCTACTTTCCTTGTATCGACTATGACCTAAAGGAACCTGTCTGTACAGAAAATATACGCATATGGCGCTTAGAACCGATGATTTAACTGCGATCGCTGAGCGATCATCACATGAGTCGTATCTACGGACACAAACCTTTAGCATTAGTATAGTACAGATAGCTTTAGACAGAAATACATTTTTGATGCCAAATTGTTAAATACACTGCCTAATATAAAATAAATAAATAACAGGCGCGACAATCCAGCATTGTACTAAGGCCGCAGGATGTGTTAGTGACATCCTATTTCCAAATTCTTATCTGCTTTTTTGTTGAGGTAATGAGATCAGCATCACGCTCAGCAGTGTTATTTATCCCCATAAATGGGTACTCGTATAACATCTGAGTGAGATCATAGTCCGTCACAAGCTCGTGAGTTCGAAAAACACCATGATCCACGGTGAGATTCGAACTCATGACCCTGTGCACCGAGGGTGCGCGCACTAACCGCTAGACCAGCCTAATATACGCAGTAAACATTTGCGCCATGAGTTAAGGGGGAGGGGGTGGCAAAGGGGTGAATCTGAGCTTAAAATGTCCTGAGGACGAAACAAACTACACAAAATTACCTTTGTAATGATATATAACACTCTAGACCAGGGGTGTCAAACTCAAAAACCTACCCCGGGCCAAATAAGACTCTCCTCAGGTTTGGGTGGGCCGTAGTAGTAAAATTTCAAAAACTTTTATCGAAAGTTGATTACAGAATATTACTTTTAAAATGTGGCAGAAAGCCTATATCACTATAACGGCTTCGGGATTATCCGTGAGAACTTCCACCTTTCGAAAATGTACTTCAAGAACATTAAAAAACGAGACCGAGTTCTAATCGTGCGAATATCACGATGAGTGTATACCTTACACCCATGTACAGACATGAAATGCACGCAAAACCCAAAATATGCAATTTCATATTTTTTGTAGGGGAGGGAGGGGTAGATGGGTCGGACCTAGCACATCTTTATTATCTTATCAAGGCATCCAACGGCTACCATTTGATACTAATTTGAAGTTTTTCGCGACATTCTATCAAAAGATATGGCTGAAGATAACTTTGTAGGGGAGGTAGGGGTAGGGGTAGTCGTACCTATTCCACTTTCCATCAACTCAAAGTATATGTCAGAATGAGACATTGATCAACATTTTAAGTCGATAGCGATATTCTACCGAAAGTTATGGCCGAATAAAAATATCAAGGAGGGGTAGTTTGTATGGGAGGTAGGGGAACCTGTGGTCCGATTTGGCCCATTTTCAATACCGTCCAAGATTTTAGCAAAACAAACATTTGACCAAAATTTCAAACCGCTAGCTTCATTATTTCGGGAGTTATTGTGCTAACAGACAGACACACGGACAGACAGACAGACAAAATTGTAGCACCGGTGAAATAAGTCGCCCAAAATAACATTGGGAGGCAAAATAGTCAGATTAAATGAATTTCAGCAAAAAGGTGGCTAAAAGAGACAAAAAGTTGTTTGTGATATGGTTTTAAAAACATGCACCAACACAGCTTTATTTATTTATTTATTTACTGAACAGAAATAATCAAATTACATCAGTAACATTAGATATTGATACAGGAGCTCAAAAAGGAAAAAAAATCAATTTGAAAGGAGAAGAAAAAAATATTACAAAAAGCAAAAATCATTAAGCAAAATATTAAAAAAAAAATTAAACAATCGAGCAAAACAAAAGTATGATGAATGACTTATTAGATAGACATTTTTGACGAAATAATTCTTTTAAATGATGCAAGAGTAGAGGTTCAATTTCCATAGAATCATATGTTCTCATCATTCGAATCAAAGGAGAATTGGCATATAGAGCTAGATCAGTTATAGGAGGGTTAAATATGGCATTAGGTCGAGTGTTGTATAAAGGAACTCTATAATCAATTTTATCCGCTAAATTTGAGTGTATAAATCCTCGGCAAATTTTGTATAAAAAACATTGTACAAGGAAAGTTCTTCGCTTTTCTAGGGAAAGGAGTTTGAGGAAAACAAGTCTTTCTGGGTAAGGAAGATACGGAAGTTTTAAATTTGAAAAATAATGATTTGGTAAATCTTCGCTGAACCCGCTCTATGGCATCAGTAGACACGTCAGTAGTCGGGGACCAAACCACTGAAGCATACTCCAATATGCCACGTACAAGGGAGTTAAATAATCGCACAGCACTGATTTCAGAACGAAAATCACTAGTGCAGCGGAGAACGAAGCCCGCTAGCGTCGAGCCCCTTTTAACTATACTTTCATAGTGATCAGTAAATCAAATTTTTGAATCAAAGATGATTCCCAGGTCTGTGACTGTGTCCACATGTTTTAAAGAAAGCATTCTGACAGAATATGAGAAGAATGAAGGGAAAAGCTTCAGGGAGTAGATCATTACCGAACACTTCGATACGTTAAGAAGTAGATCATTGGTGAGGCACCAGGACGACAAACGGTCCAGATCAGCTTGCAACGAAAAACAATCTTCTAGGCATGAAACAGAGGTAAACATCTTGCAATCATCAGCGTACAAAAGACATCGGTTGCTTAGAATAGAAGGAAGGTCATTCACAAAGAATGATAAAAGAAGAGGCCCTAAAATAGATCCTTGTGGTACCCCTGATGTTGGTGTAAATTCCGATGAAATGCTGTTGTTAAAAATTACTTTGGAAGATCTGTTAAGTAGGTAAGATGACATCCACGAAAGTAACCAAGGGAGGAAACTTAACTCATGAAGTTTATTTAGTAGCACAACACCGTTTCAAAGGCTTTGGAAGAATCGGTATAAATTGCGTGGACAACCAGGCGCTTGTGAAACGAGTTCGCCACAAAATTGACAAATTCAGCCAAATTTGTGGTAGTGGATTTTTTTTACGGAAATCAGCAGCAGAACCAATTAAATGACCAAAATGTTCATCAATATAATTGTATACAATACGTTCCAGCAGTTTTGAACGAGGTGATAATAAAGCTATTGGCCGGTAGTTTGACGCAATATTTTGGTCCCCTGATTTAGGAATTGGAGCTATATATGAACACTTCCATTAACCCGGGAAGATACACTCACGAATACTCTTATTAAAAATTATTGAGAGTGGTATTGAAATCGTGTTAATAACTCTTGATAAGTATAGGCCTAAAAATCCGACACTTGGGCTGTAATTATTATGTTTGAATTTTTCATCCGGGTGATTTAGTCACCAATTCCAATATTTCCGTAGTTTTCAAAACTTTGCCATTTTTCCAAATAAATCTCAATTCATTTTCGGTAAAGCCAACCAACTGCATTTCGGGACAGAACAGTTTTATGAAGAGGCTTAGTATTTTTTTGTACAAAAAAGATGAGCTATCTTATAAAACCAAATAACCAGCAGCAAATTGTTTGTAGTATTTAGAGAAAAAATTCAGAAAATAATCTTGAATAAGCCACAGACGAGTTTTAGTAATTTTTGTAAACTTGATTTTAACGGCTGAATTTGTTCACCTTATCAATTTCACAATTTGTGTGTTTATACACATTGTGCTGCTTCGAGGTGGCCGCGGGCCGCACAGAACTGCGAGGTGGGCTGCGAGTTTGACACGTCTGCTCTAGACATATTCTCGGAAAACTATACCCTAGACCCAAAAGTATTATAGTGAATTTACATTTTTTGAGTTTTACATTTCGCAATGTAAATCTCGATAGAATAGACCTAGGATCATAAGATCTTGTCTATCATATTACTGAAAAAATTTCTTTGATTTGTACTAAAAAAGGAAGTGCTCCCACCATTGACGCCCCACTCACTCCTCCTAACATATTTCAAAAAGGCATGCCTGTAGCATATTTTCAAATTGAGCCAGCCAGATCAAATTTGGTGGGGTGCCTAGTCTAACCCCATTATGCTCTCCACCAAAAAGGGTACTCCCCGTACAAAGTGAACCAAAATTCTAACAAATTTCACATTTAATGGTCGGAGCCCATCAATTTTTGATACAAATCAAATAAATTTTGCTAGCAATATATGGACAAGATCTTATGATCCTAAGTCTATTCTATCAAGAGTTACAGTGCGAAATGTAAAACTGAAAAAATGTAAATTCACTATAAAGTGATGCCCACACCGGCGCGTCAGCGAATATTCGCGGCGAATTTTTCCGCGGCATCAAAATTGTAACACACTGCGTTGTATGGAGATGCCCACACCAACGCGAATATTCGCCAGTTTTGCAGTATTTTTTCCGGTTCGAATATTTGCTACCTAATGTCATTTTATTCAAATAATTTATTTGACAGGTGCAGTGTAGTACAACTTGATGTGGTGTACCCGAAAAAGATGTAGATGTGGAATGAGTTGTTTAGGTATTGACCGAGCATTTAAGTTTTGAATGTTTTATGGTATCAGTGGATGAGTAAAAGAAGTAACATTTTTCGAAACACGAATTCCAAGGAAGGAAGGTTTTTACTCGTGGTTTGGACTTACGCAAATAAATTACCCTCTTGTGGCAAGTCCGGCGACACCCCGATCGTATCGCTCGGCCGAAGAATTGCAGAGATATCGACGATTTTCCAAAGTGTAAAGTACGAAGTTGATCGTGAAATTGCTGTGACCGACATCTAGGTTGACAGCTAACAAAAGCATACATTTTGTGAATTATTGTATGTACTTATCTCGGTTATCCCCTTGTGAGCTGCGCAGGAAAGATGCTCCGACGCCACCTTAGCGAATTTGGTTGCGAGTCCAGCGAAACCTTAATCGTTTCGCTGGACTCAAGGATTCCAAAGATATCGACAGATTATCGAAGTATTACGAAGCTGATTGTGAAATTGCTGTGGCCAACATCCAGGTTGACGGTTATCTCTGACTGACCACCCTGTGCACTGACCGACAAAAAAGAGGATCCGATGACCCTTTCGGCAATTTTATGGTGAATCTAACGCCACCTCGGTCGTTCTTCCACACCAAAGGATTGCAGAGATATAAGGTATCGAACTAATTTCCTATGCGGACGATTGCACCGTACTCACCACGGGAAATGATTTAAATGGCATGTGTGCTCGATTAAATGACTATATTGAGAAACTGGTGGAGTTTTTCAGTATCCGCAACCTCGTCATTTCACCGTCAAAATGCACTGCAACACTTCTTACCACCTGGACGCAGGAATTTTCGGAGGAGCTTAGGATCCGTACTGGCAAGCATGCTAATGACGTTGTTCCTACAGTTACTTACCCCATAATCCGTAGTCCGTAGTCGACAAAATGCACAGTAGAAACAACGTCCTAACGGCACTAGCCGGGAGTTCCTGGGGCAAGGACAAGGAAACTATGTTGGTCACCTACAAAGCGATAGGTAGAGCAATTCCCAGCTACGTAGCACCGGTGTGGTCACAAACCGTTTGTGAAACAAACTGGAACAGAATCCAGACATGCCAAAACGCTGCTCTACGTATCGCTACAGGTTGTCACCTAATGTCGTCCCAGGATCATCTTCATCAAGAAACCAGCATGTTGCCATAATACGTGATCATAATCTTCTCCTGTCTTTACAATATCTGGTTGGTTGCTATCGAGAGAATCACCCAAACCATCATCTCATGGACAATACTCCCCCTCCACGACATGTCAGGAGTGGAATCAGAGACCTCGAGAGAGACGTCCAGGGATACAAACGGGTACCTCCCGATATATTTGATGACACAGCATACCATGCGGCCATCGCAGATATTCACACAACCGTTGTGAATCGGTCAATAGGGAGTTTAAGTCTGAATAGAGTCCTTTCAGCGCCCCCACCACCTATAGCACCTGAGGAGACTAGGCTCCCGAGAGCCACAAGAGCGACACTAGCCCAGCTTAGGTCGGGTTTTTGCTCGCGCCTCAGTTCATACTTATCTCGAATAGACCCGGACATTTAGAACATTTGTCCGAACTGCGGTGGTGCGCCACATGATGTGAACCACCTGTTCCGATGCCCCGCTGCACCCACTAACCTCACTCCGATGTCGCTATGGGACAACCCTATTGCAGCTGCTACGTTCTTGTCGCTTGAGACAATAGGCGAGAACGACAACGAAACATAGAGTACTTCCACAGACATGCACAGCGGTTCACGCCTTTCTGCACCGCTACTACAACAACAACATTGCAGAGATATCAACGGATTTCCGAAAGAATACAAGGTCAATCGTTTCATTCATGTATTTCATCATAGTATACGATAGGAAATGAGGATCCTAGTGGTTCGGTGCTTGTGTTTGTCCCTAAGTAGTTACATACAAGCTTGAATATTCTGTTGAATTGAATGTTTACTTTGCATAGTTACGCCATATTTTGCTTGGTTACGCCATCGTAAGGAATCACATAAGGATAGCAAGATTTCCAATAGGACAATACCCCGTTATAACCCCCACTACATTACGAATATGCTTTCTGTCCAAAGACAGTAATATGGTTGATCGAACAAAATCTAGCTTTGGCCATATCATCCTCGTCGTAATGCAAGTACAACCATAGGTCCATCTTACATTGGCCCTGCGTTCAACAGCGGTTTTTATTACTATTGCACAAGCAGCAGATGGCGTTTCTATATTGTAACGATCGCCTTCAGCGGCACTAGCTGACGCATGTCGCGCCAAGTCGTCGGCGCGTCGATTCCCTTCGAAGCCACTATGACCCGGTATCCAGCATAGCGTATAATATCGAAGAAACGACCCATCTCTCTAAGTACTATGCGGCACTATTCGATGATCTTTGATGTGGTCAGCACTGATTCTAGTGATCTAATAGCAGCCTGACTATCGGTAAAGAGTATAACGTTCCTTCCTGTGATGACGTACCTACCCAACCAATTTAGGGCCTCCAAAATCGCTGAGACACTACAAAAGTTAGGGAGACTGAGAGAAAGTTAATGTTCAGTTCCTCAGAGTATATTCCTACTCCTGCGTCCGTCTTCGAACCATCAGTATAAATTACAATGGATGCATTAGGAACACAGTTGAAAAATTTGGTGTACTTTCAATATAAAAATGTATCTATATAAATCTATCTAATTTTTGTATAGAAATAATAAAGCATGGTTCAATTGAAATGAGAATAATAAGAATAAGAATAGAATGTACACCACAAATAGTGTCAGTTATTTCGATACAATAACTAGTAGATTTAATAAGAAAGTAAGGTAAAATCAATAGATCATTTCAAAAAAGACCATTCTCATCAACACCCGAGACTGTACTGTCTTTCTCTGTAACGTACCGTAACCTCTTGTGGGGCATGGTGCGTTCACTCAGTCGTTTATAGGCAATTTCGAGTTAACGTTACATTGCATATCATTTCGGAGTGTATATAATGTTGCAAGCACTATATATTTCCTATCCACATCTTTACGGAAATTTTTGACCACGCCGAGATTCGATCTCCGGACCTCTAGATTACTAGCATCGTAGATTGCGACTCAACCAAGTGCGCCACAGAGGAACTTGCTCAATGCAACATTAACTTCAACAATCATTTTGCACATGTTTGTATCGTAAACGATACACTTCAGGCAGGGACGTAGCCAGAATTTTGTTTCGGGAGGGGTCCAAATATTGCCCCCCGTACTATTTTTTTGTTTTCTATAAATTTGATGAAAACGATTTTAACCTTTAAATTTAAATTATGGTCTGTGTTATTAGGTTAAATTTAACAGGGTAGTACACCAATTACTACAAGATGTCATGTGTCCCGAAAGAAATTAAGGGGAAGTCCTTTTCGAAATGAACAGTATGATTTTGTAAAATACGTGTTACTGGAGTTCTTTTGCTAGAACGGTACAGTATTTAATAGCAAAGATTCTAAATTAAAAACTCAAACTTGTGTAGTTCTTATTTTCATATTTTCCTTTCACAATTTCTCGGCCTACCCCTCCCGTTGTTGCGCCACTGTCTCCAACTAATAATAGGGCAAATTATTGATTCTGGCTGCATGTTTCACAATGATGGTCATCAGCATGATTTAAATGCCGAGTTCCCCTGATACCAATGTGGTATAAAGTTGTATTTGGCTCGCATTTAAGGCCTTGATACTTTCCAAGAACATATAGTTCGTCGATTGATCCATAATACACCACCGTCAAACTTATATAATTTAAGCTTACTGAATTCGGAATGTGGCGAGGCTACAATGGATGTTTTTCCATCTGCGGTTGTTTTTTTTTTATTAAGGAATCGTGGGAAGTTCGTGGCATTTGGGCTGGAATGGGGAGCACAGAGAGTAAAAGCAGGTCATATCCACCTAAAGAGAGATGTCTGGCCACCCTATCCCATGCACATTTTCAAATGACTAATATGTATATTAATTTAGCCATAGGTGTAAGCTGGAAATCTCGACTTTGTTGCATTCTGGATTTTCTAGCAATGCTCAGGCTAAACTATTGTTCATCGCGTTCTGAAATTATTTCTTAGCAACATTTAGGACTTCAGCAGCGGAAAGTTCAAAACACCAAACTCTTAGGCAGATTAGGATAAATAATAACGAGAATTCTGTAGGTACCGAATGCGAATAGTAATTTTCTACACATAATTAGTAGTGTTCAGCCGCATCACTGCTAGCGGCACTTTCAACTAAGCTAACAATTTGAAAATATTGATTAAACTCTGAAATCGACTGCTATTTAGGTGAATGAGTAATGATGTCTGAAAAAATAGCGGAGCTAAGAAGACGTCAATCTTTTTCAAAATTATGTTATCAAAACGCTGACTCCGATTATTATTTCTGCAAACATTTCGGGAGGGGTCCAGGGGGGCTACGTGCCTGACTTCAGGGATGAAATTTACCATAATTTTGGGTAGAAATTAAATTTTAACTAAGAACTGTATCGAATTGATTCGCTTATATAGATAAAACCGCTTTCAGCGGAAACTCGATTTGATATTTGACTTTGCGACAGCGTAAAAATGATAAGCACATTATTATTAGATATCCTGACTTCTATGCACTTATAGAACTGATACAAAATTTAGGGTACCCTTCGTGGTTATAACAAATGGTTTTATTGAAAAAATATTCAAATTTGAGTAGAATCATCATCTATGAAATAGATAGATAAAAATGATCCACTTTTTGTGTAAATATATTTTACTCCCGTTGAGTTTATAAAGCGAATTCAAAATTTCGTATGCATGCTTGTTATAAACTACGTTGAGTTAAAATTATCCCAAAAATTACACCAGATTTTCAACTGTGAAGGGATATGCTATTATCCCACGCTTCCCTTGACGGGATCAGGCTACAATGGTTTCTTCCAAATAGGTATTTGGGAACAGTGTAGTCAGTTGCTGGGGGCAGGTTGAAGTTGCTAAAAATCGTTGAGTGCCCATAGTCCAGCGCTCGCCACAGGTCAGTTTTACGAAGACGCAACGCCGTGTATGCCGCCATCCGTTGACCCAAGACGTCCAGTGGCAGTAGTCCCAGGACTATCTCTAATCCCAATGATGGTGTTGTATGAAAAGCTCCTGTTATGAGAAGAGAAGCCAGCCTTTGAACTTGAACGCTAACTCCGTAAAGTAAAATAGGCCGCACAATAGGTGTGTACATCTAATACACAACTTTTGGTTGCAGGCCCCACGTTTTCCCGATTGCTTTCTTGCATGAGTAAAGTGCCACAGTAGCTTTGTTCACCCTTTCTTCAATGTTGGGTTTCCATTTTAGTTTTTTGTCTAAAATCAGACCAAGAAATTTGGCCGTGTCGGACAACTCTAGTTGTATGCCCCCTAGTCTAGGCAAGGCAATAGTAGGAATCGTACGCCTCCTAGTAAAGAGGACTAAGTACGTTTTTGCTGGGTTAATTCCCACGCCACTGAGGTTAGCCCAGTCCGTTAATTGTATTTTTAGTTGCGAAGATTAGAGAAATCAACTATTTCTTTGGTAAAACTATCTACTCGTAAATTCAAGTTAACTACTTCACTTTAGATAAAAAGTCTAAACAATTTCTTTCAGTGTACATATTGAAATGTGAGAATAGTAAACATGTCGAAACTGAGAGTAATATTTTTTTCATTGAGGATTCAAATTGATTTTTTTTTTAAAGCTATTAGTTACTTTGTTTAATTATTTCGCGGTTTTTTTATTTCTAGAAAACAAAAAATCAGTAAATTATGAAAGCAAAACCTGAAAAATTCTAAAAAGAGGAAAATGTGTTTAAGTGTTGTAATGGACCACAGGGACGGAGCTGACCGTTAAGGTCAAAAGACGAAAAATGCTCCTTCAATGAGGACGGCGGCGGCACGAGCTTGCTGCTACGCTCAGACTCGGAGGGGGCGTGAGTTTTTGCCGCCTCATTTTCCCTGTCCACACATATTACACGGGATTCTCGTGCCTATAACTTCACAACACACACGCGGAAAGAAGAAAAAATATAATTATTAAAAAAAAAAGGGAACCCTGGAATCAGCCAGTTCAGTCGCTATTTTATTTTTTTGGCGCTCCGAGGCCAAGATGGCGGTAGGCCTCGGCCGTCTTCACCCACGAAATCCAAAATTAAGAAACCCTTCCATGAGGCGCGCGGGCCGAACAAATTTGGAGCGCCTCCCTTGGCGAAAATCGGGATGGGGTAAATCACCTCATCCGACTAGCCCACTTGGGACGGGCGGCGGGGAATTTGGCACAGATCACTTGGCGGGCATTATTCCTCCATATTCAAATTAAATAAACCCGACACCACTATTGGACAATACAGGCCACATAACACTTAGCTTGGGTTTCCTTGCCATCCATCACGCGCCAATATTATGCAAGCGCACTCTAAATTCACCGCCCCGTATATCTTGCAACTCTAGATCACTTCAGCAAATTATACTTAAACGAAAAAACACGTGGTGGAAATCGAAGGCAGCGCGCGCGAGGTTGCCTCTATGGCGGCAAGAAACAGACTCCCCGTCAATCGGTTCGGAGAAAACCGCCCAGGCACCGGCCCGTTCTTACATCAGCCGGTTCCCTTCCCGCCAAAATTGGTGTTGCCAATTTAATTTGCGGGCCGGAAAACAGCTGATGTCGACACATAAATATCCGTTCTCGATCTGAGCGGCATTTTTCAAATTTCAATAATTTGAAAATTAAAATCAAACCACTAAAATTTAAAAAATGTGACAAAAACCGACAATGGACATTTATGTGTCCGAACTGGCCGTTACAGTGTTACAGAGCTAAAATTTATGTTGCGGCGCATCCACCCTATCTATGGACTGCACGCCACTGCAGTAGAAAAATCTATTGTTCCTTTCAAATTTCATGGAAAAATTGGCTCTCTAACGAGAAAATGTTTACACTACTATAATAACATCTAACGGGTCTCTATCCTGAACTTGCTTTTTATTTTCATAGATTTCCAGAGAAATATAATAATACATATTGGCTGTACCTCATTTTTCAGTGTTTTGTTTCAATTTAAGGTCTTACACCTCTGAAAAAAAACAACGATTTAAAAAAGAGTAATGGTCACTCTGGCAACAACCAGCAGCTGATCAATTGACCGATGATTCACTTTCCTCCTAAGCATAGTTGGACTTGATTGTGTACATACCTACTTCACTACGATTCCTGTCCCTGTTCTAAATTGATTCCTTCACTATACTAGAGTAAAAAATTATCGTGTTAAATTGAACACATCCCCAAGTCCAATGCATCGCACGGTACCAACGGAGTATCTACGCTTCAGCTAAGTGAATTTCATGCTGTTATTTCCATTACTTGTGCAGAACTTCCGGTATGCTGGAATGAATGGCATCGATTCATTCCACCTAGTCTTGTTAATAATGCAGACAACTGACTATACAACAAATTTTCGTCCTTGGCGATTTGCAGCCATAGATAGGGACTATGTACGCTACAGAGTAGTCTGCTGTATCGTGGCAATATGTTGTTCCATCCGGGAATTTTATGAGAGGGAAGTTGAAAAATCGAAAACTGTCTAGGGAGGTAGCTGCAAAAGTGTTAGCATCCTGTATATTTAATTATATATGGTTCGGTACTTTATTACTTCCTGTGAGAGTGCTTTGTATTCGTTTAGAGATATAGCATGGAGTGTAGTTCACTTAAGGGAGTAGTGTGTACACATATGTATGTGCTTGAGTATAATTTCCGCTTATCTCTGGCTGTGTGTAGATTTTGTTACACATTGTTGAAAGCTGCTCTCTTTTCCAGTGAAAAATATGGTTTGAACTTTAGTAACAATATTTATTGTGATTTTGCGCTATATTAATTTCTCTTATGATAGTAATACTAATGTATCGTGAATGATTGTTTCTTTTTTGTTCAAGAATTTGCATTTTTATTGTATTATTATTTTATTATCAACGCCATCTATTAGTGAACTTACTTTAATTATATTTTCTTAATTGTTACCGGATATTAATTTAATACTTTGAACTGAAATTTTGTATATATGTATGTACGAGTATTATGCACTTAGTTTTATGTATATGTAAAAGAAATAAAGCACTTTAAGTCAAACCGCCAGCGAGTCAAGTCTATCTGCACTCAGGGCCGGATTTAGCCTTTATGGCGCCCCTGGGCAGTAACAAATTTGCCGCCCTCCGCCACCAGATAAGCTTCAAGGTAGCAGTTGTCAGCTCACAAAGGAAATGTAGGCAAAAAGTTAGCGGGCGTTTGTGAAAAATTGAAAATTTAATATTTTTTAACAGTAAGCATATTTTGTTTGGTTGAAATTTTTTTATGTTGCTTCCCAGGGTTCCAGGTGTTTCGTGCGTCTCCCAAAATTCCAATGATAACATAGAAAACTGTACAATTCTTATTACATTCGGGTTTTCACCTTTTTATAAATGCGTTCATGTTTTCTAATTTTTTTCTTTCGATCGTTTTGGAAATAATTTGCGAATTACCCCAACAAATGAAATTTCCTATATTAGCATAATATTCAACCAGAAAACGTCCTACCGAAAAAACCCAAAATTAAGAAAGCTTACGAAAAATGTTTAACACACCTTGACCTAATTTGTTTTTGGTGATAAATATATCGAAAACGAATTGGGAAAACATTTATTGAAGCTATTCAGCAAAAATCATTCGGTGCCTAAAGAATTCTAGATTTTCCTGATTTCAACTATTTTTCTATTCTTTAAAAATTAGTTAAACCCGATAGAAACTCAAAAAGTTGATAGCCAATGCCGCATTTCTAATATCGAGACTAGGACCTCTCCCGAAACCAAATCCTTGTTTCCCAGCGAATTTGATGTGGGGACAAATTTGATTTACACTCCTACTCTCAATATGCTCCTGAACTAAAGGCCGCCACGCCATTCAGAGTGAATGAGTGTATGCTTCAAGTAAAACTTTTGAGTAGTCCTAATTTTTGAAGGCGGAATCACATTATAATTTGATTGAGGTTGCGATTAGGTGCTTTGAATTAAGACGAATATAATAATACATAATAATAATAATTTAAAAAAGCAAACAATTTTCTACAATTATGTTTGAATTTTCAAAATCCATTTTTCCCATAATTTTAGACCAATGAAAAAATTTAAGAATTTGCCGCCCCTCAAAATCTGCCGCCCCGGGCAGTAGCCCAGGTTGCCCATATGGGAAATCCGGCCCTGTCTGCACTACATCGTGCTCCAGAGGAAAGTCATTCACTCGTCGAGCCGAAGGTGCTAAATTATCTCAACACACGACAGTGGCAACGGCAGCAGGCATCCAAAGCCACAATCAAAACCATCGCAACACAACAGCATCATCGGTGGATTATCAACAAAATTTCGTACGTAAAATTCTGGTCCGTCGAGCCGGATTCGCTCGTCGCCGACAACGTGGAGTGCAACGGGTGAGATCCAACCTTTTTCATTACCTACATAATCCCCCTTTATTCATTTCATCCTATCATTCTGGTGTTATAAGAATAGTGCATTTGCTCAGTGAAAGTGTTTTGCTATTGAAAAATTATTAATTATGGATGCGAAAGCGCTGATTCGCAAGCGGGGCTCAGTTAAGGGCCGATTAACATCATTTGCAAATTACGTAGAGTCCGTCAAAAATCGTGTTCTAAGCAAACTTGAATATATTGAATTAGAGGAGCGCTCCAAAAGAATAGAGCTTCTCTTGTCTGAATACAGTGTGATCCATGAACAAATATTAGAAGTGGCAAAGGATGATGAGATTGCTGATCACGAAGATCAAAGAGAATCTTTTGATAACGAGCTTTTCAAAATTAGCGCTTTAGCTCGCTCTTTGATTCTCGCTTCCCAGCAAAATCATAATTCTTTTAATCAATCCGTGGCGGGTTCGAGTTGTAGCGATTCATTTCTCGGTACTCCAATAAGCAATAGTACCATCAAATTGCCAACATTGAAACTTCCACAGTTCGATGGAAGCTTTGACAAATGGTTAGGGTACTATGACACTTTTAAGTCCGTCATCCATATTAATCCGTCCCTCAGCAAAATTCAAAAATTTCACTACCTCAGCTCCTCTTTGGTGAAAGACGCAGAGCAGGTAATAAAGGGTCTCGAAATTTCAGAAAGTAATTACGATACGGGTTGGGAACTCTTACAGCGACGTTATCAGAACAAGGGACTGATGATACACAATCACATTAAATCTATCGTTGAGTACCCAAGTCTGCAAAAAACAAGTGCAGATTTACTTCGATCGATAACAAATGCAATGCAAACCAATATTCGAGCATTGCAGGCCCTTAAACAGCCTATTGAAAGTTGGGGCAGTCTGCTTATTTACCTGGTAGTAGATAAGCTGGACTCAGCTACTAAGAAAGAATGGGAGAAGCTAGTAGTTAGTTTAGAAGACTTGCCGGCTGTAGACGATTTGTTTGAATTTCTGGAAGGTCAGTGTCAGTTTTTAGAAAAAATTACAAAAACACAAAAAATTATTTCAGATGACTCTAGTCGTAAAAGTGTTTCGCGAAGATCAGTGCTTGCGTCTACCGTCATTCAACCGTGTTCGATTTGCCAAAAGGAACATGCCATATTTGCTTGTGACAGCTTCCTTAAATTATCGACTAATAACCGAATCGCGGAAATAAAGCGTCTAAACCGGTGTCTAAATTGTTTGAAGGCAGGTCATATGGCGAATGCTTGTCAATCCAAAGGATGTCGCAAGTGTGGAAAAATGCACAATACTTTGCTGCATTTGGAAAAGACTACGGACGAGCCAAAAAATGTGTCTTTAGTTTCTTCTAATCAAACTTTGCATACGTTCAACTTACTCCCAACCGCTATAATAGATGTTGTTGATAACGCAGGTAATACGCACGAGTGCACTGCTCTTTTAGATTCGGGTTCTCAATCGAACTTTTTATCAACGAATTTGTTCAAGAAACTAAATCTTCCAGCATCTAAAGTGAATCTTAATATTTTAGGTACATATCAGTTTACATGATTCAAACATATCTGAAAGTGTAGAAGCCATTATCAAGTCAAAACATTCGGATTTGGAAGCCTCTTTGCAGTTCTTAGTGATACCACAGATTACAGCCCGACTTCCAAGTGAGTATGTCGACATTCGTAAATTAAAACTTCCGCAAGGTATTAGACTGGCAGATCCAGCATTCTATAAGCCCAAGGATATTGATATGTTGATTGGTGTCGATATATTCTGGGACATACTGAGCTACGAACGCTCAAGTCATCCATATCTGCACAATACCAAATTGGGTGTTGTTGTGTCAGGTCGTATACCAATTCGGCATCCATTCCAACGGAACCGGCACTGCAATATGTCAGTCCTTTCGGAACAGCTCAGAAAATTCTGGGAAATTGAAGAGCTTCCTAGGCAAGAATATTTTTCTGCTGAAGAAAGGGCGTGTGAAAATAGCTTCATTACGACTACTGAAAGGAACGAAGATGGCCGTTTTGTGGTGACGATTCCATTCAAAGATTCAATAGATACATTAGGAGATTCTAAAGAGCAAGCCAAAAGGCGATTCGAAACAATGGAGAGGAAGCTACATCGTAATGAAACACTCAAACAGAAATATACCAATTTCATGAAAGAATATCAACAACTGCAACATATGTCCTTAGTTGATGAAAATCAATTGCAGCAGCACGCATACTATCTACCACATCATGGGGTTCTTAAGGAAACCAGCCTTACAACTAAACTTCGAGTGGTATTTGATGGGTCAGCAGCAACGACAACAGGAGTGTCATTAAATGATTTGCAAATGGTGGGGCCTGTGTTGCAACAAGTCCTTTTCTCAACACTACTCCGTTTTCGCCAGTATCCTTATGCAATCGGAGCGGACATCGCCATGATGTATCGTCAAATTCAAATTAATCCAAATCAGCGGTCACTCCAACGCATATTCTGGCGATCTGAACCCAATGAGCCACTACGTACATATGAACTGAACACAGTGACATATGGCTTAGCATCAAGCTCATATCTTGCAATTAGGTGTTTATTTCAACTTGCAGATGAAAATGAACACGAATTTCCCACCGTAGCGAAAGTAATTCGAAATAACATGTATGTAGATGATTTGTTATATGGTGCAGGTACCATCGAAGAAGCCATTAGCATTCGAAGACAAATATCTACAATTTTCAACTCAGCGGGATTTCCACTACGTAAGTGGACTTCCAATGAGCCATCTGTTCTAGAAGAGTTGGTGGATTCTGATCGTGATCAGAAATCGGAGTGTCTTAGGAGAGAGTCACTAAGACACTAGGGCTTTCATGGTCATGTGCAAGCGATGAGTTGATTTATGAGTTCAAAACTGAACACAGTACAAAAACTCACACCAAACGTACCATTGCGTCTGTCATCGCACGAATTTATGATCCTTTAGGAATATTGGGACCGTTCGTATTAAAGGCTAAGCTCATACTCCAACAGCTCTGGCTGTGTCGGATTTCCTGGGATGATTCATTACTTTTTGAAATCAATAACGACTGGGAACAATTCTTGGCGAGCTTTGTAACTTTGGAAAAGGTGAAAATTCCAAGACAAGCATGTTGTACATCTGCCCAAAACAGTCGACATTATAGCCTTTGCTGATGCAAGCGAAAGCGCATATGGCGCATGTGTTTACATCAGGTCAATTAACGCAGCTGGTGAGGTTGTTGTCAATCTATTAACTGCGAAGTCTAAGGTATCCCCATTAAAATGTTTGAAAAAACCCAAGCGGACACCGAAAGAGCCAATTACGATACCAAAATTAGAATTGTGCGCGGCATTGCTAGCAGCTAAATTAGTTGCCAAAATTAAAGGCTGCTTTGACATTAAAATCGATAACATTTTTTATTGGTCGGATTCGACCATAGTCCTAGGTTGGCTTAGAAAGGAACCGTACAAACTTAAGACCTTTGTGAGCCATCGCGTATATGAAATTCAATCACTTACAAATGTAAATCAGTGGTACCATTAGTTCGTTTTATTGAAATGAAATTCGCGAACTCCACAATATTATTCTCGAATAAAAGAAACACCTTTACATTGAATTCGCCAACATACCGCTCTCTTTAACAAATTACATTAAAGAGCACAATTACATTTTGAATGCGGCAACAACCAATGGATACAGCGCCAAAACGATTGAACGTATAATCAAAACACACAGCAGGAGAAAAATAAAAGACGATCTGTCGACTCTCTTTAAACAAAAAGTAAACAAAACCGAATCAGCTGACAACAAACGTGTGCCCATAGTCTTCGCACCAGAGATTACCAACGGCTTAAAAACGACGTTCCATCGAAACAAAATGAAAATGGTCAATTCAAATCCGTTTAAAGTTAAGAATTACATAAAAAGTATTAAAGATCCCACTGAGCCGTTGGAGAAAACTGGAATTTACGAAATTACATGTGGTGGCTGCGAACAGAAATATTATGGGCAAACTAAACGTTCGATTAAAAAGAGATTTGAAGAACATAAAAAATACGTACACAACAACGAACCTAAAAAATCAGCGTTTGCATCTCATGTGTTAGAACAACAGCATTTGCCAGTATCATCCAGTGAGGTGAAACTACTGAAATCGATTGCCGATGAACGTAAACTCGACGCCTATGAGAGCATCTTCATTAAAGATGAATCAGCTATGAATGCCGACATGGGAAATATCGACTCGCCTTTGTTTCGCCTAATTTGATTTTATGAAATTCGTTATATCCTACGTACATCATAGTTTGTTATTTATTGCTAACATTTTCCTTTTCATTATTATCTCCTTCTAGTCATTTTTGTTTAATTGTTGAATGTTAAGTTATTTATTTTACATCGTTGCTTTTGCTTTGTTCTCATTTCTTGACTTTCTTTTCGAATTTCATTTAAAATTTGTTGCTTTTGCTATGTTCTTATTTATTTTTAATTTTTTAATTTAATTTAATGTACTCTCAATTTATTTTGTATTTTTGCTTGGCTTTTGCCATTTGTTAATTTTTTACCTTTTTTTTAATTTTTTGTGTACATCTTTTTTGCTACACACTTTAATTTGTTATCTAAAACTTTTTGACAATTTCCACGCAATATTTTTAGTCGTGTTGCTGAAGATGGACGGAAAGCCGTCCAAAATGCAATAAAAAAAAAAAAAATAAAATAAACGGCGAATTCAATGTAAAGGTGTTTCTTTTATTCGAGAATAACAGTGGTACCTACCATGTTTCTTCGGAAGAAAATCCAGCTGATCCAGCAGAACACCTTCCTTATCTTTCACAGGATGTTCCGTTAATAAAGATCTGCCAGTTAATGGCTTTATAAGTTTGAAGAGTGTTCCACTGTCACCGCGGAGAGCCGCATTTTCTGCCTCCTTCGCAAGTGCGTTGATATTTTTACGCTTATCACGTCTTACACTCCTCTGAAAGCCTTTTTGGAGCGAACGGTATTCGGCTATGTATTCGTTCTTTAGCTGAATCGTCAGCAGGTGAGTTTATCTGCTCCCTAACTCTCTTGCGTGCTGAGATAAGAGACCAAGTAGAGTCGCTCCTACCGCGATCCAATTGTCCTAAAATTTCTTCGCCACATGAAATAAATGAATCCTTAGCGACTTTCCATCTATCTTCAATTGTCGGATTCTCATTTGGTGGTGGTGCATTAGCTTTTTCGTGCAAAGCGGTGGAGAACGCACGCTTGGTTGATGGAATTTTGAGCTTCTGCACATTATACCTAGGGCAAATATTTGCACGGTTAGGACGCTGGATTGCTGCCGTTCGTAAGCCCATTTTTGCGATGACAAGATTGTGGTCACTGTCAATATCAGCACCACGTTTCGCCCTAACGTCCAGGACACAGTTTCTCCACGTTTTGGAAACAGCAATATGGTCTATCTGGTTCTCAGCTCTGCCGTTTGGAGAAGTCCAGGTTGATAAGTGGCAATCTTTGTGTTTAAACAGAGTCTCACCAATGACGAGCTGACGAGAGTTACAAAACTCTATAAACATCTCGCCATTCTGGTTTCTGTCGCCCAGGGGCGAACCCAAGGGGGGGGGGGGATGAAACACCCCCCGAAATTTTAAAATGAAAATTATACCTAGGTATGAATAAAATTCACACAAAATATCTTTATTGATAAATAAAATACCTAAGTGATGATTTTCACTATGCCCGACGTCAGACTATCGTTTTAAAGTGCCAACCGATTGAAGCAATTTTTCGATTGCCCGATAAATTGGAAGGTGCATGTCACCATCTAATCCATTTTTTTATTGGACGTGTGGAACATATTGCCATGCAATTTTTCATACAATCTGTCATGATAATCATGTGTTTTCAGTTGCTGATTTATTGACATAAACCAGTGGTCATTCTTCATGTTGTGGTTGTGGCGGTCATTGGCTATATCCACACATGCGCGCTTTTGTCTTCCCTATCGTCTTCAAGCTCCGTTTCCACTTTCAACATTGAACTGATTGCGTCAAGTAATGTTCGATACACGCAATACGGATCGCCGCACAACACGGTAATGTACTGCTCACTGTACCGAAAATGTAAAAACTCGATTTTCTAATTTCTGTACAACACAGAACAAAGACGGCTTGTAGAAAAATTACAACAATTTATTCCACGTAAAAAGTGATTTGGTCACACGACCGATACGTAACAAATTTGGGAGCGAACTGTATTTCTTAGTCTACACGAACTGGAAAAGTTACGTTACTTTATAATGTATCCAACTTCATGTACTAACTGAATAAAAACTAAAACTGTAAAAATGATAAAAACAACTGATTTCGAATTTCGAATAATGACAGTAGCATGACAGATGGTCATTTGTTTACATAATATTATTAAATTAAATATTATTTCATATTGCCTTATTTGTTATGCTGTACAATAATCTGTCTTGTTATTATAGATGCGGTGGTGCGAGACATCGACAGATTGCCAGGAGACGTTGCTTCGATGAGCGATGATTCGGACGATTACAGCGAAAGCGTCAGGTAAGTTGAGCAAATTTCATTTATTGTAGAAACGAGATTCTTTGTGCTCCCTTTCTATTTTTCAGACGACATACTGGCAATCGTTGAGGCAGCAGTTGCAACGAAGCGATATCCCCAACAAGTAATCAGAAGAGATTAATGCTTCATTCTATCCACATCTGTTCATTTTTTATCGTTAGATGTGTGTCGCGGCTTTGTTCAGGACAGATTAATGATCAATTCTTTCGTTAAAAGTATGATTAGATGGTGAGTTGTTGACATATTCATCATTTGCAATCGCGTTCAAGAATTAATACCTTTCTTAAATAGCGCAGCCAGATTGCTTGGACCACCGAGAGCCCGATGGGAGCATTCTGTATGTGAGGACGCCCACCAGACGCTAGGCTTTCGGATCTGGAGGGCAAGGTCGCGTGACCGCGACAATTGGAGGTTTTCAAACCAGGCGGCCAAGGCCCGACGTCGGGCTATCGTGCCATAAAGAAGAAGAAGAAATAGCGCAGACCTCCCAAGTGTCAATTGTCAAAATGACGAAGACGAACGAAAATTGAGTGGCTAGACAGGCCCATTCTCCATCGAAAGTAGCAATGGATCTTCCATCGCCACAAAATATATAATTTTCGCTATGTTGTGTTGTCTCGTGTGAACCGCGAGATTGTCATTTCAGATTGTATATGCTGTACGGACGTCAGATCGATTGGTCAATCGATCGGACAGTATATGGGCACTCTTAAGCCTAAGGTCTAAGAACATTTAAAGCGTTGTATTTCATGAGCCACTTTGCAAATACATATCACCCCCCGAAATAAATTCCTGGGTTCGCCCCTGCTGTCGCCTAACCCATGATTTCCCATAAGATGTTCCAATCCTTGGTTATCTGACCTGACTTTAGCGTTGAGATCCCCCATTATGATTTTAATGTCACCTCTGGGAGCCCTATCAAAGGTGTCGCCAAGCCGTTGGTAGAAGACGTCTTCATCAGCTTGTTCAGCTGGTTCGGTTGGTGCGTAACACTGAATTATCGTGATATTTCGTAACTCGGATAAGTGGACACAATTTTCATGCACCATCCATTCAATCGATTTTCTGTACATTTCAAAACGGATAAGTGCACAACACGCTCAAGAGCACACAATTTGTTGGCAGCATTAGTAAAATTTGTGAACGTTTCATGACGGATAAGTGCACATGTTCATTACAAAAATTCATTAGAGCAGACATGCCAAACCGGTGAAATCCAAAATTTATCAACTCAAATTATGAAAATGTAAAAGAGGGAAGTCAAGAAAAAAGTAACACGATGACAGGATTCCACCAATAAGACAAGAACAAGTCGTCAGCTTGCCTTAAAAGTGGGGAATTTCACAAGAGAGTTGTAATAAATTGTAATTGAAAATGTAAAAAATAAAATGCAGATCGCCAATTGTGTGATCTCATGACTCGTGCGATGCATTACATACCTCACTTGGATCAGAGTCAAAGGTGTAAGGTAATTTTCAGTTTAGGACAACACATTTAAGTGACGTTCCGGAAGCTTACAAAAGGCTACTCGATTTAACAAAAAGTCGCGTTGAACAGTTCAGAAACATTGATGTTGGATGCTCATCCTTACTCAAAACCTGCACGCGGAATGTAGCAATCAGCTGGTAATTTGAAAATGGTAGACCAGGAATTTAATTTTTTTTTTTTTCAAAAGTTTCCCGTTATTGGGAATAAAGACATTTTTAAATGCATTGAGTTCGCAAAAAAGAAAAACGACTGATTGTGAAACGCCGAGTAAGTTCTGTAGTCGGAGTTTCAAATTTGTTTTCTGAAAAGCGACTTTTTTAGGAAGCGTTTTTCTCGTTGTTCTGTGAGCCCCGAAGTTAAATTTTGCCTTAAGATTTTCTCTTTTTAGTGCAAATCCTTGAGAAGCGTTGTCGACTAGCAGTGCTGGATTTAGCCTCTATGGCGCCCCTGGGCAGTATCCAAATTGCCGCCTTCCGCCTTCCCATTGGCCAGTTGAAATAGTAAAGTTGCATACACATTGTAGGTTAAACTGCGGCTGTATATGATAATGCAAATTTTATTATTGTTTTTTGTACAAAATATATTGGCTCCGGGGACGTAACCAGTAGAGGTTCATGAAAACTGTAATGATCCACACTAATCCCATTCGCACATCTTCCTCAGAATGCGTTCAAAATGTGTTCTATTTTTTTTTTCTTTTGAATGTGTTTCTTTTCATTGTGTGTTATTTGGAAATCATAAATGAATAACCTCAATAATTAAAATTAGCCATTGGCGTCATAACTAAATAATCGAAAATGTAAGCGTTCATTGAGGTTATTCAGCAAAAGTCATTAGCCGCTAATATATCTGTTGAATTTTTAGTTTTAAGTATAGTTATCAATTTGATCCGCGCATGTTTCTATATAAAAGAGGTACTAACATCATAATTTCAAGTTAAAACCATGCAAATATTGTAAAAATTTTGATGATCCTGAAATGGAATTCGTTTGATGGTACTCAATTCCGTTGCAGATGTACTTTATTTCACATTGAAAAGGTGCAGGCGTAACGTACAAGTGTTCAGTGGAACACGGGCCCCAAGCCACAGGGGCCCCCAAAACCGAAAATAGTATGAAATCCAACCCTTTACAATTGGTTTAAACTTGCATCAGTTACAAGCAAATCGTCTCCCAAACTTGTTGAGTAGGGATTTGTGGGAATATAATTTTTTCCTGGTCTTGGTTACAAGAATATTGAAGATATGTTGAACCTTTAAACTTCTTGAAGGACCTTGAGCCATTGTGATCCAGTTCGTTGAGTGTTTCAACCTTGAAGGGAAAGTGACTGCTGCATCAATGACAATATGCCCAAATGTTGATAAAAGGATAATTGTGGATTTATTGACCGAAAGATCGTTCAATAAACTCGATGTCACCAAGTTTTTTTTTTTGTTTCAACAAACAAATGTTTTTCAACAAAGCTGTCTGGATAACTACTACGTAGTTTCCTCTTCATGTCTACTCATGTTTATTTGTAACAACTCTATGCCATTAATTTGATTTTAGTCGATTCAATTCGCCTTGTGTCATCGAATATCAATCAAGACGCGAGTGCCTAAATTTATTAAAAATTAATTTAAGAAGAGGCAAGTCCTAACGGCATGGAGACATAAACACAAGTTTTTTGCTCGGTAAACATAGTGCTTTCCTAAACCTGTCAAAAAACTCGCGCGAGTCGAGAATAGCTTGCATCTAGGTATTCAGTTTTTCGGACAACAAACCACATATATGATATGACACCCCACCTGCCCACGTTCGATCAAGGTGTGAAATTAGTGTCCTTTTATGTCCTTTTTCAGAGCTTTCCGATCAACTTTTTTCTTAGAAAATTTAATGGTAGAATCTCCAGCTATTATAGATTCTGAAAAGTGATAAGAGTAGGGACAACTTGCATTATTCTCGTAGTTATGGCTTTGGAAAGATACACGGGAAACTCGAAAATTTTCCATTTAAGCTCGATTTATTCCTTTGAGGGTCCTTGAAACAGGAAACAAATACCGGATATGTAATGTACTCGATGTCCCCTATGATATTATACCCCGGATGCCGACCTCCGGTCAAGGATTAAAGAGTATCCTTTTTGTCCTTTTTGGAACCTTTCCGATCAAATTTTTTTTTAGCAAAACCAGTTGTAGAATTCTGGGAGCCCACTGATTCAAAAACATTCAAAATTAGCCTTACTCTATTTTTTTTCTATTTGGAGGCCTGAATTGGGATATTTTGACTGCACTAATATTCAAAATTAGTTTATGCGAAACTATTTTTTACTTATGAAATTAACGTATCTCTATCAGTTTTATACACTTATACATTAGGGAAAGTTTTTTCCCGTCTTTTGTCAGTTTTGAATTATTGTTGGTCTAAATCGGTTCTTATTGGTCCTACGCTGGATTCTGGATCATTGTGTTTGTCTTCAGTGCAGAAGGATCACAAAAATTCCTTAAAATTAAATTGAGAACAGAAATTTTCAATTATGTTACGAGATCCATCTCTGCACTTGGTTGGTTTGAAAAAAAGTTGGGACTCACAAATTGTTTTCTTTCAGGGGCGGCGCATAAGGGCACGCAGGGCCCGCGTGGCGGGGGACCCACGAAATTTAGGGGCCCAAAGCCATATGAAAGATTTCCCAAACCATAAAAACAGAACGACTGAGAAAAATAAATTATTCCTTCGTAGATATTTTTTGTAGACAAGAAGACACTTTTCGAAACAATGCTAAATTTTATACACCTCTATGTAGTGTAGTTCCTAGGTGATTTCAGATTGCAAAGTGTGGTGGAGAAAATTTCTTTTTGGTTTCTTATGTTTTTTGGGGTGCTGAGCTCGAATCCGGAGCTTCCCACCAAAATTTCGTTGCAAAACAGGGTCAAAACCGCGAAAAAACCCAAAATTTTCGGAGTTTTCCCGTTTTTTTTGTTTATTACTCCGAAATTGTACATTTCTCCGAAAACCTGTCCATGAAAATATTAGAGAAAACATAATTGCGGGTCCAACGCGCCATTAATCATTAAAATGTGTTAAGCGCTACAATTGATAGTCATTTTTTTGGCGTTTTTTGCAATTTTAACCCTGTTTTGCAACGAAATTTTGGTGGGAATTTACAAATTCAGGTTCTGCACTCCAAAATACATAATGTACAAGAAAAATGCAACTTTTGCGGCCAAAAATGAAAAACCGTTCAATCTCAAAATTTTATTCATAAAATGGAACTATGTTAAAAATGGCAAATTTAAATTATCCATTGTAGTAATACCGCTCTACGGATTTATAATATTGATATCTCTTTGGGCGCGCAATTATGAGCTCTCTAAAATCTTTATGGAGAGTTTTTCGCAGAAATAAATAGTTTCAGAGTTAGGGGCCAAATAACGAAAAAACAGCAAACATTTTAGGGTCTTTCCCGATTTTGACCCTGTTCCGCAACGAAATGTTGGTGGGAACCTCCGGATTCGTGCTCAGCACCCCAAAAAACATAAGAAACAAAAAAAAAATTTGTCTCCACCACATTTTGCAATCTGATGTACTAGGTTTATCACGTAGTAACTACACTAATGGTGAATTGGCTGCGTTCGGTCATGATTGGTTGGGTAATATTTTGTGAATAAACACATCATTGACATCAAAAGCCGAGTTTTTCGTGTTGCTTAAAAATTATTGTTCGTTTTTTCACCAGTTCCCTAGATAAGTGTGCTTACACTTAGTTCAAGCTAGTTAGTATGGCTTATATGTGTCGTTGAAGACTAAAATTATTTATCTTGCCTGCGGTATATACATGGTCATAAGTGAATTAAGTATTTCCAAGTCAACGCCTAGGGGTTACATGCTGTTGAGTATCTTGGAGAAATTACCGAACTGGCTGGGAACCGGCACGAACGTGTGTTTGTACAAAAATTGTATGAAACTGAGGTCTTCAACGAAATAGAAGAACAAATTAAGAACAAACGTTCTAAAAATTCAAGGATTAAATTAACGTGTCGTTTTTTTTAATTGTTTAGCAAGTTACAAACTTCATCACGTATAGTCTGGATAGTGTATTAGGTAGGCGGCTTGATTTTAAATCATCGACTACGACGAGCAACGATTGAGGAAAGTAATCAACAACACAACAGAACACGCATATGTGCCCGAAAAAATCGCGCATTATCGATGTGCACTTATCCGTGTTTTACCTACTGTACTCGTAAACAGAATACTACTCTACTATCTACTCTCAACAATAGTACAGGTACAGTAAACGCTGTAAATCAAATACGAGTATTATTATTACTAACATTCACTTTGGAGAATCCTTGGAAAAAAATTGACAGTTTCGCCAATTCAACCATATGAGGTTTTTCTGTAATAGATTCTTCTTGTAGTAAAGCCAATCTTGTCTATTGCCCTAAGCGTTTGAAGTCGTTTGTATTTGCCACAAAACATATATAACTAAGCAGGTACCAGTGCAGGTACTAAACTCTGTCATGGTACATGTGTTCCCATCTTGAACATACAACATACCAGAAAAACCGATGTTTACCATGTACCAATACCAAGCCGGTTCTTAATTGAATTGCAACAAAAATATCAACATTATAGTGAACGTCAAGTTGAGGAACGAACGACACATGCCAATTCCTTCGTCCATAATGCTTACTTCACCGCAAAAATGTGGTTGCAGAACTACAATTTACAGAGCAGTTTAATGCGAATGATATACAGTAGTTCCTTTCTTGCTGGACCATTGATATACAGCCGCTCCGAGTTACGTAAGCATTTCGTTCCAAAGGTCTATACGTAAGTCGAAATTTCACGGACGAAAAGTTGACAAATGTGTGAATTTTAAACTTAAATTAACATGTGCAAGGACTTTCTTCAATTTATTCTTGAATTTTCTGAAATTTTATTCATGAAGTAGTTAATTTAAGTGAATCATCAAAGGATTCTCCATGTATTTCGGCTTTTACGCAAGTGCGGAATTACGTAAGTCAGCCTTACGTATGTCGGGGAGTTACTGTATTGTATAAGGTTTAGCAACAATGCTAGGCACAGCAGCATTGGGAGATTACATAAATACTAAGCGTAAGCGTAAGGTTTAAAAAAATGCTACTGAAATCTGAATAGCATTTGTGCATTTTGCGTATATGCATAATTGTATCTTTTGTGGATACGAGTATGAACGAATACCCAACTAGGAGGCTTCGCCCCCTCCTCGCTTCGCTCGCGAATCCACGGGCCGATGCTAATTTCGGGCGCGGCCGAAATTTTGATACCCTTCGCTTGGGCTAAAAGTTTTTTCGGGCGACTTGTATTTAATCCCGCTCCTCATTCTTTTTCTTCCGTCTTGACAAAAGTTTTGGGCTTGGTTGAAATAAGTGGGCAAATAAAAATATTTACTCGGAAAATTTTATTGGGGTTGCGGGAGCATGACTCCACAGTACGATTCCATTCGTTTTTAACTTTTTTGTTGCTTTGGTAAAGACATTAATTCAAGGTTTTGTGAAATTGGTGCAAAAAATGTTTCTTAGAAGAACCAAAATAGGGGTTGGGTTTATATGGCGACCCCATGACCCCATGGTAAGATTTGATCAATTCTTAGATATGTTTTGTGTCATCAAAATAAAAACGCTTGTGTGAAATTTGGTTGAAATCGATGCACAAACAAAAAAGTTTTTCTCAGAAGAACCTAATTTGGGGGGTTGGGTTTGTATGGCAGCCCCATGACCCCATTGTCCGATTTGATTGATTCTCACATATGTTGTGTGTCATCAATACAAATACATTTGTGTGGAATTTGGTCGAAATCGGTGCACAAATAAAAAAGTTTTTCTTAGAAGAACCTAATTTGGGGGGTTAGGTTTGGACGGACAGACAGACAGACGGACATCGCCCAATCGACTCCCCATGTTATGCTGATCATATATGTATACTTATGCTTCCTTCAATGCGTTACAAACTTCATGACAAAGTTAATATACCCTTCGTTGACTCTACGAGCGAAGGGTATAAAAATATCTTGGAAAAAAACGATGATCGGCATTTTGAAAGTAGATAAAATTTCCATTCCAATGATATCCTAACCACTTTTGTAAGTCAAATATTGACGGAGATACAGGTTTACAAAAATAGGGTATTTTCCACAAAAAAGGCGAATTATAAAGCTTATGTTGTTTGCAGAAACGACATTTACTTGAAATTCCCATTTTATTGGTAAAAGTACCCTATTTTTAAAAACCAGTAATTCCTTTAATATTTGGCCTATAAAATTGGTTAGGTTATCATTGGATTGGAAATTCTGTCTACTTTCAAAATGCCAAACACAGTTTGTATCCAAGACAATAGACAATTATTTTTAAAAATATTGAAAATGTAAAAAAAGAGCATAAAAATGGCTTTTTTTCGCTCGCCAAAAAATGAGCACAGGGTCCACAGGGTTGCAAATCTGGATTTATATAGCCAGTAATACTCTAAAACAGATCAGCGAAAGAACGGTAGTATTCCATTTATTCCGAGGTTAGGCCTTTTTTTGTGTAAAGTTTTACTGGCGTAATTATTATAAACCCGAATGTAAATTTACATATTTGCTGGTGTAAATTTACATTTTTTCCCAGTGCAAATTTGCTTATTTCTGATTTAAATTTACATAAGTCTATGAGTAAGTTTACTTATTTATGTGTGCAAACTTACTTATTACCATTTCTGGACTTACACCAATTTCGTAGTTAATATTTACACCGTAAAGCGTAAAATTACTCTCGTTCATATGGTGGTGTAAATTTACTACTATAATAGAAGGAAAAAAAGTTTCCTCCTATTATTGGAGTAAAATTTTTTCGAGGGTAGAGTCTTTAGCGTAATTCGACATGGTGAGACTTCCGCTCTGGAAAAAAGCTTGTAATCGTGCTAGATAACGATTAATGAGGAGGCGCATATCATCCCTATCCGCTCCCGTGGCGAATACGGTACAGTCAGCATTAGAAATCACTTCAATGCCTTCCGGTGGTGTTGGAAGACCTGCCATATAGATGTTAAACAGGGTGCGGGAGAGTACTCCGCCCTGTGGAACACCCAATTTGATTTGATTTTCCTAAGATAAGAACGTCTGTTATAAAATCTTAGTGAAGGATTGATTGCCTACCAGCTAAGATAGTTAGCAATCCAACGAATTTCTTGCGCAGAAATATGCACATTTAGGAGGTTTGCTAAAAACATAGAGTGATTGACGTTATCAAGCCTTAATGTCGTGTTCAAAGGTATATCTAGGCCTGTTCGGTACCGAGATTTCAGTACCGGGTTTCGGTTTTTTCAATACCCGGTACCACAAGCGGTTTCCCTGACTCAGGTTTTTTTTTCAGTACCGACGGTTTTTCTAACCATAAGCCGGTTTTTTTGAGTACCGGGTTAAGAACCGGTACCAAAAAACCTGAAAAAACCGGCTCATGGTTGAAATGAATCGTTCTTTTTAACTCGGTACCAAAAAACCGACACGTCGGTCGGTTTTTTTTAACTCGGTACCAAAAAAAACGGGATATCGGTACTTTAGAATATCGGGTCCGGTACCAAGTGAACACCGGTTTTGTACCGGGATCCCGGTTTTTGGAACAGGCCTAGGTATATCAACTAATTTCTGTACTTAACTTATATATGTACACTTTCCTTGGGCTATATGTACACCCAGCTCAATTTTTTATTGAGTTTTTGTTTCAACTCCTTTCGGACTTACAAACTCTTTGTTCAATGATGTCTTTTAATTTTTTTTTCAATACGAACGATTCAATTTTCCTTGGCTATCCAACGCCATACCATATAGCCATAGGGTTTTCCTTTGCAAAAACAATATTTGTTTGTATATTTGTTTCATTTCTTCAACTAATAAACGATCCTTGAAATTGCATCACGAACAATCGTGCCATAAATCTCTTATGTCTCGTATACCACTTCAAAAATTTAAACGTCCTGCCAGCTGTTCATATGTTACCACTTTCCAGAGCACAAACGGACGAGGACAGTTTGACAATTACCTTGAGGTTGGTCTGCAGGGAAACGAATAATGCACGTCGTCTGTTGCAACATTTGTTTCGTATTTAATCGAATTGCAATATCGCAATCGGGACAGGGACAGGACATGCCATACCCATACGTAGCAACAACTTGCCCGAAATGTATAAACACATGAAAGCTGTTAACCCAAATCTGTAGCAACCATATTGTGCCAACGAGGCCAAGCAAGCCACAACGTTTTGGTTCCTCTTATCCGCCGCGCACAACGTACGTACATACTATGGTCGCCGTTTGCAGATTGTCGCATAGGATAATGGAATTATTGAAAATTGTATAGTTTAGAACTGAATTCGGTTATGTGGTTGGGTGTGAACGATACTGAACTCTACAGGATTTTCGGAATATATTTAGTGAGAACTAGTTTATTCGTGAGTATGTGGCTTAAGCTATAGTAAGAACAGAAAAATCAAAATGTGTAACTTTTCTGCAAATTCTTGTTCCTTTTACTGATTCCTGGGTGATACCTTAAATAAAGGCCCACGTTATTGCATCTTCTGTTTCAGAGTGTTCTTCGGAGTATAACCTTTGTCACCTACACTCTTGTATAGAGGCATCCTGTGTTGTTAGTTCATTTACTGTTTGCCACTTCATCGACAATTCAGGAGCTAGGCTTGTAAAATTGGATGTAATACAATTTAGTCCCAAGAGGGTAACCTTTTGGGACGACATCATGTCTGCAATTTATGTGAATAATGTTGGGTTGCAAGTAGAAGGGATATCCTTGTTAATTTTGGCATAGTTAGGTATGAGTCTGAATCTGAGTGCTAGTCCGACTAAAGGTAATGCACTTTTATATAAGGGAAATGTTGTAAAAGGTTTTAATGTTTTACAATGTAAGTGGATGTTCCTATATGATCGCTGTATACTCATAATGAGCGGCTACAATTATCCCAATATTTAGTCAGGTCAATCAGTCATTCCATGACTATAATTTTTATTTTCTAAACATATATCAAAATAAAGGAAAAGGAAACTCAAACAAAATAGCGTAATCGCAAATAATAATGTAATTGCTACGATTTCAAAACATCCCTAGCAATCAAAATAGAATTGTAGAATTCCATTAATCATTTTGTATGCATTTCAGTTTTCCACTTATACACATTCAGTCACAACAGTCTATCCAGTGCACCCCTTTTGCAAACATAAATTATAATAAAATGTGAGACTAGCACACGGCATCGTTTGAAGTAAATCACTTAAACCGTCGCTCATTTTGAAAAATAAAAATCCTCGTAGATAAAACCAAAGAGGACAACAGCAAACTATTGTTACTCCTTGTTTCCTACACAAAGCTTTCGCAATTTCTCATAATTTGCCTCTTAGAACACTTTACCCGTCGTCCATGCTGCTGAACGTTTGGCTTTGTTCAACATAAGACAATACCATTAAATCACATTGCTATAAAATTTATAGTGACAGTTCCTATTGTAAATCTAAAAGTATGGTCCATTGCTTGGATAGATGAACGAACGTTGCTCCTTCTTCCGTTTCTTGCAGTATGGACATTTTTCTCATTGTTACGAGATATAGTTGCGTATAGCGGAAACTCACCCTTTTCCGTCGGTTCTTGTTATACAACGTGACAGCAGGAGGTGAGGACCCTAGATGCGAGCCATGTGGTAACATACGAGTGTGTGAAAGCCATAATAATGAATATTTATAACAAAGTCGAAGCATGGATTTTGTAGTCCAATGGGTTATTAGAAAAAGTTATAAAAACAGATTACACAAATTTGCAATATTTTTTGTTGCCGAAAGAAAACAATGTGTTTTGTCCTTTTTTCGCATAATATAGGATAGCACATGGGAACCTGCCGGTTCTTAAAGCGTCGTAAAAAATAGAAAATTTTATGATTCCTTCAGTTATTATACCCTATACCCATAAGATGGTATAGGGTATATTGTTTTTGTTACGCCAATATTATGTAACACCTCAAAGGAGCCTCCGGAGGTATGGCAACGTATATATAAATGATCAGGGTCGGTCCCTGATTCAAATAAGCCATGTCTGTCTGTCTGTCTGTCTGTTCGCACGATAACTCCCGAAATAATGAAGCTAGAGGTTTGAAATTTTGGTCAGATGTTTGCTTTGATAAAATCTTGGACGGTATTGAAAATGGGCCAAATCGCTATACAAACATATACTTTAAGGAGATGGAAAGCGGAGTAGGTCCGGCTATCCCTGCCCCTACATCCCCTAGAAAGTTATTAAGAGACGCGAGAGCGTATCGCCCGCCAAAGGAAAAAAAAACGAAAGGGAACAAGTCTATGATTACCGGAGACAACTTGCTTTTTTCTTTGAAAGGGCTACAGCCTTCCAGGCAACATCCCCCAAAAAAAATTTCTTACCAAAATATTCCACATATCCTGTTCTAGTGCCTTTCCAAAAAAATCTTCGATCGGCACAATAACGGGTAAGATATATGCACAAAAAAGGTTAAATTTTCATCCTCACAGACTTAAGCGAGTAACCCAATTTCAGACTGAAGTCTACAGTTGCAGAAAGACTTGCTTCTACTGTCTCTTTCCGTGATGGGATTTTTATGAAATTTGGAATGAATGGTGGTCCTTCTAAGGAATCAATGTCTTCCATTTAGATATGTGGATGGAATAACGGTAAATTAATGGGTAAAGTTAATAAATGATTTCCAACAATTGCGCCTTTCGGCTCATCACATTAATTTTTTAAAACACACTGCGACATTGGGACACTCGGACATTACTATGGGGGACTAGGATCTTGGGGCATTGGGATATTAGGATATTGGCACATTAGGGTCTTGGGACATTAGGACATTAAGACATTGGGGCATTAGGCACACTTGGGAAACTGGGACGTGGGGACATTGGGACATCGGGATATTGGGACAATGGAACATGGCATCATTGGGACATTGGGATATTGGGACATTAGGACACTGGGAGACTGGGACATTGGGGCACTGGGATATTAGGACATTGGGACATTAGGGTCTTGGGTCATTAGGACACTGGGACATTAGCACATTAGGACTTTCGGATATTGGGACACTTGGGAAACTGCGACGTGGGGACATTGGGCCACTGGAACATCGGGATATTGGGACATCGGGATATTAGGACATTGGGAGATTGGAACATTGGGATATTGGAACATTGTAACATTGGGATATTGGGACATTAGGACACTGGGAGACTGGGACATGGGGGCACTGGGATATTAGGATATTGGGACATTATGGCTTTGGGACAATCGAACATTGGTACATTGGGACACTAGTACAGAGGGGCATTGGGCCACTGAGACATCGGGATATTGGGACATCGGGATATTGGGACATCGGGATATTGGGTCATTTGGACATTGCGGCACTGCGATATTAGGACATTGGAACATTGGGATATTGCGATATTGGAATATTGGGAAATTGGGACATTAGGATATTAGGACATTGGGGCATTAGGACATTGTGACGCTGGGACATTTGGATACTGGGACATTAGGTATACTGGGGAAATTGGATCATGGGGATATTGGAACAGTGGTACATGCCGATATTAGGCTATTGGGACTTTGGGACACTTGGTGTACTGCGACATTGGGACACTGAACACTGGGACAATTTGACATTGGGATATTTTGGACATCAGGTGGGAGACTGGGATAAAGGGAGACTGGGACATTGGGATATTGCGATACTGGGACATCGGGACACTAGGGTAGTGGGACATTAGAACATTACCCAACTAACAAACTCTTGAGAGCTTGGCTCTTGGGAAGTGGAATAAGCTCTCATAAGACTCTAGTAAGGCTCTTACAACTCTTATAATGTAGATCTAGTAGCAAGTTTTAAATAAACTCTTTAAGTACATTTATTATAAGATTATTACTCTTGGAGAGTCGTATTCTTGTTACAAGTTCATAATTTGTTGCCTTGGACTCTCATAGAGTCTTTGTAGTGAGAGTTTAACTCTTCAGGACTTAAACTCTTATAAAAATGTTCTTACAAGAGGTTTATTCTTATGAGTCTTATAATGAGAGCTTTATAAATGCTTTAGTCTTTAACATCTTATTACAATACTTTTATAAGAACACCTATAAGAAGAGTGTTGTGAGTGCACGATTGATTTCATAGAAGCTAAGCAATCTGTCACTATAATCACACAAGAAATTTAACGCAGCATAACCGACCCGGATTATATATAGCAACTTTTTTTCGACGAAGAAAATGGACGGAATAATATAGTCGACTCAATGAGCGTAACAAAATTCACTGGAAAAACACTAAAAATGCTATAAGAATTACCTGCCACCGAATCCTTCTCCGCTGGATATAGTAATTACCACTTTCTGTTAGTTTTGTTAAATATGGAACACACACTTATGCGACGCACAGAAATAATAAATAAACGTCAAATTTACGCTCATACTGAAACTTATGCTCCCTTATGGAGAATAGAATCCTTATTGTGAGACTTTAAGTTTCATAAGGAGAGTTTAATTTTATTGAATAGAGCTTAATTCTCTTAGTGAGACTTTAGTTATTATAAAAAGAGCCATCCTCTTGAAATAAGAGATTTGGACTAATATGAAGAATTTAGTTATAGTAAAAAGAGCCGCCCTCCTGTTATCAGAGTTCTGGCTTTGTATGAAGATTTAATGGATAGATGCCATCTTTTTTTCAGACAAAATTGCATTAGGGGAAAATTAAATTTGAATTTATGTGTGATTATGTGTCATTGCATATACCAAATTGAAAGGATTGTGATTTTTTAAACTGACGAATGTTATTCAATTAAGTTTCATACAAGATATCATCGTTAGATAATAATTACATTTCCAGAAAATCTTATAAAAAAATTAAAAATTGATTATTTTCAGAGGGCTTTGTCATTTTTCGAAGCAAAATAGTTATATTCAACAATAAAATTTTGATCACATTAAAATGTTGACTCATATTTGTGGGAAAATCATCGTTTGACAAGTTAATATATCCCTCATTCAAAAATGTTGTCTAAGTTGTTGTCGAAATAATAACACACGAAAACAGAAGTTCTCGTAAGGTCGTATATTTACATTTGACAAACAAAGACAGCGTATGTTTCAACATCACATTCACTCTTTCTAGCTTCACTTATAATGAGAGCTTGTAACCCTTTATGAGACTCTTACAAGAGTAGACTCTTACTCTGATAAAAAGCCTTAAAATCTTCTTATAAGACATGTGTAATTCTTATAAACAGAGTTGAAGTTTAGCTATAAGATCAATTTAACTCTTGTAAAGTGGTTCATTTAATACTTATAAGACTCTTATAAGATTCTTATAGTACTCTTCAAGAGTTAAATTTCAAGAGTTGATGTCTTGATGTTGGCTCTTATAAGAGTCTTGTAGACTGTTATAAGAGCAAAATTGTTAGTTGGGTAGGCCATTGGGACACTGTGATCTTTGCACATTAGGACATTGGGACATAAGCACATTAGGAAATTGGGACACTGGGACATCAGGATCCCAAAACAAAAATATTGGTTGGCTATTTAAGTATGCAAAAATATATTATATATGACCAGAACAGAAACAACAAAGTTGTAAAAGTTACCCCGCCAAAGAAAAATTCATCTGCCGCCAAAAGAATACATATAACTCCAATCCGCCGCTCATATGTAATTTTGTTTTAGGTGTAAATGCTGGAGAAGTTTAAATGTACAGGACTACTTCTTAAAGTAATTTGGTGGGAGAATTAACACTTTATTCAGTGCCACTTTGACGGCTCCCACCAAATTACTTTAAGAAGTAGTCCTGTACATTTAAACTTCTCCAGCATTTACACCTAAAACAAAATTACATCCAGCATTTACACCTAAAACAAAATTACCTATGAGCGGCGGATTGGAGTGATATGTACTCTTTTTGCGGCAGATGAATTTTTCTTTGGCGGGGTAACTTTTACAACTTTGTTGTTTTTGGTCAGATATGTATTTAGCCATATCTTTTGATAGAATGTCGCGAAGAAATTCAAATTAGTATCAAATGGTACCTGTTGGATGCCATGATAAGGTGTTAAAGATGTGCCAGGTCCTACTTATCTACACCCTCCCTCCCCTACAAAAAAAAATATGAAAATGATATTTTGGGTTTTGCATGTCTTCTAGGTTTGTACACTCATCGTGCTATTCGCACGATTAGAACTCGGTCTCGTTTCAATTGCATTGAATGTACAATCTTCGGGGTCAAGGTACACACTGGCAACCAGTGTCTTAATACAGGGATGTGTAGCTAGGATTTTGTTTCGGGAGGGGTTCAAATTTCTCCGTGCTACAAAATTATCCGGGTATCATTTTATTTATTACGCTATAATCCATTTTCACAGATAAATAAGCCTGTTTTGGGGTTCTTCCACTAGGTTCAAAATTTAAAAACAAGTCATCGAACTAATAGAAAACGAATTAGCTTCATTGCATATCCGATCATTTTAATCATCTCTTCATATACCGTCAGTCAAAAACCGAACTGAAACTGACTCCAGTTTAGTGCAGAGTTGACATTTGATTCGCCAGCCCCTTTTTGTAATTTGTCTATGAATGTCATGATTTTTTTGGGTACGCAGAAATTTGAAGAAAAAAGTTCGCGGTGGCAGGGAAACTATCGCGGGTGAAAAACCTACAGCCGCTGAGCCAAAGCGCGCTAAAGGTATATTTTCCTCGGCGCGACCCCAGCGGCTCTAGCGACAGCGACTCACTCATTCCATATAAAAACTCGTTTTTAGAATGAGAGAAAAATGAGTTATAAGGAATGAGCGAGTCGCTGTCGCTAGGGCCGCTGCAGTCGTGTCGAGGAAAATGTACCTTTAAAGTGGAACACTGTTCTGATTATGTTAAAGGACCTAAAACTATTTGAGGGTTTCAATTTCAATCTAAAGTTAATAGAAAAATTGTGAAATATAATTAGTATTACATACATACATATATGCATATTTTATATGGTCGGAGATGCTTCCTTCAATGCGTTACAAATTTCATGACAAAGTTTATATACCCTTTTAGCGAAGGGTGAAGGGGCTAAAAACAGATGATGCAGATGATACAGACAAATCTCTTGGTCTATTTCTTTCAAATCAGAAGTAGAATTCTTATCCCTATATATATAAAAATGTTAACTTCGGAAAATCGCATTTTATTCGTGTTCTGATTGGCTACGATGATTCCCGAATGTACCCGAACATTAAGCCATTATCCATCGTACATATACAATATACACACGAACGATCAGCCTACAAGCTGTCGATAAGTATACCATTGAATACGAGAACAAAAAACAGTCAGTCAGTGCCGCGAGCGCGAACAGGGGGCGAAGCCCCCTAGTATAAGCTGACTAGACGTACAGCATTTCGCTGTACATTACAGCATTTTGACCTGTCGTACAGCATTGGGAAATGTACAGCAAAATATACAGCATTCTCCATTCCACACAATGAAGCCTAATTCACTACATAATAAGGTCCTCGATGAGATCTGTGATCAGTCTTGTCTGCCTTTAAGGTGTAAAGTTGGACTATTACTTTAGCCTGTACAATCGATATTTGGCAAGATAATTTTGAAGCTTAATTTGGGACGGATGCTTTAGTGCTTACAGCGAAACGTTTTCTTGCTACGAAGCAATTTTAAGGGAGAACTTCGAGGAACATTTTACTGTCGCGCTGAAGAGCTGCATTTCTTTTACCAGAGATGGGATTAGCTTTTGCGAGACCCCGATCCGATTGTTAATTGATTGTCTAATGGGACTCTCTCATTCCACAAAAATTAAACCAACTTCCAAAATAATACCAGAAAAATGTAATCCAATTATAGCACTTTTTTTATTTTATTAACTTTTAAGTTGTCAATTTGTACTAAAGACTGAGATTAGTTTCAAAAACACGAAACGAGTAGAGCACCGTACTGTTCTTATTTGATAAAAATTTCAAGGCTCTAGCTATCAAGCGATTTTGGACTAATTTTCCATAACTCGGACTCGACCGAAATTTCTGAAATTATGCACACTTTGAGAGATATTTGACGAATATTTCATCCAAGTTTCAAGGTCCTTTCTATCCGCGTTCGGAAGTTACAGCTGCCAAAATCGATCATTTTCTAAGCTTTTAAATCAGTAGTCATTTTGCGGGCAGATGCCAGATCATACGACAGTCTTTTGTTTTATGCGTTTAATCTTATTTCGAGTGCTCTTCCTTGTTATAGCTTTCCGTGTTAAAACATATGTTTCGTGCTTCACCAGTGACGTCGGAGGGGGTCGGTGGACAGGATATTTTTTTTAGCACAGAGGAAATCTTAAAATGGGCTGTCGTTTGAGGGTTGATATTCCGGAGGAATATGTTTGGAACAGCCAAGCAAATATTGTACGTCGAACAACGTAGCACTAGACCCCAGATGTAGAGTTTTCATAATCCCCTACTTAATATTGGTGTCCTACTTAATCGAGGTTGGACTAGCGTTTCTTGAATGATACTCGAGAGTTTAATTCCGTCAGGCGACGACGCATCTTAGGGATAACTGAAAGATGATAGAATTGCCTAAAGATTATGAATGCGCAGAATACGCTCTGCACCTTGAAAGACCGATCCTCGAAGGTTATGAACTTAAAATTGAATGTTCCTAGCGCAAACGTATGTTTAGGCCGCCTCTGTGAAGTAATACTGAAAGATGATCCGGCGTAGGAGCGAACGAAATGATTGTGATTTTATTCACTGGTAGTATGATGCAGCATTGTTCAATCAAATTAGTTGTGCATGTGCCGTAATGCCGCTCAATTAGAAGCTGATTGTATCACTGCATATTTCACAATACAGATTTCCGCTAAAATGCCAGTTTTTTCAGTAAATTACACCACCACCACCATCCAAAACTCATATCCCAAGTAACAATTTCATCCCTATAATATTTCATAGAATATTTTCTTCTAACGATAAAAGGGGCACTTTACAGGGTATAAACTCTGAATAATAGTCCAATAATGGCGTTTGGCGCCGTTTTTTGATCCAATTGCACCTTATTGTAGCACTGAACTAAGCTTTGGAAAAGACATACATGTGTTATGTCATCATTTTCTCGTGAAAAAAAAAAAAAAATTCTCCCAGCCAGCGTCGAACCAGCGACTGTCGTACGCCAGTCCGACGCCCTAACCACTCGGCCAACCTCACATATAGTTAACATTGCTCGTAAACACTACAAGTGCTCAACACTTCTTTATCGACTCTTCTCCATTGCACCTTCTTCTTTATATGTCAGTCAATTGAAGTTGAATAAATCCACACATTCATCAATAAAATGCAGACATTTTCTGCGCTGAGATTATCTTAATTGATTCATAAGTTAACAAGGAGTGAGGAAATGTTAGTTTCATGCAATATTTCAATGAATTCAATTCCAGAAACGTGGTATTCCAGAGCACTTCATAAGTGTCAATTCTTAAAAAATCACAAAGTCCATCCTTCTATAAAACTACGCTGAACAATTTATTGGATGACCATACGAATTTCACACGATAAAAATGACACCGACTGTGCTATAGAAGAATATATGCATGTGTGTGAGTTAACTTAGAGAGACTATTGCATGTGTGTGCTGTATCATGCAATAAACACAAGAGTGGAGTATTTAAAGGAGTGTCTTTTTTAGGTTGACGTTTAGAGACAGTTTTATCGAAGTTTTATACCACAATCTTTGAATTTATTCCATAATGATGACAGAAGCTTTCCGGAAAATACTTTAAGGATGGTTTATCGGATCAAAATATTACTTTAAGCGATGTCACACGATAAATGAATTCCGTGGTACTATATGGTTGCTATAGTGTGAAGTGCTTCTTTAAAGCAAACGAATTGTTGCTTGGGATACGCCAGTATACGCTAGGAATTATCAAAATTCTAGCCAATGCAGTAACAATTAAATACTATAAAGAGCGTTAATTCTGAAATTCCCCTCTGGATGGCATTTCGATATATTGTTACGAAATGTAACCAATTAATAGCAAAGAACTAAATTTATATAATTTAGTATACAAAAAATCACGATGATTAATCTCCTTGAACACCCCTATCTACGCCACTGATTTCTCTTCACAAAGATATCACTAATGAAAAGAAGAATCATTGTGGTAGCCTCGTGAAGTATTCGTATTATTCATTCTCCAAATCGGCGTGCAGGGTAGAGGGGAGGGGTAGTATGGCTGATAATTTGCCTGAGAACCGAATTTCGCAAGTATGTACAGCATTGGGTCTTCAAAAGTCTGGTCACCTTACCCTAGTATACATTAAAAAAAACTGCGTGCAGACGAACTACGGTGTAAAAAACGGAAACCGTAGGCCATGGGAATTTTGTACCCAGACCGGATTCATTTTCGCTGCAACGTATCAAGAGTGTACTCCTCATTTGGATTTCCCCACAACTGGGTTGTAGAGTACAAACCCATGCGGGGAATTCTGGTAACTGAGCATTTAAATTTAAACGAAGGAAGGATTTCCGCAAAGAAGTTCCTACTGTGAAAAAGTTCTAAAACACAGTATATCGATACGAACAAACATTAGCGAATTTAATTAACAACACCTTGATTTAATTTTAAATTTTTATTTGACACTCAAAACAAAATCCTGGCTAATAGCTTAAAGTTTATATATGTATTGCATGTATGTCTACATTATATCCTAAAAGGACAACACAGTTGAATTAATTTTATCCTCTCAAGTAGTTTGTGCCAGATACTATAAACACTCGTGTTGCAAACTACACACTAAAATTTCATAAACCCCATAAATTGTTTACAAGAATTCCCGTGGTTTGTGAACCTCATCAAATATTACACACAAATGTTAGTTTAGTATACATTCCCAACAATCATGGGTACTTTACACTGAAGAAACACGAGTGGCGCCGTTCTACATAAATTCCAACTTCTTTAATTGCTTCGAGCTGATCCAGCAAGAGGATACAAAACTAACATTGCCACATACATAAGTAACAAAGTTATGTTGCCAATATTCCGCGCTGCGTGCGTACATGATTGTTCGGTCGCTCCGGACCCTTCCATAGACAGAGGGACAGAGAGTGCTCTTGTAAAGGAAGAATCGATTCACATAGCCTACAGCTGGAAAGCTTGTTCAATTATTAAAGTTACTCAACGTAACGTTCCTTCATTGCCGCTTACATACTTAAATGGTCCCTCGCTTTGGGGATGCTGCTTCAGGACAACATTCCGCCGATGGTTGGGGAGATGAAAGCAAGCGATAATTATGTGTTCGAACAAGAATCGCTACCCCAGCGTGAAAGTGACAATTAAATGTAATAAAACGAATTATGGCTCTTGTACCTGACTGGAAACGAGGTGTACATACTTGGCATTTACTCGTATTTTCGTTGGGATGCCGTGTAACCTTGTGCACTCGCATCTCGCAAAAGGCTGTGGGTTTCCTATAGATCCTGAGAACGGTGCTTAGTTGGTATCGTATATCAAGCAGGAGTCCATAGAGATATTTGCATACGAAATTACGTATTTTAATACTGAACATGAACAGTTTCACTTGGTTGCTTATTTCAATTGGTTGGGTAAACGAATGGCAGCCTGATGGATTCCATGTGAACGAACTACAATTGAAGACTACACCGGTCGGCTCCATCCACTGAATAGAAAAAAATCCTAAAGATCTAACTTATGAAGCTATTCTCTGCGAGCTCCCACTGTAATTATGCTTTTAGCTAGTTAAGTTGCTCGACGTAATTGTTTTCAAGTAAGCCTTGTTGCTTGAGTGTGTGTCACACCTTGGCAACTTCATTTTACCCTGTCTTGAAATTATTAGAATTACTCGCGAAGGCAATTAGCGCGAATACAATGATAATAGGATTCGTTCACGAAGTCTTCGGCGTTATTTTCAGTCGAACGTGATGGTTCTATTATTCTGACGACATTTTCACTTCAGATACCCGCAAATAGTGGGTAAGAAGCAGATAATCGTTTGTGGGCTGATTATATGGAAACTGGCAATGATAAATTTAAAACGAGTTCTGGATTGTTGAACTCCCGAAGAGACTATTAACAAGAACATTGCTTTCAACTAAAACGAGTAACTGAATTTATTATGGTAATAATAGTCTAAGAAAAATAGACCAAACACTGGCAATGGTTGTAAATATGAGAGCAAGAATCCTGGCCGATAAGGTATCTGGAATTAGAGACATAATGGAAATAAAGCAAAATTTGTTTTAAAGCACAGTTTGGGTGGGTCGATTTCTTTGCTCCCAAGTGTATACTATTATTGATCAATGTGACGAGAGAAATCGATTGATGATGTCCGTCTGTCTGTCCATCTGTCCGTATGTTGCAACGCAAACTAGTCCCTCAGTTTTGAAGCTATCGGGCTGAAATTTTGTATACAAGTTTCTTTTTAGTGTATGCTGTTTATATGTCGGAACGAATGGAATTGGACCATGGGGTCATGGAGCTGCCCTGAAAATTAGGTTCTTCTTAGAAAAACTTTTTTTTTTATGAACCAATCTTAACCAAACTTCACCCAAATGTGTTCATAGTAAAGCCTCAAAACATATCTAGGAATGGATGGAATCGGAACATTATGTCATAGGGCTGTCGTACAAACCAACCCCCAAATATTAGGTTCTTGTAGAGAATTTTTTTCTTTTCGAATCTTAACCAAAATTCATCCAAGTGTGTTGCTGGATTAGCCTCAACGCATCCAGGAACATATGGAATCATAGAATCGGAACACGTAATAGGGCTGCAGTAGAAATTGTTAACGGAAAAGAAGCTTAAATTTCATTCAAATGTGACGGGTGAATACCCGTTTTTCGGCTGCACCCGAAATTAGCCTCGGTCTCGTTAGTCGTGAGTTTAGTACTTTAATGCGTGCGTATAGCGATCACAAGTTGTAATTAATCAAATTTGTTGTGTATTCTTATTGAGACGTAGATGCCTTGTAGTAATATAGTGTAGTATCCAGGTGATAAACCTAGTACATCAGATTGCAAAATGTGGTGGAGACAAATTTTTGTTTGTTTCTTATGTTTTTTGGGGTGCTAAGTGTTGTAGTCTTATAAAAAAGATTGATTTTTGTATAATTCAAACTTCACAATTTATTAATGAAGGTATACAATAGCAGGAGTCATTTGCGAGTGTACCGAACCGACCGCTAGCTAGAATCCGACTGGCTGGGAAACAGGTATACAACATAATTTTCGGTACATTTTATTGGTGTTGTCAACATCTCTCTTCTTTTAGTTGTTGAAAGCAAATCGTTTAGGGGGGACGTCGTTCCCTGCTCGAGATCCTTCGCTCCAGAGTCGCTGGTAATTCAACCGTTAGGCTAGAAGCTGAAGTTGACGCCGAACTCGGTAATATCTTCGACGCTGCCTGAGAGTTGCGTTCTGTGGTGTTCAAATCTTCTCGTTGAGTATTTTAAGAAGGCTCTGATGTTGACGGTTGTATGACTTCTGAGGTGACTAGCGTTGAACATTGTTGCGGTTGGCTAATTTGGTCTTCTTCCTTAAATAAGTCCAATAGTGTCTGAAATGATAGATAAGTGGTTGATGGATCTGGTTTAGAGTCAGTATATCGCCCATTAAGTTGATCAGCATGAACCCTGATAAGTCTTTGCTTTGTGAGAACGTTGTACATCACTGTGCCGATACGTTCAACTACTTCGTCTTCTGCCCAGTACTCGGAATTTTTATGATGCATTTTAACGTAGACATTTTTTCATCGACGTTGAATATTCTTTCCTTGGTCCCATGTTTCCGGTTGTACTGCTGTTCTTGCTTCGAATTTCGTTTTCTATCGATTTGCGATGTTGGGACTTCTCTCATTAGATCTAACACAGTTCGCATTGGGCGTCCAAGTATGATTTCTGCCGGTGATTGATAGCCTGGTGTCATCCGATTAGGTGTAGACCGATAACTTCTCAAAAATACTTGAATATTTTCCTGTAGACTCCCCTCACCGGTGAGCTTCTTGATTGATCTTGAGTTTGAGTTTGTATGGTATGGGGCAATTGTCGTATGATCGATGGCATTAAGTTCACAGAATTTCTTGAATAGTGTGCTCGTGAATTGACTGCCGTTGTCTGAAACAACCAACTTTCGAGAACCAAATCGAGAGATGACTTCTTGCAGAAGTTCTACCGTTTTTTGCGATGTAATAGTTTTGGTTTTAATGATTTCAGGCCACTTTGAATATGCATCGACTATATAATTAAGAAGTAATAATCGTCGACTGGACCTGCATAATCGATATGCACTCTTTCCCATGGCTTTGAAGGTGTTGGCCATGATTGAAGTGGTCCTTTTACTGGATTCTTGGCTGCGAGTGCGCATTTTGTGCATGTTTTAACGCACTGCTCAATATGCTTGTCGATGTTTGGCCAGTAAACATGGCTTCTTGAGAGTTGCTTCATGCGTTCAATTCCAGGGTGTCCTTGATGCAGTTGCTTGATGATCCGATTTCGAAGAAGTTTGGGAATTACTAAACGCTCGCCGAATATTACGCAGTCATTGACAATGTATAAGCCTTTGCGCCGATTATACAGCAATGCAAGCTCAGGATCAGAATTTGGTTTGTACTTTACCCAATCGCTTTTGATGAACATCTTTTTGGGTTTCGTGGCAAAGCATTCGTTGCGTTATAGGTATTTTCTCTATTGCGTCGTTGATCATGTTCGTTTCTATAGCAACCGATGCAATGACAAAATCCTGCTCTTCGGACTTGTTGTGTCCTATAAGTCTTGATAATACATCAGCATAACAAAAAGAATTGGTATTGACTCGATTTTGAAATTGTATGCAAGTAAAGTAACTGCCCATCTTTGTAAGCGGTTCGCACTATGCGCAGGGATGCATTTTTTGCTGCCAAATATGGCCAATAGTGGTTTATGGTATGTCTGAATTGTAATTTGTCTTCCGTGTGTAAGTAGGAGATTCTACGACAGTGTTTCTTTGAACTTTTCAAATGACTTTTGGCAATATTTGTCCCAATTCCATTGAACGTTGGATTTGAGTAAGTTGTCTAACGGAGCACGTAGATTTTTCATCTCTTTAATAAATTTACTATAAAAGTTTACAGCTCCCAAGAATGATCTTAACTCAGTTAAGTTTTTTGGTGGAGGCATATTTACAATTGCATCAACTCGTTTAGGGTCTGGACGTATGCCTTGTCTATCGATAACATAGCCGAAGTACTTGATTTCTAGAAGAGCGAATTTGCATTTAGCGATACTCACGTGAAAACCAAACTCCTCAATGCGCTGGAACAGACGGAATAAGTTGTCGTCATGCTCCTGTTTCGTTTTACCGGAAACGAAAAGTCATCTATGTACGCTGCTACACCAGGTAAGCCCGCAATTAATTGGTCGATGACTTGCTGGAATGTTGTAGGTGCTGTCTTTACTCCAAATGGAAGTCGATTGAAAACGAAGAGCCCTAGATGGGTGTTGATGACCATTAGCTTTTTGGAATTTTCCTCCACTTCGATTTGGAAGAACGCCTCAGAAAAATCGATATGGCTGTAGAATTTCGCGCCTGCTAATTTGGATAAAATGTCTTCTGGTAGCGGCAATGGGTATTGATGCGACTCAAATGCTGCGTTTAGGCCTGTTGAAAAGTCGGCACATACTCGAATGCTGCCATTCGATTTTCTGACAACCACCACTGGCGCAGCCCACTCTGAATGTGTAATTGATGAGATAACTCCGATCGATTCCAATCTACGAAGTTCCGATTCGACAGTTGATTGCATAGCATATGCTACTGGACGTTTTGTTTTGAAAACGGGAACACTATCAGGTTTCAGTGTAAGATATGCTTTCGCTTTGGCTTTTTCTTGGGTGTATTACAATAACTATCTTTGTGGCCCACTTGTTTACATTTGCTGCATTCATGGTTAATGTATGAGCAATTACGACTAAAATGCATGTCGCCGCAATTCCAACAAGCAAACCATCTACAGGTATACCGTCAGGGGAGCACCTAGCCTTTCGGCCTTTATCTCCCGGTCCCGCTCAATGTTTGGAGCTTCGGCTTTTTACTGACAAGGTGTTGTTGTCAGATGGGGATTTCTCCGTCCGGCGCATGCACACACCATCAGGAACCCAACCCCGGGGTTCCATCACTAGCTGGATGACTTGCTTAACAACCTCCAGCCACTACGAGTCCAACACCTTGATGGGCAAGGACCATGGTCCACTGGGCACACCCATCCCCGTAGTTCACTATTCGCTAAAGACTTCTCTATAGCAGGTGTGATCCTCCTTCGGCCCCCTATTGGTTAAGCCTTACGTCGAATTCGGACATGCACATCCCAGGCTCGTTGGACCTGTGACTACGAGCCTGTGTAGACACGTAGCGCTGCTTTTCACATCCAGGTGGCCCCTTCAGTTTACTAGTCAGCAATGCGACTCAGGCAGTGTGGTCTTCAATCCACAAACTAGTTAGAAATAGGCGCGTAAGCATTTTCCACCAAGGCCGTTCTCCCTAACTAGCCCCTTCAGGACTCGGGTCATGCGAAGCCGTCAACTCCGAAGCTCACACGATTTCCATAAGATGCACTCCCCCACCAGAGGACACCACAATCGTGCTTCCCTCCCGCAATCTATGGGGGGAGGTAGGCACGCCAAGAGCCACCCGTACATAACTCAGGAGCACGGGAACGTTACCGCCCGAATGGTCTTTGCACAGATCCTCGCCATGGCGTATCAACTATACCAAGGGCCCCCTTGCGCTGTTAGGTCCGTGGTGTCACAACTCACCAAAGATCTTTGTCCCACTACAAACAGCCTTCCTTGGCTGAGTGTTACAAGGACACCGACCCCCCTGCGGGGAGTGCGCAATTCCAACAAGGGGTTTTTGGTAAATTTGATGTTTTGCCCTGATGCAACTTCTTTTTGCGGTTGTGTAATTGTAGAATTTAATTCAAAAATTTTTGTAGCGATATGAAATTGTTTTATTTCGCCAGCTATTTTATAATATGGCTCTATGGCCGAGCTGCACTTCACTCAAAATTTGTTTTTGAACGTTATCTAGAATTAATAGATACATATTTTTTTACATTAGTTTTAACATAAGAGCTTTTAGAATTGTGACTTACTCTAATTAATTATACACGGGTAAATTATGTGATTTTGGTCTCTCGTGGTATTGTACGTCTTGATCCCTCGCTGGTTCGATTCGAAAAGACCGAAGATCTGTCGTGTGTCATATTCGTAAGTCGAGTTTAAAGTGCTCACCACTGTTATGTATGACGGCGCTATTATCTACACCGCGGCCCGTGATGAACCCTCATCACTTCCTACATCGACGTCCAGCTTAGCCAGCATCACGGCTGGTCGCAGATATATTCCATGTCGCGTCTGCACCGTAGCTGCTCTCACTAATCCGTCCTTCGAGTAGGTAACGTTCACCACTCTTCCCTTTGGAAAACTTCTCGTTTTCTCATTTTCATCGATAATTATAACAATGTCTCCGACCCGCAATTGGCTGCTGGTTTCAAACCATTTCGCGCGACGAATGAGTGTTGGTCTATAGCATAATATCCATTTGTGGTAGAAACGTTGAAGAGCTTGTTGCGATTGCCTCCATTGTAGCCTTGGTACTTTGACGTCTTCAGGTGGGACTCCAAGAGGTATTGTCGGATTCCTGTATGCAAGTAAGGCGTGATTCGGTGTAATCGCCTGGTATCCTGTTCGGGGTGTTCCAATGGCACGTAGGTCAGTGGTCGTGAGTTTATTAAAGACTCAACCTCGATTAGGACACTTTGAAGTACCTCAGGAGTTGGCTTACGCAATGGGTCGATAATCACTCGCATCGCTGACTTGACTGATCGGATAAGTCGCTCCCATGCTCCACCCATGTGTGGGGACAGCGGCGGGTTAAAGTGCCACTTTAAATTTGCGGAAGTAGTAGCCTCCTCTACTTTGTCGAAATTAACCTCCTTGTAGGCCTCCTTCAGCACTTTCTCTGCTCCAATTAGATTGGTGCCTCTGTCGCTATAGCACTCTAAAGGTTGACCTCTTCTAGCGACAAAGTTGCGAAATGCTAGTAGCAAACTGTCTGTTGAAATGTCCTTCATCATTTCTAGGTGAATGGCCCTGACGGTGAGGCACGTGAATAAAACTACCCAACGTTTTTCAGGCTTTCGATGTACGGTGACGGCTAGTGGTCCAAATAAATCTATGCCGGTATGTGAGAATGGAGCAGTGTCAATGGCGAGTCGTCCGTTCGGTAACGGTGACATCTCTGGTGGTGCTGCTTGTGCCAATCGAATTTTGCACATTCGGCATTCTCGGCGGACTTGATTTACTAAGATCCGTAAGCGAGGAATGTGGAATCGTTTCCGTAGCTCGTTGACAACGGTCTCAGAAAACTGATGTGCACAATCTTCGTGCATTTTACTTACGATAAGTCTCGTTATATAGTGAGATTTTGGAAGAATTATAGGGTAATCATTATTTATACGCCCTTTTAGTCGAATGATATGATTTTCATCCAAAGTAGGCGATAATTTATACAGTGCACTATGTTTTGGGATCCTCTCACCCCTTTTTAACAGCGCAACATCTGCAGAATATATTTTCTGCGCTTCTCGAAACAAAAGGTTTTCCGCTTCACGAAGTTCGGTGGATGTCAAAACACCCGTATTTTTGGTCGCTGATCGTTTAATACAATTTATAAATCGTATGACATAGGCTGATGCTCGTAATAGTTTATTCCATTTACTAAATCTCGAGAAATCTATGATATGTTGGGCCTCATTATGTAAAGCGATATATTGGAATGTGGAGTCTTCATATTCAAACTTATTAACTTCATCCTCACCTTTGTCTGTTTGCTGCGGCCAGAATCTTTCGTCCAGGCTAAGAAATTCAGGACCCTTGAACCAGCGACTGTTTGCATCAAAGTTCAAAACATCTCGCCACTTCGTTGGTATGTCGGCAACATTTTCAGCTGAAGGCACCCATCTCCAATGCTCGATATTCGTTATCTCGCGAATCTCGCCCGCTCGATTGGCTACCCATATAGGCAGCTTCTTATTGGATCGAAGCCATGATAGTACGACGGTCGAGTCGCTCCAAAAATAGCTATGATGAATAGGTATGTCGAGGGCCTCAACCGTTTTCTTGAACAGACGGGAACCAATTGTAGCAGCTTGCAGTTCCAGTCGTGGAATTGGAGTGTACTTTAGTGGAGCAGCTTTTACTTTCGCAGTAACTAATGATGTTTGAACTCCGGTGGCTGTCACGACTCGCAAATAAATCGCAGCAGCGTATCCTGCCTCACCGGCATCAGCGAATGTATGAATACTTATTTCGGTCGATTCGGTCCAAGCGTCCGTGATATATCGTCGCGGAATTTTGAGTGACTCGATGGACTTGAACTGGTTGAGCCACGTCATCCATTGTTTACTTAGCTCGTCAGGTATGGGATCATCCCAATCCAGTTTTAGCCTCCACGACTCCCGCTGAATGAACTTCAGCCCAGCAATCGCGAACGCTATCAGCCCCAACGGATCGTAAATAGACATAAGCATTACGAGGATATCCCGTTTCGTGGGCCTGCGCTTACCAGTCAGAACATTGCGATTCGCTTTGTTGAAGCGCAACAAGAAGGTTATGCAGTCATCGTCTACAGACCAGAAAATTCCAAGTACCTTTTCGACGATATGGTTTTCGTTGAGGCTGTACACTGCACCTTCGGCTTTGTTGAGCTCCTTTTTTAGCTTTGGCGAGTTCGTTTTAAAGTTTCGAATCTCGAATCCACCTTGTGAGTGAATGAACTGCATTTGTTTGGCCAGTTGTACTAACTCGTCTTCCGAATCGCGGCCATCCAGCACGTCGTCCACGTAAGTATTTTTGATGATGCTTTTGACTGTTTCGGGGTACTGCGAGCTGTGTTTAGAGGCGTTAAGACGCATTACATATTGCGCTTGATAAGGAGAGCATGTCGCTCCAAATGTCATGACAGTCATCACGAAAACGTCAGGCTCCTTGGATTGTTGACAATCGCGCCACAAAATTCGCTGAACCATTTGGTCTTTCTCCACAACGTGAACCATATGGAACATCTCCCGGATATCCCCGGCTAAGGCATACTTTGGTATTCGAAATCTCATCAATATTTCGATCAACGGGCTCACAAGATCACGACCTCTCAACAGCATTGTGTTAAGTGAAATTCCATCGACTTTCGCAGCAGCATTGAATACGAGGCGAATTTTTCCAGGCTTGTTTGGATTTTCAACGATGAATACTGGCAGGTACCATACGTTCGAATAAGAAGTCTGCAGTTCGGATGGTGTTAGCTTTCGAAGAAAACCTTTTTCGATGTAATGTTTCATCTGTTTTGCGAATGCTTCGAGCAGCAATGGTTTTGACGTCAGCTTTCGTTCCAAACAAATTAGGCGCTTATACGCCATGGAATATGAATCCGGCAATTCAAATGAATCATATTTCCATAACAGACTAACTTCAAAGTGTTTACCTTTTTGTGTGGTACAGTCCTTCATAATTTTATCAGCGCGTTTTTCGTCATCGTTCAGATCGTAACCCTTGTTGTTGCATATGCCGATTGAGTCCAGAGCGTGAAACTGCTCTATTATCTCGGATAAACGATTGTCGGTACAGTCGCAGAGGTGAGCGTTGACACGATGTTCGGTTGATGGTGATGATGAAGATTCGAATCCGCATAAATCCCAACCGAGCCGCGTTTTCGTGGCGACGGGTTGATGAATGCCACCCTCCTTCACATTGATTGGAACGCATAGGTGCCAATTATCAAGGCCTATTAATAGAGTCGGTCGAGCGTCATAATAGGATTCCAATGGAACGTCACGAAGATACTCGTATTTCTCATGAAGAGCGTCGCGATTAATTGATTGTATGGGGAGGTCCAATTGGGAAATGGTTTGGACAGTGATATCACGAAAAACTGTTTGCTCTCCAAGAGCACAAATTTTAAGTTTGCCCGTCCGCGAATCATCTTCAGTATGACATTGACCGTCCGTCCAACGCATACACAATTGTCGTTTCGTGCCTTTAAATCTAAGCAGATCCGCAATTTCCTTCTCAAGGAGTGTTATTGAGGAGCCGCCGTCAATGAACGCAAACGTATCGACTCTTACACGGTCATTTCGCAGCGTTATCGGCACGATTCGAAAAAGTATGTCACTGCGGTTGCGCTGAATTGCAACGACTGTTGTGGACTGGGATTCTTTGTTCGCGTTTACTGCCTCGTCGACTTTGTGCAAGAGTTTGTGGTGGAGCCGTTTGCACTCGTTGATACCGCACTCTTTGGCCTTCTGACACCTTGGCGATTTATGGTGTCGCAAACACATTCGACACAACTTTAATCGATTCACCGCACTCCAACGCTCGTTTACACTCATTTTTGCAAATTGTTTGCATTCAGTCGCACTTGAACACGATTCTAAACAAATCTGACATTTTTCGAAGTTGTTATGCGGGGCACTTTCGGTCAGAGCCGATTCGCCACTTTGAGAAGCGTGAACATTAACTCTCGTGCTGTCATTTGATTTCGTGGTGGACGGAATGCGTGTCATTACGTTGCAAGCGCCTTGTGCTATGGTGTTGAGCCAATTACTGAACCGTTTAAGTTTTGGTTCACTTGTGGGCTGCAAATCGAATATACCCCAGTCAAGCCGTATTTGCGCGGGCAGCCTTTCCACAAGTTCTTGTACGAGCCTTGCGTCACAATGATATGCTTGCAGGTTTGCTGAATCGATAGCGGCAACTAAATTTCGCACTTGTACAGCATAAAACACTAAAGACTCCAACTTGTCCGCCTTTGGAGCGGGTGACCTCTTGAGGGCATCGATTTGGGATTGAATGATTAGTGCCGGCCGGCCATAAAGCATCTTCATGGTTTCGATGATAGATGAAACGTTTGATGGATGAGTCAAAAGACTTTCCACCATTTTTCGGGCGTCGCCTTTCAATGCCTTTTGCAGACGACATAAATTTTCGACGTCCGAATATTGACAGGCACTGGTGGAGTACTCGTATGCTGCTATAAATGTCGGCCATTGTTCTGGTGATCCGAAAAATTGTGGCAACTCCCTTGATATGGTTTGTCGAGCGAGAAAATGTTGAATCCGATTTTCCGGGCTAAAAAGATTCTGCTGAGCTGGTTTCGCGGCACGTCGAGTCGTAATGGCATCAATCGACAACTTTAGTTCGTCCATTTTTTGTTGAAGATCGTATATACGTATCTGTCGTTGCTGCTCCGAGTTCGTCTTCTCCCTGTGATGGTCCGCACTGTCTGCTTTGTCGCTCCGTTGTATATTCGGTTGAGCAATACATTTGGTGCAAAACCAATCTTTTCCGACTATTGACTTGTCGACGCGAGCACAACTAAAGTGCAGCCATTTTCCGCAACTGTCACACGCCACCATCTCGATTGTGTCTTTGTTGGAACACATCGTACAATTTGACTGCTCTTCGTCCAAGATGTCCGACATGTTTGATGCTTCGGCATTCGGGTTTTCGGTTGCCATTTTGTTGCTTTCCAAAGCGTTGTACGTGAGATCATTAAATTTGCGATGCAAATTTCTAAACAAATTTTGAGACTGTAGAATTTAATTCAAAAATTTTTGTAGCGATATGAAATTGTTTTATTTCGCCAGCTATTTTATAATATGGCTCTATGGCCGAGCTGCACTTCACTCAAAATTTGTTTTTGAACGTTATCTAGAATTAATAGATACATATTTTTTTACATTAGTTTTAACATAAGAGCTTTTAGAATTGTGACTTACTCTAATTAATTATACACGGGTAAATTATGTGATTTTGGTCTCTCGTGGTATTGTACGTCTTGATCCCTCGCTGGTTCGATTCGAAAAGACCGAAGATCTGTCGTGTGTCATATTCGTAAGTCGAGTTTAAAGTGCTCACCACTGTTATGTATGACGGCGCTATTATCTACAGTAATATTTTTTGACAGTCGCCGAATTAGCTGACTCCGGATTCTCGATCAACAACGTATCTCTTTTGAGGTTAATGAGACGCACACACTCATTGGAAATTTTCTCGAGGTTGATTGAATCCTTCTCGTTCTCTATCTTTGTTAGTAGTCGAGTGCGGATTTCTAAGTCTGTCGATGATTTTAGGCCAATTATGAACATCAGGCATTTGAACTGGTCTAATGTTATTTCACTCAGTTGGAACTCTTCACACTGCCTGTTAACTAGACCCGTATACGTTATTAAGTCGGTTGAATTGTCTCGTGCGATTTGAAGGCATTTGAACCGCTTGTTGAACAACGATGTATGGGTTCCAAAAAGCTCTTTCAACTTTTCAATTGTTTTGTTGAATGAAAAATCGCTCGGCTTCTTCGGCAATATGAAATTGATGTAGGTACTTGCTGTAGGATACTGTGTGGATTTTTCTTAACAGAAGCCTGACTTTTGCGGAGTCATCCAGATTTTGGGCATCATGCGCAAATGTGTCCTCGAATAGTGAATACCATGCGTCAAATGTTGATCCACTTTGAGGGTCGTATATGAATTGCGTGATGGTAGATGCAAGCGATTCGATTATGAACTCTGGACTGGAATTTCCTTTTTGATTTGTGATGAGGGTTTTAGATAGAGTATCGACGATGGCGTTCATTGTCGCTCGATCTTGTTCCCGTTGCAATTGCAATTCGGCCAGGAGTTGTTGCAAATCTTCCGCCATTTTTTATGCGGCGTCGGTCGTGGGCTTGAGCTTGGCACTGATAACAATTACGCACTAATGCACTTTTGTCCTCGTCGCCACTGTTGTAGTCTTATAAAAAAGATTGATTTTTGTATAATTCAAACTTCACAATTTATTAAGACTAGAATCCGACTGGCTTGGAAACAGGTATACATTATACAACATAATTTTCGGTACATTTTATTGGTGTTGCCAACACTAAGCACCAATCAGGAGCTTCCCCAACATTTCGTTGCGAAACAGGGTCAAAATCGCGAAAAACCATAAAATTGTTCCGTTATTTGGCTCCTAACTCTGAAAATATTTATTTCTGCGAAAAACTCTCCATGAATATGTTAAATAGCACATAATTGCGCGTCTAAAGAGACATTAATATTATAGATCCGTTGAGCGGTATTATTACAATTGAGAATTTAAATTTGCCAGTTTTAACATAGTTCCATATTATGCAAAAAAAAATTTGAGATTGAACGGTTTTTCATTTTTGGTCGCAACATTTGCATTTTTTTTATACAATTTGTATTTTGGGGTGCAGAACCTGAATCCGCAACTTCCCACCGAAATTTCGTTGCACAACAGGGTCAAAATTTCAAAAAACCCCAAAAAATTGACTATATCTATTGTAGCAATACCGCTTAACGCATTTTAATGATTAATAGCGCGTTAGACCCGCAATTATGTTTTCTCTAATATTTTCGTGGACAGGTTTTCGGAGAAATATACACTTTCGGAGTTATAAACAAAAGAACGGGAAAACTCCGAAAATTTTGGGCTATTTCGCGGTTTTGTTGACCCTGTTCCGCAACGAAATTTTGGTAGGAAGCTCCGGATTCGAGTTCAGCACCCCAAAAAACATAAGAAACAAAAAAAAAAATTCCACGACATTTTGCAATCTGAAGTCACCTAGTTACTACACTATATCCGTTTTCCGATTAAAACTTATGGGCTAGAGCGAATGAACTTTGCCAGACACCACGCTCTTACCCAGTCCTTGACCGTTTCACTTTATCATGAAATGTCTATTTAATTGCTGCCATAAATACGATCTATAAAACGAATTTTTGCTCTCAATACGCGTAAATAATTTTCTTATCTATACCCTGACCATGTCACGAAACCATGACACTAAGCACTGCACACAATTATTTCTGTTTGTACTTTAATTTATTATTGCACTTCATGCTTTCTTCATTGCGACTGCATTCTTGTCTAGTCGTTGTCGTCTTTGCGATTTGTGGCCGGCCAAGTCGGTTACACCTTTTTCGAGTTTCAATTTAATTAAATCTTTTCGCTTTTGCTCGTTTTCTGATGCGATCTGGTTGTGGGTTTTGAGTCGTTTGATAGCATTTTTAGCAAGAGCTAGAGCGTGCTAGAATTTCACGTGCCCATACTAAAACCACACAACCGCGACTTTGAGTAGAAGGCTAGAGCTAGTAAGTAAAGGAATTGCATGTCTTAATCACTCAGCACGAAACATTGCAATGCTGCATGCAATTAGGAAAAAATCCATTTCGACAGCCATTCGACACGGGACCATCACAAATCCTTCTTGGTCGATCTGAAAGTTCATTTTGCAAGTTTTTCTCTGAAATATTTACAAGACAGATGGTTCAGGAAATTAATTGTGGAAGTAAAGAAAAATATTTTGCATCTTTTCAGTGTTGAAAATGTTCCACTCGGCCACCTGTAGTTCTTGGAGCAAGTGTGTGGAAGCGGAAGATAGTTTCACTATCCGTTAATTAAAAGTTCCGACACTGAAATGGCTTGAATGAATTTATTGACTAAATGAAATCCTCTGACACCGTCAAGTTTGATTCATTGCTTTGGTTAAAACTACATACATAATGTATGTATGTATGTATGTATGTAGTCACTGTAAATTGGTAGGTCTGACATTCTTCATAAAAACCTGAGTTGGCATGATGGAATAACGAGCTAAATAAAATAACTATATTTCGTCTAATCAAACCTTTAATCAACTACCTGTGACGATATACGGAGGGGTCGTCGATGTTTTCAAAAAATCTCAAAATTTCACAAAAAATGGAATAATGCACTCTTTCATCAGACCGTTTATTTGGCATCATTATACATTGACATGCCAAGATTTCGTTCAGAGGAGAAGAGGTAAGGCCAAAATTCAAGCTGTATCATAAGGCCTAGCAAAGAATTGCCTTAGAAAGGAGGCTCTGTACAACAAACTGAAAATGGTTACAAAAGGTACTTCACTAGCAGATCAAAAGACTTGAAGTCTCCAATCTCCATAACAACCTTTTTGAAGGAAAAATTCAAAAAAAAATGTTTAAATAATCGTTAACGCTCTCGAGGTGTCGGCACTGGCAACCGACAGGCTGAAACGGATGCGCAAACTCCGAAAAGTCAAAATGATTGGCCAGAGGGAGACAAGTGCACAAGAGATCCAACTTTTTTTTAGTAAGGCCCATATTAATAAATAGTAAGGACTTTACTAAAAGGTCAAAGGGAGTTCTTGCAAACATACTGGGAGTTTGGAATTTATTCAAAAGTGTGTGAAAATTTCGGTCCGATTGTCAAAACCTAAGCAGTTTTCCTTTGTTTGGTATTCCACCGTATTTTGCGTCCACATAAATATTAGTCCAGTACAATAGGTTCAAAATAGCCCCAAACCCAAACATCCAAAAAGAAAAGAAATTTTTGATGCCAAATTGTTGAATACACTGCCCAATATATGCAGAAGAAAGTTACACTAATTTGCGCCATGGGTTAAGGGGGGAGGGGGTTGCAAAGGGGAGAAAATTCAGCTTTTTGCAAATATCTGGAAAACTAGGAATCTGACCTTAAAATGTCCTGAGAACGAAACAAACTCCACAAAATTACCTTTGTAATGATATATAACAGTCTAGACGTTTTCTCGGAAAATTATACCCTAGACCCAAAAGTATATAGAGAATTTCCATTTTTTGAGTTTTACATTTCACACTGTAACTCTTGATAGAATAGACCTAGGGTGACAGGATCTTGTTCATTATATTACCAACAAAATTTACTTGATTTGAACCAATAATTAGAGTGCTCCGACCGTTGACGCCCCTCTCACTCCTCCTAACATTTTTCAAAAAAGCATGCCCGTAGCTTCTTTTCAAATTGAGCCAACCAGATCAAATTTGGTGGGATGCCTATTCTAAGCCCCATTATGCTCCTTACCAAAAATTATTACCATCTGATCAAAACTAAGGGTACCCCCCATACAAACTGAACCAAAATTCTAACAAATTTTACATTTGTTCACTTCTAAATTCTATCTAAAATGGAAAAATAAAATTTATCTCTTAGAACGTCATTATAACAGTTAATTGTAGTCTTCTGAATGTATGTTCAAAAGATTGCATCAAAGCGTACACTACAAGTATCAACAAATTGGATTTGAAGGTCATTGGTACTAGTTCTAAGGCTATTTCCGAATATATCGAGTAACGTGTACTAGCAACCTTCAAACCCGATTTTTCGTACTTGTAAGGCACGCTCTAGTACAAACTTTTGAATATACATTTAGAAGACTACAATTAACTGTTATAATGACGTTCTAAGAGATAAATGTTATTTTTCCATTTTAGATAGAATTTAGAAGTGAAAAAATGTGAAATTTGTTAGAATTTTGTTTCACTTTGTATGGGGGGTACCCTTAGTTTTGATCGGATGGTAATAATTTTTGGTAAGGAGCATAATGGGGCTTAGAATAGGCATCCCACCAAATTTGATCTGGTTGGCTCAATTTGAAAAGAAGCTACGGGCATGCTTTTTTGAAAAATGTTAGGAGGAGTGAGGGGGGCGTCAATGGTCGGAGCACTTCAATTTTTGGTACAAACCAAATAAATTTTGTAAGTAATATAATGAACAAGATCCTGTCACCCTAGGTCTATTCTATCAAAAGTTACAGTGCGAAATGTAAAACTCAAAAAATGGAAATTCTCTATATACTTTTGGGTCTAGGGTATAATTTTCCGAGAAAATGTCTAGAGTGCTATATATCATTACAAAGGTAATTTTGTTTAGTTTGTTTCGTTCTCAGGACATTTTAAGGTCAGATTCATAATTTTCCAGATATTTGCAAAAAACTGAATTTTCTCCCCTTTGCAACCCCCTCCCCTCTTAACCCATGGCGCAAATTAGTGTAACTTTCTTCTGCATATATTGGGCAGTGTATTCAACAATTTGGCATCAAAAATTTCTTTTCTTTTTGGATGTTTGGGTTTTGAGCTATCTGTACTAGACTATATACATTACGAGATGACATTGACGCAAGATCTTCAGTTTCACGAACATCGTCGCATCGTATTGGATCTCGACAGGTATTTGACCCGTGCGCCGAAGGAGATCTTGATTCGAAATTCTTTCGGGCCAAAAAATTCTTAAGATTAGACGAAGTCAAGTGTTGACGAAAGTTTGCAGCTTCTTCTTTTATTAACTAAATTTAAGATAAATGTGCACTCGTGGACTGATTGATTGCCGATGGCACCGTTTCCCTTTGAAACAAAGGGCAACTGCATTGTTTTCGCTGACGAGTTTTATACCTACTCTTATCGTAAATTCGCGAAAAGATAAAGCGAAAAACTCATCATCAATGTGGCACGATAGCCCGACGTCGGGCCTTGGCCGCCTGAATCGTTGACCTCTAATTGTCGTGGTTACATGACCTGGTCCTCCAGTTTCGGAAGCCCAGAACGCATGAACATTAGGGATATATAGCATCTTCATGCAAAGCGATTCAAATGGATAAATTAATTCAGAGAGATAATTTGACAGCATTCAAAATCCCTTAATTAACCAACCCATAATAGCTTTTAACAATGATTTCCTAAATGCCATTTAACCAACCATCGCAAATGACTCTTGAATACATTGTTCGCTTCCGCATAAACCTACAATTGATTTCCATCTAATTAGCTCTCTTCCACAAACAAGACGAACTTAATCCAATATTATATCTCTGCTATTACCTTCCAGAATTAAGTTTATTTCTACGAAATGTCCAACTAGTGCTCCATCCTTTCTATATCTAATCATACTCAACTCGTTTTCCTCAGATGTACTCTGCAGATTTGCTCACCTAATGATAATTTCCTTTTATCTTTGACCATTTATCTTATAGGGATAGTTTGTTCCTTGAAGTCACTAGCTTAAAGACTGCAATGCAAACCATAGAAATGTACACATAAAGGGAAGCGTCTCTCTTTTGTGGTCGGTCCTGTTTGCAGGACAATACGATAACATGAAAGTATCTCTTATGCTATATCGCAAGTATATTTCAAGAGATAATGGTCATTCATATATAGAAACGTAACGTAGGATAAGCTCTACTTGCACCCTAGGTTACACAGATTTTATTTTATGGCATGGATAAGTGCAACAACATTATGATAACAATAGCTCGTTTGTTTACTTTACCAGAGAACAGCTGTAATAATAATAGGTGTCACACATACATTTGATTTACAGGATAAAGGAATTCCTGGGGTGGTTTCACTTTATATGTTAAGTTGCTGGGAATGTTCACAATCCCGTTTGATTGAAAGATGCGTTTATGATGATTTGTTGGGTGAAATTAAGTAAGATGACGAATATCCTGTTTCTTCCTCCACAGACATGCAATAGCATCACTTCCAAGATGAAATGTATTTACAAGCAAATCAAATGAAATAAAATAATTGACTAGTACATTTTAGTCAGTTGCAATTGCGAATTTACTTGGGCATTTGCACCAAATAAGGAATTTTCTAATAATTCCTAAAATATTCAATTGAAGGAATGTATGGTTGACTAATTTATCACTACCTAACAGACAACCATCTAACAAGCAATGAATTTGCATTATTCTCCGACCATAAGTCTACTGTGTCATCTTAATCCTTAAATGGCTGTTCAAGTTCTCAATCAAACAAATGCTCGTGCCCATATTCACATTTGCAGGTTTCAAGCGAATAATGGAATATCTAAAAAGGAGAATACCAAATAAACATCAAAATCGTGTCTTGTAGCAAATATTCATAGGCCGTTGAACTTTGAATACTGAATGCCATTTACCTGAAGACTATTGGGAATTATGCTCCGAACTCGTTGCTTTTAGCCAGCTGTATAATAGTCCAGAGATGCATCAGGCATCACTGATATACATCTATCTTCCAAAGAATGGAGACGACGAAGACGACGACGACACATGGCAAAGCCTAGCAAAGACAACGTCGAAGACAACATTGGATTCAAGTTGTTGGCAAATTCACAGTATAGTTCCGCAATCTGCTTGCTCTGTTGTAGTCATGCTAACACTAGGCTTAGGTTCTTCTACTCCTTGAAAGTTTCGGATTAGCGGGATCATATCGACTTTTGTATATTTTACTTGACATATACGGCGCGCTTTGTTGCGGCAAGGCTAGTCATCGGTAAATGCAACTCTTGAAGTTACCTAACAGCATGATTAGTTGTTTACGGGTGAGCCGGAGAATCTTCTTCAAAGTCTGTTACCGAGCGTACCTTTTGAAGATCAGAGGTCAATCAATTAAAAAATGTCTTGCCATTTTGAACAATGATAAAATTGTGATAGAACGGTATAGTGGTGCATTCTCGACAACGACAATACAGTTGGCTGTAGAAGCTAGATAATGACCACCATTAATGGTAATGCCAAGATGGCAAAGGAGGATGATGATGAAAGAAATTGATCGGAGAAATATACTTTGTGTAGTCTATATGCGTCTGTATGGGAAAAGGCAACTATGTATGACGAAGAATGTTGAATATGATTTCTATAAATGGCAGGGGGTTTGAATTACATAGTTGAAATCTGCATTCTACTAAATTCTACGAGAAATACATTAAACATTAGAGTTAGAAAAGAATTGGAGAGAGATTTCATTGTGATCGATAGCGTATGTAATACATAATATACATATTAAGTAAAGATTACCCTGCAGCTATTTTGCGGCTTCTTCTTCTTCATGGCACGATAGCCCGATGTCGGGCCTTGGCCGCCTGGATTGAAAACCTCCAATTGTCGCGGTCACACGACCTTGTGCTCCAGTTCCCAACACACAAAATGCTCCACTCGTCCACTCGTCATCACTTTTTTGGGCATGCGATCGTCGTTCATCCTTTGTACATGTCCCGCCCATTGGAATCGCTGCAATTTCACGATCTTCGACCCCTGTAGCTCATCATACAGCTGATACAACTCAAGGTTGTACCGGATGCGCCATTCACCTCGTTCACGAACGGCCCCGAAGATTCTTCGGAGAACCTTTCGCTCGAATGTGTCCAACAGGTGTTCAGAGTTTTGGGTTAGGGTCCATGCCTCGCAGCCATAGCATAGCACAGGTCGGATGATGGTGTTATACACGTGGAGCTTCGTGTTCCTGTGCACTAGCTTTGAATTCATAATTTGGAGGACCGCAAAGTAATACTTATTATAAGCTGACCAGACGTACAGCATTTTGCTGTACAGTACAGCATTTTGACCTGTTGTACAGCATTGGGAAATGTACAGCAAAATGTACAGCATTCCCAATGCAACGCAAAAGAAACCTAAATCACTACATAATAAGCTCTTTGGTGAGGCCTGCGGTCATTCTTGGTTCTTTTAAAAGTGGTTTTAACAAGATAATCGCAATTTCATTTTCGACAAGTCCGGAACTCTTTAATCGATCGTTTTGAAATTTAACACATTTATAGCTTGGAGCTCATATTTCCTTCATATTTTAAGGTCCTACCTATCCGCGTTCGACAGCTAGAGGTGCCAAAATCGAACTTTTGTCTATTCTAATCTAAAACTGTCCATAAAATTTCTCCAATAAATTTGAAATTTGGCAGATTTGTGCACCGCACGGTCCATATTTGGTGAAAATTTAGCTGTCAAGGTTCAGAAGTTACAACCGTCAAAAAATGCAATTTAAAGGTATGTACTGAGTTCACCGAGCGAAAAACTTGCATATATGTCTCCCGTGAAAACGGTGCCGTGGAGACTTGGTTTTTATTCCCTCAATGTAAGATAAATATTCACTCGCGTTCTGATTGTTTGTCGATGACAGCTTTTCATTGTGAAATAAAGTGCAACTGCATTATTTTCGCTGGCGAAATGTCAAAAACCGGTGTGGAGACTTTCATGTGAAGTGAGTACCACCAAGCGAATTTGATTTCACGATCATCAAAATTTTGACAGTATTTGCATGGATTTCACGTGAACTGACGATGTTAGTACCTACTTTAAGGTGTAAAGTTCGACTCATGTACCATAGATATTTAGCGAGAATATCGTACTTTTATATTTGGCAATCGTTTTCTATAATTCGGAAACACTTTGACCGACCTTTCTAAATTCGAACACTAAAGGTTTGTTTTCGTAGAGACGACTCATGTGATAATCGCTCAGCGATCGGTGTTAAACCACCGGTTCTGGGCACTATATGCGGATATTTTCTATACAGACATGTTCCGGTAGGTCAAAGTCGACACAAGGAAAGTACCACCATTCAAAAAATATTCAAATATGGCCCGGTATTGGATGTAAAACAACGATCGCTAGGCGATCATCACGTGAGTCGTCTCTACGAACACGTACCTTAATAGTTTGCAGAGCTACTTGGCGCTGACATTTTCTATCCGCGTTCGGGAGTTACAGCTGCCCAAATCGCACTTTGTGTTTCCTTATCGAAACTCGCAAATTTGTGGGCGGAATATTTTGAAATTTTCCAGACTTGTATTGTGCTCTATACAAGTCTGACAAGGTAGGTGCCTAAGGTGGAAAGTTTAAGCATGTAGAGCTGCTAAGATCCAGAATTTACACCGGTGGAACGATGCGATTTTATTTTTTCACAAAACAATGGAGAATTCACTGTACTCCACCCGATTCCCCTATCAACCATTATATAGGAAAATGCATACTACAGGACCAAAGTTTCCAGATAAAGTTTTTTCCCACAATATCCATCAAATCCAATAAGAGCCCAGGGGACCGGCATGTAAACAGTAATGTATCCATGGGAGAATGCATACTCTCGAAACATCGTAACCAAGATAAGTCATCCTTCCACCGCTCTACATCCGTAGATGTGTCAGGAAAGCCGCCAACCGCTTAAGTTTTCTCTGCCCAATGAGGTATCAGTTTATATTTTTTTACTTGTGTACTATCTATAAAAAAATCCCTGTGCTACGATATTAGCGAGGGTGAAAATGCAGGTTCGACTCCTAGCACGGTACAACAATTTGCGTACCTACTTCACCCACCACCCTTACTTGTTATACCTTTACGTGTTAAAACCTATATTTTGCACTTCACATGCTGATGATGATTTGTAAATGCGAACTTTGAGAGCTTCAGGGCTAAGTATCAACAGAACCTTGCTTTCTCAAGTTTCACTATCAGAAACAGTATGATTGAGGGTTTGTCTGAAAGACGAATTCCGCAAGGTGTACAGCATTGGGCCTTCGGGAGTATGGTCACCTTAACTTATTAGCTAGTTGTATCCGTCGCTTTATCTCATCTGTTTCGTTGGCGTCCTTTGACAAATTGCAACCCAGGTAAGTGAAGTTGTCTACATATTCTATATTGAGGTCCCCCACTGTGATGCTTGAATTTACTGGCGTTCTAGCTTTTGATTGCATCATGACCTTGGTTTTAGATTCGTTGATATGTAGCCCAACTTCTTTGGCGGCGTTATTGAGATTATGCAGAAGGCTTTCTGCATCACCCAATCTTCGAGACATGATGTTGATGTCGGCGGCGTAGGCTAGTTGAGTCGATTTAATGAGTAGCGTTTCGCTGCTGTCCAAATTCATGGCTCGAATCACATACTCCAGAGCCAGGTTGAAGAGCGTCGTCGCCAGCCCGTCGCCTTGCTTGAGTCCAGTACGAGTTTCAAATAGGTCAGTGAGTCTGTTCTGAACTCTGACCTGCGAGACGGTATTAGTCATCGTCATCCTTATGAGTCGCACTAGCTTAGCCGGTATACCAAAATGTCGTATGCCTGCTTGAAGTCAACAAATATTTGGTATATGTACGTCGATGTTGTATTCCCAGCACTTCTGGAGTAAAAGCTTCACTGTAAAAAGCTGATCTGTCGTCGAAAGACCAGGTCTAAAGCTACCTTGGTACTCGTCAATGATTTCTTCTGCGTACGGATTAATTCTATTTTCCAGAATCTTGGATAAAATCTTATAAGTCGTACAAACTAATGAGATGCCTCTGTAGTTCTCACATTTCAAATTATCCCCTTTTTTGTGGATTGGGCAAATTATACTTTTACGCCAATCTTCCGGGATTATTTCGTCGTTCCATACTTTAACGATAAGTGTGTGTATAGCCTTAATAAGGCTCTCCCCACCATGCTTCAGCAGTTCAGCTGGAATCTCGTCAGCGCCCGGGGCTTTATTATGTTTAAGTGCTTGCATGGCGAGATCAACTTATTCTACTGTTGGGGGTTGAACGGGAGGGCCTGTTTCAGCCATCAGCTCCGGAGCTTCTTGTGTGGGGTTGTTCGGTTGAACATTGAGGAGCTCTTCAAAATGTGAGGCCCAGCGTTTATCAACACTATCGGTGTCGCTAAAAATATTGCCATCCTTATCCTTACAGAGGCTGGTCCTGGGTTGGTATCCACTTTTAATTGAATTAATCAGCTTGTACGCTTGTCTACTGTTCCTACTAGCTAGTCTTTGGTTTATTTGCATCAACTGCTCGTCAAGATGCTTACGTTTCTTACGCCTAATTAACCTATTTGAAAATCGTCGAAGCTCGTCATATTTTGTTTTTTTGGCTCTAGTTGCGCGTTCAGTCCATTGGCAATATGCCTCGTTTTTAGCATCTACCGCATTTTGCCATTCTTCATCAAACCAATCATTTCGGGCTCGCCGGGCTTTGTATCCCACAACCTCCTCTGCGACCCCTTTGATGGTGTCTTTGAGTGTATCCCAGATCTCAAGGGCGCCTTTGTTGCTGATGTTATTTAGCAAGGGCGTCAGCTTCTCCTCAAGGGCAGTCGTATAAGTGACCACCGTGGCATCATCCAACAATTTGTCAACCGCAAAAATTTTTGCCGGGTTGAACCTCGGATGATGCACCGAAGAAATTCTGCACCTATAAGTCGCCTTCACTGGTCAGAGTCAATATTTGCTCCACGATAGGACCGAACATCCATTATGCTCGATGCCCATCTCTTGCAGACAAGGACGTGGTCAATTTGGTTGACGGTATGTTGATCTGGATATCTCCAGGTCTGCCTTTGAAGGCGACGATGCGGAAAACAGGTAGAGCTAATGACACAAAAAATCCACCAGGGGAACGGGCGATGCCGGCTCGCTGCGGAGCGAGGGCCGCGGGACGCCACGCGCTTAAAATTTTAATCGCCGCGTACGTGATCCTGGGAGGTCCTTCGCCAAGCGCGAATGCGAAGGTTTTGGATCACCCCCTTTATGCTTTTTGAATGACCGATTGAAACACACGACGGATTCACAATTTAAACATTTAATTCAAATAATTCAATAGACTTACTTCACTATGTGACCGATCACTTAAAAACCTATCGCGCATTTATCACTAAATTTATCACTAAATACAACCTAAAACTACAGACTGACCTGAGGGGCGGCAATTAAACCCTACCTCCCTAATCTAAATCCTATTTCTCGTCGCCGTCGCCGTGTTCTCATGCAACAAATCGCTCTCGTTGTTCGTGGCTAAGTCGCTCGTCGACTTCGTTACTCGGTGACCTCCTCAAACTCTCGACATTCCCATCCAGCTATCCACCAAAACAAATGTTGCGCTCTCCACTTAATCCTCCGTGTCTGACTCTGTCGCAATCCTTCGTGACCTCGTTCGGCGAGCTTCCATCCCTATTGTGAATACTTCTCGTTCATGTGAACGCACTCATCATCTGGCGTTAACTGACTTATTGATTGACATATGTAATTGTCTTTTCCAGGTGATTAAAAAAATTAACAGTGGAGGAAAGCGAGCGGAAGCGCAGTACAACCACCGAGATTCGTCATACAACCATCGTCATCGGGGTCGATACTCATCAAAGGCGAACTAAACTTCTGCAATCGTGTGATGTTCTCGAAGTACGACTCAGATAAGTATAAATTCCTTCGCCCATTACGATCATGATCCTTTGTTGTCCATTTCTTGATTTCAGGTGTCAGCAGGGAGTAATGGCGCCAGCTACAACAATGCATTGGTCTCGACGATGATTCAGTCCAGGACAGAGGTATTGGCAGGCTGGGACGTTTCCACCGACACACAGCGGTTTAGAGGCCAAGGAACTACTATCAAGCACCCGCAATCGGAGTATGGATGTCATATTGGATGAATTGTCGCGACAACGTAAGTTTAACCTAAATTTATTCTCTTGCCCTAAGCCGCCATTAACAATATGTACGGCCGCCCCACTCCTAACGATCCGCCGTGTACGTAAAAACCGTCCGTAACAAGGCTGTACCCTCCAGTAATCCTCCTATGCCAACTTTCGTTTCCGACTTTGGAGTTAAAACCCCCTGGCAGCACTTTGACATCGTTTGATTGAAGTGAATCGAAGAGATTTTCTAGGCGGTGATAGAACTCGTCTTTAACCGCGTCTTCACTGACTTACGTGGAGGCATGCGCGTTTAGGAGCCAGGGATTGAAGAACCGGGTTTGCGAATCGCACACAGCCGCTCGTTTATGGGTTTGAAGTCGATAACATGCGGCTTAAGTTGATTGTTTACAATGAACGCCACTCCAAACTCCGTGGCCCGAAGGTTTTCCACTTGAGAAAATTGTGTACGAATTTCGGTCATCAATCTCGCTACTAAGCCATGATCCAAGAGGGCCCTTAAGGCCCCTGGCCTATTCAGGGAGCGTACATTCCAGGTTCCGAAAGAGTAATCAGTTGTTCGTTTGCGACGTCGTCGTTGGGTTGTATCCGTTCCAAGGATGGGTTGTCGGCCCATCGCTTAACCATGATAGTATTCGTAAAACGAAAGAGGTCCATCATGAAGAGGCCTCGGAGGGGCTGCTTCCGTGATCGACTATTTGTTTTTTGTCACCCTATTACATTTAGTAACCTGAGACGCTGAAGTTGTTAATACAGCACTCAGGCGCAGCGGTTACTCGGATAATTCGGGAAAGTAACGCCCCGTAGAGAAACATAGGAATTGGCCGGAGCCGCTCACCCTATGAAGCTCCTCCTGCATAGCTAAGGGTCCACAGTTATGCCACAACTGAAAAGAATATAGGAATCGGCCGGAGCCTTTCAACCTTTATCCTCCCCCTTACGGACTAAAGAGGTCAATATGTACTAGTATAGTACAATAAGCTAAAAAAAGCCCCAAACCCAAACATAAAAAAAAATTAAGTTTTGATGCCACTAATTTGCGCTACGGGTTAAGGGGCAAAGAGGTGTTTGCAAATATCTGAAAAACTATGAGTCTGACCGCAAAATGTCCGAAAGACGGAACAACCTACACAAAATTGTAATGCTATATAACACTCTAGACACTTTCTCAGAAAATTATACCCTAGACCTAAAAGTATTATAGTGAATTTACATTTTTTTAGTTTAACATTTCGCACTGAGACTCATAGTCATAAGATCTTGCCCATATATTGCTAACAAAATTTATTTGATATGTACCAAAAATTGGAGTGCTCCGAGAATTAACGAACATTTTTCAAAAAGGCATGCCTGTAGTTTCCTTTCGAATTAAGCGAGGCAGATCAAATTTGTGTGAGCCTAGTCTAAGCCCCATTATGCTCCTCACCAAAAATTATTACCATCTGATCAAAACTAAGTGTACCCCCATATAAAGTGATTCCAACATCTAACAAATTTGCCTACTCTCTACTCATGATTTTATTTACTTACGTACTTGTTTTCGTCGTTCTGCAGCTTTACTCAGCCTTTGCACCTAGATTCCGCCGTCATGAATGTCGCTATCGTAGACCGCCACCGATCTCCGCCTCTTTGTATACTCCTCTCTCTTGAAGAAAATCGAAGAATTTCTCCGGAAAATTTAAATGAATTTCTCCATCGGTGTTCTCGTAAGGTTATTCGACAAGATGGGTCGGAAATTCTGTGTTGATGGTAACTTGAAAATAAACGACAGCAAAGCCGCTATTGCTGATATTTGCAAATTCCTCACTGCCGGACTGCTCGATGCCAACAATGAAGTCGTGGTTGAATGTCCCGCCCCATATTTCCTATATTCTCGCGGTTTATTGCCTGACAATGTTCGCGTTGCCGCGCCGCCGGCCAGAATTGCTACAAAACCGAGGGACACATCGGAAGGCCAACTCAGATAAGTATTCCTTTTTTCGTTTGTGTGTGTTTTTGTTACCACATATGTAGGTACAGGAAAAAATATCAAATTACTTATCTTGAAAATCGGCAATAAGTAATCGCAAACAAACTTCACCAATTCTTCCGTTGCTTTCATTTACACTATCATCCGAAAATTCCTGTCGAATCCTTATGCTCTTTCGTCGCCTTTCATTCGAAAATTTTCTTCCGGCCACCAATCGGCCTTTGTTTCTCGTCCACCGTAAAAAGCCCAGACGAAAATTCAACCCTACTCACTGCGTTTATCACTTGAGTCATCATTTAATAATTTGTTTACTCAATTACAAATAAATCAAAATTTAAAATTATTTTTTTAATTGTTTTTGAAAATTTTCGAAGTTTATTAAAAACGCGATCTGCCCACATCACAGCAAAAACGGAACTCACCGAAACGCGTGCCGCGTGGGCGGCGCCCACTTGACAGCCGGAATTGAACCTCTCGACATATCCATCTCGTTTCATTGCACTGTATCTCAGTCCGATCCACACCGTCTCAGATCAGAGGTACAGTACAGATAGATATTTAAAATTTTTGTGACGCAACATTTAAGGTACGTTTTCCTCGGCACGGCCCCAGCGGCTCTAGCGACTGCGGCTCGTCCATTGGGCATTGCATATTTCAACGGTCACTATGAGAAATTTGTCAAAGTTCGTGGTTTTTGAAACTCGCGAATTATAATATGTAAGATGACCCTAAACAAAAACTACTCACTGAATGTATCTAATCTTCTTTTCTATTTTACTTTATTTCGCATTAATTATAACTTTAAAAAATAATTCGCAACTATATCTTGCCTATCAAAACTAATAAAATTATTTAATGTATTATTTTTTTATTAGACTTAAACTTAATTTTCAATGTCTTATTTTGTTATTAGTAGTGTAGTAACCAAGTGATAAACCTAGTACATGAGATTGCAAAATGTAGTGGAGAATTTTTGTTTGTTTCTTATGTTTTTTTTTTTTGGGTACTAAGCCCGAATCCGTAGCTTCCCACGAAAATGTCGATCCGAAACAGGGTCAAAATCGCAAAAAAATACTATTAGAGGTACGGAAATTTAGCAAATAAAGAACAGGAATTTTGCATAAACTAATTTTGAATACAGTCTTGACTCGGTAATCCGGATCTCCTTTAATCCGGATATCACGCTAATCCGGACCACCAATTTGTTTCATTATGTATTCTGTAATCCGGATTGTCAATAAGAATTTGACTCTGTAATCCGGATTCATAGGAAATTTGGTATACAGGTTGCTCATTTCGCGGAATTTACAACATGAATGTAAACTACGCTGTCAACATAGTCTCAGCGCATTTGTATCCAGTCTTTATCTCCCTTTGGATTTGTGATAAGTGCTAAGTAAAAAAGTTGTTTTATTTTTTTGAATACACACAATGAAAATCCAAAATCCCGCCATTTCAATAACCCGCTTATTCAAAATCCCGTTTTCCAATATCCCGCTTTTCAATATCCCGTCACAAAAGCTAAGTATTCTTTCAAAAATCGCGCGCGCGATTTATGAATGAATACTTAGCTTTTGTGACGGGTTATTGAAAAGCGGGGCAGAAGAGATTAGAGAGTTTTAGCAAGTCGTATGGAATAAAACGACATAATTTGACATTCCATATAAAAATTCGCTTGCTTACCGTATACGAAACGAAATATCTTAATTTTGCATGTCCCAAGTAGGCATGGGTGTATTTCCGTATATTTGATTCGCTGGAAACAGTCGAAATTGGCGAAATAGTTTGTCGTTTTTTACACCTATGCCTACTTTGGATATGCAAAATTAAAATATTTTGTTTCGTATACGGTAAGCAAGCGAATTTTTATATGGAATGTCAAATTATGTCGTTTTATTCCATACGACTTGCTAAAACTCTCTAATACTTACCTTCTTACTACATCACATTTGCCGTAAAAATATTGATACTGCTATACAGATTGGAAATTGAAAGCTACCTAGTATTCTCTTATCAGTGAGGCGGTGAGATAAAATTTCAATATTAGTGAAAATACATATGTATTTTTCCGAATTGACACGAAATTTGGAGGATGCAGATGCCAAAAAAATGGGTTGGAATTAGTTGGGAAAAATACCTTTAGACGTAGCCAGCAGTGACTTTCAACTTAAGAGGACTATGAAAAAAAACGGATTTTTTCAGAAACTTGGCGCATAAGCTAATGTAAATAATTGATAAGTCGAACGCATATCTATATTTTTTTTGTTAACAATAAAAAAAAATTTGGCGGTATTTTGACGGGATTTTTTTATTATTTAGTAGCGGGATATTGAAATGGCGGATTTTGGAATGGCCGAATTTTGGAATGGCGGGATTTTGGAATGGCGGGATTTTGAGGTGGCGGGATTTTGAAATGGCGGGATTTTGGAATGGCGGGATTTTGTAATGTCGGGATAACGTAAAGCGGGATTTTTTGGAAAAAGCGGGATTATGAACGGGCGGGATTTTGTTTTTCAGGATTATGTAGGTATCCCACTAAATTATGCTTCAAAAAAGGCGTATGTCATTTGCTTTATATCATTTTCTGTCATTGTAAGAATTTGCAAAAAAAAAAATTGGAATACAAAATTTCCGCAGCATCGAACCCGTGTTGGTTGATTGCCCATCCTACACGCTACCACTCAGCCAACCTCACATATAGTCAGCATTGCTCGTAAGCACTACAAATGTTTAGTTGCTTCTATAGAAATACTTGACCATTCTTTATCGAATCTTCTACAATGCACCCTAAATCAATACATTTATCAATAAAATAAAGTCAATTTCTGCGCAGAGATCACCCTTATTGGTTCCGAAGATAACCATCTGTGAGAAAGTGTGGGTTTCATGCAAGAATTCAAGTATTTCTTTTGAAGAAATTATATATTTCACAGCACTTCATAAGTCTCAATTCATTAAAAAATCACAAAGTCCATCCTTCTATAAAACTACGGTGAACAATTTATTGGATGACCATACGAATGTCACACTATAAAAATGAAACCGACTGTGCTATAGAAGAATATCTGACCAAAAACAACAAAGTTGTAAAAGTTACCCCGCCAAAGAAAAATTTATCTGCCGCAAAAAGAATACATATCACTCCAATCCGCCGCTCATAAGTAATTTTGTTTTGGGTGTAAATGCTGGATGTAATTTTGTTTTAGGTGTAAATGCTGGAGAAGTTTAAATGTACAGGACTACTTCCTAAAGTAATTTGGTGGGAGCCGTCAAAGTGGCACTGAGTAAAATGTTAATGCTCCTACCAAATTACTTTGAGAAGTAGTCCTGCACATTTAAACTTTTCCAGCATTTACACCTAAAACAAAATTACTTATGAGCGGCGGATTTGAGTGATATGTATTCTTTTTGCGGCAGTTAAATTTTTCTTTGGCGGGGTAACTTTTACAACTTTCTTGTTTTTGGTCAGATATCATATATTTTTGCATACTTAAATAGCCACCTAATATTTTTGTTTTGAGATCCTGATGTCCCAGTGTTCCAATTTCCTAATGTCCTTATGTCCGAATGTTCAAATATTACAGTGTCCAAATGGCCTAATGTCCGAATGTCCCACTACCCTAGTGCCCCAATGTCCCAGTATCGCAATATCCCAATGTCCCAGGCTCCCTGTGTCCCAGTGTCCCAGTCTCCCACCTAATGTCCTAATATAACAATGCCCAATTGTCCTACTGTCCCAAGGTCCTAATATCCCAGCTCCCAATGTCCCAAATGTCCAAGTATCATAATGTGATAATAACCCAATGGCCCAATGTCCTAATGTACCATTGTCCCAATGTACAAATGTCCCAATATCCCAATGTCCCAATGTCGCAGTATACCAAGTGTCCCAAGGTCCCAATAGCCAAATATCCGAATGTACCACTGTCCTAATGTTCCCATGTCCCAATTTTCCCAGTGTACCTAATGTCCCAGTATCCAAATATCCCAGCGTCACAATGTCCTAATGTTCCAGTGTCTCAATATCCTAATGTCCCTATATGTCCCAATATTATAATATCCCAATATTCCAATGTTCCAATGTTCCAATGTCCTAATATCGCAGTGCCCCAATGTCCAAATGTCCCAATATCCCGATCAGTGTTGCCAATTTAGCCGTTTTCCGGCCAAATTTAGCCGGAAACCGTGCTGTTTAGCCGGAAGAAATTTGTAATTCCGGCCGGCCGGATTTTTAGCCGGAATTGATTTTCTTTGGCCGTTTTGCCGGCTAAAATTATTTTATGAATTTTTTACACCCTTCGCTCATAGAGTGAAAGTAAGTAACGCATTAAGGGAAGAAGAAAGTATACATGATACATCATATATAAGCAGCATGACTTGACGAGTCGATTGGGCGATGTCTGTCTGTCTGTTGCGACGCGTTTTTTTATTTGTCCACAAATTTCAACCAAACCTCATACAAATGTGTTTCTATTGATAGCACAAAACATACGTAAAAATTGATGGAAAGCAGCCATGCGGTCATGGCGCTGCCGTACAATAAGAGGTTCTTTGAAACGTCAAACGTAGTACAAAAATTAAATTTAAGGGAGTATATTTTTCGGGGGCAATTCCTTCTTCAGCACAAAAGCTAAGTGCTGAAGAAGTAGTAAGTTGCCCCCGAAATATATGCTCTCTTAAATTTAATTTTTGTACTTAACTGGGCAAGTTACTTGCACTACGTCAACAAATTTATCCAAAATCTACCATTTCTCAGTCAAGTTCATAACTTTGGAACATCAAATTCGATATTTCGGGAACTTAAATCGTAACTGAAGTGCATATTTGACCACTGAACTTTTGAATTTGACTAAAAATATAAAATGATCTATCTTCTATAAATGGAAACATATAAATTTGGTTGTCCATAGTTACGAATTTCAAATTCCAAAGTTATGAGATGACTGATAAATGGTATATACCATTTCCCGGCCAAGCTCATAATTTTGGAACATCAATTTTGTATCTTTTAGCCTCAAATTCGTAGTTGCGGCACATCAAAAAGGGAACATCAATTTCGTAACTATGGAAAATAAAATAAAATTTGGAGGTCTCAAATTAGAAAATGAATAAAATGGTTAAATTTTAATCAAAATATAAAATTATTCAGGTGCGATGATGGTGAGATATCCATACATAAATGCGGTTGCCCTTGCCCATAGTTACGCAATGGACGTTCCTTTTACGAATTTTATGTTCCACAATTTCGAACCTAATGTCATGTGGTTATGGACTTCACCTAGAAATTGTACCTCTATACAACAACTTTGACTAGTTGAGCTAACTAACTCAGAACAAAGTAAATTTTGACTGTAATGGCAGCGATTGGAGCATATATGTAATTTTACATATGTCTGTCAATTTTAATTTACGAGTAATTCTCCAGAAAGAAATAAAATTATTAAAATCCGTTTTTACTATATTTGTTCGTAATGTGATTGTTTTGTATGATTTAGCCGGTTTTTTGGCCGTTTTTCTGGCTGAAATTTATTTAGCCGGATTTTTAGCCGTTTTTGAAAAAAATAAAGTCGGTTTTCCGGCTAAATTTAGCCGTTTTCTAAATTTCCAACACTTGGCAACACTGATCCCGATGTCCCAATAGCCCGATATCTCAGTGGCCCAATGTCCCTATGTACCAGTGTCCGATTGTCCTATTGTCCCAAGTTCCAATGTCCTAGTATCCCAATGTCCCAACGTCGCAGTCTCCCAGTGTCCCAATGTCCTAATATTCCAGTGCCCCAATGTCCCAATATCATGATGTCCCAATGTCACAATATTCCGATGTCTCAGTGGCCCAATGTTCCTATGCACCAGTTTCCCAATGTCCCAATGTCCGATGGTCCTATTGTCCCAAGGTCATAATAATGTCCCAATTTCCTAATATCCCAGTGCCCCAATGTCCCAGTCTCCCAGTGTCCTAATGTCCCAATATCCCAATGTCCCAATATCCCATTGTCCCAATATCCCGATGCCCCAATATCCCGATGTCCCCACGACCCAGTTTCCCCAGTGTGCCTAATGCGTGTGTCTTAATGTCCTAATGTCCCAAGACCCTCATGCCCCAATTTCCTAATATCCCACTGCCCCAGGATCCTAGTCTTCCAGTGTCCCAATATCCTAGTGTCCCAATGTCGCAGTGTGTTTTAAAAAATTGCAATGCAATTGTCAAAGACATTGATTCTTTAGAAGTACCACCAGAGGATCATTCATTCCAAATTTCATAAAAATCCTATCACGGGGAGAGACAGTAGAAGCAATTCTCTCTGAAACTGTAGACTTCAGTTTTAAATTAGGTTACTCGCTTAAGTCTGTGAGTGTGAAAATTTCACCGTTTATTGCATATATCTTACCCGTTATTGTGCCGATCGAAGATTTTTTTTGGAAAGGCACTAAAACAAGATATGTGGAATATTTTGGTAAACAAAATTTTTTGGGGGATGTTGCCTGGAATGCTGTAGCCCTGTCAAACAAAAAAGCAAGTTGTCTCCGGTACTCATAGACTTGTTCGCTTTCGTTTTTTTCCTTTGGCGGGCGATACGCTCTCGCGTCTCTTGATATGCATGTGTGTGAGTTAACTTAGAGAGAATATTGCATGTATGTGCTGTATCATCCAATAAACACAAGAGTGGAGTATTTAAAGGAGTATCTTTTTAGGTTAACGTTTAGAGACGGTTTTATACCACCATCTTTAAATTTATTCCATAATGTTGCTAGAAGCTTTCCGGAAAATCCTTTAAGAATGTTTTATCGGATCAAAATATTTCTTTAAGCGATGTCACACGATAAATTAATTTCGTGGTACTATATGATTGCTACAGTGTGAAGTGCTTCTTTAAAGCAAACGATTTGTTGCTTGGGATATTATTTCAAATTTATGTTCTTACATTAAAGCACCTTAAATCTTTCCAGAAAATTTTGTACTCTGGTTTCTTTTGAATACAAAATTACCCGAATTCATGGATTATGCATTGCGGTTCAAATCTAGTTGAACACATACATGCATTTTATTGCTATGAGAATAGTAGAAATGTACGGTATGGACAGTTTGATATTGCTGCGCCAATAAAATCCACTTGATCGCCTCAATTTTACCGCGAAGCCCTTCATAAGCGCTCACATAAAAAACCACTTCATGCTACTTACCACTTCATTGCTTTCGCCATATCATCCATGTGCTCCATCACTTCCACTTTTTAACTGGCTCTCTCCGGTATATCCATAAAATTTGAAATTCGTAAAATGTGGGTGCTGGAACTGGAAGAGTTATCGCATTCGAGCTGAGCGATTTTTTTATATTCGTTACCAGGACTATATGCTTCACATTGCTTCACAGGTGAACATCAATGAACACGATTTATTGGCATCGACAGCTGGCGAAGGTAATAACCGAATGGAGCGCAGAACAAGAAAACTGCATTAACGGATAATCCGTTGAAGAATGGTAGCTCCCGCACGATATATGGGTGTGAATGACATGTGACCGCGTGGTACTATCGTTGGTAAAATGGAGAGTGCTTGTTTTTAACAGTTGGAACTGTAAAAGTTACTTAGTGTCAGTGTGGCATTGATATTGGTCGATTATAATTTAGAGTGGATATAGCTGATAGTAAATGAGACTCACATGTGAAAAAATACTATTTAAAAATTTGAATTGTTCATTTTAAAGGGAACGTTGTAAACCATAGTTATAGAACATTATCGGCTGATTAGGTTATTCTAGAGAGATGAAATGGTTTACTCTTGTATGTAGGTCTGTATAATTTTCTCAATTTTCTCTTTAGCTTTTTAACACGTATCCCACCTTAAACCTTTTCATCACTAAATTCCCATTCGGTGTACAATTTCCTTAGAAAAAGCATAGTAACCCATGCCATGCGTTAGTCCAGAATGGCTATGTGATCACACAACCCATATGTGTTTGACTCCAAATTTATTAGACTACACTCCACGAAATAATTCAAACGTCAAAATATTGTCGATGCAATTATTAACCCTTCTGTCGTCGCCTACGAGCTATTATGCCTAAGGTGTAGCTGAATTTTCTGTGAAATCAATCTTAATTTTTGAAGAGGTTTAATTTTGGATCTTGAAACAGTTTACATACGTTTGATCGCATTTGTGGCCGTCGGTTCCTTTGAAATATATATGGAAAGGGGTGGAAAATATTGTTGAACGATATTTTTCACCAAGATATAGTACCAATGGTCTGTCTAGATCTATCTAATATCACGTTGGCATTTTAAGAGAGTAAATATTACGTGGATTTTATATTCTCAATTGTAAACAAAAAAATGACGTTTGAATAAAATTTTCACGCATACTATGAACTGCAATAGTGTGAAAACGGTGCCATTTTTATTTTCTGATGGCCACTCTGGACTAACGCATGGCATGAGTTACTATGCTTTCTCTAAGACAATTTCATTAAAAAGTGCTTATAATATAGCAATGAAAATCAACAAGTCTTTGAAGTGGAATCTCAGCACAACAATAACTTATTTCATTCACCATACTATCGTAAATCTGACCACGAAGAAGTCAACTAAGACGAATTGACTTTCTGTGTTGTATCCTTATACTTTCCGTGTATTTATCCTCCTCTTTGACCGCCCACCGTTCCATTTCAACGTTCCATCATAAAACACTTTCTCGAACTTCTTATTGAAATTGCTATCGATTTGTTGCCAATTGACTTTCCACAACCGCTGCGCGTCCATCGATGCTGTGCCGATGCCGTATCAGCACTGGCGGAGATCTCCATTTGTATCCTTAAACCCAAAAGATAAATTTACTTTTGTAAGCGTTTCTTCCCCGGCAGATGGTTCTCTCTTGTGTCTATTCACATAGATGATGGGCAAATGTTGATAGAAGAAATTGGCCTTGTCGAAGCAAAATGCTTCAAACAAGTTGAGAGAAACAGCGTACCTCGGAGGGAGTTTATGGAAAGTCCTGGTATGGTTTCCTATGGCAATCTCGGTGGTGCGTTAAATAGCGAAAAAGATGTGGAAGATATAATCCAAGAGAAGCAAATCTTTATGATGTATAGCCCGAAGGAGCTTCTAATAGTGGATGAGGATTGACCGCTTATAGGATATGCCGCAGTACAAACTTATGCGATTATAGAAATATTATATTTCTGGCTGTCAAAAAGATAGCACACAAAAAGATTATTTTTTTGTTGGCTGAAGATTAAACAGGATAATATGGAAACAATTTTGGCAATAATTCATTATTTTATGTGCAGTTTCCTTTGTGGTAGAATTATCGTAGTATAGAAAAAAATGATTGAATATTTATGTTGATTTCATTTCTTTTATTCTATTTAATGAATTAGTAGATACATTTCGTGCGTACAGCAGTGGCGTAGATAAGGGGGGGGGGGGATTAAGGGGATCAATCCCCCCTTTGGTTACACTTTTTTTTTCGTATTACCATAGGTACGTAAAACAAAGCAAAAGTGAACTTTTTGCTAGAATTATTCAACGTGTGTAGTGTTTCAAAAAAACCTGAAACCACATTCAGAACTGCAATAGAAAATTTACCACTTCCTCAAATTTCAATTGCAATAGAAGCGTATATGTAGATAGAATAGAAAACTTCAGCAGAGCACTTTACGTTCATATACTTTTTCACATTGGATCTAGAACTGCTGCTGGAAAAATTAAATGTAAGCACTGATTGAAAATTTTTCGCCGGAAAATCTGAATGTTCGGCTCTTCCACAGAAGAGCATCCAATTTTTAAGCATCCTTAATTGCATGAGGTTATCAACATTCTTTTTTTTAAGTTAAAATTTTACGAAAAGTTTCATCGTATATAGCAGGCAAAGTGATTCTTGACTATTTCTAGTTGTTCGCAATTTTATTGAATTTGATACATAGAACTCTTAAAGCTATAACCAGGTTTTTTTTTAAACTAAATCTAATAAAAAAAATTTTAGAAATCCCCAAAATTGAAAAATATAGAGTCATATACAGGCAGTAACTCGAAAACAAATAATTAAACAAACAAACGGAATTCTGAGGTACCCTAGGGTTGATGATCTCTCAGGGGTTTCGCAAAGATATCTAAAACTTGAAAAAATGCGAATAATTTTTAAAATTCCGAAGCTTAGTCTGCTACACTGTACCGGAAATCAACTTAACTGTAAAATATTTGACCAGCATCAGACACTCAACCGATTTCCTTTTACAACTTTCTTCTATATCAAATGGAAAAGGAAGTAGTGTTTACCAGAAAATAAAGCATATCCACAATGTTTGTGACGAAGCTTTTGGGATTTAAATTAAAGCGCAAATAAATTAGAGGATTAAATAATGTGTTAATCAAAACGTTTCTACGATTTTTTTAAACAAATGTTTAACAGTCCAGATTCTAAGTTCTACTCACATTTTTGGTATCCCTTTCAAACAATTGGCTGATAGCTAGGGCCTCGAAATTTATAGCAAATATATAAGCTGTTAGAAAGTCGATGTCAAGTTTGTAAATTTTGGAAATATCTACTCACGAATTTCTGAGTTATCGGAAAATCTCGATTTAAAAACAAATACTGTACTTTATCCACATATACTGGGCACTCCCAATGAGCTCTCGTCTTCACAATTTCCCTTTTCTGGACATATAACTATCTAATTTATTTCAATCCCTGTTTTGAGGTGTTCCGGCCTGAAAAGCGGCGATGCTAGGTGCTTCGTGACTCCGGAAAGTTTAAGTTTAGATACTCCAACCACAGTAAGGAAAATTTGTACGAAAATTGGAATACTAGCCGTAGTAAAAAAGCTAAAATTATCGCTGAATATTTTCATGACTCAGTTTTTTCGTATGGTATAATTGCTATGTATTTTGCACCAAAATTTGCTAAAAAAAAAAACTTCCAATTTGAAGTGTAATAAATACAGAAATTGTTATTCTGAAATTCAACATTTGATAACCGTGAAAGTGTAAGTAATCTTGCAAAATGATCCCCCTCCTCTCCGAAAAGCTATCTACGCCACTGATTTCATCAATAGTTTTTTTATTTGAAAATAAAAACGCTCACGTGGTGATATTTAAGCATAGTAAATTACCTGCGCCTAATGTCGCACACACACACGGTCAATCCGAATCAATTTTTTTTTAATTTTCACCATGTCAAAATCGAAGAAAACGTTTGAATTTGCCAGAACAAAGAGTTTAAAAAAGGATTCGGACGCTTTGTGTGTGAGCTGCATAGGTTTTTAACTTGCCAGACAATTGAAACTCTACACGACAATTCAACTCTATTCCTTGTTTCAGCTTGAAATTTAAGTTTGTACTTAGGGTGACCACCGGCCTGCCTTCGATTTACGGGTCACTAGCCTATAAAATACGGGTTTTAGATTTTTTTACGGGGCGATATGAAATTTAACCTACATGCTAGAACCCAACTAAAGAAAGCTAAAAATGCAGCATTTGCACTGAAAAAGGTGATGTCTAAAAGAGCTATACACACCAGCACAAAATGTCTTTTATATAAAGCACTCATTAGACCTATAATCACATACTCCTTCCCTATATGGACTACTATCTCCCCATGTGTTGGAAAAGAAATTCAGATATTCGAACGAAAAATCCTCCGAGCGTGCACGTCTCTTTACCGTAGACCAGACAAAAAGTATTTCAGGAATAATATTTTATATAGAAAAGCCAACATTGTTCCCATACTTCAGTACATGATAACTCTAGCAAGTAAAAGAACATGTAACTGGATTAATCACCCTAACCAAATTATCGCATCAACTGCATTACGAAGTAGAAACGCAACGGTGGACCAACCACTGATTACCGGATTGTCATTAATAATGTCTAATTACTCGGACTTGTTTCAATTTGGCAGCAGCCCTTTATATTTACCAAAATTTTATGTCCAAAGGACGGATCAGGTTCGTAGAGGGTAACAAATTAATTATTATGCAAACTTACTTTTTAATCCAGTAATATAATTATCAAAATCTAAAAATAAATACTACTATATAGACAAAAATCAAAATTTCCCTATAACTTTATAATGTAATGACATGAATTATAATATCTATGTATGTATATATTCTTCTTTTTTTTTATTTTTTTTTTATTTTTCTTTTCTTATTAAGCTTAAGTTAGTCATAAATTAGCTTGTAAGTGTACAGCATTTTTTTTTAAACTCTTTGAACTCCTCGGGTGAGCTCTGTGGATTACTTAAATCCTTTCATGTATATATAATAACTTGTATGTTTCGTCAATAGATGTAACTGAAAATGAATGCCAGAGTGACATAATTGAATAGTCACCATAATTACATATGTATACGTTATAAGTTTTCTCATGTACATTAATAGCTCAATAAAGATCAATTCAATTCAATTCAATTAAAAAAAACTATTTTATACCGATATGTCATTTATTTTTTGTAACAATATTTCTTATTTGATGACACAGCCTCCAATAGCTCTTAATTTTGCAATGAAAAGTTATAGAAATCTTTACATTTTAAGACGCTTGTTTTAACTTTAAACACACGCTTTATTTCTTGAGATGCGAACAGATTACTATATTTTTCGCTCCCTTGCCAAACTTCCGCGTGTTCTTCCAAAGAGCTCTACTGTCAGAATGACAAATGTCACCCGGTTCTTCTTCTTCTTCTTTTCCGTGCCCACTCCGGAAGTTTGGCAGCACATTCTATGGGGAGGATTGGTGAGTTGAGGAGGCCGTTAAATTTAAATTTTTGAACATTATTATACTACAGCTCGGCCATCCTGATTTTACTGATTGTCCTCAATCACGATGTTAATGCATGCAATAAAAAAGTTATGATTAATGGAAATGATATACTGTTAGCGGATGTATGATGCGGGGTTTATGTTGCCTAAATAGTTTAGCTAGGGTGCCTTTAGCCTATCGCCTTACCCATCTCCGTATACGACAGGCTTCTACCACCCCGTCGTATGGCAGCTGCGTGATCTGACAGTTTTCGATATCGCGTATGACGTATCGGTCGTTCGGCAATTTCTTGTGTATGACATAAGGTCCGCGGTATTTATCATCGAATTTCTTGTTTGTACCTGCGGTAGTATCAGCGTGTCGGATAACGACATAATCTCCCTCCGAAAACTCGTTCGGCGGTCGACTTTTCTTAGCAAAGTAGTCTTCGTTTCGTCGCTGTGATTGCTGTATCGCTTCGGACGCCTCCTGCCGTTTGCGTTCTAACCCCTGGCTTTCGCCTTCGGCGGATTTCTCGGTTAAGTACTCTGTCATCTGGTCGATTATAACTCCTCTCTGGTCGACTCCGAACAATAGCTGACTTGGAGTGTGCTTCGTCGAGCTATGTGTAGTGTTGTTGAGTGCGAATTCAATTTCCACCAGCTTTTTCGCCCAATCTGCATGGTCCACCGGTTCTGTAATCTTACTGAGCATGGCGGTTATGACCCTGTTAACCCTCTCCACTTGACCGTTTGCTTGAGGGGAGGCGACGGCGATTTACGTGTTCAATGTTTCGTGTCATCAAATATTCTCCGAAACTCAACGAAGTGAAACTTGTTCCGCGGTCACTGATAATACGGCGCGGTCGGCTGTACATAGCGAAATATTTGTCCAGACATACCTCTACCTCCTTCGTTCCCGTAGACTTCACCGCAAACAATTTTGTGAATTTCGTAAAGGCGTCTATCACGAGCAGAATATGTTTACGAGCGCCCCGTATGGAAGGCAGCGGTCCAAAGTGGTCGATGTGGATGGTGTCGAACGGGATCGGTTTCTTCGGGATACTGTATAGATTTTTGTCTGTTATTCGTACCGGCGGCGAACACATGATACAACGAATGCAATTCTTGATGAATCTCTCGACTTTGGGTTTCATGTTATTGAACCAGTAGTGCTTCTTGATCTGTTCGTACGTTTTATCTATTCCCAAGTGGCAAATTTTCTCGTGTACCAATCTGATAACGTTCTCTTCCATTTCGCTAGGTACTAATAGCTGCTTCTTACCGGACCGATCTTTCCTAAACACAAGACCATCTCTTAGCTCGAACCCTTCCATCTTCTCATCTTCCAACTGCTTTCGTTTGGTTGCTATGTCTTCATCCCGGCTTTGGGTGGCTCTTATCATGAAGTCGAGCTGTACTTGGTCTGCGGCCGTGATCACTCTACAAGATATCTTCTTCTTCAGGTCGTCCTCTTCTTCATCTATATTCTCCGGTGCGGCTGCGGCATCGGTGTCCTCTTCTCCGGCGGCGGCTACTACTCGGCTCATGATTGCGTTGTGGTAATCAGTTGGTTGTACATTCGGCGGTTCGTGGCATCGGCTTAAAGCATCCACATGTCCCATCATCACTCCACTTCGGTGTTGCATGCTGAACGTGAAATGCTGCAGCTCTAATGCCCATCGGGCGATCTTCGGGCAGATATTCTTCTTATCGAAAGTCAGCGACAGCGCGCTACAATCTGTCACTATTTTGAACGTAATCCCGTGCAAATAACTACGGAACTTCCGGGCGGCGTACACGATGGCTAACGTTTCTAGCTCGTAACTATGCATGCGGGCTTCTTCGGGTGAGGCGGCTCTTGAATAGTAGTACACCGGATGGAATTTACCGTCTTCTTGCCTCTGGATCAACATGGCACCGTATCCCAAACTATATGCATCGGTGTGTAATTCCGTTTCTTTCGTCGGGTCGAATATGGCCAAGACTGGCGGGGACAGATATTTTTCTTTTAGCTCTCGAAATGCCTGTTCACAGCGGTCATCAATATTCGTTGTGGTATCAGCTCTCAGGACCCTTTGCAGCGGCTGTGCGATTCTCGCATAGTTTGGGACAAATCGGCGAAAGAAGGAGAATAATCCTAGGCAGGCGCGAACCTGCTTAATTGTGCGGGGCATCGGGTAATCCCTCAGATGCCTGTCACTGGGGCGAATTCCGTCTTTGTCTACTGAGTATCCCAGGAATTCAATGCTCTCGTATGCAAAGTGGCATTTCTTCAAGTTCAGCTTCAGTCCACTTCTTGCCATACGGTGCAAAACTTCTCCAAGGACTGCTATGTGTGTTTCTAGGTCGTCGGTGGCGATGGTGATGTCGTCCATGTAGGCGACAATCTTCCTTGCCTCGATTAAATCTTTTAGCTGATGGTGAATATATCGGAAGAATACGGCGGATCCATTCCTCAGACCAAACGGCATTCTATTGTATTCGTATTGTCCATACGGTGTCACAAACGAGGTGTATTTCCTGGAATCGGCGGCCATCTTCACATGGAAGAAACCATTTTCCAAGTCGAGCGTTGTAAAGACCCGTTTGCCTCCTAAGTAGTCTAGACAGTCTTCCACCAGCGGCATGGGGTAGTTGTCTCGAACCATTATTTTGTTCAAACTGCGATAGTCCACGCATTTTCTATATTTGCCATTTTTCTTGCGTACCATGACAATAGATGACGTATAAGGTGACTGACTTTGACGGATGATCTTCTTGCTTAACAACTCGTCGATTATTTCCTTTAGCGCGCCTTGCTCTTCGAACGACAGTCTCTTCGGATAGTGATGGAAAGGTACATCGTTCTCCAACCGTATATGCATTTCGAACTCCTCCTCTTCGGGTTTGGCTTTGACTTCCAAATACTTCGTCGTGATAACTCGGTTCACTCGCGAACAGGCCTCTTCCCAATTTCGGATTTATGTCCACCCAATTCTCCTCCTCATTTATTTCCATGGCGTCCCACGGCTCGTATATATTTTTGTTTATACGCCTTGGAGTTTCGTCGGTCTTTCCGTCGGAATTCGATAGCTTACTACCCCCTACTAAACCTACTTCATCACTGTCGGCGGATAAGGCAGACGGCATGTCGGCCACCTTCGCTAAAACTATTTTTCCTGAAATTCTGTTGACAGGCGAGCAAAAACAAAACACTTCTTTTCTCTTATCCCTGGTTCCGAGTTCTTTATTTAATGTATTTCACCATGTTTAACGTCTTACGATTTATCATTTTCAGCGCGATTCCTAAACTCGCGAGGCCGGATCTTCCCACCAAGACAGGTATCGGAATGATTTTATCTGGAACCACAAGGAAATCTAATTTTTTACATCGGTCGCGAATGGTGACTTTACAACAAATCTTACCGAACGTTTGAATGGGAGTTCGTCCCAATCCCTGAAGCGGGGTATTTATTAATTGACTGCGGATCGGAAACGGAACTGCGGAACGTCGGACCAGATTAACCGGACTGCCGGTATCGAGAAGAGATAAGATCGTTAAGTTTCTACTACACTTGTCTTCGTCATAACAAAAGGCAACACTCACCAAATTAAGAGCGCTGAGCGCTTTAGTGCTATCCTCGTCCTCATCATCGTCGGAATCCAGCGGGCTTCGGTTTACAGCGGCAACCGTTACGCTCGTCGGCTTCTTCAACTTCTGAACGTACACGGGGTTGGGGCATGATCGGCGGTCGTGTCCTGTACCCCAGCATCGGTAGCAAGCGTCTCGTGGACGCTCTTCATAGGGGCATGCTGGCTTGCGGTGGCCCATTCGGGAACAATTGTAGCACCTGTCACCCGCCTGTGCAACATTGGCGGCGGACGCAGTGCTTCGGGAAGATGAGGCGGTGGGCCCACCTCGGGATGATACGGCGGCGGGGCTGCTGAGTGTTGTATTCCGACTCATAGCATCGGAACGGGTGTGTCTCGGTGATGCTCTCTCGGTGGCGGCGTCGGTCTGGTTGCGTATGGCCTGGCGATACTCGGCCATATTTACCGCCTCCTTTAGGTCACGCATGGTCCTCGCGGTCAGAAAGAGTGTGTGATCGCTGGTGCGATCCCGTAGACCCTCCTGTATGAATGCGACTAGCTCCTCATCCGTCACGTCGCTGCGGTATGCGATGGCCTGCATCTCCATCACGTACCTACGCGGTGTTTCATCAGTCCTCTTGGTGCGACTTCGGAGTGCTTGGTACACTTCTTGACGGCTGACAGACCGTCCAAACTCCTGCAGCATACTGGCCTTCAATGTGACATAAGTGACGTCACCGCGCGCCAGTAACAATCGGGCTGACCCCTCGAGCGACTGACGCAGAGCCAGCAGCTTTGTCACTTCGTCGGCATGAATCTGTTCAAATAGCTGTTCCAAATGACGAAAGAAGTCGTGCACACTATACATCCGATCGTCACCACTAAATTTGACGATGGCGTGTGCAATGTCATTGAAATTGGCCCGTCGGATCGGCGGTTCAGCGGCGGCTTCGGGTCGTATGGCTTGTCGTCGGGGCTCCGGCAGCATTTCGCCCCGTTCCATACGGGCAACCTCGCTACGTAAGCGAAGGATTTCATGTCGGCGGCGGAGATTAGCCAACTCGCGCTCTAGCTCCTCAACTTCCTCATCTCTCACGTGCCGCGGGGACTGCGGCTGGCTGGTCGTAGCTAAGCTTCTCTGCGGCGGCGGCATCGGGTTACCAGCGTGTGTGGTGAGCGCTAAGGCGCCCTGCTGCGGATTCGTCGGGTTTTGTGTTGGCTGGTCTCTCGGCGGCGGTCCTGCGGTCTCCTGCGGCGGTGTGCTCGTTACAGCGACTGGGTACAGTTGGGATGCACCCTCGGCGGCTACGATGGTGGAATTAGCGCCATCGGAGTCGCTGCTCTCGGCATTTTCCCACCGGCTGTCTTCTGCCGACTTCTGACTTCGCGTTTGGCGACTGGTCATTTTTCACTATTTTCCACTTTTATTGTCCGAAATAAGGGTGGCTAGTGGCGTATCCCACTTCTGAGCTTTAAGACGCTTGTTTTAACTTTAAACACACGCTTTATTTCTTGAGATGCGAACAGATTACTATATTTTTCGCTCCCTTGCCAAACTTCCGCGTGTTCTTCCAAAGAGCTCTACTGTCAGAATGACAAATGTCACCCGGTTCTTCTTCTTCTTCTTTTCCGTGCCCACTCCGGAAGTTTGGCAGCACATTCTATGGGGAGGATTGGTGAGTTGAGGAGGCCGTTAAATTTAAATTTTTGAACATTATTATACTACAACATGTCATTTTAAAATTGCATTTTATTTGAAGGTCAGCCTTTACAGTCCGAATATTTAGTGGGTTCCGGCTATCTGTCCATGCGTTACCGCAAAGCGAAAATATTCTTACAGGAGAATAATTTATTGCCGCGACACGTATTTAGGAAACCTTGTTCAGTTCGTCACCTGCTTGGGGACGAAATCGATTAGCTTTTTTAGTGCCAAAACTACTCAAAACCCTTATCTATTTCGTCCCCTGTAGTGGAGCTGGCAAAGGATTTAGAGTATGTTTATTTTACGCCAAAAACTCGTTCGAGCTGAACAATGGTTTTTGGCTGTTTTTGGCGTAAAATGTACTCGAAATCATAGTTGAGCTCGTCCACTTTCAGGGGACGAAAGCGATAAGGGTTTTTTGGTACTTAGCCACTAGAAAAGCTGATCGATTTCGTCACCTGCGTTGGGACGAACTAATTAAGGGTCCCAAATAAGGATAGAAAAGACCAGTTTCAAAATTCTAATCACATTTTGCTGGCATTATTGACAGCTTTAAATAGTTTCGTCCGTGTGTCAGGGCTTATCACTTCATCGGCATTTCTTCATCTCCTGAACATATTTATTAATTAGGGGCGAAATTACACAAAATTCGGAACATTACGCTATCAGCTCTCGTAAGAAGAATTTTCTTGTTCCTCTTATCGACACTAGCAACACTTATTTAACCGTCCGCCATATAGCGGGCACATAGCGGAAAATATCCGAAACACAAAATTTCCCCCTATGAGAATGGATAGCAGAACAAGCCTTCAAGTTTGATTGTAAAGTCAAGAAAAAATGCTTGAAATCGTTTTGTCTTTCAATATATTCTCCAAACGGTAAGAAGTTTATTATGTAAAATTTTTAAGGAAAAAGCAAAGTTAGACTTTAATTATTTGCAAAAAACCAAACCTACTTTGAAATTTTCCAAATTGCAAGAAGCGAGTTTTGGAAATAAGTGCCTCATTTGTACTCTTAGAGTAGGTACTAACATCGTCAGTTCACGTGAAATCTACGCAAATACTGTAAAAATGTTGATGTTCGTGAAATCGAATTCACTTGTTGGTACTCACTTCACACGATAATTTCCACACCGGTTTTTGGCATTTCGCTAGCGAGAACAATGCAGTTGCACTTTATTTTGCAGGGAAAAGGTGTCATCGACAACAAATCAGACCTCAAATGCATATTTATCTTAAATTTTATTCACCGCACTCGCGGTCTGATTGATTGTCGATGACGCATCTTTTCACTGTGAAATAAAGTGCAACTGCATTGTTTTCGCTGGCAAAATGTCAAATGTGGAGACTTCCGTGTGAAGAGAGTACACCCAAGTGAATTAAATTTCACGATGATCAAAATTTTGAGAGAATCTGTATGGATTTCACGTGAACTGAAGATGGTAGTACCTATTCTTACGGATTACATTTTTTTGATGTGTCTTCTAGACTATACGTCAACCTAAATTGTATTTCCGTACTTGGCACCAGATGGCGCTAGTGTCGCTAGCGAGAACTAGGGTTGACCGATAAGACAACAACAACGACTTTCTGGAAGTTTCCGGAAAGTGCGTCACCGAAGTTTCCGGACCAGTGGAAACGAGTATATAAGGGCGTCGACTAGAGTCGACAAGTCAGTATAGTTTTACTCGTGGATTATGTCGGATCAATAACTAGTCAGTAATTAGTGAAATTGTAAACCATGTATACAGGGTGTCCGGAAACTGCCGCATAAACGCACCGGATTATGATTCCTTAGTTGATTTCCAGCAAAAAAGTTGTACGGAACATACCCCTTAACCCTTAACCCTTTAGCTGCCACAGGCATTTAAAGATTTTTGAAAAAATCATTTTCTTGCACGGCTTAAATCCTAATATCTCCAAAGCTAGACCAGCTAGAATAGTCAAGTAAAATGATTATCACAGCCAACAAATTTACCTGTAAAATAAAACTAACCACACTAAAATCGGATAAAAGGTTCGGTTTTTACAGAGCTTCAAAGTCAAATTTGCATGATTTGACCCAAAAACAATCTTTTTTCCATCTCAATTTTCTCCAACTTCTGTCAAGGTGAGGTGCTTGTACGATTCTTTTAAAAATTGGCGCATAATCTTACGATCATATCTTTCTTACATCATTTTATTCTAGCTCCATTATTTCTAACAGTTTTGGTACCTTAAGTGCAGAAAATTAGGGTAAATTTTGGCTCGATTTCGACATGCATAGAATAGATTTTATACCAATTGCAGATCTTTAGGGGCAGTGTGAATTGAATTGTATTGAATTCGAGCTAAAATTAACCCTAGTTTTCTACACTTAACGTGTAAAAACTGTTAGAAGTAATGAAGCTAGATTAAAATGACGTAAGAAAGATATGATTGTAAGACCATGCGCCAATTTTTAAAAGAATCGTACAAGCACCTCACCTTGGCGAAGTTGGAGAAAATTGAGATGGAAAAAAAGATTGTTTTTGGGTCAAATCACGCAAATTTGACTTTGAAGCTCTGTTAAAACCAAACCTCTTATCCGATTTTAGTGTGGCTAGTTTTATTTTACAAGTAAATTTGTTGGCTGTCATAATAATTTTACTTCACTATTCTAGCTAGTCTAGCTTTGGAGATATTAGGCTTTAAGCCGCGCAAGAAAATGATTTTTTCAAAAATCTTTAAATGCCTGTGGCAGCTAAAGGGTTAAGCTGAGGGGGTATGTTCCGTACAACTTTTTTGCTGGAAATTACATGAGGAATCACAATCCGGTGCGTTTATGCGGCAGTTTCCGGACACCCTGTATATCCGTGTGTGTTGTAATAAATAGTGTTACAGTCAGTGTTAGTCATTATTGAGTACGCGAAAATTTATCGAATCCGCTGGAACGCCTAGAAAAGACGAGAAAAATATATATGATGCAAAGCATCGGTGCCGTTAGTCGTCGATTTTAACTAATTGTGGAAATCTTGACTTATCGTTAAATTCTATACATTAATTGCGTTCCATGCTATACATTAACTTGGCATGGCAACTTACCTGCTCTATGGGAACTACGAGGAGGAGAAGAGCCCCCTGCGGGAGAAATATCGAGTTATTCAATTTCGGAAATGTCACATTGGAATCTTTGCATTGAGATCTCTAAGCCTCTATAGCTCAGTAGGTTAGGTTAAGTTGCTGACCTTGTGACTGAAGGTCGGAGGTTCGAATCCCGATTGGGATGAAACTTGTTTCCCTCGATTTCCTCAATTTTTGGTATTTTTTCCCAAATCACGATCCCGATTTCGTTTTTTATAAAAAAAAAATCTTGTTTACTAAATAAAACTCGTATAAAAGTTGTGGAAACATTTACTTTGGTATTCTCTTGAAACCAGGTTTTTTTTCTCTTTAACACGTAATATTTTCAATTTTCCAAATCCTAAGACACTAATTTTTATATGTCATTCGAAAGCTAACATAATGATGCAACTTTGCACATTTGTAAGCTCAAAGTACCGTTACGATTTTACAATTTGAATTTTCAATAAAATATCAATTTTTGAACTTCTTTAAAGTTTGAATGGCTGTATCTGGGTAGGGTTTTTAAATTATTTAATTGGCAAAACAGCTGTTTTATGTAGAATTTTGTGCAGTTTCAGAAATTGAAGTCAAATCTCGGATTAAATATTTGGGAGTGGGGCAAATAATGATTTTGGTCGGCAAGTTGACCTTTTTGATACTATTTACAAAAAATGCTATAACTTTATAACGGTTAAAGATAGAGGGGTCGTGTAGAACATTAATTGTACCCAAATGAGCTGTACTATCACCTATTATCGTTTGTACCATGAGTCGTGGGACATCCTGTATAAGGTAGAAGAACGGCTTGTAATTGTAATAAATTGATATGGAAATGTTACTGTGTGGGTTTTAGAACAAAAAAACGAAAAAGTGAATCGGAAAAAAATATCTACGATAGAATTTTTTCTTTCGGTATTATTTATATTCAACTCAATAAATAAGAAAGTTTCAACGCCCCTGGCTACGCCCATAGTTAAACGTGTAAATTTGTAACTTTTCAAAATTCCTGTACGATGAAATCATTAATTAATTAAACTTTACGACAATTACGCTATTCTCAGTATAAGAAAGCAAAGAGTGAGGCCTGCATTTATAAACATACTTTAACTCAAGGATACCTTCAGTCAGGATGCCGAAATTAAAAAAAAATGTCATTTCCAGTAGTTTTTCATTTAAGTCATTTATATTTACGAGTCAATGCATCCTCGATTTAAGGCGATTTCAAGGAAGCCTTGCAATTTTCTGTAGTCAAATTCACTTGGAGTCAAGGTCAAGGTAGTAGTTACCTACCTTGAGTTCTTATATTTCAATTCTATTGAAAACTTAAGGTCTTCTTGAGTTTTGCCGTAAATCAAGGATGCATCGACTCGTAAATATAAATTATTTCAATGAAAAACTACTGGAGATTTTAATTTTTCGAATTTCGGCATCTTGACTAAAGGTCTCCTTGAGTTAAGGTATGTTTATAAATACCGGCCTGAAAGTAGCTCAGCAGCAAAGTTATTTTAAGTCCGACGTTCTTAATTTTAGTAGAAACACTGTAACGTCAAAATCATGTTTCAAAACAGTTGGTTTAAGGTCGATCCACACTTTTTAGTCATCCATCACAGTAATTTCCCATACAAATCGACAGATTATCAGTCAATCAATTAACTGACAATCTGTCAGCTTGTATGGATAATGACTGTGACTGATGACTGAAGTGCTCATCGATCTTCAAGAGTATTTCCATTGATTTCACTCTGCTTGTTTCTCAGTATAGGGGGGCCCACACAAGAAATTGGCGGAGGGCCCCGAGTGAAGTTGTTGTTGATGACGATGTAATTTCGCATGTAATTAAGGCATGAGCAAGCGTTTTAGAATTTATTCCTTTCTGGATGTCAGGATCCACGATTTAGGAAACTCAGGATCATAGAAAGCAATCGGAAGTCAGTGCTTACAGATATTTGCAAGAAAACTTTTCTCTTTTTGAACCGATGTTATTCAAACCTTGAACAAATGTGTACCTCGTAAATTCATACAATAAGCTTGTTGTTTGGGCATCCCCCGTAACTTGGGTAACAACTGGGTAAGTTGCAATAACTTTATATATATGTAGTTTCGTTAGCAAATACACACGGGATACATAAAAAAAACACCACACAAAGATTTGCCATATTTGCAGTTTTCCGGCTATTACGGTTCATGACGGGATTGCGAAGGACATTTTGGATGAGTTAAGGATTCAAATATAGCGAGAGACATCCCGAACATCGATGGACTACGCAAAGGCACTTGAAAACATAAGCGAATCAATATAAATAATAATTAGATGCGACAAAAAGCCTACAGTACCTGAAATGAAAAAATGACAATAGAGAGTTTTAGCATGTCGTTGAAGATTGTACGACATAGTTTGACATTCCATAAAAAAATTCGCATTTCGCCAATTTCGACAGTTTACAGAATATCTACTATAAGAAATACACTCATACCTACTTGGGACATGAAAAATTATGATATCATGTTTCGTATACGGCAAGCAAGCGAATTTTTACATGGAATGTCAAACTATGTCGTACAATCTTCTACGACATGCTAAAACTCTCTAATATTATTATCAGATCAACGAAAGCTACGCGCCGTTCTAGTGGTAGGCAAAAAAAACTGAAGATAAGAAAAATGGAGCACTTCTCAAGAAGTAGTCTGGACTGGAATCACTCTCTAATGCCGCACACACACGGAAAATTTTTCCTATTGGATCTCTTTCTCTCTCCCTTGAAATTCTCTTCAATTGACCGAACCGAAATGTGGTGACCTACATACACTCCCAATCAATAGGATAGTTCCACTTGAAAAATGGCTGTATCTCGGTAAGTGATAACGGTATTTTCTTCAAACTTGGTGACAATATTTACAGTAGCCTGCCTGTTCTTTAAATAAAAGAATGTTGAAAATCCGAAGTGCCGTTATGAATTTCTTACGAGAATTCTTAAAAACACTACAAATGGTGAAGTCAATAGGATAGTTCCAGTGAAAATAAAATATGAAATAACGGTACAAGGGATAATTTTACTTTGAAAAATGAAGCTGGTAATAAGAAGAACTTTATTTAAATAATTTGAGCTCAAAAACTTAATCTAGGATAGAATAGTATAGGTTTTAACGGTAAATTAAGTTGATTTCGTCCCGAGCTCCTCTAAACGTACGCCAAATAGTGTTCTAAAACTATCGTCTAACGGTATAGATCTTCCTCGTCATTCATTCCCACACTTTTTGATTATGTATATACATATCGATTTAGGAAGTATGATGGTCTTTCCATAACTTGTTTAGTTGGTCTTAAAATCAAACTTTTATCAGCCTTGCTTCGTAATTGGGGTCATTATCTTGTTAAAATCTTATAGGAATTACATGGCAAATGTTTTAGGCAATACATTAGGAAGAATATCTTTAAAAGCCTATGTACTCTGAGTACCCCTAATTTAAGAAAACTCAGTAGTTCCCAGCGCCCGCTCTAGCACTTACGCCGCCCCGGGCAAGAGGACAATTTTCCGCCTCTTAGGCACTATAGCAGGCAGCTCTTGGTCGCTGTAACAGCGAGTAGATCCGAAACGATTTACATTTTGGTAAAGCCTGCCGCCCGTATAAAAATGCGCATTTTTATAAAGGCAAAAATAAAATTCATGGTCACAAAGGGACTTGAACCAACACTTTAGTAATTCAGAGAATAGAATATCTTTCCGCACTGAGGTACTGAAGGCCCAGTTAAGATGTTGTAGAAACCTATTTATTCAGACTGTTAAGCGCAACTCATCCCAGTTCTGTTAGGCTATGTAGAGTTTGTTTGAAATTCCAAAATTAAGGCTTAGTATTGAATTCCAGGCAAAAAATATTGTTTACCGTCGTAAAAAAAATATTCATATGGCCTACGTGAAACTACCAAACCAAATTTTTCACTAAAACACTTAACACATTTTAGAAAACTCCGCTCTGCAACCAAAGTTTGTTGCTCGTTTTCATTACTAACCTTTTGGAGTTGTTTTTGATAACTTTTTTACAGAATATGATCAGAGCTAGTTAATTGCGATATTAGCATGTTCGGAACCAAATTAAGGAGGGCTGATATTGCTCTGCCAGTGGCAGTGGCTTCATCATACTTATCCCAAGCCCCTTTGTTCTAAATTTGTCCTCTTAATGCTTGATGAATCAATGCAATTGGAACCAACTGAAGGAATCCTTACGCGCAGAGATCTGGCGAAAGATATATAGATGGTTGTTATCGAAACGAAAATGTAATGAAAATTGTGCCCTTGGGAATGACATTTTTCATAGAGCAGTTTTTTAAAAAGGCTATTCTGTTCTCTGTGTTTAAACGAGAGAGTTTATTTTTCATTTGATATTAATTTACTATAGAGGGTACAATTTTTAAGGTAGCACCACAAACGTAAAATTTAGGCCACTACTTGTACTGTAACCGGTACATATACGGACTTACTCTCTCATCCCTGACATTGCAAAATGGGTTAAACGCCATCACGGCGAAGTGAACGCCTTTTTAACTCAATTCGTAACGTTATGGTGGATATCGACAGTACTTGTGCCGATTTAACCCTTTGAAGTCCGAACTCCTAATCGCTTGAATTTCCTTTTTTTTGTTCCTGAATATTAACTCTAAATATGATTCTTTTAAGAATATACACAAAAAAATTTTTTACCTCACCCCCTTCCCCCCTTTCTATGCTGTTCCCAATTGGGAACAATGGCCAGTAATGGGATATAAACAAAACAAGGTCGATTTTATTCCAGATATGTTGGACTTTATTGGTTCTTCAATGTAATTTATGGAAAAGTATAAATCATATTTTGGAATTTGATTTATGGAAAAGTATAAATCATATATTGGCAAAATTCATTCAAGATGAAGACGTTTGTTGCACTCCTTACACTCCAACCGTGCATATGACTTCCAAAGAGCACATCTTCCTTGCGATGAATTTATCAAATAGTGGCCATCTAATTTGCACCTTGCTGGGCTAGCATGTGCTTTAGGACGTGGCTGTGGACCTATTTTTTTATGAAACCCTTAGCAGGAACATTGTTACTTCCCGCCTGAAGTCTAGGTGAGTCATTGCCGATTTCCCATGCATTTCCTTATGCACCAACCAGGCTGCTACTACTGCCATGTTGAGAGCATTAGCGAATAGATTCCACCACTACTTTTTCCATCGTAGGCTTGGGCGATACGAAGATTAGAAGTCCATAAAATATCGACCCCACCCATTCCGTCGTTATATTTGTGAATAAGATGTGGTTGTTGTATGCCTATCTTTTTGTTCTCCTTCACAGAATATCTACATGCTGATTTCGCCATGACGATTTCGATTCCTGCAAGGGACTTTACGGTTGATGCAATTGGAGAGTAAATGTCTCCCACAGTAGTGATTCTCAGAAGGCAACAAGGAGGTACTTACTGAGAAGGAGTATTCCCCAAAACGACGTCCATTCAACGCCGATCTGATCAACATGCTGAATGGCGTAGACTTTTGTTATTTCTGCTAAATGCTGCAGACAGCTTTGTGGCATAAATTAATAATATATTTCTACCGGAATTAAAGTTTTCACGGGAAGTTAGTTTCTAAGTTTTTTACCGGCTCATTTTCTATTGGGTTTTGAAAATTAATGCTGGGAAACCAATTTAAAAGTGCAATGTCGGGGTTTTTTTGCCTCGGTTTGGGCTATGATCCACTTGTGGTCAACCGTTGATGGTCACCATTTGAAGCTTTTCTTTTCTGCACACGTTTATTTTTACTGCCCGATGCCTTACTATCTTCCGACCTTTTTATTATAACGGAAACTTCACCGCAAACATCACTTGGTCTAAGATTTCTTGCTCAATGTCTTCATCGTCAGTAACTTTGTCGTTTTCCTCAGGAGGTAATTAGCAGATATCTATATTATTCAATGAACCCACGTGGTAATCATCTAAGCTGTGTAGATATTCCACTCCAAATTTACGAACTTGAACTCTCACTTATGAACACCGAATAGAGACTGACATAGAACATGCGAAAATTACATGCAATTGCAATGTAAGTCCAGTCATATTGAAAAATTGGAAACAAAATAATTTTTTTTACAAGACACTGAAGTGAGCCAATGTTCCCAATTGGGAACACGTCAATTTGAACATGTATAGCCGATAACGGTATAATTTTTTTATAAAATTAAGGTCACTACTGTTATTTCGTATGTATTTATTAATAGTAAAATATAAAAATACATTAAAATTTCAAGGTTTTGTTGGTTAAAAAAAAAAATTTATATTTTTTTTCCCCAAAACTAAAAAAATCCTCATTTTAAAAAAATCACCAAAAAATAACGGCAATTTTTTAATCATTTATTTTTTTTTTCCTTTTTACCAACTTGTTAACAAACTATAAAAAATGGAAAAGGTCAAAAAAAAATTGCAAGTGCGGGTTTAAAAAAAAACATGAAATTATGTTCCCAATTGGGAACATTGGGCGGTAAAGGGTTTTAAGCTGGATGACTAGCCAGAGTGTCCTAGCTGCAAGGGAGTTGTAGAAGGTCTAGCGTGCGACGCGGAATGTGGAATTCGGGGAAAGTTAAGCCCATAGAATTTGGTAAACCATATGCTGGAGTGCCAACAGAATTGGGAGACAGTGAATATGAATAAATTTGCGTGTAGTATCTACATGGAACTTGGCACGATTTCAGTATCTGTGGAGCCAAATTTCGATGATGGCTTCCACAATTTCATCACCACTTTGAAATAAGTAATTTACCTAAAAAAAACCTCATTCCGCCGACTTTCGCTCCATATATCTGCATTTTCTATAGATTCCTTTCCACTAAATCAAAGTTGATATAGAATTTTTTCTTTCGATTTTTTTTCGAGTGCTAGCCTAAAAGCCGCCCCTAAAATTTGGCGCCCCGGGCGACTGCCCGGCTTGCCCCCCCTTAGAGCGGGCGCTGGTAGTTCCACACCAAGCTATTCAACCCAAATGGAAAAACTGTATGGATTGGACAAACGCGTTATTTTTACTGACGGAAAAGATTAAATCTCGTCGGTTCAGATGGATTTAGGTATTATTTCCACGATTTGAGCAAGAAGGAATTAATTTTGTAGAAGCATCACTCAGAGTAAGAAATGTCGAAGTATGGGGTTGAATGTTGAATTACCGACATTTTCCATTCAACTTCTTTGAGATTTTAACAAGATAATGGCGTCAATCATGGAGCAAGACTGATAAAAGATTGGCTTCAAGACCAACTAATCAAGGTTTGGGAAAGACCTCCATACTTCCTAGATTTAAATACCATCAAAAATGTGTGAAGATGAATGACAACGAAGATCTACACCGTTAGACAATAGTTTAAGAACACTGAAGCTCTTCTGCGAACGTTTAGAGAAGTTTGGGGCGAAATTAATTTAATTTACCGTTAAAACCTATACAATTTTATGCCAGATTAATTTTCTGAGCTCTAATTACTTAAATAAAGTTATACTTATTACCAGCTAAATTTTTCAAAATAAAATTATCCTTTCTTACTGTTATTTGATGTTTTATTTCCACTGGAACTATCCTATTGACGTCACCATTTGTACTGTTTTTAAGAATTCTCGTAAGAAAATCCTAACGGGACTCCGGATTTGAGACCTTCTGCTATGCAAAAAACAATCAGGCTACTGAAAATATTCTCACAAAGTTTGAAGAAAATACCGTTATCACTTACCGAAATACACCCATTTTGCAAGTGGAACTATCCTATGTATTGGGAGTGTACATACGTACATGAATCGACAGAAAACTCATTTCTGCTAGATTTCCGGTTGACCAACATGGCCTTGCTATTATCGAAATCTGTTACCCTTATTTTAGTATTTACCAAATTTTCCTTTGTGTACCAAATATATAATATTTTTTCTTATTTTTCGAAAGAGACCGACCGCCCCACAAAAGGACTGTCTACACGTTCCAGGATGACTATTTATGAAAGGACTGTTTGTGATGGCTATTTAAAAATTCGGAACATGATTTCTCATATCTTTCTACGTGATTTGAATCGGCAATGAGTGGGTTAAGTGATCATCTCAGGGAATAGATGAAATATTTTTCGTATTTGTCGAAGGAATTTTTTTCGGATATGATGTACTTATGCCGGATTGATGGGACCCGATGACAACTGTCTGGAATGCTATAGCGTGTATGCGAAATTCATTGGCAACGTGTTTGGTACAACTTTGAAGGGATGAAAAGTGTTAGACAAGGGTGTCATTCACTTTTGCGTAAAATAAGGGATCAATAATTCGAAATACACACGCAAATGGGATTGCAGAAAATAATAAATTGTATACTCAATGCAATCGAAATGCGGCAAAACAATTTGCTTGAATTTTGAAGAAATTCACAAATATTCAAGAACGTCATTTTGTTCGGCAATATATGTGTATTTAATTTGAAAAATTCAAAAGATCGTGGGGAAATGCATTTTTTGAAAAGTTATCCAAAATCTCCCCTATCATTTTACCCCTGTATTAAAGATTCAATAATTTGAAAATAATTTTTTTTTAGAATAATTTCTGACAATACACACCACCATCTAGCTAGCTTTACTTTTCAAACTACTGTTCACTCTTGCATTTAAAAGCGACTATCAAAATATTTCATCTCCAAACATTTCAATCCTATACGAAATGTTTCTATACAGCTCATGCGATTCTCGCAACTACTCGAGACTTTTTCAATGAAATTTCCTCTTGTCCGTTGTTGTTCGTGATGATATCTATCAGAACATTTCCTGCTTGATGGGATCCAATAATGAAGTTGTATTCACGTTAACAAAGAACCACTCTCGCACTTAGATAGCGCCAAACAATTTCATAACCAAATTAGTCGTAAGAAAGATGTCCACGATGACAAGGACAGACACTCGTTTCTTGGCAGGACGCAGAGCTACTACGAAAGCTTTGGAATCTTGTGTTGTGATGGTATGAATAAGAATCCTCTGGTTTTTCTCCCTCTGCGGCCCTGCGTACATAATAGAAAACCTAAGAATCTGTCTCAAGCCGAACAAACTGTCGACCAAGTGCTGATAATTGTGTGGAAACCAATTACAGATTATCTCCAAGAGTCTTCTGAGTTTTCATTATTGTCCACAAAAAGTTTGTTTTATTTCTCATTCCTTTCATCAAATGGGATTTACCCGTTTTTTTGTTGTTGTTGTTATAGGACTTTTGTGTATCTTTTGCTTTTCGTACACAAATGGGGTGAAGAAGACATTATTGGCTTTTATTTGATTCAGCATTTCTTAGAAAGATTTGCTGATAATGTGACAGAAGAATTGGAAGAATGGTCTTTATATTCTTGTCCTTTTGACACTTTTTTGTTCCAGGAAGAAGAGATTACTGACTTGCCAGAAATAACCCAAGAAATGATGCTGAAAATTTGGACAATCTTTGGGGAAAATTGGTGACTGCTAGAGATTTGCGTGAGCTGTTCTTTTGAGAATCTAATGCTATCCAAAATATGTTCATGTCATGGGGCACTCAGTAGCAAAACTTTTGGAATTGATCTAAGTGATTTTTTATTCGATACCTTTTATAGATATAAAGATTAAAGTTTTCGTAAATCATCCACTCCGAAACCAGTGGATCTTTTGCGAAAATTTTAAATTTCCTTAGCTTCAAAAGGATTACTATAGTGAATCCTTTGTTACCACCCGCCGAAAAATATATAACACGATTATTACAGAAAGCTGCCAAAAAAGCAAAAAACCTAACTTTCCAGCATCTGCAGCGAAATTGGCAAAATAAATAAATAACAGGCGTGGCAGTCCAACATTGAACTATGGCCGCAGATGTGTTAGTGACATCCAATTTCCAATATCTTAGCTGCTTTCCGTTGAGGTGCTTAGATCAACAGCACGCTCAGCAGTGCTATTTATCCCTATAAATGGGCATCTGAGTGAGATCATAGTCCGTCACATGGGCCGTGAGTTCGAAAAACACCATAAACTGAATTGGTTTACGGTGAGATTCGAGCCCACGACCCTGTACACCGAAGGTGTGCGCACTAACCACAACACCAGCCAGACTATATTGGCAAAGACTAGATATTAATTACGAGGTGCAGGCCCCAGTGACCCACGCATTGGCGATCTCAATGTAGAAATCATAAGAGAAGTAACTACAGACAGCCCAAGTAACAATTTCATCCCTATAATTCTTCGTAGAATATTTTCTTCAAACGATAATAGGGGCACTTTACAGGGTATAACCACTCAATAACAGTCCAATAATGGCATTTGGCGCCGTTTTTTAATCCAATTGAACCTTATTGTAGCACTAAATTATGCTTTAAAAAAAACGTACGTCATTTGCTTTATATCATCATTTTCTGTCATTGAACGAATTTGAAAAAAAAAATAGAAAAAATTTCCGCAGCTTGCATCGAACTCGTGTCTGTTGATTGACCGTCCTACACGCTACCACTCAGCTAACCTCACATATGGTCGGCATTGCTCAGAAACACTACAAATGGTTGTTGCTACTATAGAAATGCTTGACAATTCTTTATTGACTCTTCTGCAATAAACCCTATCATACATTTATCAATAAAATAGAGTGAATTTCTGCGCAGAAATCACCTTAATTAGTTTCGAAGATAACAATGAGTGCATACGTGTGTGTGTCATGCAAGACTTCAAGGATTTCTAATGCAGAAATTATTGTGTATTTCAGAAAACTTCATAAGTGTCAAATCATTAAAAAATCACAAAGTCCATCCTTCTATAAAACTACGGTGAACAATTTATTGGATGACCATACGAATGTCACACTATAAAAATGAAACCGACTGTGCTATAGAAGAATATATGCATTTGTGTGAGTTAACTTAGAGAGACTATTGCATATGTGTGCTGTATCTTCCAATAAACACAAGACTGGAGTATTTAAAGAAGTATCTTTTTAGGTTAACGTTTAGAGACAGTTTTATCGGAATCTTATACCACCATCTTTAAATTTATTCAATAATGATGATAGAATCTTTCCTGAAAATGCTTTAAGGATGTGTTATCGGATCAAAATATTACTTTAACTGATGTCACACGATAAATGAATTCCGTGGTACTATATGGTTCCTACAGTGTGAAGTACTTCTTTAAAGCAAACGAATTGTTGCTTGGGAGAACAAATGGAATTCACACCTTCAAAACGCCAATTAGCACATGTGTGAGCAAGCCCTGGAAGATTGTGAGAGGTCTTTCCAACTACGCGAAAACGAAAGGAAAGGTCGGCATCACTATACCGTGACCGACGGCAGTTAGTTGAACCAATAATCCGTTGAACACCCTCCTAAGGCCGCAGACATACGGAGAATCCATGGGTAGCAGTAAAGATCACACTCATAGGGAGAATCATACCGTCCGATCACGTTTTTATCCCATGTGGCCAAAATACTGGAATCGCTGATGTGTATTATTATGTGACTACTCAACCTAAAAATATTACAATTTGGTGATAAGACACTTAGAATCAGGAAACCTAGTCGGGATATGTAGAAAGAAAAAGACAAGAAAGGTGATGAACACTCAACCAATGGACGGAGCCAGACTGGGCGACTGAGAGCTCGATGGGAGCAATCTGTAGGTGACTACTCCACAACGCCCATTAGATGCTAGGCTTCCGAGGTTACCTAGTTCACATTTTGGGACTGTAGAGCAGTGATTCATAACCGATGAGACGCGCCTCCTAGGGGGCGTGATGATCGGCAAAAGACGACGTGGGCACAGTTCAAATTTTTACGCCATATCATTTACTATACTGCGTACTTCTACCAAGATATACGAATTTAAGACTAAGTTGAAAAATGAGAGAGTACAGTAGAATTCTACTCGTAGAATGCAAAAAAATATTATGCGTACAGAAATATGAATAATACGTGAGGGTTTTTCTTAACACATACGTCGTATAGCGTTCGATCACTCTGTATTGTATTTGTTTACAATACTTGCCCAAATTTATAAGAGATGTATGATGCGTCAGTGGTTTCATTTCAATATATAATATTTTTATGTGTTTATGATGTTAGAATAATTTGATGGTTGATTGGTCATCCTGTAATGACGCTGTGCCTCATGCCAAGATGGCGCTATTTCTGTCCGATGGTGGCCAACTTCACCTCTTGGGACGGACGGAAATACCACCAGAGGGCGTGGGCACAGTGGCATGTGTGAACAACTTCACCTCATTTAGCGGCTGTCAAATTGACCACCACATGGTCGGCCATTTAGTTGTCAACCACCGGTGCTTACGGACGTCGCCAAAAAGAAAAAAAAGGGTACCGTGCCCCGCCGAGCAATTGAGCTTAAGCGGTAACATTACAATCGTGTATGTAAAATTCTGGAAGGATTTAGCTCCAAGGGTGGCTGCCAACGTACCGTTTGATTTGTGTAAGACTTAGCTCCAGCGTTTGTCACCAGTGTGCGGTTAATATCTGGAAGCAGGAACTATTTCAAGTGGTGGTTAGCGGGAAAAAAAGCTGGCACCCATTCGAATCCTCAGCCCCTTGCAAAGCAAGAGAAGATTTAGAAGGAAACACTCGAGGCAGGCCGCTTCACCCACTTGTAAAGCAAGTGGGCTTGGAAGTCGGCACAAAAGTTGCCCTGCAAGAGATTGAGGTTAGGACGTATTCAACCCCAAAAAGTTGCCCTGCAAGAGATTGAGGTTAGGACGTATTCAACCCCAAAAAGTTGCCCTGCAAGAGATTGAGGTTAGGACGTAGTCAACCCCGAAAGTGCCCCTGCGGGAGAGATTGTGGTTAGTTTCGGCGTCAGTATTTGCAGTCAACCAGCGTTCAGACCAGACACAAACTGCCAAACGCCAAGCGGAGGGAAAACGACAAAAAAATCCAAGGTGTGATCAATCCATGTATTCTTATTGAATGTTAAATGTTGTCCGTATCAAAACTAGTCCACACGTAAATAAGAAGAAGAAAACTCGCAATTTTTTTTAGTAAATTCAGTGTAATCGTTTTTTTTTACAATTTAAATTCGGGTTGTGTTTGATATAAAAAAAAAACAAAGAATAAAATTATAATTATTACTGCGAAGATGTAAAGTAAGTGCATCCTGCACGACGGGAGTCTTCTCTCCTTTTGTAGTTAAGTAATTATTAGTTGTCCATCCCACTGGGAAATATTGTCCACGTAGTATCGGCCGTTGCTGTGTGTTGTCCTAGTAGTCGAGTATAAAAAGAGAAAAAATTGTTTTTAAATGATTGAATCGAATAATCGTGCAGGAAGTAATAACTAAAATATAGTACTTCAAAGAAAAAAAAAAATATAATAGAAGAAAAAGGACTTAACAGAAAAAAAATATATCCGACCAAGAGCACTTTATTGTAAAAATCTTGATATGGTGAATAAATTTTGTTAGCGTATAGAAATCATTATTGTTTAAAAGCGAATAGGTAACGGAGAGAGGGGTAGTTTGCCCAGTAGGAGATGAGTTGCATAAACGAGTAACGAATGAAAACACCAAAACATCCCAGTAAAAATAATGTAATGGCGGCCGACGATTTCTGCATTGATTCAAATAACCTGCGACCAAGTATACCTCGACGGTTGAGTTAGCGGAACCGGAAGGGATGTTTAGGTAGGCCGTAAACCTCGGCAGAGGGCCATTACAATCCTTTATAATGTGCATGTGTACTTCCCAGCAAAACACAAGCTTTCTTAATTTGTTCTTATATCATTACGAATATTTTTTGTTTCTTATATCATATGTGTTCGAGCATTGATTTAGCAAATTCATTTTCATTCTTTATTAATTTAACTTTGAACAATTGTCACTTAACATTCATCATCAATGTGGCACGATAGCCCGACGTCGGGCCTTGGCCGCCTGAATCGTTGACCTCCAATTGTCGCGGTTACGTGACCTTGTCCTCCAGTTTCGGAAGCCCAGCAGCTGGTGGGCGTCTTCACCTACGGAGTTCTCCCAGCGAGCTCTCGGTCGTCCACGCAACCTCGCTCCGTCAATTCGTTGTGCGTTCATCACTTTCTTTGGCATGCGATTATCGTCCATCCGTTGTACATGCCCCGCCCATTGCAATCGTTGAAGCTTCACGATTTTCGATACTTCCAGCTCATCGTACAATTGATACAACTCATAGTTGTACCGGATACGCCATTGGTCTCGCTCGCGAACGGTCCCGAAAATTCGCCGAAGGACCTTTCGTTCGAATCGGTCTAGCAAAATTTCGGAGGCTTGGGTGAGGGTCCATGTTTCGCAGCCATAACATAGCACGGGTCGGATGATCGTTTTGTACACGCGGAGCTTCGTGTTCCTGTGCGCAAGTTTCGAATTAATTATAGGGAGGACCGAGAAATATGTCTTATTGGCTAGTTGTATCCGTCGCTTAATTTCGTCGGTTTCGTTGGCGTCCTTTGATAAGTTACAACCCAGATAGTTGAAGTTGTCTACATACTCGATACTAAGGTCCCCCACTGTGATGCTTGAATTTGCTGGCGTCCTTGTTTTCGATTGCATCATGGCCTTTGTTTTGCTTTCGTTGATATGTAGTCCAACATGCTTTGCGGCGTTATTGAGGTTATGCAGAAGGCTTTCTGCATCACCCACCCTTCGAGACATGATGTTGATATCGTCGGCGTACGCTACTAATTGAGTCGACTTGATGAGTAGCGTTCCGCTGCTGTCCATATTCATGGCTCGAATTACATACTCCAAAGCAAGGTTGAAGAGCGTCGGCGCCAGCCCGTCGCCCTGCTTGAGTCCAGTACGAGTTTCAAATAGGTCAGTGAGTCGATTCTGCACTCTGACCTGCGAGACGGTATTAGTCATCGTCATCCTTGTGAGTCGCACTAACTTTGCCGGTATACCAAAATTCAGCATAATGTTGTACAGTACACTTCGATCGATACTGTCGTATGCCTGCTTGAAGTCGACAAAGATTTGGTATACGTCGATGTTATATTCCCAGCACTTTTCGAGTAGTAGCTTCACTGTGAAAAGCTGATCGGTCGTTGAGCGACCAGGTCTGAAGCCGCCTTGATACTCGCCAATGATTCGTTCTGCGTACGGATTAATTCTCTTTTCAAGAATTTTAGATAATATCTTATAGGCCGTACAAACTAATGATATGCCCCTGTAATTCTCACACTTCAGCTTGTCACCCTTTTTGTGGATTGGGCAGATTATGCTTTTGCGCCAATCTTCGGGGATTTCCTCGTCGTTCCATATTTTCAGCAGTAGCACATGTATAGCGTTGGTCAAGCACGTTCCACCATGCTTCAGCAGTTCTGCTGGGATCTCGTCAGCGCCGGGCGCTTTATTATTTTGAAGCGACTGTATGGCAAGACTCACCTCCTCTACTGTTGGGGGTAGAACGGGAGGGCCTGGTTCGGCTAACTGCTCAAGAGCTGGCTCCGCGGGGGATGTTGATGGTGCATTGAGGAGCTCTTCAAAATGCGAGGCCCATCGTTTGTTGACTTGACTTGTCACTTAACATTGCACTTAATTAATTTTCAATTGAATTTCTTTTCCTATCAAATTTATTTCTTATTCATTTTCCATTAATTAAATTTCACATCGAATTAAAATCTGAAATCGGCAACATTGTTTCTTATCAAAAGCTAGTACATTATACCATTACCTGTTTGCAAAACGCACAGTTATAATGTTTCAAGTAAGCAAAAATTATTGAAATAAATCAGTCTAGTTCGACCTTTCAAACCGACCACTTGGTTTTTCATTACATCGCACATAAAATCAAACCATAATACATTTTTAGTTGCTGCGGTACATCGAACCGAATGGGAGAATTCACATTGTAAGACAAAACCGGACGGGTAAACTTGCAAGACAAGAACCATCGTTCTTACAATCTGAACTGAATTGCACAATGCTTGTCTGCTGGCCACTACAAAAGCTCTCGCCGTCCGTTTATTAGCACAAACAAACACCCGGCGAGAGCTTTTGTAGTGGCCAGCAGACAAGCATTGTGCAATTCAGATTGTAAGAACGATGGTTCTTGTCTTGCAAGTTTACCCGTCCGGTTTTGTCTTACAATTTGAATTCAGCCTATGCAACACTTTAACAAAACTCATTTAAAACAAATAATAAAATACGGAGTAAAGGCACTTCGTACAATATGCTTAAAGAAATCTTTACGAAGCTCGTTTGTTGTTAGTATTACTTCACTTCTTTAAACATGATTAAAGAATGATTTAAGAAACAACAATAGCGAACAAAAATTGGAACTTGTTTTTGAGATGGTGGTTTCTTATATCAATCTTTAATCATTCTTACAGAAATACACACATTTTTTTTAATTCATTTCTTAGGATGGTTACTTAAAAGCATTCTATAAGAACTTTTTAAGAAATGAAATTAACCTAAAATGTTCCAGATATTTAAAGAAAAATATTTAGCAGTCCAGCTAGCTACAAACTATCTTAATACTTTCTTGTTTGTTTCTGAAGGAAAATGCTTGATGATGATTCAAATGTGTCTAAAGAAGGCTTAAAGGATAATATTAAAGGACAAAAAGACACCTACTTTTTACCTAAATGGTTCTTTTTTCTTGCTTAAATCATTTTACAAGAACAAGATTTTACAGAATAGCTGTTTTAAAGTAAAATATATAAGGAATATCAAAGAATGCTATAAAACTTCTTAATGACTTTATTAAAGAAACATATATGAAACATATAAATCATTTATAAGTAAGATTTAAATAAATAAATAGTAGCTTTATTGCAGTGAGAGGGTTAGTATATACATGCGTGACTTAAATTAGTGGTTAGACAATGTCTTTACATCTAAGTTTTTTTTTAAGTATAGAGAGATTTATTTCAGTTCAATTTAGAGTTCGATTAGAGTAGACTGTATTACTAGGAAAAAGTAGCTTAAAACCTAATAGTGAAGGACTACGAGCTAATAAAAAGGAAACTTACAACTAACTATAAACTAGATTTGACAGACTTAACTTACTATGGTAGGGCATTAGTTGACTAAGGCACGTAATTGTGTTATGTTTGAGGTGTGACATTTTGTGAGAAATTTTTTTTCTATGAGGGTCTCTTTTTGAGAGATATATGGAATTTTCGTTATTTGATGTAGGCGGCGCGTGGAGAAGTATCTAGATTTGTTTAATATAATTTTTAAACATTTATTTTGGAGTACTTGTTGTTTGTTTTTATGTGTCCGTGCGCATTTGATCCAAATTGGCGAGCCGTATAAGATCAAAGGAGCCATGGTGGTCTTGTAAATCAGGAGTTTGTTGGCTAATGATAGTTTTGAATTTCTGTTTATAAACGGGTATGATGATTTTTTTTTTTGCTACTTTTAATTCAATGGCTTCTATGTGAGCCTTAAAAGTTAGTTTGGAGTCAAGGAATAAGCCCAGGTATTTTTAATCTTTGCTCCAGGAGATCGGGTAGCCTAGCACATTCAGTTGGGGATTTGGTAAGTACTTGGGAGCACGACGCTTGGTGAAAAATACTGCTTGAGTCTTATCAGTATTTATCTTGATCTTCCATTTACTACAGAAGTTGTCAATAAGAGAAAGTTGAAGTTGTAGGTTATTAACTATTTCGACTGGGTCGGTACCTGTGGAAAATATGACTGTGTCGTCGGCGTATGTAGTTATATTGCAGTTAGGGTGAGTAGGCATGTCAGAGGTGTAGATGTTGTAGAGTGTTGGACTAAGGACTGACCCTTGGGGCACCCCCACTGGTATGCTATATTTTTTAGAAACACTTTGTGTTTTTACGCTGAAGGTACGGTTTGTTAGGTATGAATATATTATTTTGCAGATATATACAGGAATATCGAGACGTAGCATTTTGAATATAAGGGCATCGTGCCAGACGGAATCAAAAGCTTTTTCTATGTCTAAAGCTATTAAGCCTGTGGAGTCCTTGTTGGTGAAGCCGTGCTGAATTTTGTTGTTTGTTGTTTATAGACCCTTAATAGTTGGTGATTAGTCGAATAACCTGGTCGGAAACCGAACTGAAAAGTGGGAATGATAGAATTTTCCTCTAGTTTCAATTGAAGTCTTGATAGTATTATTTTTTCAAAGACTTTGCCTATGGAAGGCAGGAGGCTTATTGGTCGGTAGTTCTGGGGAACTGAAGAATCTTTGTCGGGCTTTGGGATGGGGATAACTACAGCATTTTTCCACGTTTGAGGGAAGTAGCCCAGTTTTAGGCAGCTGTTGAAAATGAAGCAGAGTAGAACTATGGCTTTTCGGGGGAAGTTTTTGATAAGAACGTTTGGGATTTGGTCATCACCGGGGGATGATTTTAGCTTCAGGTTTTTCAGTATTCTCCTAATTTCTGCCGGAATGCTATGGAAAGAGTAAGTAAGTAAGTAAGATTTAAGAAATTCATAAGAGGAACAAAAGATAGAATAAATTATTATTACTTTTTTTCGCCTGAAGTAACGTTTTTCAGGAAAGACATTCAATCACTTATAGGAGACTAACGAGAAAATATTGTGGTAAAGAACTATGTACAAATTTTTCACTTAACCGGGGTTCGAACTCGGTGCCTCATGAAAATCCAGTTAGACAATTGTCTTCTTAAATTGTTCTTAATTACAATCATAAAGCAGTTATTAAGAGAGTGATGCACGCTTATGTGTATGGGGCATTCGAACACAGAATACTTGTCAATAGGTGTGGAGCAGAGGTAAGGACAGTGGACTACGGAACGAGAGGTCGTGAGTTCGAATCCCGGTATGTGAAAAAAAAAATATTTCTTTATCTGAATAATTTCTCACTATTCTCATATATTTACTGATGAATGTCTTCCCAGAAAAACACCATATCAAACCAAATAAAGGAAAAAAGGGGGAAAAAGAATAATATTTTATCTTTTGTTACTTCTTATGAATTTCTTAAATCTTATAAATGCCTTATATGTTTCTTATATCTTTCTTTAATAATGTCACAAAGAATTCTTCTTTCTTTAAACCTTCTACGGCTTCTTATAAAATGATTTAAGCAAGCATAAAGAACCGTTTAAGTAAAAAATAGGTGGGGCACCTATTTGACCTTTTATCATTCTTTAAGCATTCCTAAAACATGTTAAAGAGCAAGCATTTTTCCTCTAGAAACAAATAAGAAAGTATTAAGAGAGTTTGTGGCTAGCTGGGTTATGTTGTACCTTTTAAAATACTTTCAGATTCAACTGGTCTCCACAATGCCGCAAGCACCGTCTGTCCTGACCAAAAAAAATAAGGCCGAGTTTTGAGGTCTCCCTTATTAAAATTCTCTCTTTTACAAGCTCGAATTTCAAACAAGGAACAATTGCACTCTTTGATTTTGATTCGAGAAAAAATTTATAGAATGGCTACAACAACAATCAAAATAAATACGAAGATCCTCTTACCAAAATCTGTTTGTCGGATGCTGCTGAATTCGTTTTAGGGAGTAAAAGCCAAGGATATATTCAAGAGCTACGCTATCTGACAATGCCGTTCATGTTCATAGACGTTGAAATCTGGATTTCATATATTCGCCCATATCTTCTTCTTCCTTGCCTCGTTCTTTATACCGCTCCATGGTTTCGCGTTGCTCGACCTGCGGTGTAGGCACATCGCCCGTTTTGGCGGTAATATCTCAGCATATTTCTACAGGCAGCTCTATCTTGGATCGTGTTATCGCCGATACCATTGCGTTGTTGTTGTTTTTTCATTTGGCATTGGGTCCATCAAGTGGAACTTCCATTGATATCGCTTTCTTTGCGGGGTTCTCAGGCGGACGCCTTTGAACTTGGCAATACCAATCCATTCGTCGGTCTTTGAGCTTTTCGGTGATTGGTTAGTCTGCCTCGGATGTAGCTACTCTTGTAGCTACATCCGAGGTCTCTTTTGGTTTGGCATTATGATCCATACATGAGTGCAGGACGTACAACCGTTTTGTACAACTTGCCCTTATTATATTCGCCCATATAATAAGCAAGAAGTTTCTGACGATTAATGTTCGAAAAGTCTTTTCAAAAATTTTTTAGCCGAAAGGGATGGCTTGTTTCAATGCATTTTACTCAATCTCAACAAAGCTTCTCCACGAGCTTTTAGGTTATTTTCCACGGCAGATAAGGTTGGTTGGTGGTTGGCTTACGAAGTGTATGACCTATTTGCTGCATATTCCGTCTTTTGATGTACCACCCCAAGATAGCAAAATTCTTCGACTTGTTCATTGTTTGTTTGCCTAGGAAAAATCCAAACAAGAGAAAATGAGTTTCAAACGGTACACCTCTCAACCGAAACACAGAAAACAAAATAAACAAATTTTCCATTAAGTGCCAGGTTCTTCGGAGGTCACAAAGGAGGCACGAACTGAAAGATGTTGGAATTGCTATAGAGTATAGTTAGAAAGAAAGATCCGACGCTTCACGAAGCGTCTTAACAAACCCTTATTACAAAAGTGGCGAAAATGAGACAAGGTTGGATTATTTCGCCGATACTCTAGATCAGTGCTTCCCAATCTGTTTTAGTCCGCGCCCCCTTTTGGAAAGTCTGTTCAGACTAGCGCCGCCCATGAAAATTTTAGCCAAAAATCGAAAACAGGCGTGGACATTTTTCTGTTTCGGCCATTAGAATATAGTTCACTACGGGCTAGGCTGCGAAACTTTATTTTTGTTTACTTCCTACGGTTAATTGCTTTATAATAGGTACGTTTTATTGTGTTTATCCCGTGCAGGTTTGGGTAGAACTTCATATAAAAAAAATGACACTTACCCTGGTTAAGTTCACGCGTGCAATTACCCTACACGGGATAGAGCTCAAATGTAGATGGCGGACGCATAGGGGAAATATGAGGGAATTTGTTTTTTCAAACCAAATGTGAGAGTTTTTCTCATCAGGAGAAAAGATTTTGCAAAGAAATAATCATCTTTTGTGATAAAATCCACCACATCTAAAAAATAAGCTGACAAAGGTGAGTCAAAGATGCGCGAAAAGTGTCAAATGTCAGCTGTTTGGTCTTAACCGGGATGTTACCCGCGATCGTTTTTTTCGAGTCAGATTTACACGCGATACGAAAAAAACGTCGCTAATAGGTACGTTTTATTGTGTTTATCCCATGCAGGTTTGGGTAGAACTTCATATAAAAAAATGACACTTACCCAGGTAGAGTTTACACGTGTAACTACCCTACACGGGATAGAGCTCAAATGTAGATGGCGGACGCATAGGGGAAATTTGAGGGAATGTGTTTTTTCAAACCAAATGTGAAAGTTTTTCTCATCACGAGAAAAGATTTTGCAAAGAAATAATCATCTTTTGTGATAAAATCCACCACATCTAAGAAATAAGCCGACGAAGGCGATTCGAAGATGCGCAAAAACTGTTAAATGTCAGCTGTTTGGTCTTAACCGGGATGTTACCCGCGATCGTTTTCTTCGAGTAGGATTTACCCGCGATGCGAAAAAAACGTCGCTTTTGTTTATAACTTCTCAAAGCTGTCAGAATACGGAGGCATGATTCGCCATACATTTGAGCAATCACACACTGATTTTGGACAGAAGTTTAGATTACCTAATACCTAATCATTTTTGTAATGAAAATTATGACCAAGTCCAATTAACACATTTGCCTCGTTAATTTAAATACTGGTATGCCCACACGTAACCCAGGAAATTTTTTTTTGTTTGTTAGTGGAGCCCAAGTTTTGAAACTTTTTGAACGTTTTAAAAAGTACGCAACGTGAGTTTCATCCGAAGTTCGGCTGTCTCCATGATAGCAACCAGACTTAATTTTGGTGTGGATTTGGATAGACAAACGCAAGACGCAAATATTTACTGAAGCTACCACAATTTGAAGGTGTAAATAAATAAATAAAAAGAAATCAAATAAAAATTATTTCAGCACGAGCCTAGACGTCAATATCAAGTGATTTCGGCCTAAAATATTTTTAATTGTCTTTCCTTTCCCCAGAGGCTGTTACCAAGTTGTACTCATGCCAGTCGTTTTCGGAAGTTGCCCTAAAATCTTACCACCAAACCTACTTTAATTTCCATTTGACATTGGCGACGGTCATCCAGAAAGGATAGCCGCTCAGTTAGCATTCCATCCCTTATTGGTTCAAAGCGTTTCAGTGAACCAGTGGACAATTGAACACCGTGCGTGATGCGTTAAAGCGTAATAGTCTTGTTTACAGTGAAAGTTTCGCCGTCCCTTCAACATTCATCGGAATGCATCTGTTCCTCCGCGTAAGACTATATTGCATTGACTGAAAAAAATTCAAACAAGGTGGTTTCAGTAAAATGGGATCACAGTACACAACCCGACAGCCTCAATACCAGTCCTCGGCAAATAGCTTCTAGGCAGGGGCATATTATATTCTGCGACGTCCCTATCGGTCCCTTGACTTAACCAGATCTGAAGCAATTTTCTTTGGGTTTCTGAAATTCTTCATTTTTGAAAATAAGCCGTGTATACGTTGGAACAACTGAATCGAAACACGAAGCGATTGGGCGAATTTAAGTTGATGTGCTGATCCTGCGGAAAGTGACCGAAAACCACCCTAAAAGTTTAGTGATGAAACGGACACAATTTTAACCATGATTTGTATAAAAAGGTGTCATATAAATCCCGTAATTGTCTTAAGTGTCTTACACCCTAGACAGACGATTGTAGTTAAACATACTTGAGTTAATGATAGTTGAGTTCAAGTATGTTTAACGTCGTCTAGTGAGACACGGGTAAAAAATGCAATTACATTCGAACTGTCACAATAAAATAATTTACTAACTAGAGTCCGGATTTTCGTGCAACTGCATAATATTTTCAAACTATTAGGTAGTATAAATTTTCAGTCAAATATAATATTTCTGTGCTTTCGAATATTGATACCGAGGAAATAAGTATGGACCCAGAATTCGTCAAATAATAGTAATTTTTAGTATTGTGAAAATAAGTAAAGGATATGAAATGAAAACAATATTTTATTTGTTTCGCTTTTTATTAAATACGTACACTAATGTTTACTACATTATTACAAAACCCGACGAGCTTTCAACTACCGAGCTATACAATTTTTTGCATTTTTTGTTTTTACTTCAGAACAGGACAAGATTTTGTATAGCTTCCATATAAATTGGGCAAGAGTCTTCCTTTATAAGATTATTAAAGAACAACATTTGTATGAAACGTTGGGTTATCTTGTCCCGTTCTGGAGCCAAATAATACATATCAATAAATTGAACCAATCACGTCCAACGGAGCGCGTGCTGAATGCACTCAGTCACTTCTGCTTTCCATTTTCTTTACTAGTATACCTACACTTTTATCGCGTTTTCACGAGTTATACTGCAGAAAAAATCGGTTCTTTAAGTGGGAAGAAGGAAGACGCCATCGTAACGCCAAATTTTCCGTTTTTTTTTAGCTGAAATAAATTGTGTACAATTAGTAATGCTTAAGATAAATTAATTATTATTTTGTTACCTTTTTTAAAATGAATTTCGCCAGCCTATATTTTGTTTAAACTGACAGGACAAAACAGCTGTTCCTTCCGGTTTTCCAATATTTTCAATGTAACTGAGACCGGATTACACGGCGAGTAAATATCATTAAATTTAAATGACGTTGAGTTAATGATGTTTAAATTAAATTTTTCAAGTATCATCAAGTGGATAAGCATATGACAGACGAATTACTTAACCATAATCAAGAGTTAATGATGTTTAACGTGTGCCGTCTGTCTAGGGTGTTAGCAGCAAAAAATGTTTGTAACATGAATTTTCGATTTATTTATGACGTTTTTAAAATCGTCAGGGCCAAGTATTTCACTCGGTATAATATGAATACATACATACATACTATACAATATGTACATTCAACATGTCTAAGAAGTATTCTTTATTATCTTTAATCAAATACTTCCGAAATAATATCCCCAAAACCAGATTATCCCTTTCCCCGGTTTGATTCAATACGATTTCACTAATCTTCTCGACGGATGAATAAATTTAACGGAGATTCTATATAGAGCCTTTCATATTCAAATAAACATAATACGAGTACTCGACAGGCTCAAAGAAGTCTTCAGCACTTCCTCACAAAAACAGTATCTGCATGGAATTGAATTTCAAGTTGTCAAACCAAAATGTACCAAAAATGAGCAAAGGCAATCGTATTTACATTCTTCTTTGTATATTTTTACACTCGTGCCACTCCAGTTTCGTACTCAATTTATTCGTGCTCAGCATAAAAACAATTCCTTGAAATGGGTAGCCCGCATGTGAGATATGATGAACTTACACGACTTATCCCATGCAAATTTTAACCGAGTATATCTCGTGAATTCTGATGAAAGGAACATTTGCATGAATATATGGATGAGAGATGAGACTGATGAAAGTTGAAGTATTATACGAGTTGAATATTGAATAAACACTTTCTGCCAAGGAAATGTATCCTGCCTTGAAGATGTGGAATTATCGCAAAAGGGTTATTGTTTTATTTGAAAATATGATATGATTTAGATTATCTGAAAGTTTTTTTAATGAAATTAGGTCTACATAACGAGATAATGAGTTTCTTGACTTAACACAGCCAATTGACTCAATAATATCCAATAACTTTTTGAGATGTCTATATGTCTGGTTTCTGATTATGAGTATTACGATCGTTACGATAAAATGTTGTCCTGAAACCCTTCATTCAATCATTATTGGCAAATATACACGTACATACTAGTAGCAGCCATTATGCATGCGTGTATGTACATATTCAGGCAATAAATATTAAATGCTTGCAGGAAGCAATTTAATAGCCAACGGACAGAGACATGACATTCCATACTTTGTCACACTCTTCTTTACTTGTTGCACGAACGATGTCAAAAAAATGAAAAAAAAAAAAACACTGCATCAATGACTGCATACTGCACTAATATTAAGCCTGCATCAACAACATTTACTGGTTGCTCGCTCTATAGGTAGGAGAACTGAAAGAGTCCTTTACGTTGTAAATATAACATCACGTGATGGGTGTTGTCTAGTGGAAAACATCCTTGAGGAGTAAAACACCATACTAGCGGTGATGTGAATGCAACTCACCGGTTTGCGTACTTTATTTCCTTTGACTATGTTCAGGTGTAGTCATAGTATGAAGTGGATGATGATGCAGACAATGGCTATGTCCACACATGTGCGCTTTCGTCTTCACTATCGTCTTCAAGCTACGTATCCACTTTCAATATTGAACGTGTCGTTGATTGCGTCAAGTGAACAGAAGAGATCAATGCCTCATTCTATCCACATATGTTCATTATTTATCGGGAAATATGTGTCGCGGCTTTGGTCAGGACGGGTAAATGATAAATTCTTTTATTAATAGTATGAACAGATGATGAGTTGTTTATATTTAACATAAGCAATCGCGTTCAAGAATGAATGCGTTTCTTCAATAGCGCAGGCATCTCAAGTTTCAATTGTCAAAATGATGAAGACGAACGAAAATTGAAACTGTCTAGACAGGCACAATCAGACATTCGAGAATGAATCATGACGGAGCCTCAAGGGGACTATGAATGTGAACTGTACATGATTCTCTCATTCCTTATTTTTGAAGTGAAAGCTGCTTTTGTGTGTAGTCTTTGAAAGCATTCCCAGTAGACGTTTTACTTAGAAATGCGAATGTATTTTTACAGCTTAACGTCTAGTACCAACGGAGTAATTTGTAGGGAATTGTTCCCGCAAATTTAAGAAGTTCACGTTTAATTAGTTCCGAATGTAACCTAACCTAAGCGGAGCGGATTATGTATAGAGAAATGTGGGTAAGAAATGTACCTACATAAAACAAAAAAGAAGCTCATTAACACATTCCTTACTTACTACTAGCTCGTGGGTCGTGGCTAGCTCGTTGGCTACTTTTATTTATGCCTTGTTGGATTTGTATGTGTATTCATTGCAGAATACTACCAACCCAACGGAAATCGCATGAGCTACTGTAAATAAGTAACAACAAAGTACGGACTTAACGGGGCACTCCTGCTTCAGAGATCACCTTAAAACTGATTGATACACTCCCAATCAATAGGATAGTTCCACTTGAAAAATGGCTGTAAGTCGGAAAGTGATAACGGTATTTTCTTCAAACTTGGTGACATAATTTTCAGTAGCCTGCTTGTTCTTTCAATAACACAAGGTCTCAGATCCGAAGTACCGTTATAATTATATTACCATAATTCTTAAAAACAGTACAAAAGTGAAAGTCATTAGAATAGTTCCAGAGGAAATAAAACACAAAATAACGGTATAAAAAATTATTTTATTTTTATTTAATAATAAGTTGAGCTTCCGCTAGGTGATATCAGCTAAAAAAAATTATCCGGGATACAATTGTATAGGTTATGAAAGTAATTTAACCCAGCAAACATTCTGAACTTAAATTGAAATCAATGAACTCATTTCATGAAGTGAATTAACTTGAACTTCATTTAGGCTTCAGTTTGATATAGCATATAGACGGATTCACCTACGTATGAAAATTTTTACGCCGAAAAGAAATCTTTAGGTGGATTCAGAATGAATTCAGTATATGAGTCCCAAATGAAAGAAACCATAAGGTGGCTTCAAAACGACTTCAGAATATGAGTCCCAAATGAGCAGCATTCTTAGGATTGCTATTATATAAGTATATATTATTATATTATATTCGGTTGCCTTTCATTTCACAAGGCCTAAGTGAAATAATTTCATGTATTTCTTTCAACTGAATACATTCAAAAATTATTCAGCTGCTAAATATTAAGTGAAATGCATTCACCTAGTTTTCATTTCCTGAAAGAAAAGTCAACACGTTCATTAATTGTTCACTAGGTGAAGTTCAAGTGAAGTGTACATTCAGTATGTGATTTCAGATCGGTTTCACCTAGTGCAGGGGTGTCAAACTCAAAACATGGCCCGGGCCAAATAAGACTCTCTTCAGGTTTGGGTGGGCCGCAGGAGCAAAATTTCTCAATTTTTTTATTTAATCGTATTAAGAAAGTTGACTACAGAATATTACTTTTAAAGTATGGCGAAAAGTCTGGCTGTGTATAGCGGGACTATCCGTGGGAACCTTTCGAAAATGTACTTCAAGGACATTAAAAACTTAAGACAAGAAGCAGAAACGTGAAAAACTTTTTGTTAATTACATGACTGGCGACAAATTTTGGACAGATGATAAAAAAAATTGTAGCATCGGTCAAGCAAAGTAGTCAGATTAAATTAATTTCAGCAGAAAGGTAGCTAAAAGAGAAAAACAGTTGTTTGTGATATGGTTTTAAACAAAACTCATGCACCATTACAGCTTAGTAAGTATAAATCTAAAAATCAGGCACTGCTGGAATTATTATGTTGGAATTTCACATCCAGGTGATTTTGTCACCAATTCCAAGATTTCCATAGTTTTTAATGCTTTGCCATTCTTCCAAATAAATTTCATTTCATGTTCGGTAAAGTCAACCAATTTTTTATTAACTGCATTTCGGGACAGAACAATTTCATGAAGAGGCTTAGTATTGTCCTGTACAAAAAACATGAGCTGTCTTATAAAACCAAATAACCATAGCAGCAAATTGTTTGTATTTGAAAAAAATCCTAAAATAATCTTGCATAAGCCACTGACGAGTTTTAGCAATTTTTGTAGACTTGAGTTCAACGGCTCAATTGGTTCACCATACCAATTTCACCATTTTTGTATTGATACACATTGTGCTGCTCCGACATGGTCGCGGGCCGCACATGAGGAGGGAGGGATATGAAGGGATATGAAGGGCCGCGAGTTTGACACGTCTGACCTAGTGAATGTTCACTAAAATTTTGGTTGGGAAGTTAATTTCGTCCCAAGTTCCCCCAAATCGCTTACAAAAGCTCTGCAGTGTTGTTAAACTGCCGTATATTGGTATAGATCATCCTTGTCATCCATCCCCAAAGATTTTTTATGATATTTAGATCTAGGAAGTATGGGGGTCTTTCCATAACCTTAATTAATTGGTCTCGAAACCAATCTTTTTATCAGGCTTGCTTTACGAATGGGGGCATTATCTTGTTAAAATTTAAAAGCGGTTGCATGTAAAGTGTCGGTAAGTTTGGCATTATATTAGTCAGTATATTTTTGTAAACCTGGACGTTCTGAATACCTATAATTTCAACAAGCTTAATAGTTCCACACCGAGATAGTCAACCCCATACCTCGAAACATCTTACTCGTGAATGATGTGTCTACAAAATTAATTCCTTCTTGCTCAAATCGTGAATATAATACCTGAATCAATTTGAATTTTTTTCCTCAGTGAAATTAAAAGCGCGTTAATTTGTCCAATCCAAACAATTTCTACATTGGGGTTGAATATCTTGCCATGGAACTATTGATATTATGGAAATCAGGGGTATTCAGAGCGCCCAGGCTTATTTTTCTACCTAATGTAATGCTTAAGATTACCGACATTTTTCATGCAACTCCTTTAATATTTTAACAAGATAATAGCCCCATTCAAGAAGCAAGGCTGAAAAAAAGATTGGTTTCAAGACCAATCCATCCACGTTACAGAATGACCAGCATACTCACTAGAACAAGAACTAAATATAATCAAAAAGGTTTGGGAATAGCTGACAAAGGAAGATCCATACTAATGACTTTCACGTTTGTACTGTTTTTAAGAATTCGCGTGAAAAAATCCTAACGGGACTTCAGATCTGGGACCTTGTTTTATTGAAAAAACAAGCAGGCTACTGAAAACATTGTCGCCAAGTTTAAAGAAAATAACGTTACAATTTTCCGACATACAGCCATTTTTCAAGTGGAACTATCCTATTGATTGGGAGTGTATACCCCAGCACAAATACCACTTCTATGAATGCCAACTATAATAGCATCAGCTCCGTTCGGCCTATTTTCCAATCTATGGTTGGTGATTTGTAGGAATCAAAAGTCCCAAAAGTCAGTCGTAGATAAAAAAGCCTCCGACTTTGTTATGTATTACATTATACAGGGTGTCCGGAAATTGCCGCATAAACGCACCGGATTATGATTCCTCAATTGATTTGCAGCAAAAAAGTTGTACGGAAAATACCTCTGCCCCTATTCTTAATCCTTTAGCTGCAACAGGCATTTGAAGATTTTTGAAAAAATCATTTTCTTGCACGACTTAAAGCTCAATATCTCCAAAGCTAGACCAGCTAGAATAGCAAAATAAGGGGCGATTCAGACTATCGACAAGATTTACTAAATCCTAGATTTAGTTGACAGTTGTACCATATTGTACTGTGATTTGAATAATGCAAGTACAGTAGAGCGTCGATTATCCGAACTAATGTCGGCAAGGGGTGGTTCGGATAACCGAAAGTTCGGTTAATCGAGTTTTCATAGAAACACTGGAGGATTGCCTAAAAGTTAATATAAGCGACAACCTGGAAATGTGCCAAACGAATAGCACTGAGCAAAAATATGAAATTCGAAGGAATTAAGTGCTGTTGGTGAGAATTTGCTTCCTTCAGGCACTTGATTTTTTCATTTGATTCGAAGCATTTCATATGAAAATAGCTAAATCCCCGGTTCGGTTAATCGACTGTTCGGGTAATCGACGTTCGGATAATCGACGCTCTACTGTACATTCTACGAAGCATTTTGAATTTAATGTCATACGATTTCATCTAGTAGGCGGGTTTCGACCTGATTAATTTAGTGGTTTTAATAAATCCTGTCCATAGTGTGAGTCCCCTTTAAGATGATTATTACAGCCAACAAATTTACCTATAAAATAGAACTAATCACACTAAAATCGGATAAGAGGTTTGGTTTTTACAGAGCTTCAAAGTCAAATTTTCGTGATTTGACCCAAAAACAATCTATTTTCCATCTCAATTTTCTCCAACTTCTGCCAAGGTGAGGTGCTTGTACGATTCTTTGGCGCATAGTGTTACGATCATATCTTTCTTACATTATTTTATTCTAGCTCCATTATTTCTAACAGTTTTTATACGTTATGTAGGAAACTAGGGTTAGTTTTATCTCGAATTCAATACAATTCAATTCAGACTGCCCCTAAAGATCTGCAATTGGTAAAATCTATTCAAATTATGTCGAACTTAATGTTATAAAACTGTTAAAAATAATGGTTGAAATACATTTCCCGCGTCAGCATCAGCATCGGCAGAGGCATCGGCATCAGCAGAAAAATTTCAATTTAGAACACACGCATTTGCCTTTGATGACCCACATTGACAGCAGAAGCAGAAAAAATGCTTCTGCCGCTGCTGCTGCTGTCAATGTGGGTCATCAAAGGCAAATGCGTGTGTTCTACACAATGAAAAAGAAGATATCTTCTTCTTCATTGGTTCTAAATTTTTCTGCTCTTGCCGATGCTGCTGCTGACGTGGGAAATGTATTCCAACCATAATGGAGCTAGAATAAAATGATGTAAGAAAGATATGATCGTAAGACTATGCGCCAATTTTTAAAAGAATCGTACAAGCACCTCTTCTTGGCAGAAGTTGGAGAAAATTGAGATGGAAAAATATATTGTTTTTGGGTCAAATCACGAAAATTTGACTTTGAAGCTCTGTGAAAATCTTATTAGTTTTATTTTATAGGTAAATTTGTTGGCTGTAATAATCATCTTATTTTGCTATTCTAGCTGGTCTAGCTTTGGAGATATTGAGCTTTAAGTCGTGCAAGAAAATGATTTTTTCAAAAATCTTCAAATGCCTGTGGCAGCTAAAGGGTTATGAATAGAGGGTATATGCGTACAACTTTTTTGCTGGAAATCAATTGAGGAATCATAACCCGGTGCGTTTATGCGGCAGTTTCCGGACACCCTGTATATGCTTGCTCTGTAGTGCAGATCGATTCTGCTTGTAGGGGTGCCCAACTTAATATTTACGCGGGCCACATTGTTGGTTTGGAAAGCAATAGCCAAACATGTTTATGAAGGAGAATATTTTATTGTGTGTAACGTAAAAACAGACAATTCAAAAATTCACTGCTACTATTGTGCCTAAATCGGGTCATTATATGTGATTCAAATAGTGGCCCGATTTAGGCACATTTTTTGCATTCGCTCAGCGGTCTAATTATTGATAAATTTTTTTCTAAAACTCTCGCCATATTCAAAAATTGACGCGTTTATAGTGAACTGTTATAAAGGAAACAAACAAATATCGCCATGATTGGAGGATGCTGACTCGTTTTTTTGCTAGGATGCTTGTTATGGTTTTGGTTGGGAGATATCTTGCGAAATGGAACTTGAAAAAAGCTCGAAATCAGTGCATTTTCCATAAAAAAAATGTATACAATGAAAACACATCATTTTTTGTTGCAGTTTTTGTGAAAAATTTATATAAAATAAGATGTCGGCTTAAGGCTGCATGAACATTTTATAACCCTCCATCACGGAAAAAATTTGATCCTGGTATGCCTGTGGTATTTGCTGTAACTGTAGCTGCGGGGGTAAAAAAACTTAGCTCAAACTTATTAGTGAGGCCTGTATATGTCGTTGAAGACTAAAATATTTTATTTTGCTAGCGGTATATACACGCTTATTAGGGCTGTGGTACTTAGGCCACATTTGGTTTGAATGGAGTTTTGCTAGGGGTTTAAGGCTGTGCTTCGGCGCGGTGTCTAACATCTGGAATGAGACCCACTAGTATCATGGAAAATTACCGAACTGGCTGGGCCCACGAACGTAATGTGGTAGTTTATACAAAAATTGTACGAAACTGGGGTCTTCAGCGAAATAGAGGACGTGTCAATTTTGTGATTCTTAATACAGTATAGCATAGTTAGCCATCTCATTTCAGTGAATAGTAACAGACACATTTCTAAAATCGCAGAAAAACTACGACTTAAACAATGAGAGAAAATACACTTTCTGTAATGAAGAATATTTGCCTTAATAGTAAACGCTCACACTTAACACTAAGCAATCTTAAAACAACTCTGTTTCGCTTTAATTTGAGTGTTTTCGATTGATTGCACTCTTATTTTCTCTCAGTGTAAGGGGCCCACTCCAGAAGTCGGCGGGAGGGCCCCGAGTTAAGTTGTTCCGTCACTGGGTATAAGGTATATTGTTTTTGTTACGCCAATATTATGTAACACCTCAAAGGAGCCACCGGAGGTATGGCAAAGAATATATATAAATCATTAGGGTGGGTCCCTGATAAGATATGCCTGTCTGTCCGTCCATTTGACTGTCTGTTCGCACGATAACTTCCGAAAAAATGAAGCTAATGGTTTGAAATTTGGGTCAGATGTTTGTTTTGATAAAATCTTGGACGGTATTGAAAATGGGCCAAATCAATATTTAGCCATATATTTTAGGCATTTAGCCAAATCTTTTGATAGAATGTCGCGAAAAACTTCAAATTTGCGTCAAATGATAGCTGTTGGATGTCCTTATAAAATATTAAAAGTGCGTCTGATCCGACTCATATATCAAATCAAGTGAAGGACTTGTTAATAGTCTGTATCCGCTATTAGTGTGTACAGCAATTGCCATTCCAGGATCTGGTCACTTTACGCGTATAATCTATTGGGAATCAAGAAATAAGTCAATATTTTAATCCAGTGCTGTCATAGCATCGCATTTGTCTGCATTTTATACAGGGTTATCCATGATACATTTTTGCGACAATTTGTTGTAACACATAAAAACCATGATTTTCATTTTTAAGCATTCTGAGGGGAATACTAGTCAAAACAGTGAAAATTAATTTCCTAACTAATTTGACTTAGGGATAAGATGTACCTACACAACTCATAAAAAAACTAACAAAATTATGAAACTATGAGAAATACCATTGCAATACAAAGTATACGTACAAATTACTACGTACGCTGCGAAGGAAACGACGAGACATCCAGACATTGACGACACAACTTCGGTTCCAATCGGCTGACTCATCTAAGTCTTGCCCCTTTCGAGCAGGACTATAGACCAATAGTCTTATGAATTCCATGCTGTATAGGATTTAAAATATAAGTAGGTACATATACGAAATTAGGCATTTGAGTGATCCCAATCAATTCTTTTATGAAACATCCAAAATTTAAGACAAAATGTCAGAGACAGCAATGTCTAAACTAAAGCAAGACGATACACAAGTCATCTTATTGGTAAAACTCTAAGACTCATGAATTTAAAAAAAATGTCAATCCTATTCCATTGAATTAGAGCCAATCAACTGTTTGAATTATTGGCTTGGCTAATTTAGTGAATTTCTCTGTAAGCTGATACGAACTCTGTCCAGAAGCAAAACTCTATGAAAGGGCACAATTGCCTGACCGTTGTCAACTATACACTAGAAAATTCAGATACCATATGGCAAATGGAATTACACTCGAAAAGATACGAGTATACGATTCTAATCAACGTATTTGATTAGCTTGAAGTTCATTTACTTGTGGAAAGAACAAAGTTGCGGAAAACTAATCTCTAATGCACTTGTGCTTCTGTGGTAAAAGTTTTCAATCATGTGCGTTCTTGTTAGTATTCAGAACGTGCTTTTTCAGCAATATATTTGATGATTAAAACTTTCACTTCATTAGAGAATATCTATTTATTTTAGACCCAGATGCGGGAGCCGGAACAAATTTCTAATTGAAAACGGCTATTTCAAAGTAATCAATCAATTACATAATCAAGTAATCAACAAGCTAACTCGGCGAACTTCTACCTAAAATTTGAGTGACTTACTAGATGAATTGATTTCAGTTTTTGTTTTCTGAATGTTTCAATAATTATTTTGCTATTCCAGGCGGAGGCTAATCAAACGGGCCTAGACTAGAATATTTTCCCACAAAATCACACATAACGGTGATCATGGAGGCTGATAATAGAAACTCCCCCCACATTATGAGGCCAGGATAAACTTCTGGTTGCCTGGCTGCAGTCTGACAGAATGCAATAATTGGAGGGGTATTTGTGTCCTTCCCGCTGTTGTCAAAATAATAGCTAGGATAATCGACGAAGAGCAACTGAGTTTCGATCTAGTTTTTCTTGCGTCGACCTCATTAACACCTTACGAATTGTAATTGAGCAATGCGTCGAATATACACTAGTCGGCATATGTATTTTGAAATTTGGTACTCTCGAGTCCAGACACTGATTTTTTTAACTAGAGCGAATAACGGTAAATTTCTTATAAGGAAATCTAAGTACATATCAACAGCAATAAATTTCTTTATTGTTTGTTGTTTATATTTTGAATTCCAATTAGAAATGTGTCCAGTGGCTTGAAACATTGGAGAAAAATCAGAAATTCGAAGTTTGGTTTAAGCCTCCGTAAAGGTAAACTTCAACCCTGGTTTAAAGGTTGGAGACGCTGCAATTGAATTTATTTTCATACAGCCGACTGTTCATTATTAAACACCAAAAGTGAATAAGATAAATTTATTTAACATCCCAAGTCTGACGGCCTTAAACGCAAAATTAGAAGACGGATTCGCAGCCGGAATGTTGACACTATTCCATCATTTACCGCGGACCAGGTTAAAAAAGTCATCGAGAATGCTTAAAACTCCAAGGCCCTCGGACCAGATGACATTTCGATGACCATGTTGAAAAATCTCGACCTTCCAGCCATTGAGTACCTCACGGCCGCCTTTAACTTGTCGATGTCCACGCTTGCCATCCCTGAAATCTGGAAAACAGGTCGGATTGTTCCCTGTCTCAAGCCAGGGAAGAGCGCAAATCTCGGGGAATCCTACCGCCCAATTACGATACTGTCTCCTATCGCAAAGACGCTGGAGGCCCTTATTCACCCCACTCTTGTTGCACATGCGAAGCTAGGACCTCACCAGCATGGCTTCAGGAAAATGCATAGTACCACCACTGCCCTCGATGCGATCACTACACGCATTCGCGATGGGCTAAATCAACGTCGTCCTTGTCACAGAACCATTCTGGTGGCAATTGACCTATCAAATGCTTTTGATAAGGTCAATCATTCAATGCTTTTAGCAAACCTGTTGAATATGCATCTTCCTGCACAAGAGATTCGTTGGATTGCCAATTATCTGGCTGGTTTACGACAGTGTGAGCCGAGAATGTATCTGCGCGACCTTGCACAAGAGGAGTGTCCTGGAGAAAATAGTGGCTATTATTAAGACAACATACGTCGGTTCAAAATGTCACGTACTCCATAAAGGTAAGGTGGCGGAGGGTTTCGAAGTTCATAGCGGGGCCCTGCCTGCATTCTATCACCGATTCGGTTTCTTTTAGTGATTGGTGAGCATGTAGCTTTGCCTGAAGAACGTAACCGTGGCATTCAATGGACTCTTAAATCCCACCTACACCATTTGACTTATGTTGGTGACATTTATGCTCGCATAAGATCATGGATCTGAGCGAAATGGCCCTGGATCTCGAGAGAGAGGCAAAGGTTGTCGGGCTAAAGATGAATACCAGCAACACCAAAATCCTTAGCCTGTCTGGGAACCCACTCTCCCAATAAGTATCAATAGACAACTTGTAGAACACGTAGACGAATTTATCTACTTAGGTAGCATTGCTGCTATTGATGGCGGCACTGATCAGCACATCGCGCGCCGCATTAACTATGCCAAGTGTTCTTTCGGCATGTTGTCCAAACTCTGCACAGTTACCTCAGTGTCACCAAACTGGTGCTGTTCCGCTCCTTGTATCTTCAGTGCTCATATACGGGAGCAGCACTTGAGAAGTTTCCGCTGCAGTTACCAAGAAGCTGCATTACTTTCGTCAACAATTGTCTTAAGACAGTGGATTGATCATATGTTGCGGAAGGGTTATAACTGCATTGCTGGTTGCGCTATGCTATGTAACTCTTCCCCCAACGAGGCCCACAAAGGGGTCGCCCTAAAATCACGTAGCGCAGAACTGTGGATGAGGAATGTGCGTTTTTGAAAAAGAACTTGTGTCAAATACGATACATGGCCAGAAACCGTACGCGATGGCGAATAGGTGTAGTAGACGCGCTAAGGCAACTTTGTAAGTAGTTGTTAGTATGTGGCTGCAACTCCAAAGGAATTAGATAACCCTTCGCGGATAAAATAACTGTAAATACTCGGGTCCTGAAAGTACATTTACTTACAAATGGCCATATGACGGTCAAATGATTTAACTGTACATTTAAGCTAAAAAAATATAGCAATTATTAGGATTGTTTTAAAACTAAACTAAAATCAAAATAATGAAGCAAAAATTACGTCTTTTTCGCATTGTTTGATAAAACACAAGTTTAAGCCTTAAGACAAAATTCGCGTTTTTTTCACCGCCATCATTAACGACACTCTGGTGAATTTAATTGTACCAATATAAGCCCGTTGACTGTCCGCTAACGGGTACAAACTGGTCTTAAAACGGAAAAAAGTGGTTGCTTTTATTTTGTTGTGAGCTGTATATATTCAACACGCTAAACGTGAAAATAGTAGGCTGGCTGGTGTAGCGGTTAGTGCTCGCACCTTCGGTGCACAGGGTCATGGGTTCGAGACTGACCGTGAACAAATTCAGTTTATGGTGATTTTCGAGCTCACGACCCATGTGACGGACTCAGATGTTAAACGAGTATCCATTAATAGGGATAAATAACACTGTTGAGCGTGCTGTTGATCTCAACACTTCAACAAGATCTTGGAATTTGGATGCCAGTAACACATCTGCGGCCTGAGTCCAATGTTGGACTGTTGCACCTGTTATTTATTTTTAAACGTGAAAGTGTAACTTAACTTGTATAACTCACTTGTTGATAGAAATAAAAATTCCTCGTTCGTAACTAGAGCGCTAATTTCAGAAGTTGATGACAGTTTAAATGCATATTCCGAAATATTTTCAATAATAAAACGAACTGACGAACTTGTCGCAATACTCGTAATATTTGAAATTATGGCTTTTTGGCAACTCTACGAAATTAGAACATTCATTACGTAGCAGGCCATGTAAGCATTACTTCTCATTTGTGGTGTTGCTTTCGCGTAGAAAAAATTGTTTAGTACTTACATTATAGTCTCCTTATTTTTTTTAAATGTCCAAAGCGAACGGTGTACTTGCCAAGAGGAAAGACGCTTTAAAAATAAATCGTCATACTTTATATTTGAGTCAGGAAATAAATTCGCAGCCGTACCCTTCAAGAGGCAACAATCTGAAAAATGTTGCTGCAGAACCACTTTCTTGGTCGCATGCAGGTAAAAGCACAAACAGGATGCAATGGAAGTCAAATTTAAAGCACGTTAAATTTAGCGAAAGTGTTCAAGCATTCACTCCAATAGGATGGAATATCCATGTTGTTGAAGAAAAACTGAAAACTGAAGAAGAGCAACAGGTGAGATTATCTATAAAAAACTAAGAAGTACAATACTAATGATATTAATCATCACAGGACCGAAAACAAAAGCTTCGTTCCGATTATAGTGTATCCATGACGAAGTTTCCATCTCCAAAGAACGTTTCATAGTCGACATCGATCATAAAAATGTCAATCTGTATTTTGAATTTGGTAAACAAATGTGCTGAATAAATATTTATTATTTATTTGCTAATTTTCAATAATATTAACTCTTTACATCGATCATACTCAAAATACTGAGGAAAATCCGTTGGAATGTCACGAATAATCCAATGTTTGTCTGCAACTTTTCTCTTAAAATGTTCATAGCATGGCGCCACCGTATCTAGATCCGCCACCGTGAAAACATATCGTTTTTCCAACGCCATATAAATTTCCTTGCGTTTCACAGAGTCGTTGTTTAAAATCTTCTCTAGAACTTGTACCAGTCCATCAGTCAAATCGTCGTCATATATTACTGTAGAAAGAAAAATGTATCCTTAAGATTAAACACTATTTCAAAATATGCACGTGTAGTTACCATCTGCTGCGACTATCATGTCAACGTTTGCTATTACGGCCGTCAGGGTGTCTGGAAAGGGTTTCTTAAAATCGAGTTCGATTACATCTACGTTGTTTTTTATTAATTTCTTGTTTTGCTTGACATTTGCGCGGATTAAGTCCAGAATTCCTCCAATATCGATATCGGTACATGTTACTTTTTCAGCATAAATTGCTCCTGCTATACTTGTTAAACCAACACCAGCACCGAGCTCCAGGATATGCTTATTAGCTAAGGTGTCACGAATATGGAATAGATAATCGGCTAAGAGCAGTGCACCACGCCAAACTTGCAGTCCCACAAGTTTTAATACCGTTGAACCGGAATGTTCTGTAGAAAAGCAAAAGGATAATAACTACAGTGTCGTACAATATTGTCTTCTAGATTACCTATTTCAATTGCCGCTTTTGTTCTACGAGTTACTATTAAATCTCCGTCATTGTCAGCCTCCTTAGTTGAAATTTCTTTATCAGCTGGATAGGTGAAGCAGAATTTTGATACAATACCTGAAAAGAAAGGGTGCATTAATAAATAGTGGCAGTTTTTGTTCTCTTATCTAGCCTCAGTTTCTGGAAACTCTGAATTTAATTCCGTTTTTTTATACACCTTGATGAATTAGCTTCATTCAGTTGTGACTGGTTGAAAATATCTAGGACATGCAATTTGTAGAAAAAGTTTTGGGAACTCCGATTTGCCACATTTCCAGTACCAGATGAGGCTATAACATTGCTAACGGCTCCATTTTACATGGTCTGGCAAAGGGTGAAACCTCTAACGGCTAAGTCATACCACTAGACGCAATATTTGGAAAAGAAAAACACCGCCGCACCTTAGTGCTTTATTAACAATTTCCGCGTCCGAGGTTACTAAACAACTGCAATGTCTTTTCCATTGTTCGGTCATAGTATCATCCGCCGTCCCATTATGGAAACGCTGTATAATCAATCTTCTGTAGTCTGGATACTTCCGATGTATCCCACAGAATTTCCTCCACGAATTGCTTTTACTTATACGTAGAGTTTTCTTCAGCTCTCTCTTCTTATCCTTACATAGTTTCTAAGGCTTTCCTTGTCTCTTTCTTCATAGACTCCAATTCACTAAACCGCCAGGGTGTTGGATCCTTCTCGTCTATGATTGTAGCCGGACACGCGTATTTGAAAGAATGAGTTGTCGCAAAATTCAATTGTTCCACTAATCGCTTTATCTGAGTCGTGCTCGTAGCTATTCTTTTCTGTCAGAGTTCCTTGGAACTCTTATATGTTTATTTGTACCGCGTGAATTAAGCAGCAGCCGTCTAGACAAACGCGCAATGGGGACGTATCCAAATATGCTAGAATGATGCACTACGTATGAGTGTATGACTCTGAAAAACCACAACGAACTATGTACTAGTGAAACAGTAGCTAGTTGGATGCTTTCGTAGCGACTATCCGAACCATCATCTTACGGACAATACCCCTCCACTTCGTCAAGTTAGATGTTCACTGAGGGACAAGGAAAGGTAAGTCCAAAGATACAGACGATTTTCTTTCGATAACACAAACTACAAGGCGGTATTAACACGCAAATGAAGTTCGGAAATCAATCAGAAATCTATCTGCAACTCGCGTACTTGGCACCGAACCACCAGTCAGTTCAAACGACGAGTTACAACACCCAAGAGCCACTCGAACTACCTGGGCTTAATTACGTTCCGGGTAGTGTACAAGGCTTAACTTTTATCTATCACGGATAGAGAACAACATAGCAAACACTTTCCCTGCTTGCGGAGCCAGCCCGCACAACGTGGACCATATAATTCATTGTAATGCTGCACGAAGGCAACTTACACCTCTTGCGTTATGGGAAAATCCCATCGAAGCAGCATTCTTCTTAGGTATTGACCTCAAAGACAGGATGCCAACAATCAATCAATAGTGAAGCAAATCTATTTCTTCTTCCTCGAGCTTGTGCCGCTACTACAACAACATCCATTATACTGACCCATCATCCTCAAACCCGAGCAACTGAAATTGACCCACTTCTAACGGTAATTACACTGCAGAGACCATTCGTGCTGATTCGTTGGTTGCCGCCCTGTAGCATGGGTCAGGAATAGTGTCACCGTCTTTCCCGACGTGTCGTAAGAGGCGACTAGAGGAACAGGAGAGAATAAAACTCTCCTGAGTTACGTACATATCTCTACAACTGTTCGCGCAGCGACTCTGTTTTGCGCTCAAGGGTTCAGATATGTACGAAACTTTACAAAAAATTTACCCCTGTGGTTTTGGGGTTAGAATTATATCACAGCGATCCCGGCTTGTCGTAAAAGGCGACTTGAGGGATAGGGTATGTAGGGTTGTATCCCGCGTACCTGAAATGCACCTTACTCTCGAAACATTAAACGAGCCTCGGATACCTCATACTGATTCAATGGCAACGACTTTTGGCTATAAACAACGGACTACGGTCGGTTTTTGGAACGTTCGGACGATGTGGGGTGAGTGTAATAACACAAGGCGCACAGAAGTCGAATAGGAAATGACCGCATACATGACTGCAACATCGCTATACTAGGACTGAGCGAAACAATTTGGCGCCACAGAAATCTCCCCGTTATGCGAAATTCTTTTTTTTTTATTTACGAAATTTCATTACCTCTTCTACACTAGATGTCAAATAAAGCGAGCCACTCGCCACTCGCCACTATCGAACTCTAACCCAATTTTCTCAGAAAATATGAAACTTACAACTATGAAAAGTATATCTACAGAAAGTGCGTTTAAGGTACGTGTTCGTAGAGACGACTCATGTGATGATCGCTCAGCGACCGTAGTTTTGCATCCAATTCATAGCCATATTTTTTGAATGGTGCTACTTTCCTTGTGTCGACTATGACCTAAAGGAACATGTCTGTATAGAAAATATACGCATATCATGCTCAGAACCGGTGGTTTAACTGCGATCGCTGAGCGATCATCACATGAGTCGTCTCTACGAACACAAACCTTTAATGGCTATTTAAATGACCATGAATTTGATCTAAGGTACCTTAAATTCACATGGCAATCAAACGATTTGCTCCGTTTTGACCAGAGTTCGCGCTTACCGCTATTTTCTTCTAAAGTGAGGGAATAGGATATTTCTTATCACTTCTTTAGCTGTTGTTCATTGCTTACTTAGACGCGTGTATTTTTTGCTACTTTTGTCAGTCAATAATGAACACGACTCCTGAGAAAGCAGCTCAAGCTGTAGCACTACTTCAACCGGCTTTGGGCAACGTGAGGTCGCTCGAAGACTTCGAATCGGCAGATCATCGGTGCAAAGAATTTACAAACGATACTTACGAGACTGGACCATTCGATCGCCGTCCAGGTACGGGCAGACCTAGGGCTACATCAGCGAAATATGATCGTTATATCCAACTCACTGTTGTGCGAAATCGCCGGCTCAACGCATTTCAAGTCCAACAAAACCTGCGTGACGATAGGGATGAGCATCGAACATCGATGTTTCGAAAACATCGATGTTTTTGATCCGATGGTCGATGTTTTTACCATCGATGGTTTTGCGTTGATGTTTTTCACCATCGATGGTTTACGTTTCGATGGTCGATGGTTTTCACCATCGATGTTTTTTTTCTCAACATATTTTGTTTTACAACTCAACTTTGTCTTTATACGTGTATCCAAATATGTACCTTCAAACAGTCCAATCAGAAAAAAATGTGAATCCATCGCAACATACAACATGCAATCCATCTATCGTGAACACTGTACACACAAAAAGGAGTGTCTTTCTTTATACGCCCGGTAGGGCACAATTTCCAAATGTGGTTTCGCCCTGGAATAGTTTCAACCTTTGGTCTGGGCCAAATATCAGTGTCCTAAGGCTTAAGCGGCCCGCAAAATAAAAAAATTGAATACGCGTATTGAAACCCATATATTTTTATAATTTAATCTCAGAATGTTTCATTTAAGACGTGACTATTAATCTAAGTCAAGCTTCCTAGTGATTACGTCCTATAGAAATTACATCTTTTGAAAATGCTCTTCAAATAACTTGAGAACCTTAGATAAGAAGTTAAAACGCCAACATTATTTGTGAATTAATTTCCGTCAAATTTTGGACAGCTGATCCGAACATTGTGGAACCGGTCATAAACATCCAGAGGAAGCCCAAAGCAACCTTGGGAGCGAAAATTCTTAGTCTGAGTTACATGAAGTCCGGTCAGAAAAAAAGGCTCAAAATAGACATAAATTGGTTCTGTGATGAGGTGTGAAACAAACGCATGTACCAGTAAAGCTTAATAAGCTAAAAGGGAAAAATTCTGTACTTGGGCTGAAATGGCCATATTTACAACATTTCACGTTCATGTGATTTCCTCATCAAATATACGATTTCGGGGCTTTAGAACTTCGTCCCTCAAATAAATATCAGCCCAAGATGTTTTTGTCCAATAACTTGAAGGATGCGAACGCGAGTTATAGTGCAACGTGCCATCAGATAGCTAGCAAGTTCGGCTACTACTGAAAAAAAAAATGGACCAAATTTCGGAACAAAACAATTTCACGAAAAGGCTTAACGTTTTCTTCCACAAAAAAGGATGCCTTAATGTAACTCAAATAAATCGTCGGCGATTTTTTTTAAGCGTGCATAAGCCACCGACTTCTTGGCGAGTTTTAGTAAATTGTTGGAATGAGTTCAATAGCTCGAATTTGTGCTGCCACACATTTTTTTAATTAAGTTCTTCGACCTGGCTGCGGGCCGCGAGTTTGATATGTCTGCTCTATGCGGTGGGTTCTGGGTACGATACGAATGCAAAAAAAACTCAAGGAGAAGAGTTATATTCTAGTGGGTGGGGAGGCATTAAATGAAAACCATAATCAGCTTAATTTTTGATATTAAAGTGATTATTTTTTTTTTAGTACTCAAAAAACTAAAAATTTCTATGTTTTTGGTTCGATGTTTTCTTACCATCGATGGTTTCGTCTCGATGTTTTTTCGATGGTAACCATCGATGTTTTTCTTTCGATGCTTATCTCTATGACGAACGCCAAGTGGTCATACCGTCAGATGGAGACTTGCTGAACGGAACCTGACTCTAAAGAGAGCTGGAACACCGTCGACTACGACTGGAATATTGTTTACAGCTTTCGTTCGCTCGCATTTGGAATATTGTTCTATTGTGTGGAATCCGTTCTATAAGGTTCATATCGAGCGTATAGAAAGAATTCAACACAATTTTACACGGTTTGCTATTTATCAAATTGGTTGGCGTTTCAAGCCAGAATATAAAACTCGCTGTTCCTTATTGGGTTTACAAGCTTTAGATTATAGAAGAACGTTTTTAAACGCTATGTTCATTAGAGATCTGTTCTGCTCTCATATTGTTTGTGAAGATATATTAAATAACTTTGAAGTCAGAACTATTCCTCACAATTTACGGCGGAACAACCTTCTTGTTCAGCCTTATCATAGAGTAAATTATGGTCTTAACGAACCAATTACAAGGTCAATAATTCTTTATAACAGTTTGAAGGACTTAGTTAATTTTAATTGCATTAACAAATTAATTTTTAAAAGAAATTATTTTGATAAATTTCCTTATTAATTTATTTTTTGTTTTAGATTTTATTTTATCGATCTGCTAGAGTTTACACTCGATTGATTGATTAGTCACTTACGTACGCATAGTAAGTAAAGTGATGCCGAGAAGCCCTGTCCCGGGGCAGAAGCTTCTGTGAGGCAAAAAAAAAAATTCGCTCGAGAGCATAGAGATTGGACGTTAGAAGAAAGAAGAGTAGGGGTAATGTAGTCTTCACTGATGTGACCAGTGATCGACGTCAGAGAGTATATCGTCGCCCTGGAAAACGTTATTCTCAGTGTTGAATCGCGGAATCTGTTGCTTATAGAGGAGGATCTGTAATGGTCTTGGACCGCATCTCGCTAACCGGACATACAGCATTAGTTTTCATCGAACCGACGGGCATATGGATTGACTTCACATCGGTACATCAATGAAATCCTTGCAGTCCATGTGGTATTTTACGCAGATTATATCGGGCATAATATCCAGTTGATGCAGGATAATGCACGGCCTCATGTTGCTCATGTGGGGAACCGTATCTACAGGACGTCGGCATTCGTACGATGAACTGGCCAGCTCGGAGCCCGGACTTGAATCCAATAGAACACTTATGGGATAAGCTGAAACGTCGAGCCCGCGCTCCTGCTCCAAGAACGCTTCCAGAGCTGCGAATCGAAATTTAAGAGGAGTGGAATGAGATTCCCCAAGATTTTATCATCAGCCTCGTGAGGTTTATCAACACGAGGATGCTAGCAGTTATTCGAATAAGACGAGGGAACCAGTGGCGAGGCGTGATTCACCACTCAAGGGAAGCCTGAAATTTCAAAACTTAATTGACACATAACATATCATTTATTTGGGATCTTGTTATATTCTAGATAATGCATTTTCAAGGTATTGCATCTGTTTCAACTTTGCAGGCATCAAATTTAAAAATATTTAAAAAAAAATGCCATAAAAATAATGAATAATACTTAGAGAGGATTGAATTCGAGCAAATTCATTTACATAAGGTGTAGTTGTTGTTTCGCCTCCAATGATCCCGAAATCAAAATGCTTATATACATTCACAAAACCTATATATTTCAGGCTATTAAGCCCATCTTCAGGGTTATAATCTGTGAACATTAAACATTTTGATAAAATTAAATAATTAAAATTAGACAAATATTAAAAATTAAAAATACCTTATGAATATTATGTGTCAAACAATGATGGTAATTGTGACAATTATCCCTGCAAACAATCGGTCAGCAGTCCAGGGTTGAGAAGAAAAGGGGATGAAAATAATGCGACGGTGTGCGTATGGACACGCACACATACTGAAAATGTCAACCAACAGCTGTTCGCGGTCTTTTGTTTTTTTTCTCTATTGACATTTTCGTGTTGTGTTTAAAATGTTCCGTCGTGCTTGTCGTATAAGAAAAGCTGAAGAGTGGAGCAGTTTTCCGAAGGATGTTACGGATCTAAACTGTAAGTATTACATACAAATATTGCTTTGTGGTTGAGCAATTAAGACTTTTTTTCCTAATTTAGATACTTCGGTCGTCTTGGATGTTTCAAGTACGCGATGGTAATTTAAGCATAATGATTTTGAGCCGTGCATCATTTTAATTGGAAGGCAAGCGAAAATGAGCCCAGATTCGTCGCGGAAGGTGTGCATCGTGTATTTCGGAATTGTAAGTGAAGATATTAATTGATTCTTTTGTCTTTTCGCTGTGTAAATTGAACATCTTTCCAATTTCAGCGTCGGCTGCGTATTCCGTGCTGGGCAAAACACTACTACAGCTGTGCTTCATACAAGCAATAGTATATTTTTTTTTGTAATTTTGTTTGTTTACATATGTATGATAAAATATATTAACCCTCATCCAGCGGGATAGGTACAGGTGTACCTTTTTCGTTTTTAAAACACCGTAACTTTTTTGCTATGGGTCCGATCGGTCTGAAATTTTCTGACATCTCTACGATTTTAATTTAAAATATATATTCCAAATTTCAGAAATGTGTGACCACCCATCCCCAAGTTAGGGAGCAAAATTAATCTTACACCCTTTAACGGCGGGAAAGGTACATTTGTACCTTCATATATTTTGTATGAAAGAAAATTCACAAAAGACGAAAATAAAATATTTTTGGTGAATGCTCATGCTTAGAGATACTTATTATAGCATCAATAAGTTGAGAATCGAGTGATGTACAGAAGTATTCGATTTACGATTTTTATTTGTAATGATCAAGGTCCTTGGAGATATCGATCTATAAGGACTAGGCTAACTCATACAGCGGTTTTTGGTTATTTTACATCAATCTGAAGACTTTTACTGGCATACCAAACTTTTTGAAGTATGTAATGGCTTGGGGCAACCAATACAATGTATTACGCCTTCTTTCTCCCCATAACATCTAGTGAAAATTAGGTTTGTAACAAATGCTAAAATTTTGGATGCCAAAATTTTGGATTTTAGCGGTTTATTTTCTATACCACAAATTCCCATAATTTGTATTCCATCACCTAATATTTATGATTTGTGTAATTCGGGACGTCCACCCGAGTTCCTTTTGAAGTTTCAGCTGAAAACCAGCAGAAGCCTCCAACCAAATTTCTTAATGGATGTTTGGGTGGTACATAAACTTGGTTGAATTGTACGTCGGTACCATAAGCGATAACTGCTATAGAATATGCCACATGTCTTCGGTTTCTTGTTTTAATTTTTCAACCGATCCTTGGATTTAATTACATATACGAGAAAATATATTAAAATTAACCAACAACAATCACAATTAAAATTTTAGATATTTTTCTACTACAGGAATTGGCCTGAGTTTAGATTTACAAAGATTAGAGACTGAAAATTATACTAGCCGATTCTACTTGCTTGTTGCTTGACAGGACCTTTCTTTCGTATAATAACACATTTACTCATTTCTCCAATATATTTATTGCTTCAAGTATTGTTGTTTTATGGAAAATAACGAGAATGTGATAATTATTGACGTTTTTTTCGTTAGCGATAACGGGTTCTAGTAACAGAATAATATATTGGGGGCAGGGGGTAAATTTTAACCAAAGACTCCACAATTCGCAAATCAAACATACCAAATTCTTCTAAAATCATTAATGACTTAATTTGAACCGTTTTCTAGTTTTCATTTGTAAATCAATTTTAGATTTCGTCAAATTAAAATTCCAAGCAACTCATTTTTTTAATTTTCTTTTTAAAATTTTGCCTATTTTCTAAATTTACCCACTCCATAAATTAAATCCACATAAACCCAACTTCAAAAAACATTCACCTCGGCAAAAACAATTACTAATTTGTGACTAGTCAACATAATATAACGGTTTTACGGTCAAAATTTATACAAATAGTGAAGATTTTCATACAAAATGTACTAAGGTACAGGTGTACCTTTGCCGCCGGCAAGCGTTGTAAAAATCTGCCGCTGGATGAGGGTTAAAATGAAAATATTGCAATTATCTATTTATTTGCGTGTTTCTATACGCTACTCTTTTCGGACCGAAAGTAGACGACAGCGCACCCTGCACGTCGTTCATGGAAAGAGAACCCCGCACTCCGCACCGCACCCCGCATTTTAAAGTTTTGACAATGGTCGCATATTTAATCTACTACAATTCGAATATCTTTGTACTGACAGTCGTCGTGTACTTTACCTACAACCACTCGATGATGTAACCATGTACGGTAGCCTACCATGTACGTGTGCTGTCATAGACTCGGTCAGGTTTTTCTTTGACATAAGGCACTTATTTTAGTCCCGAACGCCGAACAACGGTCAGTGGTACAGTCAGCCCGCGAGTCAGGGGTACGTAGTCGACTATGTCAGCATGACATGGTTTGCAGGGATAGGATAATTGAAAGTTAAGTCAAAAGGCTAATAATAGATGTCAATCTGGCCATACAGTAACAGACAAAAGAAATATGACACTTAAAGAAACAAACAAATAATAAATAAATGATAAAACAAACATGTAAGTAAAAATATCGCAGTTTAAACGTCTTTGGCAAAATTATTTAAAGCTATCTTGGATTAAATTATAGTATACATCAGAATAATGCTTTTTATCTGTTTTTTCATTGCACACCAGATTTTCATATTTAATAATTTGATTAACTTCTTGGATTCTTAGTTTTGTTTTATTCCGTTCATTTAGTAAAATTTTCGCATCATCAAATTTAAAGTTATGGTTATTACTAAGGGCATGTTTTGCCAAGGCTGATATATTGTCCTTAAGTTTCTTTTTTGTGTCATTTCCATGCTGTTTTAATCTAGTTCCTAATTTTTGTATTGTTTCTCCAATATAAACCTTATCGCAATCAGAGCAATCAATTTTATAAACAACTCCCGATCGTTCCTCTTTAGGTATCTTCGCTTTCATATTAGTAAACATGCTTGCATTTTTGTTATGAGGTCTCATTGCCAATTTAATTTCAGGTACAAAATATTTGCATGTGCGCGATATAGATTCACTAAGCCCTGGAACATAGGCAACAGATGAATATAATTGAGGTGTCGATAATGTTGCATTATTACTAAGATTTTCGCTTATCGAGGAAGTTAAATATGCGTAGCTTAATCCATTAGGGCCTTTTTTGGTGTGTTTTACTTCTTCAATCAATTTATGTATTATGTTCGGTGGGTAGTTGTTCTTGCGAAGAACATTATAAATGCGAGAAAGATTTTCATTTTTCTTCGCAAGAACAACTACCCACCGAACATAATACATAAATTGATTGAAGAAGTAAAACACACCAAAAAAGGCCCTAATGGATTAAGCTACGCATATTTAACTTCCTCGATAAGCGAAAATCTTAGTAATAATGCAACATTATCGACACCTCAATTATATTCATCTGTTGCCTATGTTCCAGGGCTTAGTGAATCTATATCGCGCACATGCAAATATTTTGTACCTGAAATTAAATTGGCAATGAGACCTCATAACAAAAATGCAAGCATGTTTACTAATATGAAAGCGAAGATACCTAAAGAGGAACGATCGGGAGTTGTTTATAAAATTGATTGCTCTGATTGCGATAAGGTTTATATTGGAGAAACAATACAAAAATTAGGAACTAGATTAAAACAGCATGGAAATGACACAAAAAAGAAACTTAAGGACAATATATCAGCCTTGGCAAAACATGCCCTTAGTAATAACCATAACTTTAAATTTGATGATGCGAAAATTTTACTAAATGAACGGAATAAAACAAAACTAAGAATCCAAGAAGTTAATCAAATTATTAAATATGAAAATCTGGTGTGCAATGAAAAAACAGATAAAAAGCATTATTCTGATGTATACTATAATTTAATCCAAGATAGCTTTAAATAATTTTGCCAAAGACGTTTAAACTGCGATATTTTTACTTACATGTTTGTTTTATCATTTATTTATTATTTGTTTGTTTCTTTAAGTGTCATATTTCTTTTGTCTGTTACTGTATGGCCAGATTGACATCTATTATTAGCCTTTTGACTTAACTTTCAATTATCCTATAATTGTCACAATTACCATCATTGTTTGACACATAATATTCATAAGGTATTTTTAATTTTTAATATTTGTCTAATTTTAATTATTTAATTTTATCAAAATGTTTAATGTTCACAGATTATAACCCTGAAGATGGGCTTAATAGCCTGAAATATATAGGTTTTGTGAATGTATATAAGCATTTTGATTTCGGGATCATTGGAGGCGAAACAACAACTACACCTTATATAAAATTTGATTCCGGCAACACAACAGTCAAACTTTTAATTAAGTTGGCGTTTTCTTTAAATTCATTTACATTTTTCTTGTTAAATACATTTTAGATTAAAGGTCTGAATACACCTCGGGCGGAATGAGAATGAAATTTTTGTCGGCTGCGATTTTCTCAATGAAAATGCATACTTACTGTCGTGGAACATGTCGCAAATACTGAGGAATTCCATAAGCTACAATCCGAAAATGGTTCCAAAATGTTTCTCGGCCATTTTATGTATTATGTATGTAAGCTCGTCATTGGTGTTTAATGTCTGTTTAAACACAAAGATTGCCACTTATCAACCTAGACTTCTCCAAATGGCAGAACTGAGAACCAGATAGACCGTATTGCTGTTTCCAAAACATGGAGAAACTGTGTCCTGGACGTTAGGGCGAAACGTGGTGCTGATATTGGCGGTGACCACCATCTTGTCATCGCGAAAATGCGCTTACGAACGGCAGCAATCCAGCGTCCTAACCGTGCAAATATTTGCCCTAGGTATAATGTGCAGAAGCTCAAAATTCCATCAACCAAGCGTGCGTTCTCCGACAATTGAAGATAGATGGAAAGTCGCTAAGGATTCATTTATTTCATGTGGCGAAGAAATTTTAGGACGATTTGAACGCGGTAGGAGACCATTTACTAGCGACTCCACTTGGTCTCTTATCTCAGCACGCAAGAGAGTTAAGGAGCAGATTAACTCAGCTGCTGAAGATTTAGCTAAAGAACGATACAGAGCTGAATACCGTTCGCTCCAAAAAGGCGTTCAGAGGAGTGTAAGACGTGATAAGCGTAACAATATCAACGCACTCGCGAAGGATGCAGAGGATGCGGCTCTCCGCGGTGACAGTGGAACACTCTTCAAACTTATAAAGCCATTAACTGGCAGATCTTTATTAACGGAACATCCTGTGAAAGATAAGGAAGGTGTTCTGCTCGTTACCGAAGAACAACAGCTACAAAGACGGATAGAACACTTTTTAGAGGTCCTGAATAACACTTTCGGGCCTGCAAGTGTATCTTCGTTGCCAACAGAAGACGTCCCTCAAATAGACGGCATTAGTTCCGGTCCACCATCCAAAAAGGAACTAACAGACGCTATCAAATCAATGGACACCGGTAAAGCCCCGGGGAGTGATGGAATTCCGACAGAATTTTTAAAAGCGGATATTAACGTTACAGCGGATATTCGTCTTCCCTTAATCGGAGAGTGTTGGGAAACTGAAACTCTTCCCAGTGAGTGGAAAAAGGGCCTAATTATTAAAATTCCGAAGAAAGGTGACCTGAAGAATTGTAATAATTGGCGTGGGATCTGTCTTGTATTTCGGGACAGGCAGTGGAAAAATTTGATGAATTTTGCTATCTCGGGAGCGTAGTTACAGCAGATGGTGGAGCCTGGAGCGGATGCTGATGTAAAATCACGGATAAACAAGGCTAGGGCGGCTTTCTTCCATTTGACTCCTTTCTAGCTAAACAACAATATTTCCAGACGCACGAAACTTCGAGTCTTCAATTCCAATGTGAAATCCGTGCTGCTATATGGCTGTTCAACCTGGAAGGTGACCAAAGAGATTACTGGTAAGTTGCAAACTTTTGTAAATCAGTGTCTACGGCGCATCCTAAATATTCGTTGGCCGGAGATCATTTCGAACGAGGATCTCCTCACTATAACTGGCCAAGAAAGGATAGGCACTTCGATCAAAAGACTTAAGTGGCAATGGACCGGTCACACCTTCCGAAGAGGGCCCCCCTTCACCGAGTTTCGAGGCAAACGTTCTAAGCTTAGGAAAATCAAATTAGGTGTTCCACAGGGAGGGGTACTCTCCCCCACTCTGTTCAACATCTACATGTCCGGCCTTCCCACACCACCTGAAGGAATTGAGGTGATTTCCTATGCTGACGATTGCACCGTACTCGCCACAGGGAATGATAAGGATGAAATGCGCCTCCGAATTAATCGCTATCTAGGACGATTACAGGCATTTTTCCAAAGCCGAAACCTCACCATCTCTGCGTCCAAATCCTCTGCGACTTTTCTAACCACTTGGTGGGAGGACATCAGATGGGAGATGGATATACGTATTGGCAACAATTCTGTTCCTACTGTTAAAAACCCCAAAATTCTCGGGCTTCACCTAGAGAACATGATGACGTCTGCAAATCATGCAGCTTCAGTCTGTGAAAAAATGCGCAGTAGGAACAACATCCTAAAAGCTCTAGCTGGTAGCACCTGGGGCAAAGATAAAGAAACCATGCTAGCTACTTATAAAGCGGTGGGTCGAGCGGCCGCTGATGCAGCCCCAGTTTGGACACATAGTCTATGTGACGCAAACTGGTCCAAAGTTCAGGTCTGCCAAAATGCCGCTCTACGCATCGCGACAGGTTGCCTTCTGATGTCTGCCCAGGATCACTTACATCAGGAGACAAAATTGATGCCAATACGTGATCACAATCTCCTACTCTCAAAACAGTATCTTGTTGGTTGCTACCGTGAGGATCATCCCAATAATCATCTCATGGACCGAATTCCTCCACCACGACATGTCAGGCGTGGTTTACGAGACCTTGAGAGAGAGGTTCAGGGATACAAACGGGACCCTTACGATGAAGTTACATACCGAGCCGCCATTGCAGCGATCCACACTGAAGAAGTGAATCGGTCTATCGCAAGTTTAGGTGCGAATAGAGTCCTCTCAGAGCGCCCACCACCAATTTCGCCTGAGGAGATTAGGCTCCCGAGAGCCACTAGAGTAACACTAGCTCAACTTCGGTCGGGCTTTTGTTTACGCCTTAATTCGTACCTTTCTCGCATAAACCCGGACATCCAAAACATCTGTCCAAACTGCAATGGTACTCCTCATGATGTGGGCCATTTGTTTCAATGCCCCGCTGCGCCCACTGATCTCCCTATATCGCTGTGGGAAAATCCTATCGCAGCAGCTATGTTTATGTCCTTAGACCTCACGGACACAAACATTGACGAACCATAAATCGTACCCACATAGATGCACAGAGGTTTCACACCTTTCTGCACCGCTGCAAGAAGAAGAAGAAGAAGAGGGCCCAACGTCGCAAAAAAGGCCCTGAACTGGAATCCACAGGATTTCGGAGCAAGACGCCGTGTTGGACGGCCAAGGAACACATGGAGAAGATCGGTAACAAGCGAGGCGAAAACGCTAAATCTTACATGGTCGCAGCTAGTGCCGTTGGCGCAAAACATAGCGAGGTGGAGACTAGGCGTAGTTAATGCCCTATGCCCCACATGGGGTTGACAGGAACTAGAGAGATTTTATGTATTATTTTTTTTATTCCGCGGTCAATAGAAATTTTCCACGATCAAAAGACCGGGGAATCGAAAAATAATACATAAAATGGCCGAGAAAAATTATGGAACCGTTTTCGGATTGTAGCTTATGGAATTCCCCAGCATTTGCGAGATGTTCCACGACAGTAAGTATGCATACTATCTCTATAGTTATATCACCATCTCTAGCCTGTGACTCATATCATGAAACCTCATTAATGCTGGTCATACATATGTGTAAACAAACATAATTAGTGTTTCTATCTTTAGTTGAAATATTGAAATCATTGAAGGGACATGTTGTATATATGAGTTACCCATTTCATTAAGATAAGAAGATGTTAAATGTTAAAATGTCTACTAATTATCCTTTAATGATATAACAATAAGATTATAAAATAAGAATCAATAAAAAGAAGATAATGCAACAAATGAAATACACAAATTCTAAGTAACAAATACGGAAGATAAAATGAATAACAAATATGTATGTAATTAGAAAAGATGTCAAGTGAAATTATGGTATAAATATAAGTTTTTAGTTTGTAAGAATTGAGTTCATTAAGTTCATTTCTCGAATAAAGTGAGCTCAGGTCGAGCCTTAATATACTATGGCGATATTATTTGAAACTCGACTTTATCCCAAAGATTTGAAATGGAAATTCGAATCTTAAAACTCTATCTATAAGTGTGCGTATTATCTCTATCTCCACCCACACCAGAACTCGTCATAATCAAAACGCAACTATCGTCTTTCGCATACGAATCATCTTTTTATATGCGCAGGCATCCCTCTATAACCGCCAATATGCAGAACACTGCTCAGTTGCAGAATCTATTTAAATGCCTCCGTATTCTAAACATTCATTAACATCAGTTCATAAGCCAGAACTTTCCGGCTTACCTTTTCAATGAAAGCGGCAATCCATAGCACCGACAATGGTGAGCAATTCGGGCTCGGGGCATCTTAGTATACATACACATTGCGAAATATGTGTGTCACTGGACTCTTCAGCAAGCCGGCTTCTCTTCGGATTATTTCTTCTGCTCTGCTGACCGACGAGCTGTTATGGAAATGTGTATATCTATCGGGTGAGGATGCACAGGCACAGCGTAGTGGAATGCTTCCAAGTAGACACCGCACACGATTCCCATTGAAAAAGGGACAGGGGAATCCCCTGTGGTGTAGTGTAAAAATCTAGTCTTTGGCTATTCTTTTCTTTGTGATTGATGACTACTAAATGAATGTTACAAATATTTATGTGCCGATACTTATATCATGTAATGTTGATGTGCATGGAATACTCTGTAGGTGCGGGATGTTTGGTTGACTATGGAGCATAGTAAATATTTGGCCATATTCGTATACTACAGTATGAAAAACATCCAAAATAATTTGAAATGTGTAAAAATACTAACTAGAGAAAATGTTACAGTAAATACAGTTCTTTCTACTTACTGTAGTTGGACTGTAAATAGTGTTATGTTGAGAAGTTACAAAGGGAAGCCGCGAGGAATCGGCTTTTATGGACGCCTCGCCACTGGAGGGAACACTGAATACTAACCAAACAATTTTTTATTTTTTTCAGCTTAAATTTGTTATTTTCACTTGGCGATTACAAGACCGGAGAACGACTGAAAACGTCTCTTATGTGTAAAATCTTAATTAAACGCTTAATAAATTGAGAAATCCCAATGTGTTCCCATTCATTTTAATTGCCATGGAATGCACTTCCTGAAGATATAACTTTCATAGTTGTAACTTTTATACTTTTTGAGAAAATTTGGTTAGAGTTCGAAAGTGGCTGGTGGCCTGCTTTATTTGACGTCGAGTGTATAATTTTGCAAAACTTTTTGCTGAATTCATAAAAATGTATTTCTGGCAAGCACAAAATGCTGGCTTTGAAAATATACATACATAAGTACACTAAAATTTGTTTACAAACGTACACCGCTAACATTTGCGGGTAGGCAAATCTTATTTTTCAAGTAAACTATTTTGGACTCATTGCCAAATGTTTGGCGAAGACTACGCAGCCTCCTATTGTCTGAAAATTATAATTCGAGAGAAGGAAGCGATCCGCCTGACGGTATTTATGGATATTATAGCAGATGAATAAAAGTAAAATTAGTATTTATGTATTTATTACATATACTAAGACGAAGCACAATACGTCTAGCTACGATACGTTAATACCACAATAACCAATTTTTTAAAAATTATAAAATTATGCACATAATTAAAATTGTTGAATAATTGCAGAATACATACGGCCATTATCGCATTTCTTCGATTTAAAATCCGTTTCCTTATAAATTTCCGAACTGACCTCGTACATTATACTCAAATGTGCAATAGATATGCAAAAAACGAATAAACTGAAAAGAACTTGCGCCTCGTGTCACCACTGAAATACGACTGCCCCGCAACTGCCTCGCTTCTGGGTGCGTGCCAATTTTTAAAATGATGTCATAATAGCAATTGTTCTGCATAATATTTCAGGGGGTCGTTAAAATTTGTATACAAACTCTTCAATGAATTTTAAAATAGAAATTGGCGTCCTTCCTACGCAAAGTCCCGGTCAATCAGATTGTCCAGATTGTAAACATAAACATGTCAAAAACATGTCTACAATCAGCTGATCGCCTTAGTGGGGAGGGAATGTTGGGATGTTGGGAATTTGAAATGAAAGTGGTGAAAACTGAAGTCAGATGTATTTCGTTTTAAAAATAAAATTTACTAAACTGATTAGTCCATGCATATTGACTAAAAATTTATTGTATTAACAGCAAAACTTTATGCATTTATTTACATCCAGAAATCAAATAATGACACTCGGATTATTTGGTGAAATTTGATTTCACCATTATAGTGGCCGTTCGGAAAATACAATCCAATCACAATCCACTGAACTTGAACAGCACAATCTTTTAAAGTTTTGTTGATTGCATTGCCATCCATAATCCATCCTGTGTCAAACAATTCATATCGAATCGAATCTCGCAACAAAGTCCTCCCAAAACAATGAAGTACACCGTGAAATTACGTTTTGATGATAATGGACGTCCAGTTATCGTCAACGCTCCCGAGCGTGTGCGAAATCCAAGTAAGTTTCATTTTACATTTCATCTTCCGGCATCCACCCGAAGCGAACAATTCCACGCAATCAGCACAATGCCAGAAAATTGTGTAAAATTTACTTATTGATGGTCTTTAATTTGCAGATGAGCCGGGCACTTCCATCACTTTTAAGCGAAGACGCCAAAGCCTCGCTAAATCAATTGTGAAACATTTCAAACAAATGAATAAAGACAGCAGCAAGAGGCACGAGGAGCGAATCAAATTGATGCGTGAAAGTCTCGAACTGCAAAGGATGCAGCTAGAGAAAATGTGCGAAATGGTCCAAAAATTGACCGCGTTCTTCGAAAAGGCGGAAGAGTAAGTAAATAGAAAATTAGCATTCCAGCATTGTAGAATCTGCATTCGTTATTAAAGTTCAAATGTGTGTCTAGAAGAGTCCACAGTGGATAACCTAAGATATTGCAGTTTATTTGATTAACATTTTCGGTGATGCACGCCTGATTCAGGCCGTATGTCAGTTGACATACCATTTACATCAACTTTTTTCGAAATAGCAATCGAATTTAAATGCTAAATCCGGATTAAAGCTTTATATCGCCCATATTGCCGTCACGCTCTTCGGCTCACTTGGTTGAGTCGCAGTCTACGATGCTAATCGTGTTCCAGGAAATATATAGTTCTTGCAACATTATACAGGGTGTCCGGAAACTGCCGTATAAACGCATCCGATTATGATTCCTCAGCTTATTTCCATCAAAAAAGCTGCATGAACATACCTCCTATTCTTAACCCTTTAGCTGCCACAGGCAGATTTTTGAAAAAATAATTTTCTTGCACGACTTAAAGCTCAATATCTCCAAAGCTAGACCAGCTAGAATAGTGGATATAGAAGGCGCCTTTGACAATACGTCCTTCGAGTCCATCGGTACGGCGCTGAGAACAAAAGGGGCAGATGTGACATTGATTGCCTGGGTGCAACGAATGCTTTCATCGAGGAACATTTATACCAGCATCGGAGGGTCCACCCTCTCCGCCTTAGCCACTCGTGGCTGCCCACAAGGAAGGGTGGTGTTTAGTTGTAGATGGACTGTTGTGGAAACTAACCTCAGAGAGGTTCTCCACCCAAGGGTACGCAGATGATCTGGTTATCATGGTTAAGGGCAAATTTGAGGAAGTCTTACCCCATGTGCTCCATACCGCTCTACGAATAGTTCAGGATTGGTGCACGGAGAGTGGTCTACGGGTCAACCCGTCCAAGACCACGGTGGTTCCTTTCAGCAGGAGCAGGACAACAAGAACCCTGAGTTGTCCTACTATGTACAACTCCCAAATTAAAATGGCTAACCAAGTCAAATATTTGGGAGTCCCTCTTGATAGAAAATTACTCTGGGACGACCACCTGAAATCGGTCACGGAGAAGGCGATCAAGGCACTATGGACCTGCAGAGGTTATATAGGTAAGACCTGGGGAATTAAACCACATTTAATTGTGTGGATTTACAAAACAGTTGTTAGACCTATAGTGGAGTATGGGGCGGTGGTGTGGTGGAAAAGGGCTTCAACAAGCACCGGTAAGTCGGATCTAGGTAAGGTCCAGAGGCTTGCCTGTCTAATTATCACTGGAGCTATTGTTTCATTCCCCACCGCTGCCCTGGAGGTTCTTCTTGACCTCACTCCACTACACATTCACATTGAAGCGTCGGCGAGGCTGGCTGTTGGTAGGCTCAGGGGCTCCAGCACGACAGTCAATCTTAGCCATGATCAACTAGGATGGTTACAAGGTAGCAATACCCTCTGCCTACCTTCAGACTATCTAGTTAAGACATTACGCTTCAACGCGTCCTTTAAATCAGCAATCTGGGCGAGGGAAAGTTGGATGGATATGTTCAGGTCCCTTCACCCCAGCACTATCAGCTTTTACACGGATGGATCCAAAACGGATCCATCCGTTTTCCCTATGGGGAAATTAGCGTCTGTGTTCCAGGCGGAAGTACATGCAATAGAAGTTTGCGCTAGAGAATGTCAGAGCAAAGGATATGTTAACAGAAAGATAGCGATCTTTACCGACAGTCAGGCGGCTATCAAAGCTCTTACAAAACATACCTTTACTTCCAAACTAGTGTGGCTATGTCAGGAAATACTTCAATCTGTAGGATCTCGCAATGATCTTACACTCATATGGGTTCCCGGACACTCGGGAATTGAAGGGAATGAGCTCGCGGACGAACTCGCTAGGGTAGCCTCCGCTACCCCTTCTGCGGCCCGGAACCCTTCTGCGGTATACCACTGTGTCTATGCAGAAACGAAATCACTGAGTGGGAAAAGACGACAGCCACCATATGCTGGAAGGCCCTTCCAGGACTAAGGCAGTCGAAGCTTTTTGTAGCAACCTACTCTAAGAAACGTACTCTGGAGTTAGTTAAACTCAGCAGGAACAGGGTCAGAATCATAAGTGGCCTCCTTACAGGCCACTCCCGTCTGAACGGGCGCTTAGTCGCAGACGCGACCTGCCGCTTCTGCGACGCCGATGACGAAACATCCACTCACATACTTTGCGAGTGCGAAAGACTGGCGATGCGACGGGAGGAGTGCTTCGGCATAACTTTCCCTCTTACGGAGGACATCGCCTCCCTTAATATGGGACAAATCAATCGATTTATCGACAGATGTCGGTTAGATAAATGTATCTAACCTGTAGCGTGGGCAAAGGCACAATAGACCACCGGTCGCAGTGCTTATGGCAAATCTGCCGATGCCCTCTTTTAATCTAATCTAATCTAAGGGTTAAGAATAGGAGGTATGCTCCATACAACTTTTTTGATGGAAATCAACTGAGGAATCATAATCCAGTGCGTTTATGCGGCAGTTTCCGGACACCCTGTGTACACTTCGAAACTCTATATGCAATGTAACGATGTAACTCGAAGTAGCCTGGTCGGTGAAGATGGTAAAAAATCGCTGCACTATACAACATTTTCAAAAATGCCTTTTTTACCACTCCAAGTGCTGCCGGAGAAGCCATGATCATGACAGTTTGCAGTCAGGAGGCGCATACAAATAGATGACAGCGAGTGGTCTCTCGTAACTGACGGAGGCTGCGTACCAGCACACACATTTCACTTGTGAGTATGCTACTGTGGCTGCGTGGATCCCATATTTCCTGTTTCATTTCATGGCTTCTGAGGGAGTACACAATTTCAACCGTTAGATCCCTTCGGGAAGCTAGTGGAATACAACTCATTTTCATCTGAAAGAATGACAAATGGTATACATATAGTTTTGCTTTGTTAGCCCTGGAAGGTCATGCTTCGTCGAATCGACTACGCATCATCAAATTTATTCCATTTTTCGTGACAGTTCTCATTATTTGGAGCTAAGCTTTCGTACAGCACTTACCGTGCCGATGTACTTGCCGGGTACATTGCGGCTAGACGAAGTAAGCAGGGTAAGTTGGATTTTTGGAAATTGGCGTCATCGAATCGATAAAGGATGAACTTTGTGTAACTTTTAGAACTCCAGTATTTCTTATGGCTGGTTTTCGAATCGACGATAAGTCTGTGTCCATACAACTAGCTCGTCGTAACAAATATGTTTATTTTTGAAATGTGGGACCTATTTTTTCAAAAATTATGGAAAAAATATTTACTAGGACAAAAATAGGACAAATCAGGAAAATGGCTGAAAATTCTTCCTCGTTTTAGGAAGATTGCATTTCGAACTCATAAAAATCGGCTCCAAAATCGATGTTTTTCCATTCTAAATTTAAAAACGATTGAAAATCTGTCAAATTTTATAAACATTTTGAGAAAGGGTGATTTGTATGAGGCTTCAAAGTTGAGCGTCGTCGAATCGACGAAGCATGACCTTTCCGTACTAAAAATAAGCATGACCTTCCATGGTTAAGAACCTTTTAAAGAACGGGTCTCATATTTCAGTGTCTTTCAAGTTCTTCTTTTTCTACTTAGTACCGTATAGCCCCTTGTGGGCCATGGTGCGTTAACTTAGCCGTTTATATGCAATTTCGAGTCAACGTTACGTTATTGCATATCATTTCGGAGTGTACATAATCTTGTAAGCACTATATATTTCCATTCACATGTACGGAAATTTTGGGCCACAACGAGATTCGATCTCCGGACCTCTAGATTACTAGCATCGTAGAGTGCGACTCAACCAAGTGAGCCACAGAGCGGGTCTTTCAAGTTATTAAATCAAAATTTATTTTCTATCTGAATCATACCAGCAATAAAATTTAGCCACTGTTAATACTTTGATAAATTTAGAGGAAATCGTATTAAAACCGTTCAATCAATAAAGGATTTATAAATATTCTGACGATGTTACTGTGCTAAGATGAAAGTGACAGACGAAACAAACTGATTTCGCGAGTGGAATATACAGTCCGAGATACAAAAAATGCACTGAAAATAGACAAACTACGCTCTAAAAGGCAAATATTGGAGGCCAGTTGAATGTAATCAGAATGCCGAAAAAAAATCATTCTCATCTCCATTTAAAAATTTGACTCTTAAATTAAAAAAAAAAAGAAATAACATGCGTGGCAGTCCACCAGTAAACTAGCGTAAACTAGATGTGTGAGTGACATCCAATTTCCAAGATCTAAACTGCTGTTTTGTTGAAATGTTGAGATCAACAGCACGCCAAGCAATGTTATTTATCCCCATAAATGGATACTTGTTTACAATCTGAGCGACATCATAGTCCGTCATGTAGGTCGTGAGTTTGAAAAACACCATAAAATTAATTCGTTCACGGTGAGTCCCGGAATCCATGACCCTGTGCACCAATCCAACCACAAGCCAGGCTGCTTTAAAATTTGCTAACAATATTTCTGCGACCGGAAATTTCAGCTCCTAAGAAAATCATGATGTTGAAAAAATTTTGGGCTGACCGAAATCAGGGCTACGCCCATGTTGTTCGAAATTGTTTGCACAACTTCATAGTTGTCAGGAATTGTTTGCACATATCGATCTCGTCCGCTGAATCTGAAGAAATGAAGAAACTTGGTATTGAATGTAGTAAAAGGTTCCTTGGGCCACTCCACTCTTGTAACACATGCTAAGCTAGAACCTCACCAGCAAGGCTTCAGGAAGATGCATACCACAACCACTGTCCTATATGCCCTCAATACAGGCATAACAGATACGCTATACGTCGTCTGTGTAGGTTAGGTTATTGTTGTTTTAGCGGCACAAACGGTGATACATTTTAAAAATAGTTGCACATTGTTTATTCGAAGATGGTGGGCATCTCATCCTCGAGGTCGAGATTTAAAAAGAAGGGTGCTTCAATTAAATGTAGCCACAAAAAATGTGTCGCGGGCACCATCCGGATCGGAATTGAGCTAAGGTAGTGCGAGTGGCTCTTGGTAGTTGTTCCATAAAGTAAGTAATTGGAATAGAGACGGAACTCCATATAACATTAAAATCCACTGAAAAACATTTTGCCTTTGAGTGCGTGCTGTGAGTAACGTGTACATACAGGAAGATATCTTTCTGTATGTACACATTACTTACAGCACACACTCAAATGTAAAATGTTTTTCAGTAGATTTTAATGTTATATGGAGTTCCATCTCTATTCCGATTACTTTATGGTTGTTCTTCATCAGAAGATATGGCTGGTGGTTTGGTGACAAGTACACGATTGTTTGCGAGACCATCAGTAGCTTTTAGAATCTCTTGTGTGTGGATATTTGCAATTGCCGCCATGTAGTCGGATTTATCGAAGGGAACTTTCTTTGATCCTGTGACGACATCTTAACACAGCCGGTGATGGTGCGTAGTGCTGCCTTTTTGCATGTCTGACTATGACTCCAATTTGTGTTGCAGAGACTATTTGTCCATGTCGTACTGCAAATTGACTAGGGGGCGACCAATGGCTTTGTACGTAGCCAAAAGCGTTTCTTTGTCTATACCCCATGTACTACCGGCAAGAGCTTGACGTATTTTATTTCTGCTCCTAAGTTTAGCCCAGATGTTTTTAGCATATGTGTTGAATTTGCCGAAGTTGTCGAACATGACACCAAGGATTTTGGGAGTACGTATGTATAGTTGGTATGATATGGGTGTCGATGTGGATTGGAAGTTTTGTGTTATACTCCTGGTTGAAGCGGAGAACTTGGGCGCTGATAGCTTCAGATTTTTGTTCACGAAAAAAGCGTTAAGAACAAGCAGGTATTCATTAATGAGATCGCACATTTCGGGCATGTCATTGATGGTACATTCGTCGGCGTATGAGATGATTTCGAGTCTCGTTTGTGGTGTGGGAAGTCCTGACATGTAAAGGTTGAAAAGGGTGGGAGATAGAACTCCACCCTGGGGGACTCCTTGTTTAATTTTCTTGAAGATATTGGATGCCATAACATCAAGAGCGGAGGTAGCACTGTGCATCTTTCAATAACCATGTTGATGATGTGATCTAGGAGTTTCGGCAACACTAGCGCCTCAAGTATTTTGGCCACAGCAGACAGAAGCGTTATTGGACGATATGATTCTCCAAGCGAGTGGTCTTTACCTGTTTTGGGTATGGAGGTGATGCGGCTTTTTTCCATAACTCAGGTTATGAAAGTTCATCGTAGCAGTGACTCAATGGCCGATGAGTCAAGGTGCTTGAGCATGATCATGACAATACCGTCTAGGCCGAACGCTTTTGAGTCTTTCGCATATTTTGTTGCAAGCATTACCTGATTGGTGGTAGCCCAAATATGCTGAATTGTTGTGTTGTTGCGGATAGCTCTGGTAATTACGCGCTTGAGCTTGTCCTTTTCGGGATGTTCGACGAATTGTTGGTTAAATTTGTGAGTGCATTTGTCGTCGTTGCTGTAAGTCTTATCACCGAACTAGGCTACCTTTCATTCGAATTTGATGGGGTTGGAGAGTGCACGCACAGTTTTCTAAAGATTGCTGACACCGGTTTTCACGTGGTCGTTAACTTGCTTTCTTATTTCGTTGTTTAAGTCGCCGATACGAGTTCCACTGCGGCCAGATGGGATGTATCTTTTGGCAGCATTCAGAATAATCCGTCTCAAATTCTTTTCAGCAAGACGTATGTCGATGAGGGTTGGTAGGGCAGAAAATGCTTCGCTGTTTTGCCTTTGGAAGCCATTCCAATCGGCTTTGCTAAAATTCGAGTACGTTTTTGAAGTCTTTGTACGTATATTGAGGCGGTTTATCGAGCGTGAGAACAATTGGTAGGTGGTCAGATGAAAAAGTGATGAATGGTTCCCATGTGATGTTGTTTCTGAGCCCAGGGCTGGCAATGGATGTGTCAGATGAGCTTCTGCATGATCCTGTAACGCGGGTTGGTGTATCGTTGTTTATTGGACAGAAATCGGATTCATCCAGTTGACTTGCGATTTGCTTAGCTCTGGTGTCGTTGTCGAGATTAGAGTGCCATAAGTCATGATGAACATTGAAATCGCCCAGTACTAAGCAATATTGTCCTGTGAGTAATGGAGTAATGTTGGCCTGAAGATCAGTGGGACAACTTGAGGCTGGCGGTATATAGATATTTAAGATATATATATATATAATTGCAGTTTATTTGTACGATTTTCGTGGTGGAGTAATTTACAACTTATTGTGGTGGTGCTGGAGTAAGAGTATGCGGTGCTGTTTTGGGGTGAGTAGAAACTGCGGGGGTGACAGGTGGTGTTTGTTGGATCTGATTAGTGTATTGTTGAGCCCAGAACAGTTCTTAAAATTGCAGCAGCACGAGCATTGCACGGAGGATTGTACACCAGCAAAAGGGTCAGGGTGTTTGTGGCACAGGCCTTTGGGGGGTTGCGACACCACGTACCTGAGCAGCACAGGGAGGTTCCTGGTATGGTTAATACGCCATGGCGTGGATCTGTACAAAGACCGTCGCGCGATGACGTTCCCGAGCTCCCTAGTCATGTATGGGTGACACAGCATGGCTGACTTTTCCCCTATTCCTTCGAAAAGTCAGCCATACCAGCTTACACGACGCAGCGTTTCCTCGTAGGGGAGAAACACATTATAAGCGTACGTGTCCAGTCTCGGAGCTGGCGGCTTCGCATAACCCAAGCCACGAAGGGGCTAGTTAGGGAGAATGGCCTATGCGCCCATACCTAGCTGGTTTGTGGATTGATGACCACACGGCCTGAGTCAAATTGCTGCTTAGTAAACGGACGGGGGCCAGACCTATGTGAACGGTAGCGCTACGAGTCTGCTTTAAGCCGACGAGTAGGCATAACGATCCTGCGGCTGACAAGCCGAATTCGTTAGGTCTACCGAAAGTGGGCCAAAGGAGGATCACACCTGCTATTGAGAAATCTTCAGCGAATAGTGTACCTCGGGGATGGGCGTGCCCAGGGGACCATGGTCCTTACCCATCTAGGCGTTGGACTCGAGGGGGTTTGTGGTGTTAGACATGCCGACCAGCAGAGAGATTAGGCTCCCGAGAGCCACCAGGCATTAGCGCAACTTCGGTCGGCCCTTAATTCCTACCTTTCTCCACGACATGTCAGGATGGACTTAGAGATCTCGAGAGTGAAGTCCAGAAATACAAACGGGTACCTCCTGTCCTGATAGTTTTGATGACGCAGCATAACAATAAATAGGCGGGGTCATAGGCGCAATTTTCCGAGCAGGGGTTTTGCGCCTCATGATGTGGGTCACCTTTTTCAATGCTCCGCTGCACCCGCTAGCCTCACTTCGAGAGCTTTATGGGGTAACCCTATTGCAGCTGCTACCTTTTTGTCGATTGAGAAAATAGGCGAGAACGACGACGAAACTTAGAACGCACCCACAGATAGGCACAGTGATTCACGCCCTTCTGCACCGAAAGAGAATAGAAAGAAAAGAAAATAATAATGCAATAACTATTAACGAAATGTTTTCTTTTTTTTCAGTAAGCAGCCCAAACCGGAACCCGGCACAAGCAGGACGGAGGATATAGTGAATGATGAATCAGCAAAAATCGAATAGGTTTAGTTTACTCATACTTCACTTGAAGTGAAGGCGAATTAACATAACAAAATGCAACAGACATCTTATTTATAGTGGATAAGAATTTTCGTATTATTTACATCTAAGAAACTTGAATATATTTGCTCTAATTTCAAATAGATTCTAGATACTTAGCTGTACTTTTACTTTCATAATTTGTCTTTAATATTTAAATGGAATAAAAGTTGTTTTCTTATAAAAATATGTATATGTTTTTCTTGCATTTTGTTCGAATTGAAGAAGGGCTCCCCTAGTCCTTGATCGGTCCAGTAATCTTTACTGTTTTTTCCTTGGTCAGGCGAGGCGAAGCCGCGTTTTGTCAATACATAGTGAATGAGTGAATGTAAATAATTATCTTCACTACTTTCTTCTTATTCTTCCTTGCCTCGTTCTTTATACCGCTCCATGGTTTCGGGTTGCTCGACCTGCAGTGTAGGCACATCGCCCGTTTTGGCGATAATATCTCAGCATATTTCTACAGGCAGCTCTATCTTGGATCGTGTCATCGCCGAGACCAATGCGTTGTTGTTGCTTTTTCATTTGACACATCCAGGTGTTCTTCGATCTGCCTCTGGCCTTGGGTCCATCAAGTGGAACTTCCATTGATACCGCTTTCTTTGCTGGGTTCTCAGGCGGACGCCGTTGAGCATGGCAATACCAATCCATTTGTCGGTCTTCGAGCTTTTCGGTGATTGGTTGGTCTATGGACAAGCTGCCTCGGATGTAGCTACTCTTGATGTGGTCCCTTTTCGTTACACCAACTGACATGCGTAACATTTTCATTTCAGTCGCTGTCATTTGTTTCGCGTAACCTTCATACATGGTCCAGCATTCTGATCCATACATGAGTGCGGGACGTACAACCGTTTTGTACAACTTGCCCTTTAGCTTCAGTTGCATTTTCTTATCGCAGAAAACTCCAGAGTTTTCTCGCCACGTCATCCACCCAACCTTTGTGCGATGTTTGATGTCATCATCGCATGTAGCTCCGTTGTTCACCATCGAGCCAAGGTACTTGAACTTGGTACAAGACTTAAGCTGCTCTCCTTTGACGTACATTTCTGGTATCGGTGCATCTGGGTCTGAGAATGGGCAGCATAAGAACTCAGTCTTTGTTATACTTACCCTCAGTCCATGCTCCTCCAGAATGTCACACCATTTTGTAAGTGCAGCTTGCAAGGCAACGATGTTTGGGCTACTGAGGACTATATCATCGGCAAAAAGAAGAGATATTTCTAGTCCGTCGGAGATACGTGTTAATAAGTAGCACATGATGATGTTGAAGAGCAAGGGACTCAATACACTGCCCTGGTGTACTCCGACATTCACCGGAAATTCTTCTGATTCACCGGCTGTGCATCTAACCTTAGTCGTAGCTCCATCATACATGTTTCGTATTATCCTGACATATGCCTCAGGGACATTAAGTGCTCTCAAGGCCAACCATATCAGATCACGAGGTACTCTATCGAATGCCTTTTCCAAATCGATCAACACAAAGTGCAAGTCCTTTCGTGCTGCTCTATACTTTTCCATTGCAATACGAATGCACTGAATCGCATCGACCTTCAACAAAGCCGCATTGATTGTCATTCAACCGCACAATCTTTCTCAATCAGTTGCAGACAACTCGCTCGTAGATCTTCAGTGTATGAGGTGTTAACTTTATAGCCCTATAGTTGTTGAGTTTGCGTGAGTCTCCCTTGTTCTTATAGAAAGGAAGAAGAAAACTTTCCCTGAAAGCATCAGGCATCGGTTGCCCACCTTTGATTTTGTTGAAGAAAACTGTGAGCCAACTAAGCCCGACATTTTCCATTTTCAACCAAAATTCCGCGGGGATTTTGTCCGGTCCGACTGCCTTTCCGCGTTTCATCTGATGCATTGCCTCCATCACCTCTTCCTCTGAGATATCTTCAATATTTGAGGTATTCAGCTCAACATCTGGAAAAGCTGCTCGAGGAAATTCTTCATTTAGAAGTTCGTCAAAATACTCTCGCATCCTGCTACAAATTACCGTATCGTCAATCAGCAACATTCCTTGCGCGTCCTCCACGTACTTTGGCGCCTGTATTTCCCGAGCGTTCCTTCTCCTTTGGGCTGCGACCCTAAATATCCCGGCGTCGTGCTTAGGTCTCTGTCTGAGTTTGTAATTCTTGGTAGAATTTCTCAGCTGCCTTCGCCTTTGCTTGAGCTACCAAGCGCTTTACATTTTTCCGGCATTGCATATAATTTTCGCGAAGTTGAACCCGTTCGGTTTCACTGCTTGACTCACATTTCGTCCATGCCTTAAATGCGTTCGATTTGGCTTGCACTGCTTCCTTAGTTTCGGTGTTCCACCACCATGTTTCTTTCTTCGTGTGGAGTCGACCTTTCGAAACTCCAAGTGCCTTTTCCGCCTCACTTACTGACATTTCAGCGAAACTATTCCACATTTGTATTGGACTGTGCTCGGTGCAGTTGGTGTTGTTTTGAAACCACTCCGTCATTTTATCAATGAATGGAGTCACTACAGGTTCAAAGTTGTCGTTTGTGAGATTGTGCCACTTGATTTTTTCGACAGGCTTGGGAGTTCTTAATTTTTTTGCTCCTCCTGCTTTCAAAATAAATTCTGACAGGAGCAAACGATGTTGGCTGACGACAGATTCACCCAAGATCTATCTTCACTACATAGAAACACAAAAAGAATACTGAATTGTAATTTATTTGCTAAATGCGAATTTATTTACAATCAAAAGTAGATTTAAAATTTAGAAATATTGCAATTGTTTTAGTGACCAAAAGATTATGAATTTTTACATTGAAAATGGAAAATATTCAATAAAAATTGCTTATCATTATTTTAGAAGATTTTCGAACAGACAAACGCGAAGTAAATTGATTTCTACTTAAAATATTTACGTTTTGCAGGTTTCTTTAAAAACAATAAAGCACTTCTAAATATTTTACTCTATTTCTGCATTGCATCTAGAACAAAGAAACAATGATCTACTGCTAAATTAGGGAATGATTCATAATTTGGTTCCCTACGCAGTTCAAATAAAAATGTATATACAATACATAACATTATAGGGACGTATCGTATAATTTTACGACTATTTCATTAGAAACTGACTATAATTTGATATGATTAAATAAAACATGGTTTTCATACAATCACCCGGACATAAAAACGAAGGCTAAAAGACACCCGCTGTTTCTTGTCGATTATCTTGTATTTCCTGGTGACGCTGAAGAAGGCTCAAGCACTGATGCAAACACTGTGTGCTCGCAGCCGAGAGTGCTTTCAGGAGAAGTAGATCCGGATCTGTAGGACTCAGAGGTCCACTCATAGTTTCAATTGCTCGAGCCAGAGCAGCATTGCTATAAGGAAGAAAGGGAAATTAAACGAATGTTCATGCAATACGTTTATCTGGAAGCAAAGCTTACCATAATTCAGTTTGATACAGCTGCTGTCGAGCGTCACCCAATGCATCTGATGCCGCCAAATGATCACGAGGCGGTAAATTCGTTCCTTGTGAATGACTTTCAGCTATCGCTCGTAGACCGTCAACCCACTCTTGGCGTGCTCGAGCATCCGTTGCTCGCAACTTTAGAGTATCGCCCGATGCACAACTTACGGTAAATGTACGTGAATCTTCATCGCTGGGACAAACTGCTGCACCGGCCAAGTGAACTTGACCTCGTGGCGAATTTCCTATAATGTGTGGTGTATTATCGTCCCCCGATGAGTCCAATAGGTAGTAACTAAGGGTCCCCGCCTGGGCATCAACCGTGAACCAACGATATTGCCACCCTGCAAATTTAAGATTTTTTAGTCAGGTGGATGCCTGAAACAAGTATTCTGAGTGATGATATATCCACCGTCCAACAACAATCTGTTTTATTACGCCTGATATCAATTCTCACTATGAACTCGAAACAAGAATGATTCATAGCGATTTAACTACTACTAAAGAGCAGACAGTTTTGGGTCAAGATGACGATATCGCACTGTTATAAACATTTGAAATTAACAATGCATCTGACGCCACAACAGTACCACAATAATTCGTATAAAAGTACATAATTATTCTACTGCCTAAGAGTCTAGATATGGCAAAACATCACCATGTAAGCGAAGTGTAAAAAACAACAAATACGCCCCTTTCCAAACCAATGCACTTATGCAGTATGCAAGTGCAGCACGTTGTTCGGAACTATGCAGTATGCAACGCAGGGCTTTTGCATTCAATCTCCAACACCAAATAGCCCTGGGCATTTTCTATTTTTATTCATTCGTCACCGTAATTAAAAAGAAAATACCTTTTACAACATTTGTATATTTGTAGAGCTGCCCATTGAGTTGATGTCGCGGTTGATTTAGTATTCGATTTAAATTCGACTCCATTTTAACTTTACGGGACTTGCTTTTGGGTTTGGAGAGACGGAAAAATTTCCGTATGCGCCAAATGTTTTTCGTATTTTTGTACAACACCAGGAAAATAAAAAGAAAACACCTTCCAGACGGGACGGGAGCACAATAAAAATGCGAGAACAAAAAATCACTGACAGGACAGTAGCTGACAGCTCACAGCTTGTCATGAGCTTATGTCAAAATGCTGCACAGTAATCCGGTAGGTGGCAATAGTGGCGTATTAATCAATTTAAGGGTGCGGTCGCGACAATCCAGAATTCAATTTTTGGAAAGAACAAATTTCAAGATTACCAAGCCAAAATAAAAAAACGATGCACTGATTCCTAGAATCATAAATAGAATAGGTACCCTTATAACAACTTGAGGTTGTCTCGGAGGTACCAAAGAACCTTATTATGACGATAATGGAATAGCTAGCAGCAGATCACAGCGAATAAGAGTTATTTAGGAGCACTTTACAGGGTATAAAGGTTAAATAATAGTCGAATGATAACATTTGGCGCCGTCTAAGAACATTAGGCTATCAGCTCTCGTAAGAAGAATTTTCTTGTTCTTCTTATCGACGCTAGCGACACTTATCTTACCGTCCGCCATATATAGCGGACACATAGCGGAAAATATCGGAAACACCCCCTATGAGAACGGATAGCAGAACAAACGGCTTGTTCTCGCTATTTGATCTCAGAAGGGGAACTTTTGTATTTCCGATATTTTCCGCTATGTATCCGCTATATGGCGGACGGTAAGATAAGTGTCGCCAGTGTCGATAAGAAGAACAAGAAAATTCTTCTTCCGAGAGCCACAGCCAACAGCCACGACATTCCAGAAGTTTCCCGAAAGTGAGTCACCGAAGTTTCCGGAACAATGGAAACGAGTATATAAGGGCGTCGACTAGTGTCGACGAGTCAAATACTTCTTTGTAGTCTTTATTGAATGACATAAACACACTCTAAATCAACACACACACATGCATATATTCTTCTATCCATAGCACAGTCGGTGTCATTCATGTGATCATCCAATAAATTGTTCAGCGTAGTTTTATAGAAGGATGGACTTTATGATTTTTTAAAGAATGGAACATTACGCTATCAGCTTCGCAAGAAGAATTTTCTTGTTCTTGTTATCGACACTAGCGACACTTATCTTACCGTCCGCCATATAGCGGAAAATATCGGAAACACAAAAGTTCCCTCTATTAAAGCGGATAGCAGAACATGCCTATGTCCGCTATATGGAGGACGGTAAGATAAGTGTCGCTAGTGTCGATAACAAGAACAAGAAAATTCTTCTTGCGAAGCTGATAGAGTAAGAACTGACTTTAAGAACGTTTAGAGCAATTGTCCCAATAGATGAGCTTGATGTGATGACTTTCAGTAGCCTGGACTTGCTCGGGACTGGCTTTCCGATACGATGAATTTTGATGCTCGTTGAATCGACTTCAACATCCGGTGCAACCTTGGATATGATCTCCAAGACTTTTTGTTTATCATCAGTAGATTCTTCTTCAGGCACCCCATGTAGTATGATATTTGATGCCCGTTTCCTACGGTCTTCCAACTCCGACACAACATCTTCAACGTTAAATGCCGTTTGAGATGCGGCTTTCAACGTATTTACCTCATTTTTCAGGACAGCTAGTTCCGATTTCAATTCAATGAAGTTGTTATTAAGATTCATGATCAAACGATCTTATATACGAGTGAAATTTAGATAAATTTCGCATTGGGAAGTTCTGGAAAGTAAACTTACGCGATTGTAGTGAACTGGTATGGACAGATTCGGTACGCGGAACTGCGTGTATCGAGCGCATTCGGGAATATTCGAGAACTCTACGAGAATTGTCGGTATAGTTCGCGACGGGAAAGTTCTGGAAAGTGAACTAACGAACTTCGGGTCGGACTATTGTGGACAGAAAAAAACTTCTCGAAAGTGAATTAGTGCCGTAAGGTGTAGAATTCGAAAAAAATCTAGAAAGTTGCGTAAAAGTGAACTGTGGACAGTTTTTAGTCGAGAAACAATATGCCACGTAATATCTCGCAATTAACAATGGGCGATTTGAAACTGAGCTGGCAAAACGGAATCTTTCGACTTTAGGAAACAAAAGCGCGTTGCTTGCTCGGCTGATGGACGCACTGAGAGATCCCGACATGGTGGAATTTCGGGAAGAGCAAGACCCTAGTGAGGCAAGTGCAGAAAAAGCCACAGACCCATTGATGCAGTTGCTGAGAGGTAGGACGGAGCTGAACCAGCGAGCAGCAGAACAAAATGAACGGTCGGTGAAGTCTGAGGAGGCACTCATCGCATTAAGTGAACGAACAGCCAAGTCTGAGGAGTCAATAATCAAAATGGAGGAATCCATAAAGTCCGAACTGAAAGAACAATTGCAAGTTTGGAAAGGTCGATAGCGACCAAGCAGGAAGAAGCGTCCATCCTCGAACAACAATTTGAAAAACAGCAAACGGAAGTTCTGAAAATAATCGATGAGAAGTCTCGAGAAAGTTCCGAGAAAATTAACACGGTGGTTGAAGAGATGCATAAGTTCAAGAGTGACCTGTTCGAAGAAGTCCAGATGTTAAAGAACGATCTGGAACGTTTAAAAACAACGCATACAACCAACAACCGCAGAGTGCAGTAGTAGTTGAAGATTTCCAGAAGTCAACATCGGAAACAAGTGGAATAATAAAAACTGACTCGACGATTAAAAGTCTAAAAGGGCCAACTTTCCATGGACAAATGTCTTGGAACATCTACAAGACACAATTTGAGGCTGCTGCGGCGGTAAATGGTTGGTCGGACAGCGAGTGCGCTACGGCTGTGGTTCTGGCGTTGAGAGGACCGGCTGCTGAAATCCTGTAATCGATTCCTGCTCAACTGCAAACGTCTTACGTGGAGCTTGTGAAGGCGATGTGCGATACGGTGACGAGCACATGAAACAAATTTATCGATCACATCTTCGTAACCGGACCTAGAAGCCACGAGAAACATTGAACGGCATGCTCTTTTGTCATACCTGACCTCGGAGCCAGAACATCGGATCGAAATAGCAGTCGATGTGTTCACTACAGCTCTCCTGGATCGTGAACTTCAACAGGCGTTACAAGTAGCTGATAAGCGGACGATCAAGAAAGCCCTTGCATAAGCCTAAGATTTGAAGCTGCGAAGCAAGCCGCCCGTAACTGTGTGCGAGTTCGAGAGGTAGTGGAGGATTGTGTCTGCCAGCGAATGGATGCATCAAGGCAAGATACCAACAGTTCAATTCGATGCTGGAACTGCGGCGAACAGGGTCATGTGCAGAGGAATTGTCAACGGCCGAGAAAGACTCAAACATTCTGTAAACGGTGTGCCTAACAAGCAAGACAAGCGAGTCGACAAAGCACGAATCAATCCGCTCCCGCTGCTGGGAGGCGGAAAACATGTAAAAGCCAATCTCAAGGGGCAGAGGTTGGCTTGAGGAAATGGTGCCCCCAGATCTACCATCGCCGTTTCACGTGTTCACCGAGGCGATAAGATCTTTTAACTAGTCGGCTGGATTGGAGACAAGCAGTGTATCATCACCATCGATACTGGCGCAACAAAATCAATTTTAAGACCGGACATCGTGAAAGGAATGAAACTTGTGAACGATAGAAAATTCTTGCTTCAAACAGCGACCGGAGGAGAAATGGGTATACATGGCGAGGTTACCAAACGAATACGACGGAGAGATGTTACGTTCAGCCACATGTTTTTAGTTGCCGATATCACCGACGAATGCATCCTGGGAATGGACTTCCTGAAGACAAACGGATTCATGTTGGACTTGGGACGAAGGATAATGAGATGGCGCAACATCGAGATTGTCGCAGAAGTACCACGAATGGAAACACCGGTCCTCCGATTATTGGTAGCGGAGGATATGGAGACCGAAGAGTTCGGAGTGGGTAATGCGAGCGAGATTGGATGGAAGTCCTGAAGGAACTCATTTCTATGTTGTGGAGCCAACGAACCAGCCAACCAGCGCTCAAGAAGTTGATGGTAGGGCGATGTTTGGTGAGAATTGATGAGAACCAGCATGTGCCGATAAGGATTATGAATGTTTCGGAAGATGTGAAGGTGAAAGAAGGGGCGATATTAGGGAACTGTCAACCAGTTTTATCAGTAATAGCGATAGATGTCCCGAACGAATCTCAGTCCCCTGAAATCGGAAAAAGCGGAATTCGTGCCGACACAATTATAAAGAACAAAATGCTGTCACCAGAACAACAATCGCTCGCTTTGCAATTGATCAACGAATGTAAAGATATTTTCTCGACGAACGACGAAGTGCAAGGCCGAACTAATACGCACCGCATTGATACCCAAGGCGAAAAGCCCATCAGACAGGCTATGTACCCAGGCGACTACCGCTTGCCAAACGCGATGAAGCAAATTATCCAAGATATGGGAAAACAAGGTGTGATCGAACCGTCAAATAGTCCGTGGACATCACCTGTAGTCCTTGTTAAGAAGAACGACGGCAGTACACGATTTTGTGTTGACTACAGGCAGCTCAACAACGTGACGAAAGGATATCCACCACCCCGGATCGACGACATCATGGACACATTGGCAGAAGCAAAATTGAAAAGTGGTTATTGGCAAGTGGAAATCGAAAAGAGCGATCGAGAGAAAACGGCGTTTTCTATTGGATCCGGTTTATGGCAATTTGTAGTGATGCCGCTTGGATTGTGCAATACGCCGGCTACATTTGAGCGCCTGATGGAGTATGTGCTGCGTGGACTAACCTGGAAGACCTGTCTCGTATATTTGGACGATATAATAGTGATCGGAAGGAGCTTCGAAGAACATCTGCGCAATGTGAAGGAAGTCTTAGCGAGGCTACGTCCATCCAACTTGAAGCTAAGTCCAAAGAAATGTACGTTCTTCAGTAACAAAGTTTGCTATTTGGGAAACATCGTTTCTGCGGAAGGAATACGAACTGATCCGGACAAAACGGAAGCAATGAGAAAATGGCCACCAGTTCCGAAAGATAAACATGCGCAGTTTTCTGGGTTTGGCTACCTACTACCGGCGATTTGTCAAGGATTCGCGAAAATTGCAAAGTGCCTTCACTCTTTGGTTGAAAAGAATCGTTCGTTCATATGTAGTCAAGAATGTCAAAACGCATTTGAGGCATTGAAGGCAGACAACATTGACCGCGAAGAGAAAGTTGTGTCCTACTTAAGTCGCGTGTTGTCGAAAAGTGAGCGAAACTACTGCGTGACAAGAAGAGATTTGTAGAGCTAACAGTTATCGAGGCGACGAAACACTTCCACAAATACCTTCTTGGCCAGAAATATACAGGGTGTCCGGAAACTGCCGCATAAATGCACCGGATTATAATTCCTCAGTTGATTTCCAGCAAAAAAGTTGTACGGAACATACCCCCTCAGCTTAACCCCTTAGATTAGATTAGATTAGATTTGACATGGGCTGTGGCTACATGGTAGCCCTGGGCACTGCGACCGTTGGTCTATTGTGCCATTGCCCGAACTCATCTAGCCGACTTCTTTCGATAAACCGATTAAGCTGGCCCATGTTCAAGGAGGCGATATCCTCCTCTAAAGGGAACATAATGCCGAAGCATTCCAAGTGGCGCATTGCTAGCCTCTCACATTCACAAAGAATGTGCGCAGCCGTTTCGTCGTCAGCCTCGCAGAAGCGACAGCTCGCGTCGGTAACAGACGGCAGTGCCAGGTGAGGAGCCCGCAAATTATCCTTACCCTGTTTCTACTCGTGTTTATTAAACTTAGGGTACGTTTAGGTGAGTAGTTGGCAACGAAAATTTTTGACTGTCGAAGCCCGGGAAGAGTTTCCCAGTGAGAGATGGCTTTGGCTTTTTCCCACTCACTTATTACATTTCTGTATGTACAGAGTGGTATCCCACAGTAGGGGTCCTGGCCCAATGAGGGGAGTGGCGGATGCTCTCCTTGCAAGCTCATCGGCCTGCTCATTGCCTTCGACACACGAATGCCCAGGTACCCAGAAAAGGGTAAGACTCTTACAAGAGCCTACCTGTTGGAGGATTTCCTGACAACCCCATACGAGCTTCGAAGTGACAGTGAAGCTCGTCAGCGCTTTCATTGCCTCTTGGCTGTCAGTAAATATTGCTATTTTCTTGTTTATGTAGCACTTTTCAATGCATTTTCTTGCGCACAGCTCGATTGCGTGTACTTCTGCCTGAAACACGGTCGGTCGGCATCCCATTGGAATAGAAAGACTAATACCTGGGCCGCTAATTCCTGCGCCAGAACCTGTATCTGTCTTTGATCCGTCCGTGTAAAATTTGATGGTACCGGGGTGGAGTGCTCTGAACTTTTCAGTCCAGTCCTCCCTCGCCCACGTCACTGAGTCGAATGTGCAGTCGAAACGTAACGTTTTAACCACATAGTCTGATGGCATACTAAGTAGGTTGTTATTACTTATTCATCCTAGCTGCACCGAGTTCAGTGGGCATGCCGTATCACATGCCTTAAGCCTGATAACGGCCAGTCTTGCCACTGCCTCGATGTGTATGTGTAGTGGTGGGCGGTAGGGCTGGTGATGAAGGCTCCAAGGACGGCTAGACAGGCCAGCCTCTGAACTTTGTCCAGATTCAGCCTACCATCAGTAGTGGGTGCCCTTCTCCACCATACCACCGCCCCGTATTCCATAATTGGTCTAACAATTGTCTTGTAGATCCACAGAATTATATCAGGTTTGATACCCCATGCTTTTCCCGCATAGCTTCTGCAGATCCATAAAGCCTTGGATGGATGGATGGATGGATATGGCGCTGAGATAGGTTGGGCTGGTTGCGCCCAATACTGCAGCCTGCTGGCTTATTGTATATCCCATCTAAGCGATAACGTTTCAGGTTAAGAGCTCTGTCCTTCGTATAAGGCTTAGAAGAAAGCTAACCAGGTTTACTTTGGGTGCACCCATTGTGGTAGTTTGAGCCCCAAAGAAATTTTGTCTCCAGCTCATAAGAGCGGGGCATTCGAAGATAACGTGCGAGGCTGATTCCTCGTCTTCGTTGCAGAGGCGGCATAATGGGTCTTGTGAGTAGATCCCAATTGTATGCAGATGTTTTCGTAGGGTACAATGACCGGTTATAAGGCCTGTCACTGCCCTGAGGTTCGTTTTACTTAGACTGAGGGCTTCGGTGCAGTTGGTTTGCCAGTTAGATTCCAGCATACGCTTGCTGTGCCTGAGCCCTTCAGCTAGTCTCCATCGATTTTGGAATTTATCCTCGGTCCATCGTCTAGCAACGGTTCTGGCAGTAGATTTACTGATTCCGATTGCAGGTTCAGGACCAGTTAAGGGTAGTTCGGAACCCTCTCTTGCAAGGGCGTCCGCTTTCTCATTTCCTTCGATCCCCTTATGTCCTTTCACCCATTTTAGAGTTACTTTGTTTCGGGTAGCTAGGTTTTTGAGATTTTGTTGACATTCCCAAACCAATTTAGAGGTTGTTTTGGGATTTGCAATGGCTTTTATAGCAGCTTGACTATCGGAGAGAATAAATATGGTTTTATTGGTATATCCCTTTCGAGTACTCTCCCCCGCTGCAAGGTTTATGGCTATAAGTTCTGCCTGGAACACAGTTGTATATTGACCTAGGGGTTTGGAGATACAATAGTTGTTGGTTTTAGTATAAACTCCTGCCCCTGTTCCTTCGTCTGTCTTCGACCCATCCGTGTACCACACGATGTGATTTGATAGATGGTTGTCGTTCCATTTACTCCAGTCTTCCCTAACCGTTGAGGTTTGGATATTGGAGTCGAAGGTGTACATGGCCGGGGTATAATCGCTGCCCATATCTAGGATTGGGTTTGCAATAGTTTCTGTAATCGAACAGTGTCCTGTCCTTTGTGGTGTCCACATGTTCGATGATTGGAGTCTGTACGCTGCAAGTCTTGCCTCTTCTGTGATTGTGAGGTCCAGTGGTGGCAGGTCTAGTAGTTTCTCTAGAGTTAAAGTTGGTGCACTGCGCATGGCGCCGGTTATGCTTGCGCAGGCCAGTCTCTGTACTGATCCCAACTTCGCTGCTGCTGTTTTTTGCTTGATTTTGGTCCACCAGACTATCGAGCCATAGGTCAGACGGGGTTTGACTACAGCTTCGTATATCCAGTGTATCATTCGTGGTTTTAACCCCCACGTTTTCCCTATTGCTCTTTTTGTCGCATATAGGGTCTGTTTGCCTTTGGCAATTGTGTTTTGCAGCTGCTTGTTCCACGTGAGTTTGTTATCCAGGGTGATTCCCAGATATTTTAACTCCGTGGTAAACTGCAGTTGTTGGTTGAATAATGTTGGAGCACTGAGCTCTTCCAAGTTGTGTTTGTGACTGAAGGCTATTAGTGTTGTTTTGGCGGGATTGACCGATAGGCCTACCCTCCTACACCAATCCTCCACTTGGGTCAGAGCTTGTTGCATGAGTTCAGAAAGAACTCCTGGAAATTTTCCCCTTATCAGGATACTGATGTCGTCGGCGTATCCTAGGGTATAGAAGCCAGTGTTGTTTAGCTGGACCAGTAGGCTGTCCACTACAAAGTTCCACAGGAGGGGTGAGAGTATACCCCCCTGTGGGCATCCTTTGAGGACAGCTGTATACATGGTTTCGCCGAATAATTTTGCATGTACTTGTCGTCCTTGAAGCATCGATTTTATCCACCGACATAGGGTGTTTTGAACTCCATGACTAGAGGCGCCGTGTACAAGAGATTCAAAGGAAGTATTGTCGAAGGCCCCCTCTATATCTAGGGAGGCCGCGAGCCCTATTTCTTTGATTTCTAGTGTGGTCTCAATCTTCCCAACTAAATGGTGTAGTACTGATTCACATGATTTCCCCGTCTGATAGGCATGTTGGTTTTGGTGTAACGGGAAATGCGTCAGACACCTGTCCCTGATATGTTTATCGACGAGCTTTTCCAATGACTTAAGAAGGAAGGAGGTTAGACTTATTGGTCTATACGATTTCGCTAGGGTTTGGTCACGCCCTGGCTTTGCCAGAAATGCTACGTTTACCTGCTTCCAAGTGATTGGAATGTATCCTAAGGCTATGCTGGCTCTAAATAGTCTTAGTACAAGCGGAACCAGAGTCGTAAGACCCTGCTGAAGCAGGGCTGGGTAGACGCCGTCTGGTCCTGGTGATTTGTAGGGTTCGAAAGAGTTGATCGCCCATTCCACCCTATTATATGTTACTATTTGGTTCGCAATCCGCCAGTCGTCTTTGTTAGCCCTGAGAAAAAGGGAGTTGTCATCCAACTGGTCTGTGCGTTCCGAAGTTATGGTCGATCCAGGAAAGTGAGACCCTAGAAGGACTTCCAGTGTCTCCTTACCTGTTTTTGTTTGGTTTCCATCGGAGTTTTTAAGTGTCCCGATAGGGTTTGTTGGATCCTTGGCTAGAATCTTCTGGAGTCTCGCTCCTTCATGCGAGTTTTCTATTTCTTCGCAGAACTTCCTCCAGGATTCCCTCTTGGCTTTCCTGATTTCTTTGCTATACTGGGTTAGGGTGCTGCGGTATGTATCCCATTCCCCAGTTCTTTTCGCTACGTTGAAGAGCTTACGTGTCTTCTTACGCAGGGTATTTAGGTTTGAGTTCCACCATTTGCATTTCGCATTGGTATGTCGTCTCGTTAACCTGCAACTCTCTTCGAAGGAGGTCTTTATTGCGGCTTGCAGTTGATCCGCTGCAGCCTCCATGCAAAGTGTAGTACTAATGTGTCTGGGAATTTCATTCAGATGGACGGCCAGGCGCTCTCTGTAGAGGTCCCAGTTTGTTTTTCTCGGATTACGATACAATTCAGTTGGCTTATCTACTTTGTCGATTTCCATACTTATGTATCTGTGATCCGATAGCGAAGGTTCGGGTAAAACACGCCAATGGCGGATGTTAGGAGATACGTTGAAGGTGGCTAAAGTTATATCAATGACCTCTCTTCGACGTGTTGTTACAAAAGTGGGCTCAGTACCCTTATTCAGAATTTCAAAGTTTTCTTTGATTATAAAATCATAAAGATACTCACCCCTTTTGTTTGTGTCAGAGCTTCCCCACTCTGTATGGTGGGCGTTTGCGTCCGCTCCGATGATGAGCTGCGGTGTTTGTGGTCCGCTACTTATTAACAGTTCCTCCAGCTCTTGAGGTGGTGGAGGCGTCTGTGAATCGTATGGGAAGTAGGCGGCAGCGAGGATGAGCTCCCGATTCCTACTCCCATTTATCTTCACCGCTACTAGGTCCCTGGAAATGTGGTTGTATAGTGGCAGTATGTTAACGTTAGGCTTAGTATAGATGCAGGTCCTGGCGTTGCCAGAAGCTATATCGTATATTAACTTACCTCCGGTGGTTCCTAAGCCGGCTACTTTGCCATTAAACAGCCAGGGTTCTTGGATAAGGACTATATCCAGACCCTCGACTGCGATGAGGCGGCTTAGTGCTGCGGTTGCAGCTTTATTGTGCTGAAGGTTGATTTGGACCACCTTCAGCATCATGAGGCCGCTTAGAAATTGCCTTAAAGGTTATCTGGTTTAGGCCAAAGTAACCTATGTGGTCTCTGGCCTCCAGCGCCTTCCAGCTAGTTTCGTCGATCCAGGCGACCAGATTCAGTCCGGTTTTATCTTTCGTGGATGCGACGACATTCCATTCCTCTGTGTTCAGCCCCTGGTTTTGGGTCTTGAGGAGCGTCAGGATCTGCTTCGGATCCTCCGTACCAACTATGTCCGTGTTGGGAATCCGAAACATAATTTTGCTGGTCTTGACCACTTCCCTCGCATCGCCCACGCGAAGGATTGCTCCCTCCCATGGGTTTATGAAAGGTATTGTGACCTTTAACCAGTGCTTAGCTTCCTGATTTGCACAGGTTACGTAAAGGACGCCCTTGTCCGGGTAGCTATTGGTGAACAGTGGGGCCTTGGATGGCTCACATTTGAAGACTTCTGTCACGATAGCCCGCTGAATTTCCTTTGCCTGTTCAGTAGTTAGTTTTTCAGCTGGGTAACTGTTCAGGACCACAGCCATTTTGAGGGAGCAGAGGGCTTCCTTGAAAGTACTCCCTGGTACTGCTCCTGATGGACCGGGTTTTGTCGACGGAGTTTCTCTACGCCCGGTGTTTGGTCGTTTTTTCTCTGCTCCTTCTGCGGGAGATTGAGATTCTGACCTAGTTCTCTTGGGGGGGTTATTTTTGGGCCCCGCTGGCAGGTCTTGGGATTTTCCGTGGGACCGCTTTTGTCGCGGCCTTATGGGTTCACCCCTTTCCCTCGCTTTTTCAATGGCGATCTTCCGTCGCTGGGCTCCAGAAAGTGTCGGTTTTCTGTTTTTGAGGGTTAGTTGGCCCATCTTAGTAGTCGTATTTGCCACATCGGACCTCTCTGGTCTTGTGCAGGATGCACTTCCCTGAGAGGATGTGTTCAAGGGTTGGGACATACCTTCCTTGCCTTCCGCTGATTGGCTTATGGATGAACCATTTCCTTCAGCTTGGGCGGGTTGGTTTTGTTCTACCCTCTGTGTGTGTTCGGTTGTTTGTGTTGTTGTTTTTGTTTTTTCGGTGTCCATTTTTGGTCCCACGAGTATGGCGGTAAAAAGAGGTACACGTGCTCAGTGACCCCTTAAGCACGCAAGGCTGGTTATTCTGAGGTTTCGCCCGGTTCCTCAGTAGCTCCGTTTGTGACACCATTTGTCCCTGGTGCCATTCACCCATCGGCACGGATCGCGTTACACCTTAGGTTTAGGATTTGGAAGATGTTAGTTGGCTGTGTGTCGAAGTTCAGTTCTGTCATTTGTAAGTATACTGTCCTAGTGTTGTCCTGTGTTCCGTCAGTATGCAGCGCTAAGCCCCCGCACCGCGTCAAGGTCCCTTCCACGCGGGGGTCCATAAAGCCTTAGTTGCTTTCTCTGTTACCAGCCTGAGATGCTCTTTCCAGAGTAATTTCCTGTCCAGAGTGACCCCCAGATACTTGACAGTTTCTGGCATGGTCAGCTGTGAATTATACATTACATACAAGGACATTTCAGAGCTCTTAGTGTCGCCCTCCTACTGAATGGCATCACTGCGGCTTTTTTCGGATTGACACGTAGCCCGTTAACAGGGCACCAATCCTGTACCATTTGCAGAGCGTTCTGTAAAACATCCGGTAGGACCTCCTCGAATTTGCATTTAACCGTGATGACCAGATCGTCCGCATACCCCTGGGTGGAGAACCTAGCTGAGTTAAGTTTCCACATCAATCCATAGTACACCTCCTTGGGGGCAGCCACGTGTGGCTTGGGCAGTGAGAGTGGTATTGCCTATGCTGGTATATATTGTTCTGGACGACAGCATGCGTTGCACCCACATTATGGTGGTATTGTCGGCCCCTTTGGATCTTAATGCCGCTCCTATGGAATCAAATGACGTATTATCAAAGGCGCCTTCTATGTCTAGAAATGCACTTAGTGCCATTTATTTATTGGACATGGCCACCTCGATCTCTTCCAGTAAACTTTGTAGCGCCGATTCCGTCGATTTGCCCGGTTGATAGGCATATTGTTTTGGGTGCAACGGCCGCGTCTTCAGGAGTGTGCTCCTAATGTGAGCGTCCAGTACCTTTTCCATAATTTTCATTAGAAAAGACGTTAGGCTAATGGGGCGATACGACTTGGGGTCGTCCGCCGGTCTTTTACCCACTTTCGGGATAAAGACTACCCTCACTGATCTCCAGGCTGTTGGGATATATCCCAAAGCAAAGCTACTTCTATAGATGCTAAACATGAAGGGAATCAGCTCCTTTTGCCCTCTTTGCTTAACCCCTTAGATGCCACAGGCATTTAAAGATTTTTGAAAAAATCATTTTCTTGCACAACTTAAAGCCTAATATCTCCAAAGCTAGACCAGCTAGAATAGTAAAGTAAAATGATTATTACAGCCAACAAATTTACCTATAAAATAAAACTAATCACACTAAAATCGAATAAGAGGTTTGGTTTTTACAGAGCTTCAAAGTCAAATTTGCGTGATTTGACCCAAAAACAATATTTTTTTTCCATATCAATTTTCTCCAACTTCTACCAAGGTGATGTGCTTGTACGATTCTTTTAAAAATTGGCGCATAGTCTTACAATCATATCTTTCTTACATCATTTTATTCTAGAATAGATTTTTCCAATTGCAGATCTTTAGGGGCAGTGTGAATTGAATTCGAGCTCAAATTAACCCTAGTTTTCTACACTTAACGTATAAAAACTGTTAGAAGTAATGGAGCTAGATTAAAATGATGTAAGAAAGATATGATTGTAAGACTATGCGCCAATTTTTAACAGAATCGTACAAGCACCTCACCTTGGTAGAAGTTGGAGAAAATTCAGATGGAAAAAAAAATTGTTTTTGGGTCAAATCACGCAAATTTGACTTTGAAGCTCTGCAAAAACGAAACCTTTATCCGATTTTAGTGTGGTTAGTTTTATTTTATAGGTAAATTTGTTGGCTGTAATAATCATTTTATTTCAATATTCTAGCTAGTCTAGCTTTGGTGATATTAGGCTTTAAGTTGTGCAAGAAAATTAACTTTTCACAAATCGTTAAATGCCTGTTGCAGCTAAAGGGTTAAGCTGAGGGCGTATGTTCCGTACAACTTTTTTGCTGGAAATCACATGAGGAATCACAATCCGGTGCGTTTATGCGGCAGTTTCCGGACACCCTGTATACTGCGAACGGATCATGCTGCGTTGAGGTGGCTGTTGAGCTTCAGAAATTTGGAAGGACAAGTTGCCAGATGGATCGAACGGTTGCAGACATATGAATTCGATACGGTCCATAGAAGTGGAAAAGTGCACAGTAATGCTGATGCGCTCTCGCGCCGTCCATGCCCCCTTGGATGCAAACACTACGCTCGAGTGGAAGAGAAGGAAACCGAAAATATACGAAGGCTGACATTGTTGCCTATGGAAGGTTGGAATCCGGAGGAAATACGCAAAGCCCAGCTGAATGACGAGGATATAGGTTCGATTTTGGTGTGGAAGGAGTCCGGAGAAAGGCCCAGTGGGAACAAGGTGTCAATCTTTGGGTCAACCACGAAAAGCTATTGGGCTAAGTGGAGCTCTCTTCACGTTGAGGATGGCATGCTGAAACGGAAATGGGAATCAGCGGACTGAACGTCGAGTATAATGCAGCTGATACTTCCACGGAGCAAGGTCGGCGAAGTGCTGCGAGAGATGCACGAAGGAGCATCGGGAGTACATCTTAGCGTCAACAAAACCTTGGCGAAAGTGCGTGAACGATTCTACTGGGTACATGGTCGAGGTGACGTTGAAGAGTGGTGTCGCAGGTGTACGAGTTGTGCAGCGGTTAAGGGACCAGCGAGAAAGCTGAAAGGAGCTATTAAGACATATGTCGTCGGTGTGCCGTTTGAAACAGTCGCTGTGGATATTGTGGAACTATTTCTAGAAACCGATCGTGGAAACCGGTACACGTTGGTAGTGGCTGACTATTTTACCAAGTGATCGGAAGTATACGCAATACCCAGCCAGGAAGCAACAACGGTGGCAGAACAGCTCGTCAAAAATTGGGCATGTCGATATGGAGTACCATGTGAGCTACATACTGATCAAGGGCGAAACTTCGAGTCAGGAGTGTTCAGCGAGATGTGTCGGTTATTGGCAATACGGAAAATTATAGGGACTACGCCTCTACGCCCTCAGTCCGATGGAATGGTCAAGCGTTTCAACGAGACATTGACGAGCACTTAACCAAATTTGTGCCGAATAATCCGCGAACATTGGACCAACACATAACAACTATTTACTATTCCTGATGGAGCCGAACACGCATCAACAGGATGAAACACCATCGATAATCCTGTTCGGAATGACAATACGGTTACCCACGATTGTGAAATTCGGAATAGCTCCAGCGGAACAGTCGACATCAGCTCCTGAGTATATGTACGACCTGAGGCAACGTTTGGGCAATGTGCATAAGTTGGTGCGGGCACGATTACGATTAAATGCAGAACGTATGAAAACAAGATACGGCTTAAGAGCTAACACTGTGGGATTCAACGAAGGAGATCCCGTTTGGTTAGTAAAGTAATTAGTGAAATTGTAAACCGTGTGTATATCCGTGTGTGTTGTAATAAATAGTGTTACAGTGAAGCGAGTGTTATTCATTATTATGTACGCGAAAATCTGTCGAACCCACTGGAACGTCTAGGAAGACGAGAAATATTAATATACAGGGTGTCCCGCAACTGGTTAGCCATAGACCAATGGTACAATGGACTCTACAGGATGTTTTAGGAAAAATGTCGCCAAAATTATTTCTCTAGCTTTTACCGTTAAGGAGTAATTGCCTTTTTTGTGATTCTTGTCAAAAAATACGACTTTTCCGAAAAGCTCATATTTTCTAGCTCCCACTTTAGCCAAATCAATGTTTTTCATATTCATCTGAAAGTACACAAAATTTCCAATAAAAGGACATATCGAACGTTTCGAACGTTCTTCCGAGATACGACGTTTTGAATTTTGCAGAAATGTCAAGTTCAACTTTTAATGTCAAAATTAAACCCGAATTTCGTAACGGTACATTGTAGTGTCAAATCTGCAAATTTGACAAAAGTTGGCCTAATATATTAGCTTTCGAACGGCATATAAGAATAAAGCACAGAGTCATCCGGTTTCTGAATATTATGTGCAAAAAGTAAAAAAAAACATAGTCCGTAAGTGGAAAAAATCTTGCTTTCACGTGAGAATGAAATTGACACTCTCAGACATGAACGAAGTGGTTTTAATAGTAGTTACGTTTTATTATTATGGTAAGCAAAAGTGAACAAAATTGAAATGAAAATGAAAATTGAAAATGAAATTCAATCAATCAATTCCATACAATATTACGAGTAATTTTCAACTAATCAATTCGGCTTGAAAATATTAGGATGGTGTGGTTATTCATCAAATTTACCCTTCAGATATTGTTCAAAATGAGTTCCATCGTGCCGGACGGGGACGCATAATTGACATCTTTTAGACGTTGATGTAACTGCTGCAAGGATTTGTTGGTGGTTCATTTTCAAATTATTACACGCCGATTGAATTTGTTTTATTAGTTGCTCTCGAGACAAAATCGGTTGGGTGTAAACTTCGCTTTTGATTTTCCCCATACATAAAAATCTAGAGGTGTTAAGTCTGGACTCCTTGGTGGCCATGCGACTGGTCCGAATCTTCCTATCCATTTTTCTCCAAATTCTGTATATAAAAAGTCCGTAATTACCCTCCCATTGTGAGCTGGGCAACCATCCATCTACCACCAAATATTGATCTGTTGGGCAATAGGTAAATTTTCCAAAATCGAAGATACTATTTGGTCCTCTAAAATATGGAGAAATGCAGCAGAATTCAACCGATGCGGGAGAAACCCAGGGACGTAGCTAAGGGGGGTATGGGGGGGGTGTCTCACCCCCCTAACATTTTCAATTTTCATCCGCAGTCGGCAAATTTGACCCCAGTGGGAATATGTAGGATTGCGATTTTCGGCATTAATAAATTTACAAAAGAATACCTGTCGATGTTTAAGGATATAAACATTTGAAAGTTACAATACTAAAAGAGTGTAAGTACCTTATTTACAGAGGTATTCGGCATGAAAACATAAAACTCATGTTTAAATTGAAAAATTTGACTGAAAATTTGGAAGTGAAACTCATTCGCAGTACAATAAAGTCTTTTAAAGACATTAACAACGACAGCGAAATCAATGCGTTAGTTCAAGGCTCCATGATTTTCGTAAAAAAATTAGATATTGACCCTGACTCTGGCCACAAAAAACAACACCGAACTCGTCGTGCTCCGAAAAAAATGTAGTCGAATCATCTCAAACTACAGCCGAATTAGACTTTGCAACATTTTACCGAAAAGAGTCCAAAATCCTTCTTGTCCACAGAAGAATTGTAAAAAACAGCTAAACTGCTCCAACCATTTCAAGACATATTTCAAATTTCGGCCGACAGGAATGCATTCAATCTGAAATTCAAATTCTTCTTGATAATTGCTTCGAGTGCCAAAATTTTAGGATGATAGCGAGAAAGGCTTTCAAACTAAGGACTGAAAGCTTACAAGGTTATTCAGCTTATTTTGACATGTCCAGTGACCTTAGCTTCGAGTGAGCGATCATTTAGTAAATTATGACTAATAATCAACAATTCGCTGCGGTACATTACGCTTTCAGGTCCCCAAGGGAAATTTTTGATGTTTCCAATATTTTCCGCCATAAAGCGGACACATAGCTTTATGGCGGACGGTGTCGCTAGTGTCGATAAGAAGAACAAGAAAAATTTCCCTTGGGGACCTAAAAGCGTAATATACCACTGCGGCATATGCCGCTAATATCGTTACGCTTTTATCTTTATGTAAAGTTCATTGCGATTTCGGGGCCCGCCGAACCAAGAGAAAAGCTCTCTCTGAAAAAAAACGCATTGCAGAAAACAAAGTTCATTCATCAAACCTACAACTAAAGAGGTTTTTCGGTGTTTGGCAAGCCATCATGGTCATGATTCAGCGAACTCTCTGCATTTAACAATGGGTACGGTTCCCATATGTTCCCACAACATGTTGTCCATTCTGATCCTCTAACTGCGATTTTACGAATAAGAAATGATCTCCGGAACTTTTCGTTTACATATTCCACACGTTGTGGGAACATATGCGACCGGTGCGTTTCAGAACCGCACCCAATTTCTCTATTCTTATTAACGGAAAACGTCAGAAAAAAAATTTGAGATGAAAAATTATCTCCAATAATTGACATTTTTGGACACAAATAAAAGTCCAAATTAGATCATTTCGCATTTATTCGCATAAATGAGCAATTTTTGCCGAAATTCGCATCTCGTTATTTCGTAAAAACGAAATTTCCGTACCTCTAATTATAATTCGTGAATTTTCAAAAAAGGAGTCGGCAAATTTTACTTTTCACCCCCCTAACAAATGCGTGCTCGGTACGTCCCTGGAGAAACCATACATATACGCTAAACTCATGCTGGTAGCGAGATGTCCATATAGCACGGGGGTTGTCAGAACTCCAAATTTGACTATTTCGGCTGTTGAAAACACCACTTCGAGTAAAAGTGGCCTCGTCCGTCCAAAGTATTTTATTCGGGAAATGGCGGTCGGCTGCTTTTTGCTGTAAAAACCACATAGAAAAGTTAATTCTTCTCTGATAATCTGCAGGAAGTAAATCTTGCACCTCCATTACATGATATATGGGTGCAGTTTAACAAATTTGTTTATACTTACCGTTATAATTAGTAAAGTAGCATCTACAACAGTAGCGAAAAGTATTTTTCCATAATGCATAACAACCAAGTCTATCTTCTTCCTTGCCTCGTTCTTTATACCGCTCCACGGTTTCGCGTTGCTCGACCTGCGGTGTAGGCACATCGCCCGTTTTGGCGATAATTTCTCAGCATATTTCTACAGGCAGCTCTATCTTGGATCGTGTCATCAGACCAATGCGTTGTTGTTGCTTTTTCATTTGACTTATCCAGGTGTTCTTCGGTCTGCCTCTGGCCTTGGGTCCATCAAGTGGAACTTCCATTGATATCGCTTTCTTTGCGGGGTTCTCAGGCGGACGCCTTTGAACATGGCAATACCAATCCATTTGTCGGTCTTCGAGCTTTTCGGTGATTGGTTGGTCTATGGACAAGCTGCCTCGGATGTAGCTACTCTTGATCTGGTCCCTTTTGGTTACACCAACTGACATGCGTAACATTTTCATTTCAGTCGCTGTCATTTCTTTCGCGTAACTTTCATACATGGTCCAGCATTCTGATCCATACATGAGTGCGGGACGTACAACCGTTTTGTACAACTTGCCATTTAGCTTCAGTGGCATTTTCTTATCGCAGAAAACTCCTGAGTTTTCTCGCCACGTCATCCACCCAACCTTTGTGCGGTGTTTGATGTCATCATCGCATGTAGCTCCGCTGTTCACCATCGAGCCAAGGTACTTGAACTTGGTACAAGACTTAAGCTGCTCTCCTTTGACGTACATATCTGGTATCGGTGCATCTGGGTCTGAGAATGGGCAGCATAAGAACTCAGTCTTTGTTATATGTACTTACCCTCAGTCCATGCTCCTCCAGAATGTCACACCATTTTGTAAGGGCAGCTTGCAAGGCAACGATGTTTGGGCTACTGAGGACTATATCATCGGCAAAAAGAAGAGATATTTCTAGGCCGTCGGATATACGTGTTAATAAGTAGCACATGATGATGTTGAAGAGCAACGGACTCAATACACTGCCCTGGTGTACTCCGACATTCACCGGAAATTCTTCTGATTCACCGGCTGTGCATCTAACCTTAGTCGTAGCTCCATCATACATGTCTCGTATCATCCTGACGTATGCCTCAGGGACATTAAGTGCTCTCAAGGCCAACCATATCAGATCACGAGGTACTCTATCGAATGCCTTTTCCAAATCGATGAACACAAAGTGCAAGTCCTTTCGTGCTGCTCTATACTTTTCCATTGCAATACGAATGCACTGAATCGCATCGACTGTAGATCGACCTTCAACAAAGCCGCATTGATTGTCATTCAACCGCACAATCTTTCTCAATCGGTTGCAGACAACTCGCTCGTAGATCTTCAGTGTATGAGGTGTTAACTTTATAGCCCTATAGTTGTTGAGTTTGCGTGAGTCTCCCTTGTTCTTATAGAAAGGAAGAAGAAAACTTTCGCTGAAAGCATCAGGCATCGGTTGCCCACCTTTGATTTTGTTGAAGAGGACTGTGAGCCAACTAAGCCCGACATTTTCCATTTTCAACCAAATTTCCGCGGGGATTTTTCCGCGTTTCATCTGATGCATTGCCTCCATCACCTCTTCCTCTGAGATATCTTCAATATTTGTGGTATTTGGCTCAACATCTTGAAAAGCTGCTCGAGGAAATTCTTCATTTAGAAGTTCGTCAAAATACTGTCGCATCCTGCTACAAATTGCCGTATCGTCAATCAGCAACATTCCTTGCGAGTCCTCCACGTACTTTGGCGCCTGTATTTCCCGAGCGTTCCTTCTCCTTTGGGCTGCGACCCTAAATATCCTGGCGTCGTGCTTAGGTCTCCCGCGCAAAGACGGTCCTTCGGTCGCAGTCTGAGTCTCTAATTCTTGGTAGAATTTCTCAGCTGCCTTCGCCTTTGCTTGGGATACCAAGCGCTTTACGTTCTTCCGGCATTGCATATAATTTTCGCGAAGTTGAACCCGTTCGGTTTCACTGCCTGACTCACATTTCGTCCATGCCTTAAATGCGTTCGATTTGGCTTGCACTGCTTCCTTAGTTTCGGTGTTCCACCACCATGTTTCTTTCTTCGTGTGGAGTGGACCTTTCGAAACTCCAAGTGCCTTTTCCGCCTCACCTACTGACATTTCAGCGAAGTTTTTCCACATTTGTGTTGGACTGTGCTCGGTGCAGTTGGTGTTGTTTTGAAACCACTCCGTCATTTTATCAATGAACGGAGTTACAACCAAGTCTATGCTTGATGTAAAAATTGTACTTCCTTTTCAAGATTGAAGTCGGTTTGGTACATTTGCAGACTATGGTTTTTTTTTTTCATTTATACGTATTATTCAGAAACTGGATGACTCTGTGCTTTATTCTTATATGCCGTTCGAAAGCTAAGATACTACGCCAACTTTTGGCAACTTTGCAGATTTGCCACTACAATGTACCGTTACGAAATTCGGGTTTAATTTTGACATTAAAAATTGAAATTGACATTTCTGCAAAATTCAAAACGTCGTATCTCATAAGATACGAAACCGTTCGAAACGTTCGATATGTTCTTTTATTGGAAATTTTGTGTACTTTCAGAAGAATATGGAAAACATTGATTTGGCTAAAGTGGAAGCTAGGAAATAGGAGTTTTTCGATGAAAGTCGTGTTTTTTTAAAAGAATCACAAAAAAGGCAACTACTCCTTAACGGTAAAAGCTAGAGAAATAATTTTGGCGACATTTTTCCTAAACCATCCTGTAGAGTCTACCATTGGTCTATGGCTAACCAGTTGCGGGACACCCTGTATAACAATACAAATAAAACAACAAGAGATTTCATTTTAAGACAAAACTAATGCAAATTTATTTCTAAAATTTTTCGTATATATACGTTTTTATATAATTATATCAAGGGGGAAAATCACAAAAAAACATTTCACTTAAAAAAGATCAAATAAAAATAATAAAATACATATATATTTATATAAAGTAAAAAATAAAATAATTCTCTCTAATATCCTATATATTCGTATGTAAGTTGTGTGTGTATATAAAAGTTACATATATTCCAAATAATAGTATAGAAAGAATAAAAAAGATTGCGCGTGACATGACAATGTCTTTCTTTACTCATCAATCATCATAACTCGTTTACGTAATTGTAATTAAATGATTACTCTTCGTAATAACAAAATGTACTTCTTTTTCCTACTTTTATTTCTAGCGCTTCATATTTCACTTGATTGCTACCGTTATTGCCCGAATAAACATAAATAAATGTTATATTGTAAATTTTATTCGATTCACTTCTTTTTTTCAGTTAAATATATTAGATTTGTATAATTTCGTATAAATATTTTTTTGTTTTATATAATTTGTTGGCTGTGTAGCGCGTATTGTTTTAGTTTTCCTCATTGTAAATTGTTGTAATTGGTTTTTCATAAATGTATAGTTGTCTCAAGCTTAGCTTTCGCGTTCGGTAGTCCAGCCACAGTTTTTTTTTCTATGCAGAAACAGATCAGATTTTCAATATTTTTTGCCATTGTGAATTGCGATACAACTGCCAGTTTTGCTTTCAATACTTTTCGAAACTTTATAAAATGTTCGTGAATCAAATACAGCAATGAAAATATTTTCTACATCTAACTACTGTTATCATCGGCGCTTATTCATTGTATATTAATTTTTGTTGTTTATTATTCGAGAAGGACTTTAGGAAAATTACTTGTCTTACTGTATAAATATTACATTTGCATAGCGTAGCTAACATTGTATGTAAATTGAATCGGTTTCCGTTTATTATCTAAATTTCTACTCTGCTTTTCAAATGCTACGCTTTTGAGTCTTTTGTTATGTGTGTGTCGGTCTATGAACCGTGAGTGCGTGTCTTGAATGTGTGCTCATTTTGTCGATCGATTCGAATATAATCTCACGAATTTTCACAAAGGAAAACAAAAACAAATTAAATTTCGTTTTACCAACTGCAATTATTCTAGTGTGTGTGTATGTGTGTCTATTTACATATTGTATGCAACATAGATTGGATCTAACTGATCGGCCAAGAAGCCATCACGTAAATGCATGCGTTGCTTTTCGCCACGGCTGTTGATTGGTACCACTCCTGTAAATAGCGAAACGCAAAATTTGGGTTAGTCGTTTTTAAAAGAGAGGAAATCGATTGTGAAATATACCTGGATCAACAACAACCACAACTCCGACTATAAGTTGATGCTCTTCAAGCACGGTATTCGTAACGAGTGGAACTAAATCCAGTGCTTCGGACTCGTTGCCATCCAATTCGACTACGACGACTAGTAAGTTTGTCCATGTAAAAACGGCACTGAAAAAAGATAAATTGAAGTATTCAATAATTGATTTGATGATCCTGAATTGAAATATTTTGAGCCACTTTTCCCGACGTGTTGTAAAAGGCGACTAAAAAACAAACGTAGTGAACTTGAAACCACACCCAGAATGGCTGGAGTCAGCATCCTGTTGAAAAAGGAAGCGCGCCGAATTCTTATAGATAGAAAGTTTATTTCCGATTGAGTAATAACTTCTGTCTGGCTGGTCTAGCGGTTAGTGCGCGCACCTTCGGTGCACATGGTCATGAGTTCGAATCTCACCGTGGATCATGGTGTTTTTCGAACTCACGAGCTTGTGACGGACTATGATCTACTCAGATGTTAAACGAGTACCCATTTATGGGGATAAATAACACTGCTGAGCGTGATGTTGATCTCATTACCTCAACAAAAAGCAGATAAGATCTTGGAAATAGGATGTCACTAACACATCCTGCGGCCTTAGTCCAATGCTGGATTGTCGCGCCTGTTATTTATTTTATTTTTAATAACTTCCAGATTCAAGTCCAGAAGCATCACTAAAATTCAGTGCTACGTCCCGATGGAGTCTGCCGATCAGCATGCTAAGGACGCCTTTTACCACCAGCTTGGCGACACTTTTGATAAAGCTGACAAAAAACTATTATGGGGGATCTCAACGCCAAAGTTGGGGCTTATGGGAAATCACGGTCTTGGAGTTGTTATTGTAGTAGCGGCGCAAGTAAGAGTGGGGGGAACTAGTGTCGTTATTCATATATGGTTGGTATCCTTTCCTCAAGTTCAAGACCTAAGAAGATTGCCACCTCAATAGGATTTTCCCAAAGCGCAATGGGTGTTAGGTGCGTTGGTGCGGCAGGGCAATTGAAAAGATGGTGCACTTCGTGCGGGCTGGCTCCACACGCTAGACAAATGTCTGCAATGGCATTATCGATGCGGGACCAAAATGAATACAGTCGGGAGCACCACCCAGAGAGAAGCGCCACCAGAGAAGCTGAGCCAAGGTGGTACGTGGTACGCTCTAGGTAGCTGTTGTTCATCATTAGAGCTATCAGGTGGTCGAGCGCGAAAGACACGGTTTTCGGATAGATCACTCGTGACTTTGTGTACCTCGCTGGTGTGCAATTGCTTTAGAATCGTCTTTTAAGTGTTGGTGTTATCGAGGGGAACTCTTTTGAATCTTTGGACTTCCCTTTCCTTGTCCCTTAACGTACGTCTAACATGACGTGGTGGTGGGGTTTTGTCCATAAGAACGAGATTCGGATGTTGACTACGATAACAACCAACAAGATATTGCTTAGCGAGGAGCTCATTGTGAGTTTTCAGATTAAGCAGCTTTGTCTTTTGGTGGAGGTGATCTTGTGATGTCATGCGTACACATCCGGTAATTGTACGCATAGCTAAATTCTGGCACGTTTGAATCCGTTTCCATTGGGTGTCGCAGATTATTTGTCCATATGGGTGCTGCGTAGTTTACCACTGAACGACCGATGGCTTTGTAAGTAGTAAGTAACGTCTCCTTATCAGTTTCCCATTTGCTGTCAGCAAGAGATTTAAGGATCTTCTTCCTACTCTTCATTTTGTCACATATATTGTCGGCGTGGCTGTTGAAGATGCCATGATTGTCGATTGTAACGCCGAGGATTTTGGGGTGACGGACAGAGGGGACTTCGGTATTTTTACTTTAATATCTAGCCGTAGGTTGTATTCCTGAAGTGTTGCCTGAATGCCCTGAACAAACTAGGCGTAAATAATTGATTATCACTCTTCTGGGTCCCAGGTCATATAAACATCACAGGGAACGAACAGGCGAATGGCTTGGCACGCACAGCCGCAGCAACCGAGTTCTGCAAACCAGAACCCTTCAGTAGCATCTCTACATGTATAGTAAAAAGATTAATCAAAGACCAGGATCAACTTAAGGCATCTGAGCACTGGGACAAACTACCCGCGCTCCGGCAATCCAAACTGTTCATAGCAGGATACTCCCACGAAAGAGCGACTGAGCTACTTCAGCTAACCAGAGATATAAGGTACGTACCATATGTGGGATTCTTACAGGCCACTCCTGCCTGAGATCACATTTGCGTACAATGAGGCTCGTACAAGACGCGAGCTGTCAATTCTATGAAGAAGAGAACGAGCCCTCAACTCACGTCCTGTGCGAGTGTGATGCCCTGTGCCAACGCCGCTGGATACAATTTGGAGTGGCCTATCCAGACACGGACGAGCTTTAATGTCAATCAGCAAACTCAGCCAATTTCTTAGCACGATCAACCTTGATCGTCAGGCATAGTCCTGTCCACCATCGGCTTCAGTGCTACGAACCCTATTCGGGTTCGCCCCCCCCCCCCACAATCAAATCTAATTCCTGAGTGTACGTGGTAAAGAGGGTGGCCAAGGATTTGGGTGCTGATAGCTTCAGGTTCTTGCTATTGAGCTCTTCCAAATAACCATTGATAAGGTCGCACATGTCGGAAATATCGTTTCCGGATTTTAGGATGGTACAGTCGTAGGATATTATGGCGATTCATTCGGGTGGGGTGGGAAGCACTGACATGTAGAGGTTAAACAAAGGGGGGGGGGGGGGGGGGGGTAAGGACCCCACCTTGTGGTACTCCTTGTTTGATCCTTCTTAGTTTAGATTTCCCATTTCTAAACTCCGTGCTGGATTGATATCGGGAAGGTAGTTTGCGATCCATTTAACTATATGCGACGGTTTGGATGAGTTACGAAGATCCGTCAGTAGGAGCGAGTGGTTCACCGTATCAAAAGCTTTCGACAGATCTAAAACTAGGATGGTACGCTTAAACGGCTTGGGCTGGTTAATTCCACTAAAGACCTTGGACATATTTCGGTCTAATTTTCCTGAAGCCGTGTTGGTGATTGGCGAGTTGTATGTGCATCGCAAGAGTCTAACTTGGTGCTGTGGATGGCTGTTATGATTTTTCGCTTGAGTCTATCCTTAGGTGGATGCTCGACGAACTGTTTGTTAAATTGATTGGCGCATTTCTTGTTGTCGCTCACGGTAGAATTGCCAAACTTGATAGCGACCCTCCCTTGAGTTTTAGTGGGGTTTGATAGGTTTTTAACGGTGTTCCATAGTTTGCTCACTCCTGTAGTGGTATTAAGATTTCGTAGGTGTGAGTGCCATAAACCTCTGGTCATTTACTTGTTTAACGATGACATTGTTAAGGTCACCGATGCGTGGATCACTAGGGTCTGCACTCCTTAGCTGATCCCTCGTTTTAGCCAATTTAGCCGCGGATGTTGGAAAGTTGGGCCAGCTGGAATGAATCTCTTGGCTGCAATGATAATTATCCGTCTAAGTTGTTTTTCGGCCATACGTGCATCATTTGGGGGGGGGGGAGGGGTGTATGACTAGCGAAAGCCTCGCTAGTGAACCTTCTAAAGCTATCCCAGTCAGCTTTCTTGAAGTTTGTGTACGTTTTCTTGTCGGGATGGATGAATTTAGACAACAATTTTGGTAAGTGATCAGAAGACATTGGTGATGTTGATGTCATTGATAATTCCAGGGCTAGCGATGGAAATATCTGATGAGCTAGTGCAAGATCCAGCGATTTGAGTCGGTTTATCGTCGTTTATTGGACAGAAATCTGATGCGTCCAGCTGATCGGCGATTATGTTACCTCTGGTGTCGTTGTGGAGGTTAGAGTGCCATAGATCGTGGTGGGCATTCAAATCACCAGGCAGAAGACGTTATTGGCCGTTCAGTAGGGAGCTAATATTGGTTTTGTAACTAGCGGGACAGCTGGAGATAGGTGGAATATAAATTTTGATGATGATGACGTTATAGTTCCCATGTGAGCTGAGCGAATTGTTGGAGTTGAGATTAGTCTCCTGAAAAGGTGCTATCTGTATGTGGTGTCTGACCATGAATTCAGTAAGTTCGAAGATTTTATGCTGTCCATTGAGTCCATTGCAGTATGGTTGGACGATTTTCGTGTTGGGAGTAGTTAACATCGGTGGTTCGTGGAGCTGGGGTCAAATTTGGTCTTGGTTGTACTGGTTGTACAGCGTTTTCCGGGGTGGAAGGTGATGATTTTTAGTAGCCTTGGTTGGGCGGCTGTTGAGGGTTGGATGATGAGCGTCGCAATCTATTTCTACATCGACTCGCTGTATAAGTTGGTCCCCGTTGATTATGATGGGTAAGTCCCGAGCAGTTCTTTAGGTGAACCCATTCTCTGCAGCATGTACATTTAACCCACGTTTGAATATTGGTCCAAATCCTGTTACCGCAGACTGAGCAAATCCTTGGACCTGGATTCGATTCGATGTCGGCAGGTAGTAGCAGTGTGAGGAGCAGCTGGGCCGGCCAAGACTGCTCCCCGCGAGAAAAAAAATGGTAAGAATGTGCCGACACATAGTTTCCTTCCGTTTCTTGCGTCGAAAGGGGTCGTTGCAACTCTTGGTCATGCCGATGGCATGGATCGTTCCGGTTTGTAGACCCGGTCGCAGTAGTAAGTCTTGGTGTCAGGAACGATAATGGCGAGCTGTTCGTGGAAATCGGTAACACTTGTCAGCTTATCATTGGCGGCACCGTGTACAAACACAAACCTTGCCATTTAGCAACCTGGGCTCCCCTAGATGACCAAACAGATAACTAGATTGACCATATAGCCGTCCCCAAAACATGAAGGAATTGTGTCATGGACGTCAGGGTTTGCCCTGCGTAACGATGTAGTGACGCGCCGTGATCGTCCGATCGCCACCCACGGATATAGGGAATCATAGAGAAACGAGCACTTTGCACGAGGTAGCTAATGCACAAACATTAGATCCTCGTTCAATTGATGATAAGCGGAACGTCGCACAGTGGAGTATTTGTATCAAAAAGCTGGCCAAAATTATTTAGTACCATTTTTCATTTGGAAATGCATTGAAATACGATTTAGATATTTTTATTTTTTATTTATTATAAAAAAAGTATAAAATTAAATATCAAAATTAATTAAATCAATAAAAAAAATTAAATTAAATAAAAAAAAAATCAAATTAAATTAAAAAAAAAATTTAAAATGTATTATTTTTACCTTTTAATTTTTTTAATTTAATTTTAATTTTTTTTAATTTAATTTAATTTAATTTTTAATTTAATTTAATTTTTTTTTAATTTAATTAATTTATTTTTTTATTTAATTTTAATATTTAATTTTATTCTTTATTATACATAATAAATTTTCTTAAAAATTAGTCATCGGAATCTGAGTCCTCATCGTCCTGTTCTCCGTCACTTTCTTCTTCTTCGTCCTCTCCTTCATCATCGTCCACTTCTTCTCCATCATCATCATTTTCCCCGCTAGTTTCGTTTGGTTCATTCTGCATTTCGGGAAGGAAAAGGCCTATTGTTTCGGGAGAAAATGGCTTACTTTTCTTCCGTGGCTGTGGTCTACTGCTGCTTAGTAATGGATCGGAAGTCAGCAACAGTCTGTTCAAAACGTCTCTATTACAAGCAACTCTACAAAATTTTCGAGAGAAGCTTTGCCTGTACCGCCTAAAATGCTTGTTTCTTGCTTCGGCTGCCTCTTCCGATAACTGTCCGATTGGCACAAGAAAATGGGAAATAACAGCAGCACCGTGGATTAAGATTTTGTGAAGTGTGGGTGACATTGGATGCCATCCGTATAATTCTACGTAAAGTTTCGCTGTGTCATATGCATAAACTTCAAACTTTTCTGCATCAATTGAAAACCCACTTGAAAGTGCTTCTAATATCACTTTCATCCTGTATATTAAATTTTCATTGATGCCGGTAATCCTCGATGATGCCTCAGGGTCGGAAAAAAATCTTCTTGCCGTGTTTCCGTCATTCGTATTTCCAAATCCTGCCTTTGGAATGTCTACTAAAAGACCCATTTCTTCCCGAAAGGCATGCTGAATTCGTATTTCCAAATCCTGCCTTTGGAATGTCTACTAAAAGACCCATTTCTTCCCGAAAGGCATGCTGAATTTTCTTTCTTTGATTATGGTTTTCTCTTCTTCCGATCTGACTTGCCACTTTTTTATTGGTAATTTATATGATAAATGCAGCAAAGATTCGAAAAATCGAATCCTAGCATGGAGAACCGAAAGACCGAAACGCAGATTTTCGGGATTAATTGCTGCTTCCTTCCTCAAATTATTAAAATCCTTGGACGTCAATCCACAAATGTAGCATCTCATTGTTGACGTTGTACTAGTTGCTGCGTTGCACACCTTGGCGTCGACCATTGTGGGTAATAAAATGTACGATACTCGAAGGATCCCATTTGATGTTTGTATCTCCGTTTCATTCAAACTTTTGGCTTGGCCTTCTATATAGTCCATTTCTTCCTTGGTGACATCCTTTGATTCGTGAACAAATCGAATTCTTATGGGTCGGCAATATCTGGGAGACGATGGTACCGGGTTCTGCCATAGAATTTTGTTTCCGCCATTGTTCCCAACTTGTAGCCGTAACGGTACAAGGGAACTTTGGAAAATGTTGGAATCGCTGTCGGTGCTATTAACGAACTTCTGCTTAAACTGCGACTGCTGCGATCCGTCACAGCCCCATTTTGTGACCAGTTGCAAGGCGTTTCGTTCGTCTTCGCTGCAAGTTTTCATCACATCCTCCAAATACTTGCACAATCGCGTAGAAGTGATATCCAGTAAATCTTGTAATTTTACTTCGGCACACGTCTCGGTAACACTTATTGACGCTTCCCTTGGATAGCACTCGCTTTTGGCATTTTTGATAACCGAATAGCAGGGATAAATAGTCCTGTTCGAACTATGTAGTATTTCCCATTGCTTTCGTGTAAAATCGCCTTCGACAAAGATGGCCAAAGCTTCAGATGGTGAGTGCTTTTTTATCTCTTGCTTGCTTGCGATAACGAGCGCCTTTTGCATTTTTACGGCCCTGGTGGGTGATGCGGTAATATCCTTCATGATTCTCGCGACTTCCGGTTTTCCCTCGGCACGGTGACTCATTTGAGCTGCGTACGTTAATACATCGGCCGGTATTTGCTCTCGTAAATCCTTGGTCTTCCTTCGCTTGGTCCTGTCGCTCGCTTCGCCAAAATTTTTATTCGGTCGCCCCGGTCTCTCGGCATTCCAAACGGGGAACCTAACAACATTGTTAAGCCACTTTTCGCTTTTCCTCAGGAAACGCTCCTCGATGTAATTCGCAGCTGCCCATTTCTGTTTAAAATTCGACTTGAAGCGTCCGAGTAGGTTTTTTAATACATGTACCTCTCCAACTGGACATTTAGTCAAATCAATTATTTTTTTCTCTAAGAATAACGTTCTTTCGAGAAAATTCTTACTCGGGCTTTCCTGCATTATTTTGAATAATGCGAAATTGGAAATTTCCTTGAATGCGGGTTCCATATTTTGGGTTGAAGCTCTTGAATTTCAGTCAGTTGTTTTGTATTCTTCAATTTGTTCTAATTTAACCTTTTCCATTAATAAAAAGCGTTTTTATCCCAATTTTGTTTATATTGCTATGACACCTTTTAAATCTCTACCATTTAAGTGTAATTTAGCAGGTAGAATCTGCTAAATGTTTTATTACTTTTATGTTTTTTTTTTTAACCAAACCTGCGAGACTTGCAAAAAGATCGTTAATTACACATAATACCTGAAACTTTAAACACGTGGTAAAAGTGAAGGGGGAAAAAAGTGGAATACATTTTCATATGGCAATATTAAGGAGGCATTAAATTAAATTACCATGAAGGTCTGATTGCCGGAGACCACAGGGAACCTAAACAAAAACACTATTCATAATTTTTTTCACGAAAAAATATCACATTTTTGCCCTTACTATTTAGTTATATGAAAAAAAGGAGTATTTTCGTAACTAAAAGGATGATGAAATATTTTTTTGGGTAAAGTACACACCCCAATGTTTGATTATATAAAACAATTTTTTTGCTGATTGTATCGGAAACCAACTGAAAAAAAACATGAAATTCAAGCAAAAATATGACTTTGCAAGAAAAAATACAATACAAATTGCAATTTTTCTGAGTTCTAACCCTTCGTAAAAGGGGTAGAGAGGAAAGCGGCGCACGAGGGCTTAGGATATCATTCAGCCATTAGTTTTGTACTAGAAAAATGCAATTTTAACGGGATTTGCTAAACTTAAGATTTTCGACTTTTGGCCAGCTTTTTGGTATAAATACTCCACTGTGCGTCGTGAAGGACGTTTTTTAATAGTGTGGCGAAAATTTTTTGTGGGCACACTCCAGCGAGTGACTCTACGTGGCGTCTAATAACTGCACGGAAAACAATAATTAAAGAGCAACTGGGCTACTGACAGTAGAGTCAAGCAACAACTAAGGACCGAATACAGTTTTCGTGCAGAGAAGCGTAAGATGTGATAAAAACAATGATATAAATGCGTTAGCGGTGGAGGAGAAGGAGAGAGGACGGCTTACCGTGGTGACATTTGGACCCTTTACAAGCTCATAAAGCCACTTAATGGCAAATCTTTTTCGCATGATAACACATATAAAAGATAAAGAGTCTCTGCTAGTCGACGAACAACAACTGCGCCAATGGAGAGGGTATTTCATGGAAGTCCTCTACAACAACTTTGACCCTTCAAGTCCACAGCAACCGAAGACAGTAAAACTTCCGCCAATGGCCATTGTTAATACTGGTGTACCATCCAAGCTGGAAAGGCCTTAAAGCCATTGCAAGCCGGCAGCATATGGAATTTTTATGGAACTTTTAAAAGCAAATATCAACGTTACAGCGGTTATTTTCCTACCCCTGATCCAAGAGTGTTGGCCAACCGGGACGCTTCTTCAAGAATGGAAGAAGGTCGTCTCAAACAAGTTTCAGTCTGACTTCTCACTGACAGAATCATGACATCTCCAGAAACACCAAACTCCGGATCTTGGAAAGCAATGTAAAATCTGTACTCCTATATACGTGTTCCACGTAGAAGGTGACCAGTAACATTACAAGCAAACTGCACACTTTCGTGTTGGCGTTAGATAATATCTAACGACGAACTCCTCGAAATTACTGGTCAAAATGCGTAGGCAGGCACCGATATCAAAAGGCGGAAATGACAGTGGACCCATCCGCCATTTTGGCCAGTAATTTCGAAAAGAGCCGAATAATATTGCAAAACAGGCTCTCGATTGAAGTTCACATGGAACCGATGCAAGGTTTGTTGATGCAGAGGGAAAATCTATATGCAAATTGTGGGACCAGCTAAAGGCGATGGCTGGTGACAGGGAGAGTTGGAAAAGAAGCGTGGACAATGCCCCCAGGTTAAAAGAAACCGGAAAGGGAAAAATAGAAAGGAACCGAAATAATAAAATTTTAATTCAAATGCTTAAACAACTTACCACTCTGCAATCTTCTTATGACATCTCAGCACTGAATTTTCGATATCAATCGGATGATAGTTCATTCCTCGCAACGTTATCACCTCATCCAGAGCACCAACCACATAGACAGCATCGTGCAATTCTTGTTCATTTCGATCCGTCTGCCCGGCACTGGCAATCGACAGTGCTGACATATTATGCTGCAGCTGGCTTAATGAGTGTAACGACTCATTATCACTATCTCTACTAGCAACACTTGAGGTGGTTTCGTCAAGTATCGAAACGGATTGTGAACATTCCGTTCGACGCAGGAAGCCTAAATAGCCGGTGCGTGCATAAACTTCAGTCGTTGCACCGGTTACTAATTTGGCATTAAAATGATCGTTATAGTCTGTTTCGTCACCGTAAATTGTAAAGTAGCCGTTAGCACTGTGAGGAGATTGCACCTGTAAAAATCAAAATTCAGAGTATAAGTCACGTCGTACTTCAAAACTTCAGATATGTGTAAACTTACCCAAATCTCGCCCAGATGAGAATCTCCACAGTGACCCTTCGTCTCGGGATTGGCAATAATAACCTTCACGCCAGGCAAAAGTTTTCCTGATTCGATCAGACATAGCGAATTGGGGGCACCGCGTTCCACTAGCGCCACTCTATTATTTCTCAATGCACGCAGATCAACATAAACCTGAGCACTTTCGGCCGAACTTGCACCTTGTACACAAATGGCTGGATTGACACGGCAACCGAAGGACGTCGAAACACATCGCGTGTTCAGTCCGAGTGCTTGGAAAAGTTTACAGAATTGTTGTGTCAGCTGGACTCGAGGTCGTTCCTCTGCAACTACAACGCAAGTTCGAACGCACCGCAAATCAACATTGCGTTGCTTCAAAATTTGTATTGAATTGCTGAGAGCTTTTGTGCATAGTTCAATCACGCCATATGAACAGAATGTGTCACGAACACGATACTGCGATAGTGTCGACAGCCAAAGACTTGGATTTGCTTCCACCTCGTACGGAGCTATTAGAATTGAATGATGTCCACTGTAGACACTCAGCAGAGTCCACATAGCGAAACCTAGGCCACAATATGGATCAAGGCAGAGAGCTACGTGTCGTGACGGGTACAATTCACAAGCTAGTTTCAGGCTGGCACATACACTCGACAGGGATCTAAAATTAAAGTTTTCTATTGAGGCCAACACTTGATTAAATTTGCTTTGGAAACTTGCCTATGCGTAATAATGACTCCACTCAATCGTCCGCAAGTCGACACACTAAAATCTAAATACGATGTTGAATCGAGAGTTGCATTAGCAATGGCAGTGAGTTTTCGTTTGGGATTATCATCAATATCCAAGATCGGGGGCCAACTTTTCGGATCTATCGAAGCAGCTGCCTCTCGTGACTTTAGTAGCTTAATGATGGATTGTATTGATAGTACAATACCACTTTTTGAAACATCAACAATCATGCGTACAGTTGGAAGGGTTGTTATCAGATTTTGTGGATGAGGAGGCCGAATAGTAATTGGCACAGCACCCAAATATAAACAGCCATAGAAAGCACAAATCAAATCGAGACCGGGTGGGAAAATTAAAGCTGAAATAACAAGACAAACATAAATTAATCACGTATCAGCTCAGATATTAGCAGCTGGAATACTCACCGACGTGATCACCAGGATTGACTTTTCCTCTCTCTTGCAGTAATGCGGCGATTTTCTCAGCTCGTTTGTGCAATTCGGAACATGTAAGGGTTTTGGCAACGGCTCCTGCGAGAGGAAAGAAAAGAATATTAGAGACATATTATTTGCTCAATGCATTCTAAAAATGTCTTTTAACGATTATCGTAGCAACTGAATCCAAAAAAGTATACTGTAAAGTAAGGTGCATTGGGATGTATACATTGAGCTCTTTTACTGTGTATCCCACTAGGAAAAATCAGAAGGCCTTCTCTGCGAAGGGCTTTAGCATCTCTTTTAAATTCTGAGGAAGCAAATACTGAGGGATTTAGAATGAAGTTAAGGCCTCCTAACCTAAAGTGGCCTCACCGAAAAAAAAACACACACACACACACCAGCGTTGGCATAATCTCCATGAAACCGCAGAACTGCTCAATTCAGTGTAAAGGACACTCGTTGAGAACAAGCCGATGGTGGAGTTGGAGATACTTATTTATAGAGCATAACGAATTAAACCCATACGGCATACGAATCAGGCCAGGCCACATTTCGTTTGAGTGTGAGAACGAAGCCACAGTGAAGTGGAGCTAGCAGGAGGCATGGAACCCTGGCCGGAAGCATTTTTCAGGGCAGTATTGTTGCCCATTCCTTGTAACCAAATAGTGAACGTCTTTTTCTGGCGCACTAGTGAATGCAATGTGAAGAAGGTGTAGAAATATTTGTGCAATTAGAACGATGGGCTCCACATTGAGGACTGGGGGTGTTGCGTGGAGCACGTGAAGATAAAATCACCTCGGCACCTCTATCAATGAACCTGGATTCCTTCACACAAATTATTATCAAGATGGAGTTGAATCTGAACTAGAACTACAAAACTGGAAATGTAGCTTCCCCTTGATGCCGTGAAATCGTTGAGGAAGAGCAACCATAAGCTTGCCTACAGACGTAGGTGATGGAAGTAGGCAAAGTCAAGGTGGGGTGGACGATCTGTCGGTTAAAATGGTAATTGTTTCCGAATGATGCTTTAAGTGCTTAGCATTTGGTGACTTTGCGAGGGACCGCAATAGTTGACAAGATCGGTCAAATATGTGTTTCAAGTGTGGAGAGGATGGCATCCTCTGACAAAGAGCCCAATTGCATTTTGTGCAAGGAAGCAGCTAGGACCAACTATAAGCACCAAACTGGATGCGTCAAGTGCCCAGGAGGCAATAAAACTAATCCCCAAATGAGATTCTTGCAGTTGAACCTGAAAAACTGCCAGACAGCACAAGATCTGCTATCACAGACGGTGAAAGAAAAGAAGATCGTCGTTACAATTATCTGCGACCACTATACAAATTTGCGTAGCTCCGTTTGGATCGCAGATAAGTACAACGAGGTCCGAGTCCGAATTGCTAGACTTGCGGACGTTATTCGGCGTACACGTGATAGCTGTTACGCTCCACCACGGTGGAATGACACAAATTTAGAGGGATTTCTGAGCGCACTCGTGCACGACGCGAATACCCACACTCCCGTGATAATTGTGAGAGACTTCAACGCGTGGGCACGGGAATGGGGCAGCCGCCAAACAAATAAGCATGGACGCTTCTAGATGCTATCTCTCGATATCATCACGTCAACACCTTTAGAAGAGGAAATACGGGGTCTATCATCGCCCTTACATTCGTGAACAGTTCTTTGGTTACAGCTATGGAGTGGCAAGTTAGCGAGCATTATACGCACAGCGACCATTAGGGAATTTTATCCTCGATAGCGGATAGATCGCATGTGGTTATAACGATAGCTCCAATTGTAGGATGGACTCCCCGCAGGGGGGTCTGTGTCCGTGTGACACTCAGCTTGGAAGGCTGTTTGTAGTCGGACAGGGATCTTTGGTGACTTACGACACCACGGACCTAGTAGCGCAAGGGGGCCCCTGGTACAGTTGATACGCCATGGCGAGGATCTGTACAAAGACCATTCGGGCGTTAACGGTCCCGTGCTCCTGAGTTATGCACGGGTGGCTCTTGGCGTGCCTACCTCCCCCCATAGTTTGCGGGAGGGAAGCACTAAAGGCCTAGCACGATTTTGATGTCCCCTGGTGGGGGGGTGCATCATACGGAAGTCGTGTGAGCTTCGGAGGTGACGGCTCCGCATGACCCGAGTCAAGAAGGGGCTAGCTAGGGAGAACGGCCTTGGTGGAAAATGCCTACGCGCCTATATCTAGCTAGTTTGTGGATTGATGACCACACTGCCTGAGTCGCATTGCTGACTAGTAAACTGAAGGGGCCGCCTGGATGTGAAAAGCAGCGCTTCGTTGTCTGCACAGACGCGGAGTCACAGGTCCAACGAGCCTGGGGTGTGCATGCCCGAATTCGACGTAAGGCTTAACCAATAGGGGGCCGAAGGAGGATCACACCTGCTATGGAGAAGTCCATAGCGAATAGTGTACTACGGGGATGGGTGTGCCCAGGGGACCATGGTCCTTGCCCATCAAGGTGTTGGACTCGTAGTGGCTGGAGGTTGTTACCCAAGTCATCCAGCTAGTGATGCAATCCCGGGGTTGGATTCCGGATGGTGTGTGCATGCGCCTGATGGAGAAATCTCCGTCTGACAACAACACCTTGTCAGTAAAAAGCCGAAGGTCCAAACTTTTTAGCGGGACCGGGAGATAAAGGCCGAAAGGCTAGGTGCTCCCCTGACGGTATACCCGTAGATGGTCTGCTTGTAGGATGGACTACAAGACCTTGCAATTGACCAATCAACTACCAGTAGAATGCGACGCCTCGACGCCATAAAAGTGTTCTATCTCTAATCAGAGAGAAATCTACTGGTGAACCGAGGAGATCGCAAGTAGGCGACGCAAGTGCTTCAAAGCTCGACGCCTTTGTCAACGTTCGACACAAATGACAACGTACAATGATTTACTCGAGGCTTATAAAGCGGCCCGTAGATCCCTAAAACTAGCAATGAAAAGGAGCAAACAAAATTGCTTTAAACAGCTCTGTGAGGACGCGGACACAAATTCGAGGGGAACGGCGTATAGGGTGGTTATGAAGAAAATTGGACAGAGAGCTCCCCAACTCAAATGTTCGGCACTGCTCAAAAATATTATCTCCACCAAGTGTTCGAAAAAATAATATATGTATAACCGGTTGTCGGAAGTAGTGGAAGAAGAGGGACGTTTATCAGACCGGGGTCTACGGTAGACGCAGTAACCACGGTAACTACTATAGCGATGGAATCACTATGTAAAAGTACTTGTTGCGCTATTGTGATTTTAGATGTTAAAAACGCATTCAATTCTGGGATCTGGGAATATATTCACGCCGCTCTGCAAAAGATGAATGTGACTGAATGTGACTGACTATAAATTACTATTTAGCCGCGATAATTAGGAGCTACCTCAAATATCGCGTCTTAACTTATGACACTAGTGAGGGGAGGAATACGTGGTTACTGCAGGAGTACCGCTGGGATCCATTCTGGTTGTCGTAGCTGTCGCAAGAGATCCGGTCAAAATGTACACAAGCGAGGCGATTATAATCATCAAACTGTGGCTGGAAATCTTTGGATTAGAGCTCGCCGATCAGAAATCTGAAGCAGTCCTGATGAGCAAGTGCAGAAAAAAATGTTCCGTCAAAATCAGAGTCGGAAAATGTGTCATAACCTCTAAGCAGGCCGTTGGGTATTTGGGGGTTATGATTGCATCAAAACTATGTTTTGGAGAGCACTTAAAGTATGTAGGCGATAAGGCGGCTCTAGCAAGAATGATGCTAAACATAGGTGGCCTGAGAAGAATTAGCAGTATCTATGCAAGATTCCCCATATCTACCCAGAAAAAAAAGTGCTTTGATGGGCGAAACACAACTGATGCCAACAACTATCAAACTACTCCTTAGGACATACTTTCCGAGATGCTATACGTTGAGGAGTGGTAGTGCTGAAGATAATCAGATCAGATTTCTGATCGGCGAGCTCTAATCCAAAGATTTCCAGCCACAGTTTGATGATTATAATCGCCTCGCTTGTGTACACATAATCCTTGACATTGGAGAACAGCAACAAGTATTTTCACTTAAGATAAAATAAAATGCTTCAATCAACGAAAAACATTAGAAAAACCACACCGAGAAGAAAGCCACTACACAAAAGGCAGTTTTCTTACCAACTAGGAAATGCAATGAATCTGCGCTCAACCGCTCTGGGCAAAATACAGACACTGGCGGTCCTGCATTGGTCTCAACCTACACCCACACACACCATGACGAGACTAACATTGCTTCGACTAATTGCATACAAAGAAGTTCTCAATGCAGCCGCCGAGCCGTCTCGTCAAAACTTGTTTGGCGCTACCTGTGGGCGCTGAACCAACTGGGTTCCAATAACAGAGTTCTGAGTTCCAAGCCATAAGGGTATCACAAGCTGAATAATAAAGGGGCAAATTAAAGACAGAGGAAAACTCATAGCGTCTGAGCACTGGGATAACTTGCTTGGGCTTAGGTAATCAAAACTATTTATTTAGCCATACTCCCACAAAAGATCGGCTGAGCTCGTTCAACTAAGCAAAGTCCGAACAATTTGTGAACTTCTTGCAGGCCTCAGATACTAGCTAAGAAGATGTCGCTAAAAAGAAGAGACTTCAAGCAATGAAGTAGCCTAAAACGGATCGTTGTGACGATATTCTTTCTACAAACGTTTTCACATTACCACACAATACCTATCCATGGACAAAGGGTATACTATATACATGTATTCATGCCTAAATTGAGTAATAAAAATAAAGTCTGTAAAGGCGTTCACCACCGACTTCAAGGCAGACGAATATTCTTCCTTTTAGTTTAATGAAGTCAGACCAAGCGAATGCCAAAGGACAGACTGGGCTTACGTAGTGAAAAATGAAACTTTTGACATGACCTTCTGTGAGGGGGAGGATAAAGATTGAAAAGCTCCGGCCGATTCCTATATCCTCTTCAGTTGTGGCATAACTGCGGACCCTTAGCTATGCAGGAGGAGCTTCATATGGTGAACAGCTCCAGCCAATTCCTATGTTTCTCTACGGGGCGTTACTTTCCCGCATTATCCGAGTAACCGCTGCGGATGAGTGCTGTATTAACAACTTCAGCGTTTCAGGTTACTACACGTAATAGGGTGACAACAACCGAACAGTCAATCACCGAAGCAGCACCTCCAAGTCCCCTTCGTTCACGAATACTATCATGGTTAAGCGATGGGCCGACAACTCATCCTTGGAAAAACAATTTCGACGTCAAGAAACCTGGAACGAAAGCCTCGGATTGGACGGATACAACCCAACGACGACCTCGCAAACAAACAACGGATTACTCTTTCGGAACCTGGAATGTACGCTCCCTGAATAGGCCAGGGGCCTTAAAGACCCTCTTGGATCAGGTTGATAAATATAAGCTGAGCATAGTTGCACTCCAGGAAACAAAATGGCTTAGTGGCGAGATTGACTACCGAAACTCGTACACAATTTTCACAAGTGGAAAACCTTTGGGCCACAGGGAGTTTGGAGTGGCGTTTATTGTAAGCAATCAAGTTAAGCCGCATGTTATCGACTTCAAACCCATAAACGAGCGGCTGTGTGCAATTCGCATTAAAACTCGGTTTTTCAATCTCTGGCTTATAAACGCGCATGCCCCCACCGAACTCAGTGAAGACGCGGTTAAAAACGAGTTCTACCACCGCCTAGAAAATCTCTTCGATTCACAGAAATATGGTCATTAGCTCTACCTGTTTTCCGCATCGTCGCATTCACAGGCAGACCTGGAGATCTCCAGATCAACATACCGTCAACCAAATTGACCACGTCCTTGTCTGCAAGAGATGAGCATCGAGCATAATGGATGTTCGGTCCTATCGTGGAACAAATATTGATTCTGACCACTATATGGTGAAGGCGACTTATAGGTGCAGAATTTCTTCGGTGCATCATTCGAGGTTCAACCCGGCAAACATTTTTGCGGTTGACAAATTGTCGGATGATGCCACGGTGGTCACTTATACGACTGCCCTTGAGGAGAAGCTGACTCCCTTGCTAAATAACATTAGCAACAAAGGCGCCCTTGAGATCTGGGATACACTCAAAGACACCATCAAAGGGGTCGCAGAGGAGGTTGTGGGATACAAAGCCCGGCGAGCGCGAAGTGAATGATTTGATGAAGAATGTCAAAATGCGGTAGATGCTAAAAACGAGGCATATCGCCAATGGACTGAACGCGCAACTAGAGCAAAAAAAAAAAAAAAAAAAAAATATGACGAGCTTAGACGATTTTCGAATAGGTTAATTAGGCGTAAGAAATGTAAGCATCTTGACGAGCAGTTGATGCAAATAAACCAAAGACTAGCTAGTAGGAACAGTAGACAAGCGTACAAGCTAATTAATTCAATTAAAAGTGGATACCAACCCAGGACCAGCCTCTGTAAGGATAAGGATAGCAATATCATTAGCGACACCGATAGCGTTGATAAACGCTGGGCCTCACATTTTGAAGAGCTCCTCAATGTTCAACCGAACAACCCCACACAAGAAGCTCTGGAGCTGATGGCTGAAACGGGCCCTCCCGTTCAACCCCCAACAGTAGAAGAAGTTGATCTCGCCATCCAATCATTAAAACGTAATAAAGCCTCGGGCGCTGACGAGATTCCAGCTGAACTGCTGAAGCATGGTGGGGAGAGCCTTGTTAAGGCTATACACACACTTGTCGTTAAAGTACGGAACGACGAAATAGTCCCGGATGATTGGCGCAAAAGTATCATTTGTCCAATCCACAAAAAAAGGGATAAGTTAAAATGTGAGAACTACAGAGGCATCTCATTAGTGTGAACGACTTATAAGATTTTATCTAAAATTCTAGAAAATAGAATTAATCCGTACGCAGAGGAAATCATTGGCAAGTACCAAGGCGGCTTTAGATCTGGCCGTTCGACGACAGATCAGCTTTTTACAGTGAAGCTTTTACTCCAGAAGTGCTGGGAATACAACATCGACGTATACCAAATATTTGTCGACTTCAAGCAGGCATACGGCAGTATCGATCGAAGCGCACTGTACAACATTTTGCTGCATTTTGGTATACCGGCAAAGCTATGGCGACTCATAAGGATGACGATGACTAATACCGTCTCGCAGGTCAGAGTTCAGAACAGACTCACTGACCTATTTGAAACTCGTACTGGACTCAAGCAAGGCGACGGGCTGGCGCCGACGCTCTTCAACCTTGCTCTGGAGTATGTAATTCGAGCCATGAATTTGGACAGCAGCGGAACGCTACTCATTAAGTCGACTCAACTAGTAGCGTACGCCGACGACATCAACATCATGTCTCGAAGATTGGGGGATGCAGAAATCCTTCTGGAAGGCTAGGAAGTCAACATCTAGCCTGATAAAGACCTAAAGTTAATTTTCAGGCGAGCTCCTGAAGATTTAAACCAACTCCTCAGAAATTCGTAGAGTTCAGTGGTCCCTCCAGAACTTCTACCTGGGGCTTCGAGCGCGGCTCAAATTTGGATACCCTTTACTTTTTTTCCGGCTAATAGTTTCTCGGGCAAGCCTATAACATGTGTTCGCGTTGTTAGATAGACTTGATTTTCAGGGTGGGGCTTCTATAGCGGCCCGTTAGTCCGACCTCATTCGCTCACATGTAAGACATACGTGTTCGATAGAAACACATTTATGCATGGTTTGGTGAATATTGGTCCATAAAAAAGGGGTTTCTCAGAAGAACATGTTTTGAGGATTGGGTTTTCTATGACAGCCCCACGACCCCTTTGGCCGATCTCTTTTTGTGAAATCATTAGAAACACATTCGTATGATGTTTGGTTGAAATTGGTTCATAAATAAAAAAAGTTTTTCATAGAAGAACCTCTTTAGAAGTTGGGGTTTGAATGAACATGACGAAATTTTGGGCAACAGTAACAACAACAGTAAAAAACAGCGGCTAACGCCTTTCTGCACAGCTACAACAACAAAAATGAGGATATTTTTAAGTGGATATGGAGGAGCCCTTCTTAGATGAATAAGAGGAAACCTCCTTAAATGAATTAGGTTCAGATCTCCTTGTGAGCGGCACCAAATAGTTTTGTGAATTTGCCTCTGATCACAAAAGAGAGCCCCGCACTTTAAGCATCGAGAATAGTTCAATCAAGACCTCAGTTAATATTAGGGAAAAGATTTATCGACTGATAGATTTAATACATTAGCGGATCTCTTACAAAAATTGCGTTGTGTCGATTTTTTTGCCAACTACGTTAGTTGACTTTGTACAGGGAAGACCATTTATATCGCGAAAATGCCATCGCGTCAAATTTAAAATCATAAATCATATAATATGTACTTACCTTTTGAATTCAATAGAGTGTAAATAACATGATCGGGTGATGTGTTGGCCCTCCATCGCAATACTCCGGTTATTAGTTGATGCTGTAAACCAATACACATTAAAGAGTGAACAACCAATAAAGACTACGCTGTAAACTACCTTCTTCTCGCTATCCTCCGACAGTCCAATATCGCGTCCTTGTGCCACAGCCAATCGATTGCCCTGTACCAAATTTCCAACCATAACTGATGCAGGTCCAACTGATGTGTCTGTAATACCACATCCAGATGATGAGCTACTAGTAGTTCCTTGTTGCACTCCTAATATTTTTTTTGTTCGGTTTTGTTTTTGTTTTGTTTTTTTTTTTCAAAATACGTGCATTTATTCAAATAATATAATGCACATTTATAATTCCGCATTTTGTTGTTTTCGCAGATTAAGTTTTATCATCAGCACCATTTATTTGAGTGTTGTGTGTTTATTTACAGGGCATAGATATCAAACCGATCGATAAACACGTTTTTTTTTGTATTTGTTAGAACAAAGCAGCGCAGGCCAATTGATTTTAATGTACAATTCACGAATGATTCATGATGATGGTTAAATCCAACATTAATTATTGTTAAATTTTGTGAGAGAAATTTTGTTGTTTACGATGAATTCAAAATGTTTAGATGATGCAGTACGTAGAATGTGTGTGTGTCGATGATGAAAAGTTATATTCCACAGTAGAGTTTGCATATTTTAATCATCAAAACATTTGTTAGTAATTTTGAGGGTGAAATTTAGTTAAATCGGAGTCGATCGTATTCGATTTTTATTCCCATATATGTGAATTTTTGTCGTCACACAGATGATTTTGTAATTAGTAACGGTTATAGAGGTTTGGCAACAACCAACACATTGAAATACATTTTTATTTTATGAACGTAAACAGTTTTGTGTGTCGTTAAAGAGTTACAAAAGAGAGCAGCGTTCGAATGAAAAAGAAAAAAATAAATAGAAAAAATTGTTAAAAACAGATATGTATTTTTTCAGTTGAAATAAGTCATAAATAGTGTTAACTTTCGATTGTTAATATAATGGAAATCAGGTAACGTAAGTTGATAAATCAAGCGAGCAATTAAATTGTAAGGAGAAAGTGTCCGACATTAGAGAGTATTAGAGGTTTGGGGGTATCTACTATTCTAAGAAGAAATGACATACAATATTGATATGAAATAGATTTTTTTATGTTTGAAATGAGAAGAAAGTTTACTGATTGAATATTACATGGTGAAGACTTTGTTAGATAGAGAAGTCAATACCGAAGAAGAATATGTATGCAATTTCAAAAATAAGTTTTTCCATCAGACAACTCAATGAGAAAATCTAGGGATTGTATGTCTATGCCGTGACACTTGCTATAACAAAGGGAAAAGCTTAAAAGCACGTCAAACGTTTGTTCAAAATGTCAAACGAGTTAACAAATTATAAGCACAAAAAACACACAATTTTACTAGGCCAATTAGTCAAGCAAAATACTAGATACAAAAGCAAGCTCTCTATGATAAATCCTAACTGCGAAAACAAAAGACTAGTCTATTCAAAACAACAAACAAAATCCAAATCGAAATTACCTTGATGAATCTCTCTCGGTTTCGGCAAGTTCGTAACGCACGTATGCGGACACATCAAAACGTTGGCCGGATGCAGCGATCCTTCCAAAAATCGTCGTCTAGCTTCGCACAAATGTATTCCACCCAGCGGTGTCTTTGGTAGATGATTTGGTGGCACCAGCGCTAAACAATAAATACCAACTTGATGTATTGAATCGACCGCCTGCAATACACGTGACATCCATTGGAAGCTTTCTTCCTCGGAACAATCGGGTCGTTGCTCAGCAATAACGCACACACGTTCATCCCGTAGGACTTTTATACTAAATACAGCTATACGTCCGCGATAGATAAATCGCATAGGCTCGACAGCCAGGACAGTGGCAATTATGTCGTCGGCATTATGTTTACGTCCGGTCACGGTCATTAAACCATCGCGTGATCCACACACGAAAACTAGACCGCCCGGTCCGAGGAAGCCCAATAGACCTGATCGCACGTAGTATTCATCACTAATGGTTTTGCCGGAGTTCGGGTCTTTTGAGTCGGGATCGTCGAGAAGTGGCTGAACTTTGAATGTGGAATTCGATAGACCATCGAGGCCGAAATATAGAGATCCGGTGGAACCACTCGTTACACATATTTCTCCAACCTGTAAAATGGATTAATTCAATTTATTAAAAAATGTCAGGTGCGGTTGTTGCGGTATTAATTTTTAATTTTTAGTATGTTTATATTTGGTCTACTCTACTCGTTCAATTTTGAGACTGGGTGAATTTCGAAAATGATTTTGATATTTACGTCGAGTTGGTTATCCCTTTAATTGGTCGATCTATCGGAAGAATTTCCTTACCAAAAGCCTAAATTAGCGAATAGCGACTCCTATTAACGATTCTGAAGTCACTTTCCCCTAGCCGCACCCGTTCTCCCACTGCAGCCCCCGTTTCGCTGCCTGGCGGTAGACGTCTGTCAGTAGACGGAAGTGACAATTTTCGTTTCGCCAAACGAAATTGGTGGCAATCGGAAGGTCTCGACTCCTCCTCAACGATTCTGAAGTCATTTTCCCCCTAGTCGCCCCGTACTCCCGCTGCAACTCCGCAAAGTGGCTGTTTCATTGCTTGGCGTTCAGACCTCCACCGCCAAGCAGCTAAACAACCACTTTGCGGAACTGCTGTGGGAGAACGGGAGCGACTAGGGGAAAATGAATTCAGAATCGTTAATGGGGAGTCGACACCTTTCTATTGCCACTGATTTCGTTGGCGACACGGAAGTTTTAATTTCGGTCTGCTGCCACACGTCTTCCGCCAAGCAGCGAAAATCGTATTCTCGATTAATCGAACAGGGCTACATCTGGACATGCAGAGACTACCTTTCCAGCAAGGGATATCAGGAGAACTGAGAGGGGCAAATGACAACATCATAATCATGTGTACAATCGCTAGACTCCACCACAATAGAAAGATGTAGTTATCAAACTATTCCTGGGCGGATTAGTGCACACTGCGTACGAAAGTCCTGCGATAATTGTGGTGCTCTTTATGGCGGGTGAATGGGGTAGTCAAACACACACCATTGGGTGGTCTACAAAGAGATTTGACGAGACACTCTTCCAGGAAGTCCTGCTTCAAAAATGACCACTTTAAGGTTTTACAGAAGCGAGTTCAGCACAGATATCAAGGCAGAGTCTATGCCTCGGAAGAAGTCACTAACTCAAAGAAATGGGGAGGAAATTGCAGAGCTCAGGCGCAATCGCCTGAAAACGTGACTTCTGTGTCAGCAGGCAAAAAACACCACAATTGAAGTGCCCAACGCCGCTCCAAAATATTGTTTCGATTCCGTTTCCTCAACATGAGCTGCAGCCCGTGTAGGACAAGGTTTATCAGAACAGGATGGTTCTCATTACTGTAACAGATGATGAGCTTTGGCAAGCTACTTTAAGATTAGAAGGAAATAAGATGGAATCCCTCATAAGACGTTGAAAGTTGCCTTCCACACTATTCCTGAGAAATTTGTCGAAGTCTTCGGAACTTGCTTCGCCAAAGGCAAACGGCAAAAATTGGTGTGCTCTTTCCCAAACCGAATAAACCTAGTGGAGAGCCCAGCTCATATCGGCCAATCAATACTATAAATTGTTTGAGCGAATCATTTTTACACAGACTGCTATTGGTAGTTGGAGAAAAAGGCAGTACGGCTTTAGACAGGCTCGGTCTAGGGTAGATGCAATTCAGTTGGTTATCAATTTGGCAAGGAAATCACTTCGTAATGACACATGCTTGAATGAATGAATTTTTCAAACTGGTCCTCATTCAATTCATAGCGCTTTGCAATGAATGGATGATCCATGCCTTCTTGCTTTTCAGGCGCTATCTATCGAATCGGGTCCTCCAATATCATAACAGCGAAGGACGAAGTACATATAAAGTTCCACCGGGGTCAGTGGATCATAATATAAATACCACGGCATTTTGGAACTTAGGTGGTGCTAGGCTTTGCAGACTACATTGCAGTTGTAGCAAAGAAACTAGAATACATTCTTCTTCTTCTTGTAGCGGTGCAGAAAGGTGTGTAACCTCTGTGCATCTATGTGGGTACGATTTATGGTTCGTCAATGTTTGTGTCCGTGAGGTCTAAGGACAAAAACATAGCTGCTGCGATAGGGTTTTCCCCACAGTGATATAGGGGTAAGATCAGTGGGCGCAGCGGGGCATTGAAACAAATGGCCCACATCATGAGGAGTACCATTGCAGTTTGGACAGATGTTTTGGATGTCCGGGTTTATGCGAGAAAGGTACGAATTAAGGCGTGAACAAAAGCCCGACCGAAGTTGAGCTAGTGTTACTCTGGTGGCTCTCGGGAGCCTAATCTCCTCAGGCGAAATTGGTGGTGGGCGCTCTGAGAGGACTCTATTCGCACCTAAACTCGCGATAGACCGATTCACTTCTTCAGTGTGGATCGCTGCAATGGCGGCTCGGTATGTAACTTCATCGTAAGGGTCCCGTTTGTATCCCTGAACCTCTCTCTCAAGGTCTCGTAAACCACGCCTGACATGTCGTGGTGGAGGAATTCGGTCCATGAGATGATTATTGGGATGATCCTCACGGTAGCAACCAACAAGATACTGTTTAGAGAGTAGGAGATTGTGATCACGTATTGGCATCAATTTTGTCTCCTGATGTAAGTGATCCTGGGCAGACATCAGAAGGCAACCTGTCGCGATGCGTAGAGCGGCATTTTGGCAGACCTGAACTTTGGACCAGTTTGTGTCACATAGACTATGTGTCCAAACTGGGGCTGCATAATCAGCGGCCGCTCGACCCACCGCTTTATAAGTGGCTAGCATGGTTTCTTTATCTTTGCCCCAGGTGCTACCAGCTAGAGCTTTCAGGATGTTGTTCCTACTGCGCATTTTTTCACAGACTGAAGCCGCATGATTCGCAGACGTCATCATGTTCTCTAGGTGAAGCCCGAGAATTTTGGGGTTTTTAACAGTAGGAACAGAATTGTTGCCAATACGTATATCCATCTCCCATCTGATGTCCTCCCACCAAGTGGTTAGAAAAGTCGCAGAAGATTTGGACGCAGAGATGGTGAGGTTTCGGCTTTGGAAAAATGCCTGTAATCGTCCTAGATAGCGATTAATTCGGAGGCGCATTTCATCCTTATCATTCCCTGTGGCGAGTACGGTGCAATGGTCAGCATAGGAAATCACCTCGATTCCTTCAGGTGGTGTGGGAAGGCCGGACATGTAGATGTTGAACAGAGTGGGGGAGAGTACCCCTCCCTGTGGAACACCTAATTTGATTTTCCTAAGCTTAGAACGTTTGCCTCGAAACTCGGTGAAGGAGTGCCGACCAGCTAGATAATTGGCAATCCAACGGATCTCTTGTGCAGGAAGATGCATATGCAACTAGAATACATCGAAGTCTACGCCAACGAGGCGATTACTACTATAAATCTTTGGCTTTTAACGGTTGGCCTTAAATTGGCGGAGCTTTTCTGTTCAGTAAGCGCAAAAAAGTGCTCTCTAAATATCAAAGTATATCATAACCTCCAAAAACACCTGATTGATTTGGGACTGAACTTTAAAGAACATCTGAAGTATGTACGCGAAAAGCGGTCGACACTATACTTTTAGCGATTACGCCAAATATAGGCGGCCCAAAATCGATCAGGAGATTGTTGTTGCCAAAGTTGTTACATATATTCTACTGTATGCCTCACCGGTTTGGGCTATTGTACTAGATTCCTCCGAGAACGCTCAGAAATTAAGCTTGGCTTACCATAGTTGCTGAATGACTTCAATAAGAATTCTGATTGAGGAGATACTCAAATTGGTACTGTGGTCGACGTAGCAACACGCCTGCGGATTTGGAAATTCAAATCATTCAATTCACAAAAGCATGAGACAATGACAACTGCGATGCGATGAAGCTGCAACTGATATTGCAAAATTGGTTAAATGCAAACGCGGCGAGGTGAACCACTTTGTAACATAATTCCTAACGGATCATGGCGGATACCAGCAAAGCAAGCTGAACTGTTTCAAGCTGACTCGCCAAATTGTACTAGCTGCAAGGGAGTCGAAGGAGACGCAAATTTGAATGAGGAATAAGAGGAGAGATGTTAAACCCTCAGAATGTGGTGAGTACCAATATGTGAGGGAGTTTGTCTGCAGTATTCAAAAAGAACTTCAAAGAGAAGAAGGTAGACGCAACAAACCAGAATGATGGCTAATTCGTCGTAGCCGCTCCTCCAAAGTAATACCGAGAGGTGATTCCGCAAGGAACGTGATGTGGGCATTTGGAATCTCAGTGGGTAGAGAAGACACTCTACATCTGGATTGCCGGAGCGCGGACTCTAATCCCACTGTCACCATGGATGTTTGGCTTGTCGTTATATAAAAAAATGCTACGGAGACAGCCGGGTATTCGATGTAAATCGCCGCGGAGCTACACGTTGTTCAACGGCCAAAACCCCGTTCAATTAAAGAGAAAACGAGACCGAGCCTAATTTCAGGCGCGACCGAATTTGGATACCCATCGATCTCCTCGAGCTAAAAGTTCTTTCGGGCGTAACTACGACTTGTAGTAATCCCCCCCCCCCCATTCTTTTCCTTCCGTCTTCACAAAAGTTCAGTTGCGTCGACAAAACAATTTTTTGTGTGGGGTTTGGTTGGAATAAGTGGGCAAATAAAAATATTTACTCAGAAAATGTTATTGGGGGATACGGGAGCATGGCTCCATAGTACGATTCCATTTGTTTTTTGTTTTTTTCATTTGCACATTAATTCAAGGTTTTGTGAAATTGGTGTAAAAATGTTTCTTAGAAGAACCAAAATGGGGGGTTGGGTTTGTTTGGCAGCCCCATGAACCCATGGTCCGATTTGATCCATTCTTTCACATGTTTTGTGTCATGAATAGAAATACATTTGTGTCAACTTTGGTTCAAATTGGTACACAAATAAAAAAGTTTTTCTTAGAACAACCTAATTTGGGGGGTTGGGTTTGTATGGCAGCCCCATGACCCCATTGTCCGATTTTACCGATTCAAACATACAAACTGCCTGCATCAATAAGAAGCATTTGTGCAAAATTTCAGCTTAATAGCTTTCAAATTGGCGGAGTAAAATGCGTCGCAACAGACGGACAGACTGACATCGCCCAATCGACTCCCCAAGTCATGCTGATCATAATGTGTATACTTTTTATATGGTCGGAGCTGCTTCCTTCAATGCGTTACAAACTTCATGACTAAGTTAATAACCCTTTTACTCTATGAGCGAAGGGTATACAAATCTCTTGAATTGCTACAACAAGAAGGAGGTGATGTGCTTTTAGCAGTGAAAATCTCCCCAGCACGTTAAAAAAAAAGTAAGTAAAGTGTAACTGAACTGTAACTGCCGAGGAGCACCTAGGTTAATTTGAAGAGTTAGAAATGCGCAAAAAGGCAGACAAAAGTGCAAGTGTTGGCACCAGACAGCACCAGTGGCCGAATCTAATTCCATAATGTAAATTAAACTGAAGCACGGTAAATTTTACATACTCATACATCTTGCTTTTTTCGCTCAATGATAAATACATAATTTAGAAGATTCAAACTGAAAAGGGCCAGGCCGCTGCTCGCCGATTTATCGAGATGAATCAGGATATTAATTCTTGAGAACTTTGTTGAGTCGATTCTCCATTCTAGAAGAGATTGGTCGCAATAAGTCACGTAAATTGTAACATTAACAAAGAACTCCGGAAAGATTGGGATATCCCCTCCCTCTTCCTTGCCTCGTTCTTTCACCGCTCCATGGCTTCGCGTTGCTCGACCCGCGGTGTAGGCACATCGCCCGTTTTGGCGATAATATGCCAGCATATTTCTACAGGCAGCTCTATCTTGGATCGTGTCATCGCCGAGACCAATGCGTAGTTGTTGCTTTTTCATTTGACACATCCAGGTGTTCTTCGGACTGCCTCTGGCCTTGGGCCCATCAAGTGGAACTTCCATTGATATTGCTTTCTTTGCGGGGTTCTCAGGCGGACGCCGTTGAACATGGCAATATCAATCCATTTGTCGGTCTTCGAGCTTTTCGGTGATTGGTTGGTCTATGGACTGCCTCGGATGTAGCTACTCTTGAAGTGGTCCCTTTTCGTTACACCAACTGACATGCGTAACATTTTCATTTCAGTCGCTGTCATTTGTTTCGCGTAACCTTCATACATGGTCCAGCATTCTGATCCATATATGAGGGCGGGACGTACAACCGTTTTGTACAACTTGCCCTTCAGCTTCAGTGGCATTTTCTTATCGCAGAAAACTCCAGAGTTTTCTCGCCACGTCATCCACCCAACCTTTGTGCGATGTTTGATGTCATCATCGCATGTAGCTCCGTTGTTCACCATCGAGCCAAGGTACTTGAACTTGGTACAAGACTTAAGCTGCTCTCCTTTGACGTACATATCTGGTATCGGTGCATCTGGGTCTGAGAATGGGCAGCATAAGAACTCAGTCTTTGTTATACTTACCCTCAGTCCATGCTCCTCCAGAATATCACACCATTTTGTAAGTGCAGCTTGCAAGGCAACGATGTTTGGGCTACTGAGGACTATATCATCGGCAAAAAGAAGAGATATTTCTAGGCCGTCGGAGATACGTGTTAATAAGTAGCACATGATAATGTTGAAGAGCAACGGACTCAATACACTGCCCTGGTGTAACCCCACATTCACCGGAAATTCTTCTGATTCACCGGCTGTGCATCTAACCTTAGTCGCAGCTCCATCATACATGTCTCGTATCATCCTGACGTATGCCTCAGGGACATTAAGTGCTCTCTCGAATGCCTTTTCCAAATCGATGAACACAAAGTGCAAGTCCTTTCGTGCTGCTCTATACTTTTCCATCGCAATACGAATACACTGAATCGCATCGACTGTAGATCGACCTTCAACAAAGCCGCATTGATTGTCATTCAACCGCACAATCTTTCTCAATCGGTTGCAGACAACTCGCTCGTAGATCTTCAGTGTATGAGGTGTTAACTTTATAGCCCTATAGTTGTGATATCCCCTCACTGCGCAATAATATCAAGAGGGGGTCCAAAAGTGGTTGAATTGTGTAGAGTCGACAGTAAAACACTGAGAAAATCTAAACTGAATATTTATGTATACAGATTCAGGACTAGTCTGAAAAAGTTGCCTAAACAGAGTGATACTGAGACTAACCATAACTTGCATTGCTCTAATTTCTCTTTCTACTTCGATTTGGTAATGTGTCGATGCATTATTCGTTACGCTATACAGTAGAGCGTCGATTATCCGAACACTCGATTAACCGAACCGGGCACTCAGCTTCTTTTCTTGTGAAAGACATCGAATAAAGTCAAAAATCAGGGGCCTGGCGGAAGCAACCTGCCATCTGCATCGCTCAATTACCTCGAATTTTTTATTTTTGTTCAGTTCCGGTAATTTTACACGCTTTCAGTTTGTCGGGTAATTTCACATTTCGGCTATTTTCTAATTTTTCTATGGAAGCTCGATTAACCGAACTTTCGTTTATCCGAAAAATCCCCTGTGAACATTAGTTCGGATAAATTACAATTAACAAATTACAACACGCCCCCAATAAAAAATAAAACTAATCTTACCTGATCCGTTTTACACAACACTGGCGGACCCTCCGACCTAACAACAACAATTTGTGCCGCGGGCATTACTTGTCCGCAATCCTGCAACGTGAGCGAAGTTAACGAATCTTCACTATCCACTCGTACAACACCATGCGACAAAGCTGCCATAGACAAAACACCTCGTCCTGTAGCCGATTGAACACAACCGCCACTCGATCGTCCCGGTCGCCGCAGCGATACTGTAAATACTTCCGAACTACTAGCGCACGGACATATTGCATCGGGACGCAATCCTTTCGGCTGGAATATACTAAGAAATTGATCACAGGATGAAAGCGACCATGGATTAGCACCGTCCGCCACTAAAAGCATTCGCAACGACGACAACGATATATCCTTGTGGTCTTTGGTCGCCAACAGGCCCCAATGTAGATCGCGACTTTTCACCAAACAGCATGATGCACGATATTTTGTTATGAGTGTCATCCAAGATGACGGTCGTAATTTCATTAATGCATACGGAATGAATAGAACGTGCATTCCGTTTAGTACGGATGTGAGTACAGAATGCCACAAGCCCACTTCGCGTTTGAAATCCAAAACGCATACGATCGTTTCACCTTCAGTGTAGTGGCAGGCCATGGTAAGAGCACGACAATGATTCATCATCGCTTGGCGTGTTACAGTCACTCCTAAAAGAAACATTATTATTTAAGATGTTAATTAATTCAACATTCATGGAAATATGATGTCCAATCATTGTGGGAAATTCGATGTCTAGACATCGTAACGGGCGAGTTTTGATTAAAATATGTTTTGGTTGATAACGCGAAAACTTACCCATGACACTGCCTTCCTTATCACTGGTGTATTCGATGTAGGCCGTAGCCGATTCTTCTATTCGTACGTTGTTGACGTTGAAGTCTTTTGTGGGTCGCGGTAGGTGTTCGGTGACAAACCAATGTAGACGAGGCCATCCCTTCAGCTTTGCAATTTCTCCCGTACTGGACTTTGGCAGCCCTTTCAGGCATGCTTCCGACGTTAAAGCTACATGAATTCCACATGAGTTCAATAAAAATCCAACTTGTTGCGGGGGTGAATCTGAACTCGATAGCGGCAGTTCAATTGGCAATGGCACCAAACCGCGAAACATGCAACCGTACCATGCGGCAATAAAACTATAAAAAGAAAAGATGTCAACACAATTATTATTACTACACTTAATTGGATAATTACCAATTAAATACTCACCTCAATGGGTCATTGTTGGGATAAACTAGAGCTACACGATCACCGGGCTTAAGAGTAATTTGTTCGGGTCCTTTGCTGAACACTTTCGTGGAAAGTGCAAAGGCGATTTTTTGTGCGCGTGATAGCAATTTTCCGTAGGTGATGGTTGTGGTCAGTTTTCCGTTCGGATCCAAGACCGTAGCCATTGGCGACTTGGCCGAGTTAGTGCCGAAACGTTGAAGAGCCGCCTCCAACGAACGTGGGAGGCCAGCTGCAACCGTCAGCTGCTCCCCTAAAACAGGTGTCATTGTGTTACCTTCTGGTTTCGGTGCATTTGGATCCTTGGGATTCGCTGCAATCTCCAGCTCGATGTCGTTATCTTCGTAGAACTCGGGTAGCGGTCGCCGCTTTGGTCGCTTCAGGGTATTTAAAAGTTGTTGAATTTTCGCAGAGACTTTCCAGCGTCCTGTTGTTCCTGTATCACCCGGCTCCGAACCAGGAATATTCACGTATCGCGTAACTCGATCAGCTCCACGCCGCGTGTTTGCACTAAACTGTGTTATATCTGGTTGCACATCTGCACGCCAACAAAAGATAAAATTGAAAGAGATATTGAATCATAGTATGCCATGGCCACTTGTGGCACGCATCTATTGATTACACACAATATGTACTTACACCCTCTCTGGAAATCCGAAATGTCGGTGAAATCAAAGTTGTTCTTCCGGTGTACAGCCGGTGGTGAGCCTGCACTCGACGTATCTGAATGGGGCTAAAATTTCAAAACAAAAACAATTACTCGCCACACTCTTGCACAATGTACGATAAAAATATTTTGTTGATGACATCGAGTGTAAGATGAGAAGATATTCTACTACTTACGGGTGGTGGAAGATTATGATGCGGTCGACGATCAGCAAAGTTCTTATGATGATGTGCACCACCACCGCCACCTCCTCCGCCGCCACCACCACCACCACTTTGTGATGAATCACGAACTGGCGGTTTTATCTGTTCGCGCGAGTTTGAGATGTGATCACGCGGGTAATTGTATTCACGATCGGGCGTTGAGATTCTCTCCTCCGGAATGGGATCATCGTCTGATGTTGAATCTTTAAAGATAATTGAATTCAATTAGGCAAATTGCTACTGCACGGTGTCTTAGTGTAATTGTCCAAAAAAATATTTTCGAGAATTTCAACTGAATTTTTTAGTTTGTTGTTTTGTGTAGGATCGTAAAGATTGTGTAGGTGCCGTTTTAGTGAAGCATATGAATGGGTCACTTTCTGCGTGGAAAACTTTTAAAAGTTGATATAACTATGACAATTCGACTGCTACAGTGTCAAAGAAGTTGAAGAAATATAATTGTGAAATGTCTTTGTTTTAGAAAATAGATAAAAAATGAGTCACTCTGACGCCGAAAGTAATACCATAAGTTATCAATAGAAAGGCAGATAAGTCAAGCCAATAAATGCAAATCTATTTGCGATAAGATGTAAACAGTAACCTGGAATCACTGTCCTCCAAAAGAGGACATTTGGAAGTTCATCAACAGAAATTCGAGAACAGGGTTTTCTGCGAGTTGCATTGTGGCTTTCCTCATTTTGTGATATGTGGCATCAGCGTAATCAGATTTTTTTTAACGTCGAATACAGAATAATTAGTAGATTAGAAGCGGTTGTGATCTGATGTGTTTCTTATAGCATAATGGGTCGAATTAAAAATACGGTTCAATGTATTTGTTGTGACTGTTGAGATCATTGAGATGTATAGCAAACTTTGTATGTAATTTATTGTAGTTACTTGAGCTATAATTACGGTTAAAAACAAGTGGGTAAGGTCGATTTTTTATGATTCGCTTTTATGAAATAGCTTCGGGTTTTCCACACATTTTTACTTTCGGGCCCATTTATGATGTTGTTCTAAGAGCGGAAAAGAAGACCTCCGCTATTCGTTTGGGTTTATTCAAAACCTCATCACATTGACCACATTTGCTGCGTTCAGAAGTGAACAAAATTTATTTAAATGGCCGGTTCGTACATCAATCGCGATCAAGAGATAATATTTGAAATCCGATTATAGTTATCTGGTCGACTTATTCTTAATTGACTATAAATTTCCTCTGAAATGAATTAAAATTATAATTTTTGAGCGATATGTCCACTTAACGAGCTGTATCAAGTGGTTCCTTGATACAATGAGCTCAGTGGAAGAGGTGATGGAGGCAATGCATCAGATGAAACGCGGAAAGGCTGTCGGACCGGACAAAATCCCCGCGGAATTTTGGTTGAAAATGGAAAATGTCGGGCTTAGTTGGCTCACAGATCTCTTCAACAAAATCAAAGGTGGGCAAGCGATGCCTGATGCTTTCAGGGAAAGTTTTCTTTTTCCTTTCTATAAGAACAAGGGAGAGTCACGCAAAATCAACAGCTATAGGACACCTTATAAACTGAAGATCTACGAGCGAGTTGTCTGCAACCGATCGAGAAAGATTGTACGGTTAAATGACAATCAATGCGGCTTTGTTGAAGGTCGATCGACAGTCGATGCGATTCAGTGCATTCGTATTGCGATGGAAAAGTATAGAGCAGCACGTCAGGATGATACGAGACATGTATGATGGAGCTACGACTAAGAATTTCCGGTGAATGTCGGAGTACACCAGGGCAGTGTATTGATGACGTGGCGAGAAAACTCAGGAGTTTTCTGCGATAAGAAAATGCCCCTGAAGCTAAAGGGCAAGTTGTACAAAACGGTTGTACGTCCCGCACTCATGTATGGATCAGAATGCTGGACCATGTATGAGGGTTACGCGAAAGAAATGACAGCGACTGAAAGGCGTCCGCCTGAGAACCCTGCAAAAAAAGCGATATCAATGGAAGTTCCACGATCCAAGATAGAGCTACCTGTAGAAATCTGGTGAGATATTACCGCCAAAACGGGCGATGTGCCTACACCGCAGGTCGAGCAACGGGAAACCATGGAGCTGTATAAAGAACGAGGCAAGGAAGGAGAAAAATCAAGTGGTTCCTGATGTACGAAAGATTAATAACCACTGACCGAAACCGAAGCGAATGTTAATTGGTAAAACTTCAACACGTGGGATCTTGGTAGCAGGAAAGTTATCATGAGAAGATGAAACGCTCACTAACGGTGAGAAATCTACACCAATATTAGGACTAAGCCTCAGAAAACCGCAAGTATGTGGCGTAAGAACTTTAAAGTTTCGAAATGACGCGAACAAAGCCATGTATGGAAAGAGGTAAAGAGTGCTGCTTAAAATATTGGTGCCACTTTGTTTTCTCAACACGAGCTGGAAACCGGGAAACAAAGCCGGACTTCGATTAGAAGTGACATACCTAGGATTGGTGAGAGGGAACTTCACTGCCGGTCGCTCTATCCGTCTGAATTAGCAATACGGAAAAAAGCCTCGAGTAGACGAACAGTTAATATGGTTATAGACGAGCGCAGTCTAGGCTAGATGCAATCACCATGAAGATCATATTAGTAAGTTGGGCTTCTATGAAATGGTGCTATCTGGAGCTAGTCGCATGAAATCTGAGTTCAAGAGTTCCAGAGCGACGATTCCAATTATTTAGCTGTGGCTTGAAATTATTGTAGTGGAGCTTGCCGAACAAGCAAGAGACTTACGTCGTCTGAGATGCGCGGGTCTATTTGAGGAATTGAGGCGCGAACACCAGTCTAACCTAAGCTGGGCTAGTGTCGCTCTTGTGGCTCTCGGGAGCCTAGTCTCCTCAAGCGATATAGGTGGTTGGAGCTCTGAGAGGACTTTACTCCCACCTAGTCTCCCTATGGACCGACTCACAACGGTTGTGTGAATATCTGCGATAGCCGCATAGTATGTCTTGTGTTCACAACTATCGGGAGGTACCCGTTTGTATCTCTGCACTTCTCTCTCGAGAACTCAGAGTCCAGCCCTAACAAGTCGTGGAGGAGGAGTATTGTCAATGAGATGATTGTTTGGATGATCTTCTCGATAACAACCGACCAGATATTGAAGAGACAGGAGAAGATTATAATCACGCAATGGTAACATGCTGGTTTCCTGATGAAGATGAACCTGGGACGACATTAGGTGGAATCCTGTAGCGATACGTAGAGCAGTATTCTGACATGTCTGGATCTTATTTTAGTTTGTGTCCAAACGATTTGTGACTACACCAGTGCTACAAGTGACGAGCATGGTTTCTTTGTCCTTGCCCCAGGAGCTGCTGGTCAGTGCCTTTGTCGATGGCGTCCTTGAAATGACGATTCGACTTCATCCTGGTGTTTAAGTAGACCCCTAGGATCTTAGGATTTGCAACGGTAAAAACAAGTCGTCTGCATGCTTACCAGTACGAATCGTAAGCTCATACGGAAATTGTGTTGTGTTGTGCTGAAGAATCACACATACCTTTTTAATCATTCCCGTGGTGAGTACGGTGCAATGGTCATCATAGGAAATTAGTTCGATATCCGGGGTGCTGGAAGGATCCACAAGTAGATGTTAAAGAATGTAGGAGAGAGTACACTACCTTGTGGAACTCCCTGCCTATGCTTTGAACAACAGGCTCGAAACTCTGTATAGGATTGCCGCCCAGCTATGTAGATAGTTGGCAATCCTTCTTACCTCTTGTGCAGCAATATGCATATTGAGTAGATCGGCCAACATCGCAGAGTGAATGACCGTGCCTAAGGCAGGTCAAGAGCGACTAGTATGGTTCTGTCACAGGGCTTTTTCTAATTAACGCCATTATGGATGTGATGGGTGATCAGTTCCTAAGCTGTTGTGGTACTACGCATCTTCCTGAAGCCATGCTGGTGGGAAGCTAGCTCAGTATGTGATACAAAGGTGGGGTCTTGGCAACGGGTGATAATATTGTCATTGGATGGTAAGATTCGGCGATTTTTGAGTTTTTACCGGGTTTTAGGAGGGGGATAATTCGCCCCTTTTTCCAAAATTCAATAATTCAATGACAAGCGTGGGCATCGACAAGTTGAAAACCATCGTGAGATATTCGATGGTTGGAAGGTCTAGATGTTTCAGCATGACCACTGAAATGCCATCTGGTCCAATGGCCTTACAGTTTAGCGTTCTTGATAGCTGCTTAAACATGGTCCGTTGTGTAGGTGGGGATGATGTCAACCGTTCGGTTTCGAATCCTTCTTTATATTTCGCAATAGAGTATTTTAATTTTGGGATGTTCATTAAATGGCTTATCGAGCAAGCTTAGGATTCTCACCATTTAAAGATTTTTCTTGTTGAAGGTGTTGACTTGTCGATTAATTTCGGAGTTAAGCTTTTAAATTCTAAAGTCGACCGAATTGGGCGTCTTAAGTTGTCCCGTTCGTCTGCTAACCTTGCGGCAGCGGATGGGAAAATGGCCGAACATTTGAGGATACGTACTGCCCTACACTTTGACAACAAAATTCCGTATATTCTTTTCGGTCTTCCCCACACCTGTTGGGACAGGTATCGCGACCAACTTTGCCGCAGTGATCGCAGTGAAACCCTTCCAATTTGTCTTTTTTTTTTGTAGTTGATTAACGTACAACGTTCTAACTTCCTCAGCTCGGCTGGTTTACCTATATTTGTAATGATGGGAAGACGGTCACAGGATAGAGCCGTAGTCATCTCGAAGCGGGTTTCATTTATCAGACTGGCAATGTCGTATTAGTTATGTCCGGTGAACTCTAGCAGGTGCCAGCGATGTGTGTAGACGAAATTCCATGGAATAGGCAGAAATCTGATACGCATCAGGTATTGTTGCCGAGGAAAGAGTTCCAGTATTCGTGATGAGCGTTAAAGTCGCCATAAAGGGTCCTAGCGTGTTAAGGACTGGACCAATATCGAATTTGTATCCAGAGATACAGCTGGATATTGCTCAAAGCTTCGATATTAGTGTTGCCTGATTAGACAGCGATGCCATGCCGTCATTATTATTTAAATCTAATATGTACGTATTTGTATTACATCACTGAGAAAAAAAATCCTGTAAATTCAAAAAATACGCATATGATTCAAAGGGATTCAAATATGATTTTGCTTCATATTTGTCTCCCTTTGAATCATTGTATAATCCCTTTATTTCAAACGGATTTCCCTTTGAACTAATAAGATATTCCTTTTGAAAGTCTATCTATAATCACTTTAAATTAAAGTGATGCAGTGTCAATTTAATCAGGTCACAACCATAAATCGAAAGGATTTCCTTTTAATTTAAAAGAATGGACTCTTTGTTTTAAAGGGATGTCATTTTATTTAAAATTTAAGGATTTTACTTATTGTTTATCCAAATGCATGAACTCAAAAGAATACTTTAAATTACACCAAAAGAGTAATTTTCACAGGGTGTTCTTTCCCTGTGAAAATTACTCATAAATGAGTTTTGTATAACAGACCTCGCTATAGGTGTTGGCGACATTTCATTTAGCTCTTTACGCTCTAAAATCCATAATAAATGACCTACCTACAGTGGGATTCGATCCCGCGACCCTATGATTTGAAGACTAACGCCCCTACCTACTACACCACACAGACTACACGGGACGACGTTTTTAATTTATACCATACATTGTGACATCGCTCTACCACTTACTGCCGAGCCGACCGACTGCGAGACAATTTTCCATGTAAACAAAGCGATTTCATTTCATTCATCAATAGGAATGTAACTCGATTTCAAAGTGATATCGATTCAATTTTAAGGGACGTTATTCTTCTGGGTGTGGACATGTGTATTAGGAATGCAAGCCCTCCTCCTGGATTAGGCTAATGCCTACCGACGGATACGTGAGGTTGGAGTCTCATCTCCTGTATTTCCGCTATTAGAATGATTCGGGTAATCATGAAGTGGATGAACTCACCGATCTTCTGATGGATGTCCGTGCAGTGCAGAATAGTGAGTAAAGCGGAAACTGCTGTAGGGGGTGCAGGTATTACACTGGAGCGAGTATGTCTAGTTGCATTGTTTGAGGGTGATGAAATATTTGCTTGTGAGCGAGGGGGGAAGCCGCATGATGGCAGCAAAAGAAGACAATGTATGGTTGATACGCCATGGCGGCGTGGATATGTGAAAAAAAACCTTTAACTTTACGTTCCCGATGCACCTGAGTCATTCAAGGTTTCTACGATATCATTGACTCCCCTAGCCGGAATTCAGTCTATTAAACCGAGCACGTTACGTAGTGAGAGTTCCCCGGTGGGAAGGAACCCGCCATTAGTGAGCATGTGAAGCCTCAAAAGTGGCGGCTACGCATAACTTGAGCCACGAAGGGGGTAGATAGGTAGAATGGCCAATACGCCTATCTAGTTTATGGATTTGATGTCCATTCGGCCCGAATCTAAATTCTGATTAGTGAATTGTCAGGAGCCACCTAGATGTGAAAAGCACCGCGACCCACCGGCTTTGAGCCGATGGGTAATCACAGGTCAAAGGAACCTGGGATATGCACGACTAGTCAAAGAAGAATGCGATATTTGGTCGGCAAAAATCAAACATTCCTGGATTTTTGCAAGATGGTTGGGGATGGCCCTCTGAAACGGGATTAGGGGTCCAACGTTGCAAAAAAAAGGGAGGGCGTATTTTTTTAGTTTTTGGCGATATTTAAAAAAAGGCGAAAGATACAGAAAAATGGTTTGAAGCCAAAAAAGAACTACATACAATTGCACAATCCTTAGCACAATGGTGCTCAAGTGGGCCTACTTCGAAATTAACACGCGGCGCACACGAGCACCCGCTATGTGTACATGGAGGGATCGCTAAGATCCTGCAACGCCTGAGGGTCCTTGTTTCCTGGCCCGGCATGGCGAAGGAAGTCAGCGAGTTCGTGTCCTCCTGTAGTATGAATGTATATGCAAACAAACTAACGCTCCCATTCAAACCCTGCGCCCGCCTATAGAGAATAGGTTCGTTTCTGATCGCATATTCCACCGTGTCTTAGTACTGTTTCGTGGAACCAATCCGCAAGTTTACCGCAGAGATTCTGACTAGAGTTGGCTCGAGACCAGAGTTTTTCAAATATTTGGAGTGCCTGAATGCATTTTGACAGACAATGGGCAACAATTTAAGGCACATGCTTTTAACTCGATGCTGGAGCGTTACGGAGTACAACATTTCATATTCACCTCAGGCAAATGCGTCCGAAAGGATGAATCGTTCGATAGTAGCAGCCATCAGGGCGTACGTGAATCCAACGCAAAACAACTGAGATGCAAATCTGTCACAAATCGTCGCCTTACTTTGTTGTCTTTGGCCAGCCAATGGTCACCAATGGGAAAACGTATTCACTCTTGCGCAACTGGCAACATATTACGACAAGAGGCACCAAAGAATCTACTTCTGGCCTACGACAAATATGCGGGACAATACGAGTATAACTGACGCTCCAGACAAGTTGAATTCCAGTCTGAAGATGAAGTGTTGCAACGGAACATTGCCAAGCAATGCCGCCGCGCCCACTACAACTCCAAGCTGGACTTCAAATTTGTCAAGAGCCGAGTCGAGTGAGTGAAAAGGGTGGGCAATGGTACAATATCGTGCACAATTTCGTGAGCTCTTCAGAAGTATATTTCCGTGTATGTGTTCGACTGATGGTAGCGTCTCAGTACTATTTTTTTGTGTGGCTAAAATTATGTTTCAGAACAGTCTTTCTCACAACCAATATTATATATATATTACGCTTTGTTAAGCGACTTTGAATTGAAGTATTTAATTCATGGTATAAAGTTTAAGTACGTAAAAAATTTTTGGTAATGATAAAATTACACTTGCAATATTTTGAGGTTTGCATTTTAACCAGATTAATTTCGATCGGATGGATTTTGATTTGAATAGATCTGATTAGGGAGTAGAGTTCGTCAAAGCACCCATTCATAATACACTAAACGGCATACACAAAGGCGCGCGCGTTTTCCAAATATTTAATAAAAGGACTTAACAATCACATGACGAGGGAGACAATACTATATTGCTTCCGAATATCTACACAAATCTAACAAACCGAAAAACGATCACAAAACATAGATTTGACTTTGTCACTGACGAATAACGATAACAATCACAATAATTGACGCGTATAAACCGAACTTTCTGGATAAATATAATAAAATCAACTTAAAGCTATTTCAATATAATTTTAATGCGTTTTTATGAAATTAAATTTCAGTTAATGCATTATAATGTCAATTAGGGTGTGTTTATACAATTCAAATAAAGTATGAGTGTGCGTTTTTGCTGTTATCCTACTATATACTAAGATATGTTTTTGATTCGCTGTTTGGTGTATAATAAACTGAAATTGCATTGCTTTAATATAAAACCAAACTTGATGCTTTTCCATATTAACGCTTGCGTGATTCCCTAGTAGCATAGGTACAAGAACAAGATAAATTGCGTTGAATGCATGGAAATATGATAAAAATATGTAACTGTAGTGTGTTAAGCATTAAAAACCATTCTTCCGTATCTCCATGATTAATCGATGCTACATAATATACATTTGATGGTCTATTTTTCTCTCTGCTTTTATTTATCATTTTTTGTCGTTTAGAGTTGAGTTACTAGACGATTCAAACCACTTTTTTTTCTGTGTAATAGAATTTATGATTTCATTGCGCTCACCTGTATCGTCATTATCACGATCGGGACTTCGATTAAGTACAGAGCTACGTTTCGATGGCATCGGTAAACTTGGCTTTGGACGATTTTTCAAAGCGGCCAATGCTTGCTGTACTGCTTCCTGTCTTACTTCTGTTGTAGAGATGATGACGGGGGGAAAGGGCAAATATAATACACGAAAAAAAATATTGCATTTTTGATTTGATTATGGTATATGATGATGAATGAATAATGATTTTTTATTACGATACTAATGAATGAATGGGAAAATGGAGATTTGATAGTGGATGAATATGATTATATGTTACAAAATGAATGAAACACCAAAGCATAGTATACAAAAGCGCAGAAAAATTATTCGGGAAATTGAAAAATAGATGCAAGAATGAAAAGAAAAAATATGAAAAATTCATTGTGCTTATTTGGATAAGTAAGTAGAAGATGATAATGCCACATTAAAAAGATTAGAAAAAATGAAATTTGTAACATAGGCCTAACAGATTTTCAACATGTTCATAATGTAAGTACTATGTGATTATAGTTATCATAAGTAAACTTATGAGCTTAAGGCCTATATTTGTACCTTACCCAACTCAACTTTGTTCCACAGAACTCGATTTATCAAATGAGTAGTGCGTAAAACAAACTCCGAGTGGCGCATTTACAAACCCGTTCGCAGTGCCAGGTATCGATTGGGAGTCAAGTCAATTATCTTGGAGTAATCCTTGACAGCAAACTCTACTAGAATAAGCATGTCGAGGCGGTGGCGGAAAAAGCCACCAGAGCCCATTGGATATGCAAAAAATACGTAGGGAAAACCTGGGGTTTGAAACCATCCATTATGATCTGGATATACAAAGTAATAGTTAGACCAACTTTAAACTATGGTGCTGTTGTCTGGTGGAAGAGAGCCCTAACTACGGAGAGTAAGTCCGCTCTAGGTACAGAGACTAGCATGTCTCATTACCACCGGTGCACTCTGATCTTGTCCTAGCAGTGCTCTAGAAGTTCTAATAGATCTACACCCAATTGAAATCCACCTCGAGGCCGAGGTAAAACTAGCAATGGTACGACTCAATGCAAATGATGCTTACCAAGGGGCAGCTCAGATGCTTCAACAACAATACTATCGCAAATATGCTCTCCGATCACCTTGCAAATGAGCTCTCATTCGGCCGCTGCTTCCTAGCTGTAACATGGCAGGGAGGAGTGGCACCCTAACTTCGCTAGGCTGCATCCACAGACCATCAAATGGTTTACTGACGGCTCTAAGACAATTGAAGGCTCAGGAGCGGGTGTGGTTGGTTCAGCACATAGGATATCTATACCTATGGGCCTCCACACCACTGTTTTTCAGGCAGAAATGCACGCAATAGAACCTGCGCTGAACTCTGCCTACGAGAGAACTACGTAAATAAACGTATAGCCATTTTTTTCAGACAGCCACTTACTAAGTACACTGTCACGTCAAGACTTGTTCAATGCTGCTTGAAGGCGTTGAACAAAATAGGCGAAAACAACAGCCTAACACTTTTCTGGGTTCCAGGTCACATAGGCATCGCAGGGAACGAACAGGCTGATGAGCTGGCACCCATAGCTGCATCATCTCTCCATGTATAGTAAGGAGAACATTCAGAGACCAGGAACGACTCAAGGCAACTGAGCACTGGGATAAACTAATTGGACTTAGACAATCGAAAATCGAGCTACTGCAGCTAAGCAGAGATAAATTACGCATCATCTGTGGCATTCTCACAGGTCACTCCTGTCTGAGATCACATTTACGCACAGTAAGGATTGTGCAAGACGCGAGCTGTCTATTCTGTGAAGAAGACGACGAAACCTCTTTTCACGTCTTGTGCGAGTGCGATGCACTGGCCCAGCGCCGCTGGTCACAGTGTGACATTTCAAGGCAATTTAGCCTTGAGTTGTATACGGAAATGTATCTACAACGTACTTCCAACAAACCTGTGTGGAATTGAAGCGCGAGTGCCTCCTTTTTAGCAAGGATTGGTAAGTAAAGATATCGTCGCAAACCCGTACTGAGTTGAAGCCAATGATGTCTCGTACTGCGCACGGGTTTGTAAATACGCCTCCGAGTGGGTCACTTTGTATGGGAGGTACTCTTGATTTGAATCCAATTGAGCTGATTTATTGTGGGTGGTATAAAGGTGTCCCAAAATGGCGACAAACTAAAATTTAGTCTCCTCTTCCATTTTGGGAGGGAGTTATGGATATGCCAAATGATCGGAGCGACTTAATTTTCGGCAAAATTCATCTTCAACTCAATATGAATACTCGCACAAAATTTAATGGCTTTATTCACGTCTTTTCGAGAGTTCTGGATTTTCTTAAATCGCTCTTAAATGACAATTTTTTAATTTATCTTTCAATCTATCGCCTAATATAAAAACGAATGTCTAATGTATTATATATCATTGCAAAGGGAATTTTATGTAGTCTTTTTCTTTCAGGCTATTTTAGTATATCCTTTGTTGTTTTTGAAATAATTGGTAATTACCCCATTTTCCATGCTGCAGACAGACTATCTATCGGTCAGGACTTTCCCCTATCATCAGAGGGCCGCCGTCCCCAACAATTCTGGAAAATCCAGAGATACATAATTTTTATCGCTCGATGGCTACAAATCAATGAACATGTTAGGGCGTAAACTAAGCTAGGTTTCATTTTGCAGAATGACACCTTCAAAACTTCGTTTCCGACTTTCAGTTTTGGAATTATTGTGTTAAAAACTGATAATAAGAGACAGTGGCGCAACCAGGATCTTGTCCTAGAAGAGGGCTAAGACCATACATATTAGCTGACATTGACATTGAGGCTGCTGCCGCAAGTTAGGTGTAATTTACGTGAAACTGGCCTATGGCGAGCGCTGGATTATGGGCACTCATCGATACTTCGCAACTTTAACCTGCCCCCCATCGATTGACTACATTGTTCCCAATCACTTTTTCGGTAGGAGCCATTGTAGCTTGGTCCCGTCAAGGGAATCTTGTGAGTGGATCCATTGCAATCTATACTGATGACATCAAGACGGAGAGTTGGTATGGGAATTCACTCGGATGAATTGAATATTAATTTGTCTTTCCGCCTCCCTAATTTCTGTAGCGTCCTCCAAGCAGAGGTCACAGCGATATTGAAACTTGGTTGCGTGTTGTCACGTCGTCACCGGTAGGGACGCCATTTTATTTACTGATAGTCAGCCTGCAATTCGATCACTTGATTTAGTGCTAACCAAATCAAGAACTATTGAGAATCGCCGCTCATTACTTAGAGAGATGGGTCGTTTCTTCAACACTACTCTATGCTGGATACCGGGCCATATTGGCTTTTTAGGCAATTGCTACGAAGATGACATCAGCATGTAACGCTGAAGACAGCCGCGCCAACTTGAAAGTACCTGTGCAGTAATAATAGAAGATGCTGCAGAACACAGGACAAACGCAAGATGGACTAATGGCTGGACTTGAGCAACGACAAGAATTATCTACCTAAAACTAGACAATGTCCGTTCTAAAGGGCGCCACCTGACCTGACGATTTCTCGGCCGACCGATTGCCCACAATCGATCTGCCGCCCGTACAGCACATACATTAGGCAATTTTTCGGGCAATCTGAAATAGACAGTCCCACGGTCCACAAAACACAACGCAAAATAGCGAAAATTATACCATTTTTGGCGATGGAAGATGGCCATCCATTGCTACTTTGATGGAGAATGACCGCCACAACCACAGCATGAAGAACGACCACAGGTTTATGTCAAAAAATCAGCAACTGAGAACACATGATTGTCATGACAGCTTGCACTGAAAATTGCATTGGCAATATGTTCCACATGTCAAATCAAAAATTTGAATCCGATAGTCCCATACACCTTCCGATTTATCTCGCAATCAAAAAATCTGGCCGATCGATCGGAGGGTCTGTGGCGCCTCTAACATGCTACTGTCTTTGGAAAGAAAGCATATTCACAACGTGGTATGGGTAATAACAGGGCATTGCCCCATTGGGGAGCACGCAAGAAGACTCCGAATTCCTCACAACGACTTTTGCAGAAGTTGTTATGTCAAAGAAGAGGAAGAGAATGTGCACCGATTACTTTGCCACTGTCCCGCCCCGTCCGAGAAACGGAGGCGTTTTCTGAGCTCAAGGTATTTTTACGGCACCGATGACCTTCGAAATGTGAGCCCAATACTGCTCAATAGATATATTGTTAGCACGGGCTGGTTTCTTAGCATAAGCGGTCATTATGGGACCGAATTCTGGTATAAGTGCGGTGGGTGTAGACCTGGAGGCCCCTGTACCTAACCTAGCCTAGGATTCTCCTATTACCGCAACTATAAATAAAACGCTTAAAATTGGGAAGACCTATATAGCGTCAAGTCACGAGACTGCTCGATGTCTACTCAACCACATCTATCCAGATGACATGGCAGATTCGCTAGCAAGCCACACAGATTTACGAATTAAAACTGGAGGAACCTGTTTCTCCTGACGAAGAATATTTTACACCTGAAGAAGTACTTGAATGTCTGAAGTCAATGTTTGACATCAGATACATATATGTTTAGAACTTGCTTACACCCATCCTTTAATTCTGACATCAATCATGAATAAATGCCTTGAACTAAGCTATTTTCCCAAGACGTGGAAAAAAGCGTTCGTCAAATAATAATTCCAAAAGCAGGAAAAGACGACTATAGCGACATGACCTTATATCTTCTCATTGGGCTTCTGCCAATTATAGGTAAATTACTAGAAAAATTGTTCACCAGAAGGCTTGTTCATCACTTGGAGATCAGCAACCAATACTCCGACCGCCAATTCGCTTTTAGACAACAACGATCTACTATTGATGCCTTACGGAACGCTCTCCAACTCGTCGAAGAGAAAAAGAGAAACCATCAAATTGTAGCAGTACCCCTCGATATTAAAGCAGCATTTGACAACGCATGGCGGTCAGGTCTCATGGAACACCTACGCAAAATCAAGTGTCCGGTAAATATATTTAAATCGTCCTTACTCATTGGTATCGAGCTCTTTTGTACGTATGCATAAGCTGTAGGTCTGGTCGTTTTTCTTTAATTTAAGCTACTGGAGGGAGCTTTATCGTTTGTGACAAGCAAATTATATCGAATTTTTTGGGGGCTTTAGATCGCCACCATCTCAACATGTGAAGCCCATTCGCACTGGTTATATGAAGAAAATCCACGAACTATAGTAGTTATGATTTCTACCTACTAATCTGGAACGATTTGCGGGCTACTATCATCATTTTTTTATTGGAATATCATTGTCCTTTAGAAATGAACAACGACCCTGAAGATGGGCTACGCGAACTTCGAGAGCTTTCAAATTGAGCCTCAATGCAATCATAGCCCCGGGGGTAGATATTATGACCGAGTGCTTAGGATTTCAATTGTTATGGATACTTCCCCATCATTTTCCGAGTCGATATTCAGACCAACATGCCCTATGCTCTGATTCAAAGTATGGTGCTCGTATACGCTTGCATTGGCATCCGAAACAGGAATACCCACGTTTGAGTGTAATTAATTGATAACATCATCGGATCCTGTAATTTTTCCGTGAGTGTGGTTTTGTTTTCGTGAGGATTCCAACCATCTATGTTTGTGATCATGTTGTCCAAACAACCTCTATCGATCATCGCAAGAAAATATTTTACCGCCATTATCATTCTCATACTCAAATACGATAGTAATCGTATTCACGGTTGGTCGCGGACATAGTATAGAAGGTAGAAATGTTTTTTTTTTACAAATAAATTGCCCTTTTATGGCGAGTCCGGCGACACTTCGATCGTGTCGCTCCGCCGAAGGATTACAGAGATATCGACGGATTTCCGAAGTATGTAGTACGAAATTGATTGTGAAATTACTGTGACCAACATCCAGGTTGTCGGTTATCTCTACCACCCTGTGCACTGATCGGGGAAGAGGGTCAGACGAACTTTTAGGCAATTTAGTGGCGAGTCCGGCGACACCTTGATCGTGTCGCTCCGCCAAAGGATTGCGGAGATATCGACGGATTTCCGAAGTACATAGTACGAAATTGATTGTGAAATTGCTGTGGCCAACATCTCCCGCAGGGGAATCTGTGTCCTTGTGACACAGAGTAAATCTGTGTAGGTGACACAGATTTTTGGTGGATTGCGACACCACGTACCCGAGCAGCGCAGGGAGGCCCCTTGTATAGTTGATACGCCATGGCGTGGATCTGTGCAAAGACCATTCGGGAGATGACGCTCCCGTGCTCCCGAGTCATGTATGGGTAGCTCACGACATGGCTGACCTTTTTCCCTATTCGTTCGGAAAGGCAGTCATACAAGTCGAACACGATACGCAGTGTTTCCTCGTAGGGGAGGAATCCGATATAAGCGGTCGTGTAGAGCTTCGGAGTTGGCGGCTTCGCATAACCCAAGCCACGAAAGGACTAGTTAGGGAGAATGGCCTTGGTGGAAAATGCCTACGCGCCTATATCTAACTAGTTTGTGGATTGATGACCACACGTCTTGAGTCAAATTGCTGCTTAGTAAACGGATGGGGGCCACCCCAATGTGAACGGTAGCGCTACGAGTCTGCTTTTAACAGACATCTGAATTTAACGTTAGGCCTAACCATAAGGGGGCCGAAGGAGGATCACACCTGCTAAAGAGAAGTCTTTAGCGAATAGTGTACCTCGGGGATGGGCGTGCCCAGGGGACCATGGTCCCTACCCATCAAGGCGTTGGTCTCGAGGTGGCTGTCGGTTGTTAAGCAAGCCATCGAGCTGGTGATGCAGCCCCGGGGTTGGGTTTCTGAAGGTGAGTGCATTCACTGGATGAAGAAATCCCCATCTGACAATAAGACCTTGTCAGTAAAACACCGAAGGTCCAAACTTCAAAGGACCGGGAGATAAGACCGTAACGGTTAGGTGCTCCCCTGACGGTATACCTGTAGATGGTTAGCTTGTGGCCAACATCCAGGTTGTCGGTTATCTCTGAATACCCTGTGCACTGATCGGGAAAAAGATTTCGAGGATCCTTTAGGCAATTTTGGGATGAATCCAGCGGCAATTCGATCGTGTCGCCACGCCGAAGTATTTCAGAGATATCGCCGGATTTCCGAAAGAGCACGCGGTCAATCGTTTCGTTCATGAATAGTATACGATAGAAAATCCTGCTGACTCGATGCTTGCGTTTGTACCTTAGAGTACATAACACACTTGTTCTGCTCGATTCTCGCGCTTGTACCTGACTATGTATTACTCTGCTTGCTCGATTCTTGCGCTTGTACCTGAGTACACACATACGGGTGTGCTTTCCTTGTTTGTTGTTCGGTACATATGTAGCGACTACTTTTTGTACTCCGTAGTCGTTACTTCCGATAGTTAATAGTAAAGTAACGACTACATAAGTAACGGCTAGTTACTTTTATGACATCTCTAGAAGGCACTCAGTGTTTGTGATGCGTATCACAATGTCCTCTACAAAATTTCTGCGCTTCCCAACGAAGTAGCCATATAGCGAAGTAGATGGCGGGAAAACAAATTTGAAAATTATTAAGAAATAGATTGGTACAAAAATTTAGTGCGGATTATGCTTCTCTCTCGGTTACCGTAACTCCTAGTGGAGCATGGTGCGTTGATGACTACCGTGTGTAGTCAGCAACGTTACAAAGACAACTGATTTCGGAGTGTGATACGGTTGTCAGCCATACCACTTCCTAGTCGCATTGTTAGTTTATTATTCTACGATAAGAATAATTCTTATCATCTTCTACTGAATAATAAACATGCGACGAGTCGTGCCGAGTTTGGAAACTCGTTTCTCTATGAGTGTCTATTTCACAGAGTGGCGACCGAACGATCACGGCCACAGAGCACGACATTATGGATTTATGCTTATCTATACATAATGTTTGATGATTGTAGACATGATAATGAATGTCAGTTGACATAAGTGTCACATTGCCCACATGTGTGACCTATCATTCATGCACTACACGTCAGTCCAGATTTTCATACAAACAGTATTATGATGATGTCCCCCTGTATCATCTATACACACCTTTGCACCTTATTACGAATAAAGACTACAAAATCATTACTCGTAAGGATGACGTAATAGTTATGTAACATATATGTTTAATGCATTGCTCGTGAAAAATATTCATGACTTACGCATAATGAATGAATGATGTATAATTCGTGATGAATGAAAAATTCAGACCACGAAATAAGTCCAGATGAATCCCATGTCAAAATGATTATTAAAAGTTGCATAAATAAGGAGGAATGGCCTCAATGGCGACATGTTGACATTTTTGCAAACAATAAATATTTCAAGCTACGCTTATAAACATATTTGTTGTCTGCAAAGGTGTGGAGTGGCGGCCAACTTTTCACAGCGCGTAACGCTGTATATAATGTGCTGGTAGACGCCAACAACATGAATACGTAAAGAATCAGACTTTGCGTTTGTCTTATATAAAGGGTGGTCCAACGTGAATGCACGAAGTTAATTGTTAATAAAACAAAAAGTTTTTAGAGAAATATCTAAATTTTTTTTTATTATGTTAGAAGGATTTATGGCAATTATGTTTGAAACAAAATATCGGCCAAATGCTCGCCATGGCTACCGTGGTATACTTCTATCCGATGGTCCATATTATCATTGAGACATAATTGAGGTTGAACATAGTTAATGTGCTGAATTATCTCATCTTTTAGCTTTTGAATTGTTTTTGGCTTATTGACGTACACTTTTTCTCTTAAATATTCCCAGAGAAAGAAGTCCAACGGTGTCAAATCACATGATCGTGGCCAATTAACAACGCCAAGACGAGACGAGGCCATTGAATTTCTCGTGCAAAAAAGCCATTGTTTCGTTGGCTGTGTGGCAACTGGGTCCATCCTGTTGGAACAACATATCGTCCAGGTCCATATCCTCGATTTCTGGCTACAAGAAGTCCGTTATTTGGTCGATTATGTTGATCAAAAAACCACGAAGTGCACGAAAAGCATTTTCATTTGAACGTCCATTTTCGTAAAAAATTTCAACGACCTTAATAATATGTTCACAGTGAGCGAAATCATATAATTTTGGGGCTATTTTCATGTTTTCGTATGAAAACAGCCCGAAAACATTTCAATTCCCATACAAATTGACACATTGAAAATACGCTATTTTGCATGTTTTCTATGAAACCTTGATTTTTTTTTTCAAATGAAAACGTGTAAGCACCCAGTTCCGAAACCTAAATTCCCCTATTCACCACATTTCGGCTCACTCCGATATTTTAACTGACACCCGAAAAAATTGTTTCGTGTGTTTGCCAATGTTCTTAATTTCTCCATGATAAGAGAATGGACGGTCAGTTTGAAATGACGAAATATGTTGTAAATGGCTATCGATGACTGCACCAGCACATTTTTAAAGTTAGAACGATTTATGGGCAAAATATTATTGTCGGTTGTCATATGAAATTACAAATAGTGCACTGTGAACACTTTTTGATGATTTCTGAAAACGTACGGCGAAATCAATCCGTTTTCGTCCACTCTGAACATAATATAAAGCGCTGCTCAATTGTGTAATTCTCCATGGTTGAATTTGCCAAACACTGCAAAGAAATCTCTAATAAACCGTTAAGGTGTGACACTCAATTAACATCGTGCACTCTAATTGGACCACCCGTTAGTAAGAAAAATTTGACAAGCGTACGAATCATTTTTGAGGAGAAAAGAACCATTGTATTTCCCATATGCAAGCACCCATACTGATTAATGGCATTTCCCTCAACAGATCATCATGTGTTCCACCTTCAAATGCGTCCTATAGGTATAACACGTCGACTCGTGATGCATGAAGTGAAGTTTATTTTTGACTATTTTGACGATATATGACGCCAATGCTGGCTGGGTGCATTCACACACCACTTTTGTCGTTCACTTGCGTATGTCTTCTGGTGGCGGAAAATATAAGTAGAATTCACTGCAAAATTAGGGTCCGCTCACTTGTGGGTGAATGCCCTCATTGTTGAAGTTCTCTCAGGAAAGTTAAGGGAATTTAACACCATTCCGTTTGAAAAGGGTAAATTTGTAGTGTGTAATCAGGAGTAGAAGGCTGAACACATGCAGATGACATTTATCGTTAAAATGTGATAAAAGACGTTCTTTCTAAAAAATGTTTAAATTTGGTCTAACAATATTTTTGCGAATGACAATTTACGAGGGTGGTTCAATAAGTACCCGTGTTGAAAATGAAAACACAATTTTTTTTCTAATTTTTATTTTTCTTTTTCAACATAGTCCTCTTTTAGTAAGATACACATTGCCATTTTGCCATTTTTTTAACCCCTCCAAAAAATAGGATTTGTCGAATTCGCCAAAATAAGGCGATGATTTCCTCGTTTGAGTTACATTTTTTTCCCGCGAGCCATTTCTTCATGTTAGGGAACAAGAAGAAGTCGCAGGAAGCCAGACCGGGTGAACACGGAGAATGCGGCAGAAATTCATTACGCAATTCATGCAGTTTGGCGGCGACGACTTCGGATGAATGCGCTGGTGCGTTATCGTGGTGAAACAGCACTTTCTTTTTCGCCAAATGCGATCGTGTCTCCTTCAATTTTTTGTCGAAGCGGTCCAATACCTCACTGTCCAGTGATCGTTCCTTTTTCTAAAAAATCCATAAGGATGACGCCCTTCGCATCCCAAAAAATCGTCGCCATGACCGCCATGACATGATTTCCACCGATAGAGCCGTTTTTGGCCTTCTTTGGAGCAGATTCACCGTTGAACCAATATCTAACGGTGGTCATAGACGGCGAAGTGTCCCCATAAATAGCATCCAACTTCGTTTTTATCTCCTCGCATTATTTTTTATCCAAAAACAGAAATCGAATTACCTCTCTCTTTCCATCTTATCAAAAATTACGAAACACGCGTTACTAGAATGGCTGTCAAATCAAAACTAACCAATAAATTAGTCTGGAATTTGTTTTGGCGTCGTTTGATAGATGGCAGCACACGATGATGACACCAACTTCCCTCAGTACCATCCTATGTCTTCAAACACGGGTACTTATTGAACTGCCCTCGTAAACTGAGGGGAAATCTTTATTGTTATCAAAGATTACAATTTCATACTCTGGCTCTGGACTCCCTAAGAAAATTTTTTACAACGATTATGATGTTAAAAAAATTCTGGGCTTTCTTGCTTACATGTTGAAAATCTGTTAAATTGGTGTTAGGTTTGAATATATTTTTATGTACATATGTAGTTTCTTTAAATTTTTATGAAATTATGATATAAATGAGCGAAATTTATAATGGAATGGATTTAATTGAGAAGACAGAAGTACGTCGAAGCAGTAGAATATACAAACCGAAGATCTATCGAGATACACTTAATACGAGTACGATAATGTAACGAAAGCGGATACTAAATACTAACGAAAGAAAAATTAAAACTCAGGAAGGTGACAAGAAAATAGACAGTCAAAATAAATCATTTACTCTAACTTAAAACAGACAGAAGCATAGAACATAAAATTATGGTTAAAAATGTATCTAAATTTAAACTAAAACAAAAAAATCAAAATACACCCTGATTTATTGGGCATTTTTGGTTAGATATAGCCACTATATGAGATACACGCATTGCGTAAGAATTCACACTCTACAAAAGCATAGCCATAGCTTCGGATTAATAATAATGGTCTGCCTTCTATGTTATACTAATTTTTGGTTAGTTTCGAGCTCGATTCTCGCTTCGATTTTAGCATGTTAATTTTTGTTCGCATAAGCGCAATTTTAGTTAATGATTCTCGTGAAAACACAAAAAAAAATTCTTTACCACTTGTATAACGACTTTCATGACGACCCAGTCGTCTATTTTGTCGTGCCACAGCCTGACTACTTTGCGTATTCGCGGAAGCATTGCTTTCACTAGGACTAGGATTCATATTATTGTCACCACCGCCACATGAGTTTGACTCACTTTTTGAACCAACATTACCGGCGGCGGCGGCTCCTCCAAGTGATCGTACGGCTGCCAGTATTGCACTCGGAGCTATCATACCACCACCACCACCTCCACCGCCGCCAATCTGGCCATGTATCGATGTGGGTTTTCGGATATTACTTCCTGCCCCGGACGAATTACTGGAAGCCGTCGTCGTCGTTTGTCGTGTCTGTAGTACTGGCGACTGTGGCATTGAGGTAGATCCTGTATGATGCTGTTGCGATGATGGCTGTTGGTGTTGCGATCCGGATTCCGGATATTGTGCGGGCTTATAAGGATTACATCCTTTGAAATTTGACTTGGCAGCTGCCTGAACGGAGAGGGCAGCCAATTGACTGTTAAGCTCATTGGATATGTGCATTCCGGATTTTTGTGGTGAAGCAGCTCGGCCGGCTTTATTTGGAGGGGTCGTGAGTTGAATATACAGAGTTTTCAATTGACGATAGAAGTTACACATAAGTTTGAACATAAGGAATCGAAGATAAATGAAATAAAAAGAAAAAGAAATGTAGTTTAGGAAAAAATTGATTGTCAGCTGAATAGATGTAACTTAATAACCTAATTAAAATTTGATAACTTAAAATATATCTTTACAGCGTGCCTAAAGAGAAGAGAAGATTATAATAGAAACACACACACATAATTTAAGTATACATAATCATACATACATGCAAGTGAGTATATAAAAATATTTGGTAAGTTTACTTGGAATATATTTTTTTTATAAGCTTAACTCTTTCAAAATCATTTTGACTTCAGATTGATGTCTGACAGGACGCCTATTTTTTACTTTCTATTTTAAATTTCATCTGAATAGCTCATTTTTGTGTCATGAAACGAATTCAATTTGAGATTTTTTATTCGCACGAAAAAAAATTGTCATCACCTCATTCAAACAAAAGCGTTAAAATTTAAGCTAAAACCTAAACATTTTCCTAAAAAGGAAAAATCTCTTAATCGTAATAGCATCGAAAATCACAATAAAACAAAAAAACAAGAAACCAAACCAAACCAATTGCCTCTTTCGCGGTTATACTTTTACAAAAAGCTATTAGCATGAGCCTACATATTGTATAACAAAGGTACATGGCCCCGTGCCAAACTTAAGTACTTCTGCGACATATTAGTATCTTACTTCGATGTCGATTGTTACATCGACCTTCATATTATGTCAGAGTCTCATATTTTATGGAAATAATACACATTTGCTATACCTTACCTACTCATACATGCAGGGTACGAGTACTTAACTTCATACGCCTCTGCTATACTATGCAGGTTCCAACTTTGCCGTGGCTTGCATTCCTGCGGATTTGGAACACTATTTACAAAACCATGCTGTGCTTAGAGATTGATATTGTTCTGATTTTGCGGTGGCATGAAAACATAATACCGTCGACAGCCAGGCCAAAAACACGGATAGGTTATACGTATAGTTATGTGAAAAAGAAAAAAAAATACAAAACACGTCGACGGGGACAAAGGATTTGTGTATGTACCAGTCAGACATTCTTGAAATATAAAAAAATCTAATGCAGCGGCAGAATAGCTGGGATTAAATGAAAAGGAATAGTTATCACATATACAATCACAGCCAGAAGTAAAAGAACAATACATACATATAATGAGCTAGAATGTTGAATAAACTGTTCCACTGGGAATTCTTTAGGGTGTATGTACATTTGAGTGTACTGTCATAAATTTGAAAATATGTATGTACACAAAACACTTGGAAGTGTGCAGCCTTTTAAGAAGTTGTATCCCGGACTTTTTGGGCTTGTCTCGTACATTATACAGTAAATTTGGAACATGATACTAAAACTTAGGTTCCATTAAACTGAGATCCAGTTCAAAAGGCATTTGTGACTACAGACTTTTAAAAGAAATATGTATCATGCTTCATATGTCATGTGCATGTCATCCAGGTCCAATGTTCATTCATTATACAATCTTCTTTATTTTGAGGACAAAGGAAGAGTCTTCAAGAATACAAAAACAGAAGACGATAATCATTAGGTATAGCATGGACATTTCTGACATAAAGACTGAAATATTTTTCCATTACCGAGCGTTTAGGCGACTTTTAGCGAAAACTCGCGTTCATTTCATTCAATCAGTTTAAAATTAATGTGCACTTTCGGTCTTATTATTTATGGTCGATGACACATTTTTCACTTCAAATGAAATGCAAGTGCATTGTTTTCGTCAACAGAACTTGTCACGTGAAATGCCGATCTTATTACCTTCTTTAGGCTCATTTTGTGTACGAAAAAACGAAAGACTCAAGCGGGTATCCGGATTTTTGACCCAATCGGAATCGACATTTCGAAATCTAGGGTATTAGTTTAAAAAACGTAAGAGATGCACAAAATTCTCCGCGAACGAAATAAACAACTAAATTTTCTTTTTTTGTGTCATATCGTCTCCAATTTGCCAGAAACACGTCTACAAACGATCTGAAGTTTCAATTTGCTCTGAAAAATCTAAATATTCACCTGGTCCAACATTTTTTTGTGAAATATTAGTAGAAAGTATGTATTTTCGTGGGTAGACAGTCTTATTCAATAAAAACAAAGGCTACAGTAGACTTTCGTGGTTCTGGCAAATTGTTTGGAGATTCGCGATTGTGGCATCTGGTCCGTTGTATATACACTCAGAGAAAAAAATGCACATTCATATTAAAAGCTCCACATTTAAATTGAACGCAGTATTCGTTTGAAAAATTTCGTTTGATTTTAACGAGTTCTCATTTACGCTAAGAGAATTTCTTTTAAAACAAAAGAGCAGCTAAACCCCAAACGGCGGTCATTTAAATCAAAAGATTCCGCATTACATACATAGTAATGTGTTTGCATTACTTTACGTAACAAATACATATACCTACATCCGTAACTCGTTCTTTGTCATAAGTGCGTGTAACTCAATTGGTGCATTGACAAAATACATTCTCTCTTGCCAAAATATCATTTGTTTCAACGTAGCACAACAGGAACAGGTAGTAAATACTTCTGGCCGGTCCGAGGAGTTTCACGTGTTCATATTCATTCCAAACAAATGTGTAGTGTCTAACAACAAACGCGTATGTAATTTCATTAGAATCTTCGTCGATGTTAAGAGTTTTTTTCGAGAATGTACTTTTGCAATAATCTGGACGAATGGACGCTTGCATATGTGCACTTTAAGTTTAGCGGGTGTTAAAATAAAAGTATAATGTATTAGTCATATTATAATTAGACGTAAATAAAAAATAAAGTGTTTTTCTGAAGTTTCCATAAGTTTTATTCTTTATTGACTTGTCAATCCAGGTAACAGTAAGTACCTAATCGAATGGAGAATGGACAATCAAACGGAATGTTTATTTTATTTCAGCAGAGTTTGCTTTTAATTACATAAAAAACTAAATTTTTTCGAATGGGGTAATTGCTATGAAATGAAAACGGGATTCGTTACTTTCGAAATACATACCGTTGCTTTGAAAAGAACGCTTCGTTTAATTAAAATAACAAATATGTGCAAAATAAAAACGGAGACGTTTGATACAATTGCCTTTCATTTATTCAAAATGTGTTAGCCGATTACAATCAAAGAATAAGTGTTTATTTCAATGAAGAATACGTTTAAATCGACGGGCTCCTTCTTTCCAGGTAAACGCAAGTTCTTTTAATTCAAACGCTTGTTTACAACTCATTATGCTTTTGAAAGAAACGCCACTCGTTAGAATTAAACGCATTTGCTTGTGGGGCAAAATCAAAAGCGCAAATCGTTTGAATTAAATATATTTTGTTCAATATTAGTGAATATTTCTCTGAGTGTAGGAGATTCGCGGTTCTGGTATCTGTTTCGTTATATGGTTATTGAAGATTTATCGTTTTGGCAGCTGTTTCGTTGTATACAGAGGGTATCCCATATGTATATATTTTAATGGTAGGTAGTGTGGCTCATTTCGATAAAATTAAAGTACAACGGGATCCCTCTATTTTTAACCGTTACAATGTAATAGCATTTTTATGCCCGACTTGCTGAACTACATCAAAATTTGCCACAAATTTGAAGGTTACATGTATACTGTCCAAAAACTAATGCTTCCTCATAATTTCTAGCAAAAAAAGGCGTACAAGACATACCCCGGCTTCTTAACCCTTTAGCTATCACAGGTGTTTGAAGATTAAAAAAAATCATTCTCTCAGACTATACTAAAACCTCAATATCTCTGAAACTAGACTCGCTATGGGATACTGAACGAAAATTATTATCGTACACTGAAAAAAAATCATCATAATATTAATGAACTAGGAGTATAGACTTTTTTGCATTACCATGACGATTTAGTTCATAGTAAATAAACCTTCTCTTCCTTAAAATAATACAGAGTTCATCTATTTTACGAAACACCGATCGTTAGTATAACGAAACCAAAATTTCAACTTAATGTAAAGCGATCATGAACACAATGAACTTCCAGTAGAATCTTATGCATTGTACATTCCGGCTATGAACCCATACATTAGCCGCGATAATAAGTAAATAAAACAAAATTTGATGTTATTGTTCATTAATTACATGACATCGTTCATAGTACATAGTACATATTGATGTCACTATCGCTTTAAGCGTATTTTATAAACCTTCGTAACATATAGTCTGGTTGGTGTAGGTAGGCAAGGCGCATGTTTTGAAATCATAGGGTCCCGAGATCGATTCCCACTGTAGGTAGGTAGGTAATTTTTGATGACTTTTCAGAGCAGAAGTAAAATGGATGTAGTGAACACTTACGAGTATGTAGCTGGATGCCGGCCTGCGTCAGTTATTTTTTTTTAATTGATGAACTCAGTAATTATATCAATGAACAAGTTGTTAATTTTTTGAATTAGTTCATAATTTTAATGAAATTTTTGTTCGTTGTTTTGATAAAATCAGATTCATTAGACTGATGAAAGCCGTCTTCGTTGGGATATCGGTGTATATATTAATTACTTTAATGAACAATTTCATTGCTTCAGGACACCTTTTTCTTTCAGTGTAGCCAATCATTTTTCCTAACAAACAAAACTAACTTCCCTAAAATCGGATCTGTGGTTCAGTTTCTGCCGAGCTTCAAAGACATTCTTTTTGTGATTTCATCCTAAAATAAACTATTTCTCTATCTACACGAAGAAGAGGTAATCGTACGATTCTTTCAAAAGTTGCCGCACTGTCTTACGATCATATCTTTCATCATTTTATTCTTGCTCGATTATTTCAGAGAATCAAAAACGCTATAATGAATTTTGGCCTGATTAACCGTGAAATTGTGAGTCTTTTTTAAAGCTTCGAATCAGCATTATTCGAGAAACTACGAGCCTTATGCTTTATGTCAACTAATCTCCCAAGTGTTATTCATCTTTTCCTAAACACAAATTAACTATACATCAAATAAACGATTTCGCAAATAAAATAAACTGTTTCACAGGTCAAATTAATCATTCCGTAAATCACTTCTCATTGTCAAATCGTTAATTTGACTTGTTAAAACGTTAATTTTATTTTGAATTATTAATTCATTTGCTAAATCGTGAATTTGACTTTTTATTTTTATTCCATTAGCGAAATCGTTAATTTCATTTGATGCATAGTTAATTTGTGTCGAGAAAAATGTTATTCCCTTTATTCGATAACACGTATAGTAAAGTGAATTTCGCCCTAATACTAAATACATATGAGTCGCTTATTTCGAAAGTGGCAAAGTCCACTTTTCATGAGAATTAAGTTGATGTGCCATTATGATAACTTTGACGGTTTCTTTTTAAAACAAAAAATAAAAATTAATTTTGAAAAATGTAACTCTGGCCAAAAGATATTGTATGGCTAATTCGTGGCAAATACGGTTCTAAAGAAACCAAATTTTCCATGAATTTCCAATTTTTATGAATATCTTAATAACGTTAACTTATGCGGGAAAGTGGTCTGCAATGAATAAGTTTTTTCAATAAATCCAAATACAATGCCAAAACACCCGATCTGAACCTGCCTCCCGATGGGAGCTACGTGTCGTCAAACTTACAAAAAACACATTTTCCCTGGAATTGTTTTTTGGGATACCTACAAAATCCCGAAAAATAAAATCCCGCCCGTTTAAAATCCCCCTTTTTACAAAAAATCCCGTTTAACATTATCCCGACATTACTAAATCTCGCCACTTGAAAATCCCGCCATTACAAAATCCCGCCACACCAAAGTCCCGCCCACTGATAACCCCGCCGTTTTAGAATTCCGCTAGTGGATAGTGAAATAATCCCACTAAAATACTACAAAAATTTTCATTGCTAAATATTATGCTCTCTTAGCATAAATCCGTCGGAATATTTGTTATTTTTTCGATAAAGATTACAGAACAAGACTGTCATACAGTGGATTCTTAAGTCTCGACTACCGAAAGACCAGACCAGCTTTTTTTTAGGGTTTTTTAGAAATTTTTTTTTCAAAAAACCTTTATGATATCGATTTTGTCCGTCCGTCCGTCTGTTCACTAAATAACTCGCGAACGGCTCAACCGATTGTCATGAAATTTGGTAGGAAAGTGCGTAGAATGGTTACAGTCTTTGGCACATGTACCTAAGAAGTTGGTAGGAAGAAGATAACAGGGTGTTCCGAACGTTTGAAAATATTCGACTTTTTTAGTTTTTATCGGAGATTGACATATGGGTATTTAAATCAAAGATCTAAACGAGTACATCTCATATCAGCTTAAATTTTCCAGTTTCGAGTAACGGTAAAAAAGTTATTGGCGTTTAAAGTTAAACTTCCTTTTCGACCTCCGTTTTTCTAAACCGTTATAGGGATCGATATGAAACTTTGCACAAAGATTGGTCAGTATGGCTTTATATACGTTAAATATTAAGACTGTTGACTTTTGCTAAGGAAAAGTAAATAACAGTAAATTTGTAAAACTTCAATTTGTTCGTGTGTAGCCCCGCTTAGGTTTCCAAATATGAAAATTCTGCTAAGGGTTTTTAGAAAATTACATAGGGAATATGTCTACGAATTTTCATTCGAATAACTGTATCCAAACCGGAAATATAGCCAAAAAAGTATTAAGTAAGGGCCTTTAACAATGCAAAGGAAGCCTCTTAACCCTAGAGAGATAATCTACGTCACATAATCGACGTACAGAAATTTTTCTTTTTATTATATCTCATAAGTGAAGCTTCATAATTTGTTGGTTCCAAGAATTAACTCAATTCATGCCTGTAGGCGTAATTACGTGGCAGAACTATTGGCTTGGGTGCCACACACCCTAAGCTATTGGGGGGTCATAAGTCAATACGTCGAATCGACGTATGATTATCTTTAATGTCAGTAAAAACTGTAGAACAAATTTGTACAGAAAAATATTTTAATTGCCCCGAATTGACATTTTTATAAATCTGAAGATTTGTGGATGTGTATTTACTTGGATATAACCACTAAAAGCCTGTTTCGATAAAGATATCCTTTATTTTAATCTATTGAAAGGACAGCCCACTTTCTCCTAGAACCACTTTTTTAAAATTAATATTATATACACAAACAAATGATAATTTTGCAAAACCATGAGTTTAACAGATTAATATTAAATACAAATGATTATATATCTACCTTTTAACAACATTTTACTCTTAACAAAGAAGTTATAAGGATGTTAACTAGCAAGAAGTCGAATCAACGTATTATTATCTTTTCAAGGGTAAAAAATATGATTATCTCTCTAGGGTTAAGTATTTCTTCAACGCATATCTTTTAACTTGATGAAATAAGTAACATGAAATTTTGTGGAAATGCATAGAATGGTAATAGTGTTTGCCACAAATATTTTTTAAGTTTTTAGGACCAAGTTAACAGGGTGTCCCTGAATAGCTGCAAAAGTATACTTGTTCAATACTCATAGGAAAGCTTGTGTGGGCTCTTATGTCAGGGGACACAATGGAATCATTTCATGTAAGTTGCTTTTCCTTGATTAAAAAAAACAGTAACAGTAAATTTACAGCCAATAATTCAGTTCATATATAAAGCCAAGCCATCCTTACGTTTGCCTGAGTATCTTTTTGCTCAGAGGCGATCAGAAATCTTAAATAGAAAAATGCCTGTAGATTTTCCTTGGAGTACTTTTATACAAACTGGGTAAATAGTAAATCTATTTTTGGATTGGTCTATTTAAAGGTGGAACAGAATGAAAGGCGCTATAGCCTTTCATTCTGGAACGCGTTTATTTAGACCAATCCAAAAATAGATTTACAGGAAGCATTTTATTAATGTTGTGCACAATTCTTATGTATTGCTTAAAAAATATATGTACAAAAAATATTCACTATGCATAAAAATTCTAAAAAACCCTCGTATTGCGGGCGCAGCCCTCTGTACGCCGGTATTTTTTATTTTTAAATAAATCACCTGGTCCGTGGGTCTCCGAGAATTAAGTATCCCCTTGCGGGGAGACCCTTTATTTTAACGGCAAATGTGGTAGCGCTTTTTAATATCCCGTCATAGAAGGTAAGTATTCTTACCTGGTATGACGGGATATTGAAAAGCGGTATTTTGAATTGCAGATTATTGAAATGGCGGGATATTAAGTTGGCGGGATTCTGATTAGACGGGGATTTCAATTGAGCGGGATTTTAAACTGGTGCGATATTGAAATGGCGGGATTTGAAAAACAGGAATATGAAGGGCGGGATTTCATAGACAACCCTTGTTTTTTGTATAAGGGTAGCATATACCTACTTGTAGTGTCCGGAAACTACCGCATAAATGCACCGGTAAATTATTCCTCATGTGATTTCCAGGAAAAACTTGTACTGGACATACCTCAAATTCTGAACCCTTTAGCTGCCAGAGGCATTTGAAGATTTATGAAAAATTCATTTTTTACATGACTCGTACAAGGTGAAGTGCTTACCTTTGCAGAAGTTAGAGAAAATTGAGATGTCTAAATGTTACTACTTTTTACAGTATATTTGAATTGCTATGAATTAAACGAATTAGAACAATTACTTTGAATTATTTTGTTGTTATGTTACGAGTATACTGATTAATGTAAAGTACCTAAATCACTAAAATCACTTTGTTATATAATAATGTCTTACTCAACTCTCACCTCGCACGAGCATTGCTCTTGAGGAGAGAAGCAAATAAAAACACATAGTTTACTAGAATTTGTATTAGATATAAGATGAATTTCCAATAAAAATTGAATTGAATTTAAGTTGTTTTTGGGTTAAATCACAAAAGTTTGACTTTGAAACTCCGTAAAAACCAAACCACTTCTCCGATTTTAGTGGAGTTAGTTTTATTTTATAGGTCAATTTGTTAGCTGAAAATCACCTTATTTTGCTATTCTTGCTAGTCTAGTTTTGGAGATATTAATGTTTAAGTCAAGTAAAAAAATGCTTTTTTAAAAAATCTTCAGTTGATCTTCAATGGTTGGGCCCCTCATAACTTCCTTAGGTGCCATTCCATCGATGGGCACTTTTTGCAGTTTGTTTGCAGCCCCAGGAGCTACAAACTTGTCATAGACGACTTTACAGCATACTCCGTTTTTGAGGGGTAGCATCGCTAGTCTATTTTCAGTATGTAGCCTGAATGTATGGCGTTCTTTATTGCCCTTTTCAATGAATATGTTTTCTAGTAAAATCAGTCTTAGATACCTGGGGCAATACCGATTTGAAACCATCATGTAGATTTTGTTTTCAATGTGCTAATTTGACTGGACTATTGTCCAAAAGTATTTTTTGTTCCACACTTCATAGCTAATAAAAAATTTATAATTAACAATTTTTTAAATTTTCGGCTTTTTTGAACCTACTCCTTATAGCTATTTTTGTCAAATTGTCAATTGTCTCAAGTTTACCGTATGAAAAACCCCTGATTTGTTAGTGGCTATGCTAATTGTTTTATATAGATGTAAAATTAAGAATCCGACGAATATCAAGAGACGCGAGAGCGTCTCGCCCGCCAAAGGAAACAGAAAAACGAAAGCGAACAAGTCGAGAGACGCGAGAGCGTCTCGCCCGCCAAAGGAAAAAGAAAAACGAAAGCGAACAAGTCTATGATTACCGGAGACAACTTGCTTTTTTGTTTCCAGGCAACAGCCCCCCAAAAAAATTTTTACCAAAATATTCCACATATCCTGTTCTAGTGCCTTTCCAAATAAAATCTTCGATCCGCACAATAACGGGTAAGATATATGCAATAAACGGTGAAATTTTCACCCTCACAGACTTAAGCGAGTAACCCAATTTCAGAATGAAGTCTACAGTTGCAGAAAGACTTGCTTCTACTGTCTCTCTTCGTGATGGAATTTTTATGAAATTTGGAACGAATGATCCTCTGGTGGTCCTTCTAAAGAATCAATGTCTTCTATTTAGATAAGTGGATGGAATAACGGTAAATTAATAGGTAAAGTTAACAAAAGATTTCCAACAATTGCGTCTATCGGCTCATCGCATTGACCATTTTTTAAAACACACTGCGGCATTGGGATATTTGGATATTGGGACACCGGGAGACTGGGAGACTAGGATCTTGGGGTAGTGGGATATTAGGAAATTGGGACATTAGGGTCTTGGGACATTAGGACATTGGGGCATTAGGCACAATGGGGAAACAGGGACGTGGGGACATCGGCATATTGGGGCATTGGGACATCGGGATATTGGGGCATTGGGACATCAGGATATTGGGACAATGGGACATTGGGATATTGGGACATTAGGACACTGGGAGACTGGGACATTCGGACACTGGGATATTAGGACATTGGGACATTATGACCTTGGGACAATCGGACATTGGGACACTGGTACATAGGGGCATTGGACCACTGAGACATCGGAATGTTGTAACATTGGGACATCGGGATATTCGCACATAGGGGCACTGGGATATAAGAACATGTAAACATTAGGGTCTTGGGTCATTAGGACATTGGGATATTAGGACATCAACACATTAGGACATTGGGACATTAGGTACACTGGGGAAACTGGGACGTGAGAACATTGGGGCACTGGGACATCGGGATATTAGAACATTGGGACATTGTAACATTGGGATATTGGAACATTGGGATATTGGAACATTGGGTTGGGATACTGGGACATTAGGGCACTGAGATACAGGGACATTGGGGCACTGGGATATTAGGACATTAGGCTATTGGGACCTTGGGACACTTGGTATACTGCGACATTGGGACACTGACCACTGGTACATTAGGACATTGGGCCATTGGGATATTATCACATTAGGATACTGGGACATTTGGGACATTGGGGTACTGGGATATTAGGAAATTGGGGCATTAGGACCTTGGGACATTAGGACAGTTAGACATTGGGATATTAGGACATTAGGTGGGAGACTGGGACATTAGGATATTCCGATACTGGGACATTGGGACACTAGGGTAGTGGGACATTCGGACATTAAACCATTGGGGCACTGTGATATTTGCACATTTGGACAATAGGACCTAAATTGGGACACTGGGACATCAGGATATTGGGACATTGGCACATTAGGATATTAGGACATTGGGACACTGGGACATTAGAACATTGGGACATGAGGACACTGTGACAATGGACCTTAGGGCATTAGGACATTGGAACATTGGGACACTGTGACATTGGGACAATGTCACATTGGGACATTGGGTCAGGGGGCATTAAGACAGATCAGTAACAGAACGTTAACAACGTTGGTAAGGCAACAACAGAGCGTTAGCAGATCGTTAACAGAGTGTTAACAGAAAATTAACAGAGCCTTAACAGAACGTAAATCGAGTAATAAAAGAAAGGTAACAGACCGTTTACAGAGCGTTAGCCGAATGATTAAAAAGAATTAAAAGAACATTAACAGAACGTTAACATAGCATTAACGAAAAGATAATAGAGTGTTAATATAACGTTAATAGAGCATTAACAGAGTTAACAAAAAATTAACAGATTACTAACAGAATGTTAGCAGAGCCATAACACAAAGATAACACAAATCTATTTTGCACAAAATACATATTAATAAACTGTACCCATTTCATCCCAAAATTATTTTTAAAAAAGCTCAGCAAGAGCCATTTGTGGCGTATTTGCAATTGCGTTTGTAGTATCTATTTATTATAAAGAAGACCCTGTGAATATAACTTATGATATTAAATTTATGGAATATGCTGAACAAAAACCTATTGAAACTTTTCCCAAAACAAAAATATTAGTTGGCTATTTAAGTATGCAAAAATATATGATATCTGACCAAAAACAACAAAGTTGTAAAAGTTACCCCGCCAAAGAAAAATTCATCTGCCGCAAAAAGAATACATATCACTCCAATCCGCTGCTCATATCTAATTTTGTTTGCTGGATGTACTTTTGTTTAAGGTGTAAATGCTGGAGAAGTTTAAATGTACAGGACTACTTCTTAAAGTAATTTGGAGGGAGCCGTCAAAGTGGCACTGAATAAAATGTTAAAGCTACCGCCAAATTATTTTAAGAAGTAGTCCTGTACATTGAAACTTCTCCAGCATTTACACCTAAAACAAAAGTACATCCAGCAAACAAAATTAGATATGAGCAGCGGATTGGAGTGATATGTATTCTTTTTGCGGCATTTTTCTTTGGCGGGGTAACTTTTACAACTTTGTTGTTTTTGGTCAGATAATTATTACAATTGAATAATATCAAATGACGCTATCCAGACTTTTAAACGAATTAAAACGCAAACCTTTAAATATCTCCGTTCATATGCCGAATAGGACATACGCCACTTTCAAAATAAGCGGTCCATATGTCGACGACTGTAAAACTCAATTGCAATTTCAGGGAAAGAAGAAGATTCCCGTTTTTAGCAACAAAAAAAAATAAATAAATCTGAAATCATGTATATAGCGGGTTTTCCCTATTAAATTAAAGCCTAACTAATTCCATTCCAAAGATGCGTAATTTCTTAATTGTTCAGGGTTTTTGTATTTCAAAAACTTTATCTTGAACAACATATCAATTTCTTTACTTCGATAAATTAATCTGGAAAATCATTTCTACTTATGAGATTACAATACTATCCAATTTGTCGATTCGACAACGCTATAAATTGGTAAATCACGTAAAAACGCTGGGTGGTTAATCGATATTCTCACATACGCACGTTTTTTTGTGCTAATTGTAATTTATTTGAAAGTAAACTGTTAACGCCACCATGCAGTGATATGTAATTAAAGCGAAGAGAGTCCAACAGATAGAAAAAAGAAATCCTTCAACTTTTTCTTAACAATAAGAGATCTAAAAAAAAGATGCAGACAGGTTGATACATTGGTCACCGCTGTGTATCAAGAGATGAATGAATTGGGAAAATACTGTGGTGATTTATTGTTGAAAACGGTGCCACAATCATAAGTAGTTACCAATTTTTTTAACCAAGAGTTTCGCACAGTTTTTGTTACAATAGTGTTAACAATTGCTTACACAAAACCGGAACTTAGTCATTATTGTTGTACTATACACGTCACTTTTCTTCATTATTTGTAAGCAATTGGATTTGATTTCCAATAAAAAAGGGACGGTTATTTTATTACATATGGAAGATATATACCGATGGTGTTTCTTTTGAATAGTGTAGCCAAAGGCATAAAAAGTTTGCATCTTTTTTGTTACATAACGTTATGATTGTGTTCGCATAGATGTGTGAAAAAATAGACAGATGTTTGGCTTAGAAATTTAAATGTTTCTTTTTGTCTGTAAAAAGAGAACAGACAATTTTTTATTATGACTGATAACTTATATGTTTAATAGTCCTAACGAATCAATAAAATGAATAGCGATTTCGCAAGATCGTTGTGAAACGTTCAGCAATTTTCATAAATTTGAATCAAGAATGTTTTTATATTAAGTAAAATTATTGGTAAACTTGTAATCTAAAAAAAAACTTCCAAGTAAACTCCCAAATTTTATAGAATTAGAAGAAACCATGCAAATATTTCAACAGTAAAATATACAAATAAAACAATTTTCTATCGAAACATTTAAACAATATTTGATTTCATAACATCCATTCGCCTCAAACTCCATTTACACCCTTCAAATGCAAACACACAAATCGACATAGATTCGAACCTGAATGGTAGCGTTTCTCGTTATGCGTAACACGACGTTGTGTTCGCCGGAGACGATTTTGATGTCCTGACCCACCGTTTCCGGAACCACCACCACCGCCGCCACTGCCGCCACCACTCTGATGATGATGCGAGGACGAGGACGACGACTTATGATGTGAACTTGAGTGTCGATGATGTGATGGCAGTGATGGAACATCGGTTACATAACTATAGCCTTCGCTTGATAGTTGGACACCGCCACCGCTACTACCATTATTGCCTCCCGTACTTGGTTGTGCTTGTGTTTGATCCTTCAGATTGTAATATCCGGGCATGGTGGGTCGAGTTTCAGATCCTCCTCCGTCGGCTTCTTTTGTTTATTTTGGGTTAGATAAATGAATGAGGGAAAGAATGGAATGTGGTTAGTACAGTTAGTATGCAATGCATTATTTAAGAAAACAGATAAATATGGTAGTAATGGAATATATGAGACATCAATTAGTATTTAATTAATTTGCTGGCAATACATTAAACTATGTTCTGTTCCGATTGCTTCGCCAGCATCTACACACAAGTCAAGCGATTTTGTATTTGATACAATATCTCATGTTTTCCTTAACAGAGTACGCAGTTGTTCCTTGAACGAAACACTTATCTAACTACATATACATTTAACTCTCGTAAAAAGCTGATGTCTTAAAGGTACGTGTTCGTAGAGACGACTCACGTGATGATCGCTCAGCGTTCGTTGTTTTGCATCCAATTCCAGGCCATATTTGAATATTTTTTGAATGGTGTTACTTTCCTTGTGTTTACTATGACCTACCGGAATATGTCTGTATAGAAAACATCCGCATATAGTGCTCAAAACCGGTGGTTTAACTTCGATCGCTGAGCGATGATCCCATGAGTCGTCTCTACGAACACAAACCTTTAGGTCCATTCTCTCAGCGGCTCTAGCGACAGCGACTCGATTGCATTTAAAAACTCGTGTTTAGTTGATAAATCAATGTTGATGATAATTATCGTCGAATGAAACGCGCGGCTCTTGTTGTACGTTTATAATGCCCGCGCCCGCATGAGTGGTGAACGTGGTGCACTCGGTTGTTTGTAGGCTTCGGGCGACGGCTGCTTGGAGTATAGGGTAGTTCTTTCGCACAACAGTCGTACTGATACACGAATCTGTCTGTATATAGAAAGCAATCGCGGGACTCTTGTTGTACATAATGCAGGCACGAATGGTGAACGTGGTGCACTTATTACTCATTATTCGCATTTCCTGCAAAACCACTTCTTCCATCAGAATCAAAACCGGAGAAACTTCATCTGAGTAGACGCTTGGATTGAGAGCATCCGTCAACCAATGACCGACCAATGCATAAGGATACACACCAGAGAACAGTTGATTCACGAAATAGAGATGTCCCGTCTTTGCTGAATACTTGATCGTATCTTGAATAAGCTCCAGCAATCTTCGATCACTGTCTGGGGCTGATTTAAAACCATAGTCGAAAATTTTGCTTATTTCCTCCGGATTACGCCACTCCAAAACTTTATTTTTCCGATCGGTTGCATTAAACACGGCTGAGTTAAGGATCGTCTCGATAGCCTCACGAATAAATTTCTGGTGAATGGACCGCACTGGAAGCTCTCGCCGTCCGTTTATTAGCACAAACAAACGAACGGCGAGAGCTTTTGTAGTGGCCAGCAGACAAGCATTGTGCATTTCAGATTGTAAGAACGGATGGTTCTTGTCTTGCAAGTTTACCCGTCCGGTTTCGTCTTACAATGTGAATTCACCCATTCAGTACATATCGGCTGGTTAGTATTATCGCATAGAGAAGAGACACACAATATTCAGAAAGCTTTTCCATTGTATTGAATGGAATTTTTGTTTATTTTGCATTGTTACGCCATATATTGCTTGGTTACGCCATCATCTTAGATTGAAAAAATCATTGCGCAGTTTCATACAACAGCGTAAATGAGCAAGAGATAACATAAAGGTACGTTGTCCTCGACGCGGCCGCAGCGACTCTAGCGACTCCAAGGGCTCTAGAGCAAGTTCCCTATCCCAAGCAGCCGTCGGCCGAAGCCCACAAATAATTCAAATCGATATGCCTGCTACCGGTGAATTTAATGTCGATCAGCTTGTTGTGGAGGATCATTATGTTCCCAGTGGCACTGAAAGTGTTTCCGAAGATGAGGATCATTCAAGTTTGCTAAACAAATACAAAACTAATAAATCTGCAATGGAATCAAGTGGAATGAATAGTTCAATGAGTGCTAGCAGTGATTTGGAGGATCAATCTGTACCTGAACAGAATCATCCAACAACGAATCCCAGATGTTGCGATTTGTTGTTGAATGATTCTGTTCAGGTACAGATTGATCCTCCAAATCACTGCTAGCACTCATTGAACTATTCATTCCACTTGATTCCATTGCAGATTTATTAGTTTTGTATTTGTTTAGGAAACTTGATTGATCCTCATCTTCGGAAACACTTTCAGTGCCACTGGGAACATAATGATCCTCCACAACAAGCTGATCCACATTAAATTCACCGGTAGCAGGCATATCGATTTGAATTATTTGTGGGCTTCGGCCGACGGCTGCTTGGCATAGGGAACTTGCTCTAGAGCCCTTGGAGTCGCTAGAGTCGCTGCGGCCGCGTCGAGGACAACGTACCTTTATGTTATCTCTTGCTCATTTACGCTGTTGTATGAAACTGCGCATTGATTTTTTCAATCTAAGATGATGGCGTAACCAAGCAATATATGGCGTAACAATGTAAAATAAACAAAAATTCCATTCAATACAATGGAAAAGCTTTCTGAATATTGTGTGTCTCTTCTCTATGCGATAATACTAACCAGCCGATATGTACTGAATAAGAGCTATCAGAAACCGGGCCTTAAAATAGCGGACAGTTAAATATGTTGTCCGAAAAATGGTGTCTTCAGGCGGCATGGAATTTTTTGTTGCCCAAAGACAATCGATTCTCAATATTGAGTATTGTTTCATATACGAAAATTGCTCGACTTTGGATATAGACGCAAACACCGAATATGTAAATGAACCTTCTAAAAAATATATTTAATTTCCATACACAATTAAAAGCACTAATTCCCACTATTAAAAACGAAATGTATGAGAAATTTATTCAATGATTTCTTATATGACCTTATTAGTCACCCTAATGCTTGATAGTGATGTTGATGATTCACTTAATATTATCATGCTTTTATACGTAATATTGGGACAGTTCAATAAATGTTTAGTCATACAACTTTTATCTGAACAATCTTTCAAGTTAATTATTATTATCCACAAATACATATGTACGTATCTATGAACCTTCTACACTCCTAAATGTGTTTAGTAATAAACGTCCTTGTACAAATTCTTATTTATTATAGCTATTTTAAATCCTTAAATTAAATTTATATTTTTACTGGCGATATGATACATACCTTGTGCATTTTTTGCAATATATGGTTGCAACAGTCTTGCTCTCTTCTTTTCATAGCCTTTTTGTGTAATGTCCCCTGGAAGAAATAGACAAAAAAAATATTTAAGTTATTGTTCGTATTTTTCAAGTGAATGCTTTAAATAATGCTGGGTGATGAACATTTCTGATCATACACTCTGAAAAAAAAATCCTGTAAATTTAAAAAATACGCATATGATTCAAATATGATTTTGCTTCATATTTGTTTCCCTTTGAATAATTGTCCTTTATTTCATAGACTTTTTAATTCAAACGAATTTCCCTTTGAACTAGTAAGATATTCCTTTTGAAAGTCCATCTATAATCATTTTAAATTAAAGTGATGCAGTGTCAATTTAATCAGGTCACAACCATAAATCGAAAAGATTTCCTTTTAATTTAAAACAGTCCATTCTTTTAGATTCAATGGAAATCTTATTGTTTATCCAAATGCATGAACTCAAAAGAATACTTTTAATTACACCAAAAGGAGTAATTTTCACAGGGAAAGAACATATTACTCATAAATGAGTTTTGTATTACTAGCATTGACCTCGCTATAGGTGTTGGCGACATTTCATTTACCTCTTTACGCTCTAAAATGCATAATAAATTACCTGCCTACAGTGGGATTCGATCCCCAGACCTTATGATTTCGTAAGAAAAACTGCTACCTTTATGGGACGCTGATTGACGTTATCAATCCGTTCGCCTATTCGAGGCCGTCTGGTAAGCCTTAACGGTAGGCACGGACGTAAAACCCCTTTCATGGCATTTATTGTAGGCGAACGCCCTACCTACTAGACTAACCAGACTATAAGTGATGAAGTTTGTAATTTATACCATACATTATGACATCGCTCTACCACTCTTTTTAAAAAGATTTCCCATTGAAAATTTGCATTTAAAGGATTTCCCATTAATTTAAAAAGAATGAATTTGAATTAAAGCGATATACATACACATATGGCCAAAAAAATAAGTACACCCATACGAATTTTTCTTATCACCCTGTATAGCCAAATAGTTATTTGAGTAAATAAAATCATATGGAGAGATTTAAATACTTAATTGGTGAGGAATCAAATAATATGTAAATTGTCATTTTATTATAAATAACAGCTTTCATTTACCTTGAAAAAGTACGAACTGACTACAATAGGCTGGACGAAATAATAAGTACATGTCAGTTAATTTGATTAAAACTGGTTTTAATTAAAATATTATGTTCTTGTTCGACAAGAATTTGATTTATTTTATTATTTAAAAGTAAATGGTCCATTATTTTGAAAAAAAAAAGTTTTTTGTTGGTTCTCTGGCATGTTCCCATACATCCATTTATCCAGTTACTTCCAGGAAATACCGTAATTGGTCCGTTTTGTGAAAACTTTGTTTCTAGTTCATTGATTCAACTCTCCCTAAACATTCCAGATTCAATTTAAGTCTAGTAACAACGTGAAAAACCACTCGATTTGGTTGAAGCGTATCCTTGACCAGTTTGTGAGGTATGATTAGGGTTAATATCCTGCTGAAATCCTCATTTAAAGTTTATAGGTTCATAAGCAAAATATTCTAGGAATCTCAACTAACATTTCTTATATGGAAATTGCTTCATAGTAACGGTTATTAGGTATATTTGAACGAAACCAAACTATGAAAATTAAGCCATAGAACATGTTTTTTCGCCTCCATGGGAAATAGCCAGTTGATGTAGCGTATATTATATTATTCTTTTCCTGAATGAAAAATATTACAATAAGAGTAGTTTCCAATCAAATTTATTACGATCTCATAAATAAAATAGAATATTCAGTGAGTTTTCATTGTTCGGTCTGGAACAAGAAAAACTATCTCTCCAAAATTGTCTTGCACCGTCAATACTTTTTGACATCGCTATGGAAAGTTCTAAACTTTTTGCCAAAACAGCTTTACCTCTTGTATTCTCCGATTAACTTTTCAAAGGGACTCTATATTTTCAATATTTGCCGCGAAAATCATCAGTCTTGCCAGGGCAACTTTTCTCGCCATAGTGATAATGAGATCAACAGTTATCCTTAAAGGGCTTACATGGACTTAAACGCATTTAAGAATGCTTTTATTTTGTTTTTAATGAATCACACAGTATATACAATGTTTAGCTAGTTTATTTCGTTATTCAGAGAATAATTTTTATGCCATTTCAGAGTTTCGAACTTAAACGTCTTTTCCGTACCTACCATGCGTTTTTCACCCCTTAAGTATTTTTGTTTGTTTTTAATTTAACGCTTGTTGCATCACCAATGAATAAAAAAACAAAACTTTACCGAAAATAGCAAGTTGTTGTCAAAAAAATAAAAAAACCAATGGTGTACTTATTATTTTGACCAAGCTGAAAACCCACTTCAAAGCTAATATCGGGAGGAACTAAGATAATAGGGGGATGCCATTTAGTTTTTCGGTTCCGTTGGCATTGTTGTATCCTAATTGTTGTAAGGGCTATCTATTTGGAGTCACTCAATTTTAAAAAGGGTATGAAAATTTGGCATAAAAATATACATGAGGGGTGTACTTATTTTTTTGTCCATATGTGTATATTTAAAAGGAAAGGATTATATTTAATAGGAATGTAACTCGATTTCAATGTGATATCGATTGAATTTTAAGGGACGTTATTTTTCTGGGTGTATACAGCTTTAACTAGTGTGAATTCGGTTTTGAATATTTAAAAAAAAAGGAACTATTCTAAATTAAATGAAGTTGACTTTTGCTGAAAATCCAGTCATTCCGACACGAAACAACATAATTCCTCCCGAATGAACTTTAGCGTCATGGAGACGTTATCAATATTCAACAAAATGTAATTCAATCGGATGTTAATTTAGGAAATCTCGTGTACAAGGTTACCCAAACTGAATTCGTAAATTTGTTCTGTATAGCAAAAAATCAAAAACCGCGCCAGACAGCTATCTAATCTTTATGGAAGTGATAATGCTTGATAGAAAACTTGCAGATTGTGGCCGCTTCTTTAACGGTTATTTGGCTTGTAAAGTTGAGCCAGAAAAATAGTCCACGTCCAAGAAATTGCATTTTTTGTCAGAATCAGATTTTTAACATTGACAGCTCCCAATGAACATTACGGAGGTGTCATATGTACGGTAGGTAGGGGAACGCTTGGACCGATTTGGCCTATTTTCAATACCGTCCATGGATTTATCAAAACAAACATCTGACCAAAATTTCAAACCGCTAGCTTCAATATATCGGGAGTTATCGTGCGAACTGCCAGACATAGGGACGGACAGACAGACAGACATGGCTTATATCCATAAGATTGTAAAGGATATATTGTTGATGTTTTTGTCTATCAAAACGTACGGCAAGTGCCAATTTTCTATACATTTCGTGAAATAAAAATAACAGGCGCGACAATCCAGCATTGGACTAAGGCCGTGAAATACTGGACATAATAAATTGTGCAAAAGCTCATGTATCGACGGACTTTTGGTTTACAAATAATAATATTTGGGTAAATATTTTTTACAGAAAAATTAAAAATCAAACAAAAAATTGTCAAATTTCAGTAGCCTCATTAGAAATTAGAAGAAATGGAAAGAATCTCAAGAACGGTATCAGAATTCGGAAGAAGTACCCCATCAGAAAGAAGAATGAAAGGATCTGATTTTTTTGGACCATCTGGTGACCAGAATATGTCCCGGCCCCAGAATGTACGTGTATATTTTTATCTTTTCTCTGGTACCTAATTCATTCCTAATGCATTTTACGGATGAGCATATGGACATATGAACCCCGCTTTTTCTTTTCATGGATTACCAGAGATATAGCAAATGTTACCGCAAACTCTTAATTTATACACTGAACGAAGATGCAAGCCACAGACCAGTGGTGTAACGTTTTCCGAATTTCTTGTGTTCGAAATTGAAGTTCGGGCCCCACACGTAGACTTTTTAACTGAAGGAAATATTGACAGGGTAGGTAGGTAGTCTGGCTGGTCTAGCGGTTAGTGTACGCAACTTCGGTGCACAGGGTCATGAGTTCGACTCTCACCGTGGACCATGGTGTTTTTCGAACTTACGAGCTTGTGACGGACTACGATCTCACTGAGATGTTAAAGGAGCACCCATATAATATAATATATAACACTGCTGAGCGTAATGCTGATCTCATTACCTCAACAAAAAAGCAGATAAGATCTTGGAAATAGGAAGTCACTAATACATCCTGCGGCCTTAGTCCAATGTTGGATTGTCGCGCCTCTTATTTATTTATTTGAAATATTAACAGAAATCGCATTTACAGCAGCCTACAAATGAGCAGGATCAACGAAATTCTTCTGTTTAAGCAACATGTTCCAACATTTTATACTTTGAGACGCAAAAATTTAAAAATGTTCATAATTTACTGATTGCTTTGATGATTGTTTTATTGCGAAATTATGCAAATTATGATGTTGCGGCTCTCCAGTATCCATAGTTAAATGTTTCGGAGTTCAAGCTTTCCCGTGCACAAAATTAGTAGTTTCAGTAGCATAACTTACGGTGTTCCATGTGTTCATTGGAACACGGGCTCTTAACCCAAAAGGGGATCCAATGGCCAAAATCCCTATTTGTTTTGAATTGCTTCAAATGCTCATTAGTCAAGAGCACACAACCAGATCAGGCCGCAGGAACAAAAGTGACGAACTATTTCTGCCGATTTTTGCCTTAAATTAAAGTTAATACGTACTTATGCCTTAAGTTAAAAGTATTGCCACAAACATGCTCCAAATTGGTGAATTTCCATGAAAAATTGGAAAATTTAAGATTGATGTTGACGATTTTCCATTACAAATTGACGATTTTTCATGTCCAAGTGACAAAGTTCCATGCTAAATTGACGAATTTCCGATACAAATTGATGAATTACCATCACATATTGACGAATATCTTGACAAATCAAGACTAATTTGCAATGTAAATCCATCAATTTGATCTGAAAGTTGGCCAAATTTATTAGACAATTCGTTAAGGTTTTAAAAATTCGCTAATTTGTAATGTAAATTCGTCAACATGTTGAAGTCCAACAATTTAAAATGATAATTCGTCGATTTGATCTGGAAATTTATCAATTAGTAATTGAAATTCATTAACACCATTTTGAAATTTGAAAATTAAACATGGAAACTCGTAAATCTGATTTAGGAATTTGTCAATTTGACGTCAGGATGCCGCAGGAGCGTCTTCTTTATAAAGACAACACAAACATTCATGGCGACAGTGGGATTTCAAATATGTAAATCGAAAATTTGACTGCACAAAGAAAGGGCCACCCCTTTAAGTTCGAACACAAAGATTTTCAAAAACGTGACGCCACTGTTATGTCTCTATAATAGATTCTGCTCCTGATTTGTCTAATGTCTGGATCTATAAAAAAAAGAATATTCTTTATATTTTCCGCCTTGGGGGCCCCAAATCGGACCAACAACGATTCCCCTACCTCCGATACAAAATTTGGATATCGTTTATAACGAGGGAAATTACAGGTCCGGGGATCTAAGAAGCTCGTCCGGTGCAATTTCGGATGGATATAGCGACCATCGCTATAGCGACCGATCCGTTATAACGACCGAATTTTTCCGGTCCGAGAGGCAAAAATATCGCATGTAACGACGAACGCTCGTGTCATGTCGTTTTTATACCCTATACCCATAAGATGGTATAGGGTATATTGTTTTTGTTACGCCGATATTATGTAACACCTCAAAGGAGCCACCGGAGGTATGGCAAAGTATATATATAAATGATCAGGGTCGGTCCCTGAATCGAATAAGCCATGTCTGTCTGTCTGTCCGTGTGTCTGTCTGTTAGCACGATAATTCCCGAAATAATGAAGCTAGCGGTTTGAAATTTCGGTCAAATGTTTGTTTTGTTAAAATCTTGGACGGTATTGAAAATGAGCCAAATCGGACCACGGGTTCCCCTATGCTTTGAGTTGATGGAAAGTGGAGTAGGTCCGACTACCCCTACTTCCCCTACAAAGTTATATTCAGCCATATATTCTGATAGAATGTCACGAAAAACTTCAAATTAGTATCAAATGGTAGCCGTTGGATAAAGATGTGTCAGGTCCGACCCATCTACCCCTCCCTCCCCCACAAAAAATATGAAATTGAATATTTTGGGTTTTGCGTGCCTTCTAGGTCTGTACATGGGTATAGGGTATACACTCATCGTGCTATTCGCACGATTAGAACTCGGTCTCGTTGTATATCAAATTATTATTTTGCATTGAAATTATAGAGTTTAAGTTTAAAAAAATCAAAATGCTGTTCGAAAGTTCGCACTTATGTAAAAAAAAAATTGCAAGAATTCTTGTTTGTTGTTTCCTGCTACAAGAGTTTGTTTGCAAAAAAAACAATCAGCACAGCTCAACTGTGACAAATTTTATGCCAAAAAATCATGCCTGTTTGCACCACTAAATATTTAAAGTCGTTTTCGGAACCTTAAACTAATACAACAGATCCACTTCAATCCAGTACCAAAGATACTGTCTAGGTCTGGATAGTGGACCAGCTAGCATTCCATTCCTTGGTTGAAAGCTTTCAGTTCACTGTGTTTATGCGTCAATATCATTAGGGAGTTCTAGCAAGTCCGTTACTCGTGTACGACCCGGCATTGTACGTCTTTAAAAAGGTTGTGATGAAGGTCATGCCGTAAATTAAGCAACCATTCACTACAACATTCGTGGTGTCCTAGCACACGCTACCAATGAATTTCAATGTATATTTAACGATTTTAGCACTTGTACATGTCGTTGTAAACGATATCTACTGTACTATTATTATCCGGTCATAACTTTCGCTAGCGAGCTGAAATGAAATGAAGTGTGGAGTAGGTCTGATCAAAAAATACCACTCCTAAAAAGCTATGACCAGCCATATTTTTCGACAGAATGTTGCAAAAAAATCCAATTTGAACCAAGTTTTAGCAGTGACATGCTCTTAGGAAATGGATCAGATCGGACACATCAATCCCCAACTTTCCCTAGAAAAACTTGGAATCACATCTATCAGCTGTTTGCATTCTTTCTAGATCTGAACATTGATATAGGGCTCTCTGACCTATTTAGTTAGCTCGAATCATATTAATATTAATTAATTACATTTTTTTAGGCAGAAATTATTTATAAAAAATACCGGCGTACAGAGGGCTGCGCCCGCAATACGAGGGTTTTTTAGAATTTTGATGCATAGTGAATATTTTTTGTACATTTATTTTATAAGCAATAGATAAGAATTGTGCACAACATTAATGAAATGCTTCCTGTAAATCTATTTTTGGATTGGTCTAAATAAACGCGTTCCAGAATGAAAGGCTAGCGCCTTCAGATTTCTGATGGCCTTTGAGCAAAAAGAAACTCAGGCAAACGTAAGGATGGCTTGGCATTATAAATGAACTGAATTATTAGCTGTACTGTTACTGTTTTTTAAATCAAGGAAAACCAACTTATATGAAATGATTCCATTCTGTCCCTTGACATTAGAGCCCACGCAAGCTTTCCTATGAGTATTGAACAAGTATACTTTTGCAGCTTTTCCGGGACACCCTGTTAACTTGGTCTTACAAACTTCAAAAATATTTGTGGCAAACACTATTACCATTCTATGCATTTCCACCAAATTTCATGTTCATTGTTTCATCAAGTTAAAAGATATGCATTGAAGAAATGCTTAAGAGGCTTCCCTTGTATTGTGAAAGGCCCTTACTAAATACTTACTTGGCTATATTTCCGGTTTGGATACAGTTATTCGAATGAAAATTCGCAGACATATTCCCTGTGTAATTTTCTAAAAACCCTTAGCAGAATTTTCATATTTGGAAACCTAAGAGGGGCTACACACGAACAAATTTAAATTTTACAAATTTACTGTTATTTACTTTTCCTTAGCAAAAGTCAACAGTCTTAATATTTAACGTATATAAGGCCATACTGACCAATCTTTGTGCAAAGTTCCATATCGATCCCTATAACAGTTTAGAAAAACGGAGGTCGAAAAGGAAGTTTAACTTTAAACGCCAATAAGTTTTTTAACGTTACTCGAAACTGGAAAATTTTAACTGATATGAGATGTACTCGTCTAGATCTTTGATTTAAATACCCATACGGTAATCTCCGATAAAAACTAAAAAAGTCGACAAACGTTCGGGACACCCTGTTATCTTCTTCCTACCAACTTCTAAGGTATTTGTGCCAAAGACTGTAACCATTCTACACATTCCTACCGAATTTCATGACAATCGGTTGAGCCGTTGGCGAGTTATTTAGTGAACAGACGGACGGACGGACAAAATCGATTTCATAAGGGTTTTTTGAAAAAATTCTAAAAAACCCTAAAAAAGTTCACCTTAATCTGCTTAAATGACATATAGATTTTCTGCGATCCATAAGGGGATTTAACGCACCAGACTGAAATCAATGACATATATGAATGACCCTGGTGTACCAACAGCAGAATTGGATTATCGTAGATTCCGAGAAAAATATTCACAAGGGAATAGCTAAAGTTTTTGCATCAATCAAAGGAACTCATCAATCCTACCAGCAGCAAGACTATAATTCACCTTAACAGAGTAGCTCTGACGCTCTATTAAAACCTTTCGGGAATAAACGGAAAGGCATGATACAATCTAAAGGATTATATCATATAAATCTATAACAGACGTCCTGCTAGAGTTCAAATTTTGTCATGCCATTATGCATAGTATACAAAAAAGCTTCATAACTGCTCTGCTAAAGTGAAGTGTATTCTTGCTGCTGGTAGGATTGATGATTTCCTTTGATTGCCGCAAACCTGGAGGGTTATTCCTGCGCTGCAGTACCTTGGTGGTTACCCATTCCATGTAAGGGTTTTATCATTGCCCAAATAAGATCACAAAAATTTTATACAATATTCCAGCATCCAAAAAGAAAGTGGGTTAGGGGAGTTTGTCTCTTATCATCCTTCTAGTAACTGCTGGATCTGTGGGGATATATTTAAATTTCGGAGACATAAAAGCTAGACGACTAAATTTGACAGAACAGTCGCCTTTGCGATAACCACCGCAAAGTTTCCATTTTTTTCCAATCCTAGAATTTTTGAAGCGGCACAGGGGTGCCGTTGAGTTGATATACAAAATTGGACACTCGAATCATAAATACAACTCATAGCCTTCCGTTAGCTTTCATTCAGAATGGACGGGACGTGACGTGACGCGTTGAGGTCTTTGAAATTGTTCCGCAATAGCCTACAATTGTTCGCGCCCATTTAGAGCAAATACCGTGTTGAGGATTTGTGTCGAAAGTGGTAACACAAAGGAGTATATTAGTCCCACCTGTAGACTTCTGCATAAGCAGCATTGACATGAGGGACCAAGCATAACCTTGGCCAACAGAAAATAACAGAAAAAAAATTAACAGATATTACAGAATAATTTTTATGAAATATGCGTTTTAGACAATGAACCTTAAGTATGTGTTATTCAATAAAATAAATATTTTTATGCAAATATCGACAATTTAATTTCAATTTAACACAAAAAAGTGCATTTTGCAATGGCATATTCTTTTGACAAATAACAAAACATTTAAAACGATCGAAATTTGCATTTGTAATTTATATTCATTTTATTCGATACAACAGTTTCAAAGCTATTCTAATATCATTCACATGACATATTACTCCATCACATCCAAATTTCATGAATATCATTACGATTTCCTCCATAAAAAAAAATGCAGCAGTGAAATTTTGCAAAAAAAAAAATGTTTTCAAGAAATCACTGCTGCTATAAATTTATGAATGACCTTTGCAATGCCGCACCTAAATCACACTTGGTGTTTGTTTTTCTTCTTACTATGCATGCATATTGATGTGTAACGGAGGGAAATGGCAACAATTTTCATGCTTTGAAATTGTTTAGGCGGCCACACGAAGAAAAACAATAGTTTCAAGTCAAGGTCAATTAAGATCGCTGGGAAAAAAAGATAAAATCAAGACATCAAGAGGCGTCAGCCTCCTCTCATTGAAGATGCTATAGAAAACTTAGTAATACACGCTGGGTACCGGTTACACAATTGACATAATTAATGGAGAATTGTGTGAGTGGTTAGCTAAGAAACTGCGCACAGAAATCGAGATGTTATCTAGCTTTTTTCTTAACGTTTAATATACAATAGATTTGAGGTTTAAGTGCTTAGGTTAAGGTCGGGATGTGATGTTTTATAGTACCTATGTGTATTAAAATCGATTGTACTTTAACGTGTTATAGTTTAAATTTTAAGATGCGTTGAAGTTGACAAATATATTTGTAATTTGTGATTTTTAGGTTAATAAAGTATTCGGTTAATAAGTATTTTTAAAGAATCAAAGACGAAAACCCGCATGAAAAATTATTGGTTTATTCTACTAAAAAATCGCCGCTTAATCGTCTTCAGTTTAAGGATCTGCGACTAGAAACGCCACGGATAACCTCGACGTTGAACACAAGCACGACCCAAAACTATTTATAGCACAATCAAAATATTCCCCAGGGCTCCAAAAAAAAACTACTCTTTACATTCCAACATTTTGGCATTCAATTCATAGTATAGTGCAATTAAGCCGAAAAAGAGCCAAACCCAAACATCAAAAAAAGAGGAAAGTTTCGGTTCCAAATTGTTGCACGCCCTATATGTACTAAAAAGTTACTCTAATTTGAGCATCACATTAAGGGGGGAGGGTCTGACAATGAAGGGAAATTTTTGTTTTTCGAAAATATCTGGCAATTTTTTGCTAGGGGATTTTCATCCGGACACTCGATCCGGTCACCAGTATGTCTAGTGTAGGAATGGTTGCTAGGCACAATGCCAGACACTAGAAACACATCGATGATGATCTGTCAATTCAACTTTTGACATGATTCTAAGGCAATACTTCCCAACAGGCGGTCCATGAGACTCACAGGCAGATCGTTCGAATTTACAATGTGGAGTCCTTTTGTGAGTCGGTGATTCTGACTACTTCTTCGTGAATTAGTGTCCTCAAAAAATATAATTAGAAGAAAAACCCCAAAACTCAAGTAAACTAGTCTACGGAAACAACAGGGAAAACTAGCCAATCTCAGCTCTATTAGCTCCTATTCCAGCCTATCCTATAGGCTCTGTGTAGTTTTTTATCGTTTCTAGAATAGTATGGGTCTGCTGGTCGATAAGAGCTTTCTTTGCCGCTCCCCCGCTTTGACGACACCTTTGTGTGATGATGTCTAAAATGCACGTTTCTAAGCTTGTTGCCAGAACTCCTATCCTGAAAAATAGTGCTCCGAAGCGATTCATTTTCAGGATAGTGGTCCGCAGATATTTGTGAGTTGGGAGCCACTGTTCTAAGTTGATGGCTTGCCTGGGCGAACAGCTTTGAGAAAGCTAAGCTTCTGTTTCAATTCTCCAGGACCCATATATGGTTTTTGGCCGTGTATGCGGGCATAAGTGAGGAAAAGGTGAAAATTGTCTCAAATTGTTTCAAAAGGCGACTCGTATGTTTCAGCCCAGTGCTGTGATCCCTCGTTTGTCTTTGTGTCGTTTCTGTTTATACGGTCCATTTGGAAAATTCTACGTACGTAGCGTTAATTGTCGTCCAAGTGTAGACCTAGACCGGTATTTGAAATATGTATGTGGATACGATGCTGCTACAGTTGAGCAGTTGACCACTCATCCTGGATATGGACATCAATAGCAGTTCCCTCTATGGCACAACAAAGTGAGTTGACTTAGGCCTACTAGTTCTAGCCCTTCGAAAGGAGATACCGTCTGCCTGACATAAATGTACCGAGTGAATGATTGATAATGTGATATGTGTGAATCAAGCGGCATCGGGATTGGTTGGGGTTATGAGACAAAAAAGTTCCATCTGTTCCGCAAACGGTGCCGTCTTTTGGTAACATTTGTCCATTCTGTTGTGTCAATTATGTCAAATGCCTTTGTGTAAAATGTAAACGAAAAGAACGGGAGATTATGATCCGCAAAATAGCATATTTGCAGAACAGAAGCTAATTTCGGACGCGGCCGAAATTTGGATACCCTTCGCTCCCCACGGACTACGACTTGTACTTATTCCCTCCCCCATTCTTTTCCTTCAGTATTCACAAAAGTTCCGTTGCGTCGGCCAAACAATATTTGTGTGGGGTTTGTTTGGAATAAGTGGGCAAATAAAAATTTTATTGGGGGATTCGGGAGCATGGCCCCATAGTACGATTCCATTCGTTTTGAACTTTTTAGTTGCTTTGATAAAGACACATTAATTCAAGGTTTTGTGAAATTGGAGTAAAAAATGTTTCTTAGAAAAACCCAAATGGGGGGTTGGGTTTATATGGCAGCCCCATGACCCCATGACCCCATGATCCGACTTTATCCATTCTTACATATGTTTTGTGTCATCAATAAAAATACATTTGTGTGAAATTTGGTTGAAATTGGTGCACAAATAAAAAAGTTTTCCTTAGAAGAACCCAAATTGGGGGTTGGGTTTGTATGGCAGCCCCATGACCCCATTGTCCGATTTGATCAATTCTTACATGTATTTTGTGTCATCAATAGAAATAGATTTGTGTGAATTTTAGTTGAAATTGGTGCACAAATAAAAAAGTTTTTCTTAGAAGAACCTAATTTGGGGAGTTAGGTTTGTATGGCAGCCCCATGACCCCATGGTCCGATTTGATCCATTCATACGTATGTTTTCTGTTATCAATAGAAACACATTTGTGAGAAACTTCGTTGAAATTGGTACACAAATAAAAAAAATTTTCTTGTAAGAACCTTATTCGGGGAGTTGGCTGTGTATGGCAGCCCCATGACCCCAATTACCGATTTTACCGATTCAAACATACAAACTGCCTGCAGCAAAAAGAAGCATTTGTGCTTCATAGCTTTTAAATTGGCCGAGTAAAACGAGTCGCAACAGACAGACAGACGGACATCGCCCAATCGACTCCCCAAGTCATGCTGATCATATATGTATACTTTTTATATGGTCGGAGATGCTTCCTTCAATACGTTACAAACTTCATAAGAAAGTTAATATACCCTTTCACTCTATGAGCGAAGGGTATAAAAACTGTTTGCTACTGACTGTATCCAAGAACCGATGAGATCTTCAGTTGAACCCTTTATAAATTCAAAACTCAGTTGCTTAATCCACGGATACAGACCAGACCAAACCGCTTAACCGCTCAGTACTCCTTGCTGTCCGAGATAACAATTTTACTCGTGGGTCGCAAATAAGCCTGTATCCACAAACTTAGAGGAGATTGACTGAGCCAGGGCCGGTTTTACCCTCAACGGTGCCCCTGGCTGTGATCAAATTGCCGCCCTTCGTCACTTGTTATACGTGGAAGTGAACTACTTGCATTCGAAGTGGATGATGTTAAAATTTATATCAAACTATGCAGCAACACAATTTTTTGGAAAATTCGTGGGTGCCGGGTTGGTTCAAACGGTGGCGTCATGTTATGATGGTGAAGCGAAGTAAGAAAAAAGTATACATAAAATATTTAAATAAAACTATAGCACTAAATCTGTATGTATGTATGTTCCCTTTTATCACTCGCGATTTTCTTCATATGAGTATAATAAGTTTCCGCCACAAGTTCCAACGAAAGCCGGTGGAAATTGGCAGGCTGAGTAGGTTGGCCTTAGGTGAAACCTAAGGCAGTCATTTTAGGGGCGGCATTTTTAACATTATTCAAACAACTTGGAGGAAAAAATTAAAAGTTCGGCGACCAGAGTTTTTTCTGATTTTAGAAATGCTAGCTAATTTGAAACTTTTCTTAGCTAGCCTTTTTGAACAATTTAGGAATCAAGTATCATTCGATAAATTGTAGTATTGCAAAAATTCCAAACCGACTTCAATTGTTTGAAAAATTAAAATATAATTTTGTTTTGATGATTTCTGACAGAATGTCCTTTGGCATACTTATCAATTCGCTGAGATCGTAATGCGGCAAAATTTGGAGCTGACGATAAATAGGATAATAAATCTGCCACTGACAGGTGTTTCAAAGTATAATTAGTTTTTTTCTAGCTTATCAAAACCGCCTCCTGATTGCTAATATTTCACAGAACTTTAAATTAAATAAAAATATTAGAAATATGCCGCCCCTCAAAGTTTGTCACTGTACTGCGGAGTAACCGCTAACAATTTCAGTTTGATGACACCTACTACACTTATGAACATGAAGGGCAGACACGTTTTACCTATTTGCTTTGGCCCTGAAAGCCCGATAAACCAACGTATTCAAGACCTTCCGTGCAGCGGATCCTCTTTAGAATTGTGCCGTGCTCTTCTTGGTGATTTTATAAATATTGCACATTTTTTCTTGAAATAGCGTCGTTTACAGCTTTCTAAAATTCTGCCTTATCGAAATATTTAGTTTACGATATAATGTGCGTGCTAAAACCCCCCTAATATCCGTTTAATTATTAATTCCGCACTTAAATATATGTATGTATGTCATAGAAATATAGCCCAATGTTGCGTCGGTACTAAATTATCAGGCTAAGACAGCTAGATGTTGTATCCTTATATTGCAGGTGTTAGTTTATACAGAATTCCAGAATGTACCACATTTTTAGAGAAAACTAGGGAATTTACCCTGCTTCAAAAATGGTGGTCCGTAGCGACATATTGTTAGGCTAAGTAATCCGCAGACATTTGTAAGTTGGAAACCACGGCTCTATACCTTTTCTTGGAAAATTAAACCCAAGACCCAAAAGTATTATCGGTTTATTATAACTTTTAATAAAACTAGGGGGCTTCGCCCCCTACTCGCTACGCTCGTCGTTCTTGCATGCTATACTTATCGACATTCGGGATTCATCGTAGCCAATCAGAACAATAATAGATTTTTCCATTTCCGAAGTTAGCATTTTTATATATAGAAGGAAAGGATAAAGGTAGAGTGATAAGAATTGGTGCTAATCCTGCGAAATACATGTATGTACTTAATTCATACCAAAAATGAGCTTACTTCCCCCAAGGACACCTCCCATTCTCCTGTTAACATTTCTCAAGAAGACATGCCTGTAACTATTTTCTAAATTACGCCAGGCATAGAAAACTTGCTTGAGTACCTAGGGCAAGCCCGCTTATACTCTCCATTAAAAATTACTTCGATCGGATCCCATACAAAGTGAACCCGAGATCTGCCATATTGTACATTTTCTTCTCTTCAGAAGCTATATAAAATGGAAGCAGCAACAATTTGGCATCCAAATTTCTTTTTTTTTTTTTGTATGGTTGGGTCTAGAGCTAATTTACCTATACTAAGTGAGATTAACGTTAAAATTTGTCACCCTATCAAGCAGTGTGGCATAATGGTACCTTTATACCTATGTATGATTGTCGTTTAAACAGGCTGCTGCCCTTTTGAGGACCGTCCCTCAAAGCTCACCGTGGCATGCATGGACGTTCAGCCCCGGGGGAAAACCTCAATTCAATTCAACCGGCTAAAACCTACCGAAACAAAATGTAAAATTATTTTTAGAACTATGTACTTCCATTTCCTTTTATGTAGGTATTTTAAACTTGATTAGAGTTTGTTAATTTATCACCATCATATATCACTCACTTCAGTGCCCACATCGTTTTATAAAATGTCATTAATCCTCGAACCAATTTCGTATAGCTCCCAATGTTCGCAACAAACAAAAACGAAGAAAAAGCGTAACAACGCCAATAAAATAAATACTAATAGCTACTCATGTTTCATTTTCGTACCATGCGAGTAATGTCATTGACGATTAATTAACCATTGTTCGGGGGAGGTATCGATTGTTTCATACAGCTTCAAGATTGAACTGTATCGATTTAATCGAAAACGTTTTATAAGAGATCAGTTACGGTATAGTAACTAGAAACCGTGTCGTTTCTTTTCAGATGATGACGGACGACGGATTCAAGATCAATCCAAAGTGCTGAGTGGCGGGGCCATAGTGCCTAAGTGGCCAAATGGCATGGAATCCGAATGAATTGGACTGGAAAAATGACGCCAAGTTGGACATTTTGTCGCATAGGCAAAAGTTATTACCTGCGACTTTAATCTTCATAACTTAAAACATCATACGCCAAAGTCATGCTTCTAAATTGGTTTTTATGAGACACCTACTTTTTGATATAGTGTCATTCTCCTTAACACTTATAGATAGGTAATTAAATGCCTTGACCCCCTGGTCGCGTATTCCTAATTAAAGTGCCACTCCAAATATTGCCGTACTTCAATAGAAAACTCAATCGCTCGGATACAGAGTGCAGAGGTCTTCGTCGAAGTGGAAGTCAGTGTAGTTGCGTGCAGAAAAGCCAATTGCAATAACATGGAACGTGAAAACTAAACGACTTTTAAGCATATGTAAATTTATCAGAGTGGCTGTAGTTTTAGTTTCATTTTTCATAGGACATATGAATTTACATATTCTTAAGAGACAGATAACATAGGTGTGACATTAAAACTTCAAATATGTTTTATAACCAACGCCCACAATCAGCTCGACTTGTCCTTTTACTTGCACATAATTCACTCAAGGCTTGTGTCCATGTTTTGCGTATTCTTTCCTTTCGTTGGCAACTTTGTCGCCGACTAGTATGTAAGTAGTAAGTACATACATGATATGTGCATAAGTGCCAAATGTGTGTTTTCTCGCACTATTACAAGGATTTATTCTTGTAACTTAACCCATTCACTGCTAGTGTGCCATATGGCATCGTTTTCAAGTATCCTGTTAAATGGCCTCTAAATATTGAATACGAATGCATTCTTGTGCAAATTCCACTGATATCTGTAGTAGACAAGTTTAACTTTCATGTCTAACGTAAATTGTGCCAGTATTCCTATAGGAGCCAGAGATATCAGATCGTAAAAGTGAAGAAGTTTTTGGAATTTGAAAAAAAGTGAAGAAATGTCGTACCGCAAAATTTAAGTTGAGTTTTTAAGGTTTCAAACTGTTTTTTTTTTAGAACTATTTGTAATACGAAAAGTGTATTGAAAAATGACTCCATTCATGTTAAATTAGAAAAAAGAAATTAAGTTTAGTATCTGAAATTTTGATTCGAAATTGGTTGATCCCATATGGCATCATCGTTGGTACAGACTACAAAGGAAATTTTAATGGCAGTTGAAATTTATTAGTTATTTTTTCGTATTTGTAGGGAGAAATTGCATTAAACATTAAACTATTTGGGCAGTCTGATTGCCGATGAAGACATTGAAGACGAACAGCCAGCTGCAATTTTCCTACAACCCACAGACGCTGAGTTTCACTTAGCCGAAGATGATTGCAACGGTAACGAAGGAGTTCAAATTATAGACTTACACCATAACCAACTGCAGCAAGTAGTTGAAGTGGAATTTGTTGGTTGGCTAGATTCCGATCAGATTGTGTACGAGGTTGGCATTCAGAACCAAGGCGCCGATACACCAATGGAAATGGTGATGGAAGCAGAGGTGAATCCAAACTTCGTCTTCTTCTGTTCCGAAGTGCCAACATTGATACAAAATTACAAATGGACTTCTAGCAAGTTTCGCAGTAAACAATCCATATTTCCCATTCCCAGTTATTTAGACGCTTCTGAAAGACCCTCATAAGATGTTTGAGCGGGTTTTCGACGAGAAAACATAATTTGATTTACTAGGAAAGCAATAACTATGGCCTATCTACATATTACCGGAAAAAAATCCAAACTATTGGAGAACTTAAAGAGTTTATGGGTATCAATTTTTGATAAACAGGAACATTGATCGCGAGATAATGATTTGCATATTAATCCTTCTAATCGAGCAGCTCTAAATCCTCACGATAAAATGTGGAAATTGGGTCTGTGTCTGTCAGTGTTTAAATATACCTGAGGGTTATTTATTGACATTTTATGTCTATCAAGGAACTTATTCAATAATTAATCCTGACTTGCAAAGGAATTACGAAAAATGCATTGCCCCCCTAATTCAGATGATACACGAGTTTCCTGAGAATATTGTAATTATTTTGAGAATTTTTACTGATATTGCAGTACTAGATTATCTTGAAGAGTTTGGGTCACAATGACACTGGCGCACCAGTCGGGAACGTCGCCTACCGCATAATTGTCCTTTAACACCGAACAAGGATATGAGCAAAGTCGATCGTTAATCAAGGATTTAGGTAAATGCATTACAAAGTGGATGGACAATAAATGACTGACAGTAGCATCTTCGCTTTATGGAAAAGAGCCTATTGATGATGCCACTCGTTTTTGTCTAACTAACAAGAAACGTATTCCAAACAATCGTCCAAATGTTATTAAAACCTACAACTTTGCATTACTAGCGATTGGTTTTTAAAATATTAACTTTTCAAAATATCATTGAATTGTTATTTTTAATATGAAATAATATACTTCAGCCAATTTGTCTTTGTTAAAGCAAAAAAAAACTTTGTATTTCTATAATATTTCCAAATGATGACTTCAAAAGTTTTTATAACTTGAACCTGCACTTAGCCATATGGCATCACCTAAATACAGCTAAACTAAAAAGCAAATTAAAAAACGGACAGCAGATTCGTGCTCAGGAGGCCTTATTTACTATATCTATGAACTTTCACACGAAAATTCGAAAAAAAAGTCTCCCGCAGGTAATGGGTTAAACTATATGCGTACATATTTGCAGTTATGTTTGAGGGATGCTCAAGCTATCCTACAGTGTAAGCATGGGCGTAGCCAGGATTTCGGTCAAGGGGGGGGGGGGGGGGGCGGCAAGCCCAAAATTTTTTCAAAATCATGATTTTCTTAGAAGTAAAAATTTCCAGGTCGCAGAAATATTGTTAGCCAATTTTAGAGTAGCCTGGCTTGTGGTTGGATTGATGCACAGGGTCATGGATTCCAGACTCACCGTGAATGAATTCATTTTATGGTGTTTTTCGAACTCACGACCTACGTGACGGACTATGATGTCGCTCAGATTGTAAACAAGTATCCATTTACGGCGATAAATAACATTGCTGGGCGTGCTGTTGATCTCAACACCTCAACAAAACAGCAGTTTACACCTTGGAAATTGGATTTCACTCACACATCTGCGGCCCTAGTTTACTGGTGGACTGCCACGCATAATATTTCTTTTTTTTTGCTAATTTTAGAGTCAAATTTGTAAAATGGAGATGAGAAGGATTTTCTTCTGCATTCTGATTACATATCTGCCTTTTAGAGCGTAGTTTGTCTATTTTCAGTGCATTTTTTGCATCTCGGACTGCATATTCCACTTGCGAAATCAGTTTGTTTCGTCTGTCACTTTCATCTTAGCAAAGTAGCATCGTCATAATATTTATAAATCCTTTATTGATTCACATATGGCTAACGGTTTTAATAAGATTTCCTCTAAATTTATGAAAGTATTAACAGTGGCTAAATTTTTTTTCTGGTATGATTAGAAAATAGATTTTGATTTAATAACTTGAAAGACCCGCTCTGTGGCTCACTTGGTTGAGTCGCACTCTACGATGCTAGTAATCTAGAGGTCCAGAGATCGAATCTCGGCGTGGTTCAAAATTTCCGTACATGTGAATAGAAATATTAGTGTAGTTACTACGTGATAAACCTAGTACATCAGATTGCAAAATGTGGTGGAGACAAATTTTTTGTTTGTTTCTTATGTTTTTTGGCGTGCTGAGCACGAATCCGGAGCTTCCCACCAAAATTTCGTTGCGGAACAGGGTCAAAATCGTGAAAAACCCTAAAATTTTTGCTGTTTTTCCGTTATTCGCCCCCCAATTTTGCAACTATTTATTTCTGCGAAAAACTCTCCATGAATATTTTAAAGAGCACATAATTGCGCGTTCAAAGAGACATAAATATTAAAAATCTGTTGAGCGGTATTACTACAATGGATAATTTAAATTACCATTTTTAACATAGTTCCATTTTATGAATAAAATTTTGAGATTTAACGGTTTTTCATTTTTGGTCGTAATAGTTGCATTTTGCTTGTACATTGTGTATTTTGGAGTCCAGGACCTGAATCGGTAAGTTCCCACCAAAATTTCGTTGCAAAACAGGGTCAAAATTGCAAAAAACGCCAAAAAAAAATGACTGTCAATTGTAGCAATACCGCTTAACACATTTTAATTATTAATGGCGCGTTGGACCCGCAGTTATGTTTTCTCTAATATTTTCATGGACAGGTTTTCGGAGAAATGTACACTTTCGGAGTTATAAACAAAAAAACGGGAAAACTCCGAAAATTTTGAGTTTTTTCGCGGTTTTGACCCTGTTCCGCAACGAAATTTTGGTGGGAAGCTCCGGATTCGAGCTCAGCACCCCAAAAAACATAAGAAACAAAAAAAAAAATTTTCTCCACCACACTTTGCAATCTGAAATCACCTCGGAACTACACTATAGTGCTTACAACATTATATACACTCCGAAATGATATGCAATGTAACGTTGACTCGAAATTGCCTATAAACGGCTAAGTTAACGCACCATGGCCCCACAAGGGGCCATACGGTACTGAGAAGAAAAAGAAGAACTCGAAAGACACTGAAATATGAGACCCGTTTCTTTACAAGGTCCTTAACTCTTCGCCAGGCACATCCCGCGATCAACGCGAACGGGCACGTGGGGTCTTTTCGGACCCCAAAGTTTAATGAACTTATCCTTGAACATGTCTTCTTCTTCTTCTTCTTCTTCCTTGCCTCGTTCTTTATACCGCTCCATGGTTCCGCGTTGCTCGACCTGCGGTGTAGGCACATCGCCCGTTTTGGCGATAATTTCTCAGCATATTTCTACAGGCAGCTCTATCTTGGATCGTGTCATCGCCGAGACCAATGCGTTGTTGTTGCTTTTTCATTTGACACATCCAGGTGTTCTTTGGTCTGCCTCTGGCCTTGGGTCCATCAAGTGGAACTTCCATTGATATCGCTCTCTTTGCGGGGTTCTCAGGCGGACGCCTTTGAACATGGCAATACCAATCCATTCGTCGGTCTTCGAGCTTTTCGGTGATTGGTTGGTCTATGGACAAGCTGCCTCGGATGTAGCTACTCTTGATGTGGTCCCTTTTGGTTACACCAACTGACATGCGTAACATTTTCATTTCAGTCGCTGTCATTTCTTTCGCGTAACCTTCATACATGGTCCAGCATTCTGATCCATACATGAGTGCGGGACGTACAACCGTTTTGTACAACTTGCCCTTTAGCTTCAGTGGCATTTTCTTATCGCAGAAAACTCCTGAGTTTTCTCGCCACCTCATCCACCCAACCTTTGTGCGATGTTTGATGTCATCATCGCATGTAGCTCCGCTGTTCACCATCGAGCCAAGGTACTTGAACTTGGTACAAGACTTAAGCTGCTCTCCTTTGACGTACATTTCTGGTATCGGTGCATTTGGGTCTGAGAATTGGCAGCATAAGAACTCAGTCTTTGTTATACTTACCCTCAGTCCATGCTCCTCCAGAATGTCACACCATTTTGTAAGCGCGGCTTGCAAGGCAACGATGTTTGGGCTACTGAGGACTATATCATCAGCAAAAAGAAGAGATATTTCTAGGCCGTCGGAGACACGTGTTAATAAGTAGCACATGATGATGTTGAAGAGCAACGGACTCAATACACTGCCCTGGTGTACTCCGACATTCACCGGAAATTCTTCTGATTCACCGGCTGTGCATCTAACCTTAGTCGTAGCTCCATCATACATGTCTCGTATCATCCTGACGTATGCCTCGGGGACATTAAGTGCTCTCAAGGCCAACCATATCAGATCACGAGGTACTCTATCGAATGCCTTCTCCAAATCGATGAACACAAAGTACAAGTCCTTTCGTGCTGCTCTATACTTTTCCATTGCAATACGAATGCACTGAATCGCATCGACTGTAGATCGACCTTCAACAAAGCCGCATTGATTGTCATTCAACCGCACAATCTTTCTCAATCGGTTGCAGACAACTCGCTCGTAGATCTTCAGTGTATGAGGTGTTAACTTTATAGCCCTATAGTTGTTGAGTTTGCGTGAGTCTCCCTTGTTCTTATAGAAAGGAAGAAGAAAACTTTCCCTGAAAGCATCAGGCATCGGTTGCCCACCTTTGATTTTGTTGAAGAGAACTGTGAGCCAACTAAGCCCGACATTTTCCATTTTCAACCAAAATTCCGCGGGGATTTTGTCCGGGCCGACTGCCTTTCCGCGTTTCATCTGATGCATTGCCTCCATCACCTCTTCCTCTGAGATATCTTCAATGTTTGTGGTATTCGGCTCAACATCTTGAAAAGCTGCTCGAGGAAATTCTTCATTTAGAAGTTCGTCAAAATACTCTCGCATCCTGCTACAAATTGCCGTATCGTCAATCAGCAACATTCCTTGCGAGTCCTCGACGTACTTTGGCGCCTGTATTTCCCGAGCGTTCCTTCTCCTTTGGGCTGCGACCCTAAATATCCTGGCGTCGTGCTTAGGTCTCTCGCGCAAAGACGGTCCTTCAGTCGCAGTCTGAGTTTCTAATTCTTGGTAGAACTTCTCAGCTGCCTTCGCCTTTGCTTGAGCTACCAAGCGCTTTACTTTCTTCCGGCATTGCATATAATTTTCGCGAAGTTGAACCCGTTCGGCTTCACTGCTTGACTCACATTTCGTCCATGCCTTAAATGCGTTCGATTTGGCTTGCACTGCTTCCTTAGTTTCGGTGTTCCACCACCATGTTTCTTTCTTCGTGTGGAGTGGACCTTTCGAAACTCCAAGTGCCTTTTCCGCCTCACCTACTGACACTTCAGCGAAACTATTCCACATTTGTGTTGGACTGTGCTCGGTGCAGTTTATGTTGTTTTGAAACCACTCCGTCATTTTATCAATGAATGGAGTTACTACAGGTTCAAAGTTGTCGTTCGTTAGATTGTGCCACTTGATTTTTTCGACAGGCTTGGGAGTTCTTCTATTTCTTGCTCCTCCTGCTTTCAAAATAAATTCTGACAGGAGCAAACGATGTTGGCTGACGACAGATTCACCCAAGATCACCTTGCAGTCTCTTACCCACCTTCTCATAAAATCGAAACAGAGGTGGTAATCGATCTGCGTTTCGTGTTTCCTATCTCCGTGTCCACTACTGTAGATGATTAGGTGTCTCTCGTTTTTCACAAACCATGTATTTAGGATGACCAAACCATGCGATCTGCACATGGTCAGAATAGCTTCAACTTCGTCATTTCTGACCGTTGAAGGGCTACCCTTTCCACCATGGCAATCCTCGTAATCATAATTTGATTCACCCACATGGCCATTTAAATCTCCTCCCAAGAACACCAATTCGGTATCTGGAATGGTCTGAATTAGGGTGTCAACGTCGTTCCAAAATGCCTCTTTTTCTTCTGGTGGCAGTCCCACTTGGGGAGCGTAGGCACTTATTACGTTCCACACCCTTCCGCAGATAACCAATTTGATGCTGATCAAGCGGTCACTTCTCTTCGCGACACTTATTATACTGCCAAGTAAAGACGACGCCAGAATAATGCCAACTCCGTTTCTTTGGTTTGTAATTCCATAGTAGTACAATTTGTACTTCATGGAATTCGTAAGAAACCGGGCTCTGTCGATATGGGTATGTACTTGAATGTGAAATAGTTTCTACGATAACTATATGATATACACTAGTCGGCATGTGTATTTTGACATCTCGCACTCTCGCGCTCCGACACTGGTTTTGTTTACCTAGAGCTAATAACGGTAATTTTTGTTTAACGAAATTAAAGTTCAACAATAATTACAGTACAGCAATAAATACGCTTAGTATTTTTCCTGTCTTCTTTCGGACGCTCATGCTATAAAGAAAAGAAATGATGGAGTCGTAATTCTGGTGCGGTATAATTATTTTTACAATATTCATCTCTTTGATTGCAAATCTACTTTTCGCAAGAATTCGTTGAATAGACGCATTCTTATTAATTTTTGAATTCCTCATGTTAAATTTCATGTAAAAAATATCACCAGTGACAAAAAAAAAAAACAGAAATTAGAAGTTTGGCTTGAGCATCGATAGAGGCGAGCCTTAGTCCTGGTTTTAAGATTGAATACGCTGCCATTGAATTTTTTTTCATACGGCTGTTCATTATTAAACTCAAACATTTTACAAAATAAAAAAAAGACGAAATTTGTCGCTGTCTGCCAGAAGGCGAATATGAACGGCGATTGATCAGCGAACCAAAAAAACTTTTTCCGGAAGTTACAGTGATATATTCACATCCCCTTTCTGCGATGCAGTAAATAGTGTTCTATTTGTTGTTTCTTATTCAAACTTCGTGTTTAATTATATTATTTATTATTATTAATTCAATTGCAGCGTCAACCTTTAAATCAGTGTTGAAGTTCGCCTCTACGGAGGCTCAAAGCAAACCTTGATTTTTTTTCCATGTTTCAAACCACTGGTCACATTTTTAAAATATAAACTTAAAAATCAATAAAAAAAATATTTTGTTTCCATATTTTTTTCAGAAAAATTGCTTTACAACTAAAGATTTAAATATTGTCAACATATTTATGTCGTAAGAGAATTACGCCCCTATCTGTTCTCTTGTTTATAGCAAGAGAATCCGAAAAAGGGCAGGGAAAAATGTTGACCATATTTTTTGCTGTTGGTATGTACCCTGATTTCCTTATAAAAAAATACCGTTATTCGCTCTAGTTAAACAAAATCAAAGTCTGAGCTCGAGAGTACCAGATGTCAAAATACATATGCCGACTAGTGTAGATGTCAAATTTAGACCAAAGTCAGAAATACGGTCTCAGTTTATTTACGAAAATATTTCTTACACATAATTTAAGGGTTTTATGTTAAGACAGTTCACAAAAAAAGGGGAGCTCAATTGTGCCTAGGGACCCCAAAGGGTCTTAATCCGGCACTGATCACAGACGTACAATTTACGCAACCCTTCCTTAGTATTTTAGGATTCTAAATACAGATTCCAACCAGCGCCACAATTGTATATAATAATTGTGGGGTGTTCATAGCTTCGCAAGGACTTTGCGTCTTATAAAAACAACTTTCAAAGGAGAACTAATGATAGAATTGATAAATAAATGAATCTTTAACGCTTTTTTATTAAGTAATTGATGTGCTTCTCTACTTAAAAAAACAATCTTTATGCCTTACATATTTTATTGTTATTTTTATTCCATCTGTAGGTTTCCTTTTTACTAAATCGAAGTTAATATTAATTTTTACTTTTGGCTTTTTATTTTTTTTTATTCGAGCGCCATATCCAAAAAGCCGTCCCTAAAATTTGGCGACCCGGGCGACCGCCCTGCTTCCCCCCCCCCCCCCCCCCTTAGAGCGGGCGCTGTGTGTACATATTTGCAGTTATGTTTGAGAGACGCTCAAACTATCCTACAGTGTAAGTGTGAAATTAGCCAAACACTTTTTATACCCTTCGCTCATAGAGTGAAAGGGTATATTAACTTTGTCATGAAGTTTGTAACGCATTGAAGTATACATATATGATCAGCATGACGAGATGAGTCGATTGGACGATGTCCGTCTCTCGTCTGTCTGTCCGTCTGTTGCAGCGCGTTTTTCTCGGCCACTATAAACGCTATGGAGCTGAAATTTTGCACACGTGCTTATTATTTTTGCAGTCTATTTGTATGTTTGAATCGCCGAAATTGGATCACTAGGTCATGGGGCTGCCATACAAACCTAGCCCCCCAATTTAAGTTCTTCTAGGAAAAAACATTTTTATTTGTGCACCAATTTCAACCAAATTTCACACAAATGTGTTTCTCTTGATGACACAAAACATACCTAAGAATGGATCGAATCGGATAATGGGGTCATGGGGCTGCCATACAAACCTAAACCCCATTTTGGTTCTTCTAAGAAACATTTTTTTGCACCAATTTCACAAAACCTTAAATTAGTGTGTCTTTACCAAAGCAAGAAAAAAGTTCAAAACGAATGGAATCGTACTGTGAGATCATACTCCCGCAACCCCAATAAAATTTTCTGAGTAAATATTTTTATTTGCCCACTTATTTCAACCAAGCCCAAAACTTTTGTCAAGACGGAAGAAAAAGAATGAGGAGGGGGATTAAATACAAGTCATAGGTACGCCCGAAAAAAACGTTTAGCCTAAGGAGAGCGAAGGGTATCCAAATTTCGGCCGTGCCCAAAATTAGCCTCACCCTTGGGGGTTGGCGAGCGTAGCGAGCAGGGGGCGAAGCCCCCTAATTTTTTTATTTGGAAAATCATGGCGCTCAGAAGGCTAGCTTAGCTTTTGATCATTATTTAAGAGAAGAATTTAGTTCTTAGTGGTTGTGAGAAGGTATCATTGATATCACATCCCATCCCTGTCCATCGTTTTTTCAATTCGTGCAAAACAGTGTTGTCTGTCATATTGCATCCATATAGGCTTTTTCGACATATTGCAATTGGTTATTCATTGTATAACTAACAATTTTATAATGCGATTGACACCCTAATCCAATATTTGGGCCAAAGCCGTCAATCATCACTCTACATAAAATTACACATTCGAATAAGCCATAATAAGCATTCTGCATATTTATGAATTATGAATATTTGAATAATTTCGATTTCATTATGATCTGTTTCCATAGCAGACATTTTTGGTTTTACTACTCCACTACATATCATCAAGTCAGATTCTCGTTCAACATAAATAAAATCCACTCAACTTAGTGCTATACGCACTCTCTTCATCCGTTTCGCAATCTCAAAATCAGTAATGCAATATCAATAAAAATTAGCATTGATATTCATCCTACACTGTATCGGGGCCTAAAGGTGTATATGGTAACTAAACAGCTCACGAAGAAATCGAATCATTCAAGTACTTTTCAACTTAACTATCTATAAGAGTCGTTACGCCCATCAAGTTTATAACTACATATTCTTTTTGATCGGATGATATGTGTACTACCAACTCGTGCTGTGTATTATGTTACGTCAGGCCCTACACACTCGCCATTCGCCAATAAGTTTGTAGTATATGTACTGTCAGTCAATTATTATTGCAAATTGGGTGGTGAGACGTAAAGAATTCAACAAGTTGTTTTTTCTGATAGGAGAACCAACGCAAAATTAAAACCTTTATTGCAGAATTTATTGAATAATGCAGCATTGCATCATGGAAGACGCCGCCTCTGAACAAAATGCACTATCCTATCGCCTGCATATTTACTTGTATCGCGTATGGGTATGTAGGTTGGATCAATCCTTCGATGAAGATCTTAAATTGGATTTTGAAAGAAGAATAATATTAATCAAAGTGGGCTATCCTGTTTCTGTATATGATGATAAGTTTCGCTTTCAGAGGAGGCACAGAGACGTGTATGTACTTAAGAAGGCGATAAGAAGTTTCAATTCAAGATCCATTGAACGATTGGACAGGGCAGGCTTATCAGCTATATCAGGTTTTATTTGTGGGTACTCATTATACCCTTCGCTCATAGAGTGAAAGGTTACATTAACTTTGTCATGAAGTTTGTAACGCATTGAAGGAAGCATCTGCAACCATATGTAAAGTATACATATATGATCGCCATGACTTGGAGAGTCCATCGGGCGGTGTCCGTCTGTCTGTCTGATGCGACGCGTTTTACTCGGCGGGTATTGAAGGTATCAAGTTGGTTCATTTTGGTTCTTCTAAGAAACATTTAAGACACAAATTTCACAAAACCATGAATTAATGTGTCTTTATTAAAGCAACTAAAAAAGTTAAAACAAATCGAATCGTACTATGGGGCCACGCTCCCGCATCCCCTAAATAAAATTTTCTGAGTAAATATTTTAATTAGACCACTTATTCCAACCAAACCCCACACAAATATTGATTTGCCGACGCAACGGAACTTTTGTGAAGACAGAAGGAAAAGAATGGGGAGGGGGGATTAAATACAAGTCGTAGGTACGCCCGCAAAAACTTTTAGCCCGATGGGAGCGAAGGGTGTCCACATTTCGGCCGCCCCCGAAATTAGCCTCGTTTGTATATTACATTTATTATTGATTGATTCTAAACACATTTTAGCCAAACATGGGCATAGCCGCGGGAATAATGAGATAAGAATGAATATACGTTCTTGGATAAAATCAACGGAAAGTTGAGGATTTTAATTTTTTGTATGATTTTCCTTTTATAATTTAAAGAAAACATTCAAAATATAGACAGAAATGGCTTATATGGATTATTATGATCCAACCATAGATTCAATAGGTGGCTTTAGAGGACTAGCTACATCGCAGTACTATGAAAAAATATTTTGTAATTTTTACCAATCAAATGTTCTAACTATACTGAATTACTTAAACCAAGAACTCACATGTCACATATTTTATATATTTATAATAAAACAAAACAAACTAATTTTGGGTGAGGGCTACCGAAATTAGCCTCGGACACACTTCAGATTTAAATGAAAATAAAGCTCCTTAGCAATATGACAACTCCCAGGCATCTCCATGATAAGGGCCAAATTTTGCCCGTTTTTCGGGTTTTTTAGTCCGTCCCGTCCGTCTGTTCACTAAATACATAAATCGCGAACCGTTCAACCGATCGATATCAAATTCGGAATGTGTAGAATGATTACAGTCGTTGGCACGAATACCTTAGAACTTGGTAGGACAAAGATAACGAGGTGTCCCCGAAGGCGTGAAAAATATGGACTTTTTTATCAGATATGGGCATGTGTGTACTCAAATCAAGGGGCACGACGAGTACATGAATCACCCTCACTCTCAAACAGGGAGCCAAGCCTGAGTTCCGCAAGGCGGTACCATTCGCAGCTGCACCAGTGATCGCCGATGAACTTAAACGGCTCCCAGCACCTGGGGGTCATCAGCTCTGTTGAATTTTCACAATCAGCCGCACCTATCGTTGCGTCCGCAAGCACAATGGCAAGACTCGCATATGCGGCGATTACTCGACTGGCCTCAACGACATTTTGGAGCCTAACAAATATCCGCTTCCAACCCCAGAATCGATTTTCGCCAGACTAGCTGATTAAACAATTTTCAGTAAACTAGACCTTTCGGAAGCGTTTCTTCAGCTAGAGCTGGACGATGATGCGAAGAAATTACTAACCATCAACACGCATTGTGGCTTTTTTCACTGTAAATCGCCAGCAACCGGGAGTAAAGACAGCGCCAAGCTGTTTTCAACAGTTGATGGACACCATGCTCGCTGGACTGGACGGCAACTTTGCTTACATACATCGACGATGTTATCGTTAGCGGCGTTAATATCAAATACCATACAATGAGCAACTGAATGAGGCACTTCGCCGGTTTCAGGACTACGGCCTCAGGCTCTGTATCGAAAAGTGTTCTTTCGCACGGACTTCGATTTCATTCTGTGGATACCTTGTTGATGCCGAAGGAATACGCCCAACAACATTAGGACACTTCAGAATTTGCCTTGACCAACAGATGTCCACTCCATGCGAGTATTTTTGGTGTAATTAACTATTACGGCAAATTCATCGCAGGCATGAATCACCTTTGTGGCCCCCTTGACGAGCTTCTTAGAAAAGACGCCAAGTTCGTTTGGGAGGAGAAGCATGAGCAAGCGTTTCAGAAGCTCCAAAAATGCTGATGTCTGATCTGGTTTTAACACATTACGATATCAATAAAAACGAGACCGTGTTCTAATCGTGCGTATAGCACGATGAGTGTATACCCTATACATATGTACAGACCTAGAAGGCACGCAAAACCCAAAATATTCAATTTCATATTTTTTAGGGGAGGTAGGGGTAGATGGGTCGGACCTGGCACATCTTCATTATCTTATGAAGGCATCCAACGGCTACCATTTGATACTAATTTGAAGCTTTTCGCGACATTCTATCAAAAGATAATATGGCTGAATATAACTCTGTAGGGGAGGTAGGGGTAGGGGTAGTCGAACCTACTCCACTTTCCATCAACTCAAAGTATATGTCAGATTGAGACATTGATCAAAATTTCAAGTTGATAGCGATATTCCACTGAAAGTTATGGCTGAATTAAAATATCAAGGAGGGGTAGTTTGGTGGGGAGGTAGGGGAACCCGTGGTCCGATTTGGCCCATTTTCAATACCGTCCAAGATTTTAGCAAAACAAACATTTGACCAGAATTTCAAACCGCTAGCTTCATTATTTCGGGAGTTATTCTGCTAACAGACAGACACACGGACAGACAAACAGAACTGGCTTATTCGATTCAGGGACCGACCCTGATCATTTATATATATACTTTGCCATACCTCCGGAGGCGCCTTTGAGGTGTTACATAATATTGGCGTAACAAAAACAATATACCCTATACCATCTTATGGGTATAGGGCAGCAACTTCACTAAACAGTGCACAGCGAGGTTACCCTCAGGTCCAGCGTGAAGCCCTCGCCCTCGATTTCGCTGTAAAGAGGATCTATACATACATTTACGGCAGACGGTTCGAGCTTCAGACTGACACAAGCCCCTATTGTCCATCTTCGGATCGAAAAATGGCATACCAGCTTACGCCAATCAGCTCAAGTATCGTCACACCGCTCATTTGCTGTGCGGCTCCCAATGTCGAACTTCTCAGCATGTTGATTCTCGCCGCAAAAGTTACGAAGTCTTCAGAGTCCGTTTTCGATAAGACGAAACATTTGTACCGGAGAGCAAACTTTGTTTCCTTCAGACCGAACATGCGCGTCAGACGCTTAACCACGTCCGGCAGTTGCAGTTCCGTCGGTTTACGTGGCAGGATTGAGCCGGCGAAACGCTGGTAATCGGTTTGCGAGAATTTTTCCATCAAAAGCTGAATTTTCTGTGCATCGTTGAGACTCGCTACGCTGTCGAGCGTGGCAGAATAGCGGCCATGGATGGATGGATGGATATGGCGATGAGATAGGTTGGGCTCGTTGCGCCCGATACTGCAGCCTGCTGGCTTATTGTATTTCCCAGGTATTCAGTGTCACACCCAATTGTCTCCTAAACTGAATGACTGGAAAATGACTGGATCCTAACAAATATGTCAGTCAGAACGGTTTTTAATTTTCAAGGGATTAATAGGGATATTAAAACAGATAGTGTGTGTGCATAGATGAGTTCTTTTTTGGAGGCGATTAGACTATTCGAAGGATCGTTTTGATCAAAAAAATTAGTAATTCCTTGCAATCCGGAACTTTTTAGTAGGCTTACAGTTGTGAAATTTGGAGCTTGCGGCCAAGTCCTCGTGTATTAAAAACATGCTCAAGATTTAATGTAGTTTCATGAGTTAGTTGATTGTTAAACCCAAAAGTTCCTCTAAGATGACACTGAAGCATAAACTATACTATATCCCTGTCCTTGTTTAAAACTAAGCCAATGCCAATTATAAGCCGACAACTCATCCTAATTATAAACGAGACCGAGGCTAATTTCGGGCGCGGCCGAAATTTGGATACCCTTCGCTCCCCTCGGGCTAAAAGTTTTTGGGGGCGTATCTATGACTTATGTTTAGTCCACCCCGCTTCCATGCTTTTGCTTGAATTTTCACGTAAGTGCCGTGGCGAAGATTTAATGGGGCAAGCGGGGGATGTGAGTTTCACAGAAGAACCAAAGGGGGGTTGTACGGCAGCCCTATGAACGCATGGCCTTTCCATCAATTTTTACGTATGTTTGTGGCATCGATTAAAACACATTTCTAAGAGATTTGGTTGAAATTGGTGGATACATAAAAAAGTTTTTCTTCGAAGAACCTAATTTTGGGGTTGGGTTTATATGCCAGCCCCACGACCCCATAGTTCGATTTCATTTATTTCCACGTTTGTTATGTGGCATCAATAGAAATATAATTTTCTGAGGTTTGATTGAAATTGGTGTGCAAATAAAAACGTTTTTTCTTTGAAAAATTTGATTTGGGGGGCTAGGTTTGTATGGTAGCCCCATGACCACATGGTCCGACTCCATCTATTCATACATATGTTTTGTGTCATCAATAGAAACACATTTGTGTGAAGTTTTGTTGAAATTGGTGTATAAATAAAAAAAAAAATTCTTAGAAGAACTTAATTTGGGGAGCTAGGTTTGTATGACAGCCCCATGACCCCATCTTCCGATTTGGTCCGTTTTCTGATGTAACTAGAAACACATTTGTGCGAAATTTGATTGAAATCGATGAGAAAATAAAAGAGTTTTTCTTAGAAGAACCTAATTTGGGGGTCTAGGTTTGTATGGCAGCCCCACGACCCTATTGTCCGATTTGGTCGATTTTTACATATATTGTGTGTCAGCAATGAAAACACATTTGTGTAAAATTTTATTGAAATTGATGCATAAATAAAAAAGTTTTTCTAAGAAGAACCTAATTTTGGGGGGTAGGTTTGTATGGCAGCCCCACGACCCCCTTGTCGGATTTCAGCGATCCAAACATACAAACTGCCTGCAACAAAAAGAAGCATGTGTGCAAAGTTTCAGCTCCATAGCTTTTAAACTGGCCGAGCAAAACGCGTCGCAACAGACAGACAGACGGACAGACGGACATCGTCCAATCGACTCAGCTCGTCACGCTGATCATATATATACATATTTTATATGGTCGGAGATGCTTCCTTCAATGCGTTACAAACTTCATGACAAAGTTAATATACCCTTTCACTCTATGAGCGAAGGGTATAAAAAAAAGTTCAAGTCAAGAAACTGAAACAAAAGCCTTAGATGAGAAGGCCATGATGAATATGACATAGGATTCCGATTCCAGCCGTTCTTATGTTTTAAAGTCGCACTGAGAATATATACTTAAATGATACGATTGGTTAATATTGGTCAATTAAATAGAACTAGTCTGGCTGGTCTAGCGGTTAGTGCGCGGACCTTCGGTGCACAGGGTCATGAGTTCGAATCTCACCGTGTTCCATGGTGTTTTTCGAACTCACGAGCTTGTGACGGACCATGATCTCACTCAGATGTTAAACGAGTACCCATTTATGGGGATAAATAACACTGCTGAGCATGATGCTGATCTCATTACCTCAACAAAAAGCAGATAAGATCTTGGAAATAGGATGTCACTAACACATCCTGCGGCCTTAATCCAATGTTGGATTGTCGCGCCTGTTATTTATTTATTTTTAAATAGAACTGATTTTGAGCGTTTGTAAGGTACCCATATAACTAAGCGTTTCCATTCCACCTGCCACTGTCTTCAAATGCTTCGTTTAATCAACATAGTGCCTAACTTAATTCAAACTTGGAGCATGACACGCAAATGACTTCGTATTATCAGGAAATTTGAGATAATGGGGCTTCAACTTCCAGGAGTGACTGTAAAAATCTTTTTTTCCGCTTTTGCCCCCCCCCCCCATTTTCAGAATGTTTAGATAGGCACGTCGCTGTACATCGGGAATAAAATTATTATTTCTATAGATTCTATGGATATGCGCAAATGTCTTGTGAATGTGAATCATTGTGCCACCGTTGGATAGGCTCAATTTGCCTCAAGGGTTTAGACAGGGATGCCCAACTTAATTTTTACGCGGGCCACATTGTTGGTTTGAAAAGCAATGACGGGCCAAACATTTTTATGAAGGAGTAGAGATTCTTTTATGTCCTTTTTTATTCTTCGTAGCGCCAGGGAAAAAACATTTTTGTTGATGCAAATATTCACCGCTACAACAAATAATGGTCCAATTTAAATATGTAGGTTAAAATTTTTGAATTCGCTCGTCTCACAAATATCTTCGATTGGATTAATCTCAAAATATTGACATTTGTAACCAGTGGCGTAACGTTTCAAAAATATCTTATGTTCGAAAACGAAATGGGAGACCCCTACACAATACGTATAATACTATACTATTAGCCAACATTTTTGAAACGACTATATTTTTTGTTCGCTATGGACATTATTTTTATTGCAGCGAAGAAGATAATACTTTGATAGGAACAGTGGCGTAGTTAGCTTTTCGGTGAGGGACTAGATTTTTTCTTAACAAGGAAAATGCAATTTAAAGGAGTACATATAGGGGATCGTGAATAACCTGAATTATCACTAGTTTGTATACAAATATTTTTCACAAAACTTAACACCGCAACACATTGTGCAAACAAAAATTTTGTACAAAAGTACACAATCTGAAGAGAATTTTGTGCGGCCTGAATGTACATATTTTAATTAATCGATCGTACTGCACTTTTGTACAAAATGTTATGCAAAAATGTATAGCTGAATTGTTGTACAAAATGCTAGTGCATTGAAATTTGTGTTCCTGAAGTCATATTTCATTGCTTCAAAATTCAATTTTAAATTTCGCTTTTACACCCCTCATTAATGATGATACATTTTCATCAGGGGCTCCTGGTGGTTGGGGGTCCGTGTTCCATCGAACACATGGAACACCGTACGTTACGCCACTGGTTGTGATGGTTCCGTAGTCCCGTCCAAATCATTCCCCTTACAATATGAATGACGCAAAACGGCTGAAGGCGTCGCCATTTAGATTTCACCACCATCTTCTGTTTGGAAACAATGTGCAGACATTTTTTTTTTTGCTAAATTTTACTGTAGTGAGTCGTATACGACTTGCGGGCCGCACAAAATACCTTCGTAGGCCGGATTGTGCCCCGCGAGCCATATGTTGTCTGGGAAGTTTGAATTTCATAGCTGACTTAGGCAGGGCTCCATTGCGTCGTTTCACCGATTCTATTTCTTTTATTGCGAAACAGCTTTCGGCAATATGATATTACTCCTATTCCCAAAAAAGGCTGACGAAAGAAGGGTCGCCTTAAAGTCACATGGTGCGTATCTGTAAATAGAGTGTGCATCTACAAGGGAAACTTGGGCCAATTAACATATATATGTAATAAAGACTATGCCTTAAAAGGGGTTAAGACAACCTAATGGGTAGAGAAGAATTAACGAAGGTATCTTACAGTTGTGTCGATGTTTTCCTCGGCTGCAAAACAAATTCCCAATCAAATAAGTGGTGTTGCCTACGACGGGATTAATATTTTTGGTTGTATATTGTTGTGATCTTGTGTGCATTGATATCCACTCTGGATAAATAATAATAATCCCGTCGTAGGAAACATCATTTTTGTTCTTTTGAAAGGAATTTGGACGGACATAAGTGTAGTCGTCTTTGAACTAAAAAAAAATTTTTTTATGGGTTAAACACGTGAAAATTTCAACTGAAATAAGGAAGAAATCAGAAATAGAAAACTCACAATAACCATTAGATCCTTTTCTCAGCGTCGAATGATTTTTTCGCACTTTTCGTTTTGACTTTTTCCGCCGCACTTTTCGCCTACCAGCCGGCACCGCATTACGACTAATTACACGAAAATCTTTCGGACACGAACAATAATCGTCATCATCGATATTATTCATATTTTCACGCGCCGCGCAAACACATTCGGCCAATTGATTATCACATTCCCAGCATAGTTCGCAATTCGACAAAAATTCCTGCTCACTAAACTCGTCACTAGCTATAGACCAGCGTCGTTCTCCTGATGCTGTCCTTTCGGCTGCATACGGTTTGCAACAGTGCGTGCAAGTTCCATCTGTACTGCCGCCCATCACAGGTCGCTGTTCTACGGCAGGAAAAATATGTGACAAGGAAATCTCACGCCTCTTCCGCGAACTGCTACTCGTTCGTCTATAACGCCGACCCTGTCGGCTTAAGGACTTCTTTTTCGCTGTCATATGCCAACTTTTCGGATAATCAAATATATTGCGATTCTCATAGGCGAAATCAATTTCAGCATAATGTAATTGGTCATGTCGTCGATTGTGCTGCTGCTTATGATTACGATGATGATGATGATGGTCATTTACATCCAGAAATTCAGACGAAGAGTACTTTGAATCATCATTGAATGTTCGAACTTCTTGAAAGAGACACTTGTGCTTCTTTTTGCTTGCGATTGGTAGTCTTTTGTCCGGATACGGGAACGTATAATCCGATTCGGACGGTAGAAAGTCATTGTAGAATTGATTCAGCGCGCTCTCATTCAATTTCTTACGTTCCATATAATACGATTTCAATCGATTCAGATGATCTTCAAAGAATGCCTCCAAATCACTCATTTCTTGATTGAAATCCTCATCGCCATAGAAATCGCCGAAATTTCTTTTGGCTAGCATTTGTTCGCGCCGTGCATTGCAGAACTCTTCGAATTCGCGAAGAAACGATTCATTGTTGTACTTCTTACGACCGTACGTGTCGTATGCGTTACTTCGCTTAACCCGTCGGCGACGCGATGAATTTCTTTGAACAATGACGGGTCTCTTAACAAAACTGTCACGTGTCACGGCTAATTTGGAGGGCTTATTACGTCTTGCGTACGTTCCTTGTTTCGGCTTGCGGCGAAATATGCTTTTCGGTTTGGTCAGAGTCAAACTGAAACCCGAATCATGAGATGACATTGACTTGAATGACTCGTTTTTCTTTTTGAATGCGGTCGACATGTCCAAAGACAAATCCTCATCTTGTCCGAGGTTCAATTGTTTCCATATACGACCCAAATTCACCGAGTACAGTTCCTTTTGGCGTGTGAATGGATTTGTCTTCACCCGTAGCGGATATGGAATCGAGCTGTCGGGTGATATAATGTCGGTGTTGTCGAACGCATCAACTTCTGGTTCGAATACAAAAGATTCAAAAGTTCGCGGTGACGACGGACTCTCATTGACTTCATCCACCGTCACGGTGGAACCAATACCGAAATGAACATCACTCAATGATGAAGATCGCGATTTGGAAAACACCGGAGCCGATTCTTCTGATTTTACGCTTTGCAACTCTTTGTAGATCTCAAAAGTGAACCTCTCATTAGTCGACATATCTTCGCGACTATTATCCAATTCGTTATTCTGATTACAATGAAAATGAAGCTCATTGCTGTAATGATGGCTATTACATTTAGTATTGCTGTCCGCTAAGATCAACTCCGAGTCAAGTTCAAGAGCTGAATCGATGCTTTCCTTCTTCGAGATGATTTCATGGTGCAAAATGTTGGGTTCGTCCCGGAGACTATTTCTGCTCGCCGTGCCTGATATTCGAATTACAATGCTTTCTCCGGTGTAGTTATTATTGCTGATAACCGGCGGACAGTCATATACGAGAGTAGTTCGCGAAATATTGCTGGCTGGCTTATTTGATTCCAAACTATTGGTGAGCGTGACATTGCTCATGGATTCCAATGAGTCAAAACTAGTTTCGAGGAAGCTTTTGTCCTGCGTGAAAGTTTTAAAGGTAATCAGACTGGGCGTGGCCGATTCGCTTTCCAATCGTACTGCGTCGGCTTTATCGTAAACATCTGTCAACACCGATCGCTTTGACTGGCGATACTCGTTTATTTGAAAAGAAGCTTCCACCACATATTCGTCCTGCGAATCAGTAGTGTTGCCATCCACATTCACAGTCGAAACATTCTCCTCGTCAATTATATCATTACATATGCGGCTACTGGAACTGCACGCCGCCTCTTCGTAATCTACTTCTACGATTTGTACTTCAGGCTCATCATCTTCTACTACGACTGGTTCGTCAGGATCACCGGTTGAATCGGGTTTTTCCACAAAAATATTACTCGGCACCGAACCAACGAAAATACCATTTTTCACTTCACTCGTTTTACTCGGTTTTCCAACTGTTGCAATTTGACTTGTTGAATTAACGCTGCCACTATTAATGCTGTTATTAATCGCCCGGGCGCGCATGGCCGCACGCTTGCGTCCCCGATCCAAGTAGCTTTTTCGTATACTGATCCGTTTAAAGGAGTCGCTTCGTTTGAAGCTAGCATCCATTGTACAAGCACCATCTTTGTCTTTGCCTTTCTTCTTTGTTCGAAGGAAATTTCGAATCGATTCCAGCATCGGAGTGCGCATTTTTAGTTGATTGTGTTTGAACTGCGAGGCACGGAGAGAGGGAGAGTGAATTTTTCACTCACGCGCAATTGTAGGTTGCGTACTCATTTTGAGTGATATACGAAGAAGAGGTTGTGTCCTGGAAAATAATGTCTGTATTTAGTATTTGTGGTTTATAAGTTGGATTTGCCAGATTTATTGCTGATTTAATCTTTTTTACTCGTTTTTTTTTGGTTCAACTTAAGGAATGAATGATCAACATTGGTTGCTTAAAGAAACTTTGGAAAAAAATATTTTTTACGGGAATATACGGCGAAGTTTCGGGACTGCTCACGAGCGAGATTATAGGCGCATCCAATGCAATCATGAGTACTAAACTGTACGATGAGGTGGATTTGTCGAAAAGCGAGAGTTTAAATCGTCTGCAATGGGCAGGGGCATGTACAACGATTGGAAGATACTCATCTCGACAAAGCTGATAAACGCAAAACGAATGAAGGCAGACTCCGGGGACGATCGAGAGCTGGTTGGGAGTACTCAGTAAGTGAGGGCACCCACTCACATGTATAGGGGAGGCCCTTCTTCCCTTCTCTAGTATTGTCTAAGGCCGCAACCACACTGATCGGTGTTCACCGAAATGCGTGGTACAAAAGATCAAAGTTCTGAACAGCGCTCATTAAACGAACGTAGTGTTCGGTATTCGGTCAACTGCTAGCAGTGTGGTTGGGGAAATCCAAGGTACCGATCTTGGATCAATCGGCTGCGCTATGGGCTCGACGATATACGCACAGTGTGAGGCCCGGCATAGTGTTATGCCTATGACAAGATAACAATTTTGAAGTTGCTGCCTACGGCCTCAGATGGTTAATCTTAGAGATAGGCCAGTCAATAAACCGAAATATAAGGCGTTAGGTTACAAAAAATTGCTCGGCTCTGGTTTTTTGGGATATTGCTAGGATAGATACCAGAAGTGTACCACCAAGTTTGCAACTTCGAAAAACCTGTGCTAACCCCGTGACCCTAAAAAAACCTCAAAATTTTCGGACCTTTTTCATATTTTTGTTTGTAACTTACAAAAGGTGCTTCTTCCAAGTAAGTCGTCCACTGCACTATTAAAACAGTGGTCAGACCTAAAGACGATGGCACAGAACAGAACGAGGTGGGAAGTAGGCGTAGTTGATGCCCTATGCCCCACAAGGGGTTAACAGGAACCAGAGAGAGATATATGTCGGAACGAATGGAATCAGACCATGGGGTCATAGGGCTGCCCCTGAAAATTAGGTTCTTCTAAGAAAAACTTTTTTCTTTATGAACCAATCTTAACCACCCTTCCCCCAAATGTGTTTTTTAGTAAAGCTTCAAAACATATTTAGAAACGGATGAAATCGGAACACTAGGTCATAGGGCTGTCATACAAACCAACCTCTGATAATTCGGTTCTTCTAAGAAAAACTTTTTTCTTTAGGAACCAATCTTAACCAAACCTCTTCGAAATGTGTTCCTAGTAAAGCCTCAAAACGTATCTAGGAATAGATGGAATCGGAACATTACGTCATAGGGCTGTCATACAAACCTCCTAAAATACAATTTCGGACTTTTTTACAAAAAAAAAAAAAACATTTTTAAAGTGCTGTATCTTGGGATCCTTTGCACCTACAAAACTATGGTTACACTCAAATTAAAGAAGATTTTCTTAGCTTTAAAAGTGCAGTGGACGACTTACTTGTAGGAAGCACCTTTTATAGAAATCTTATAATAAAAGAAAGTCGTGTTAGTTACACCATTTATAACTCGAGAACAGCTGAACCGATTTTCATGATTTTGGGTTTGTTGGATTAGGCTCTGGCCAGAATAGCATAATAACTATTGAAACATGCAAAAAATTCACAATGAGCCAAAATTCACAATGGGTTTCCTTTTTGACAATTTCTGCCTATATTTTTTGATGGTATCAGTGGATTTCAGAAAATTTTCTCCACAGGATTGGTGTTTACCCCAATTGAAGGAACAACTGTCGATGTATATGAGAAATTCACAATGAGCGGAAGTTTGAAGACAAACATACCTTTTCCATATATCTCTAGCGAATTTCGGAATTTTAGTAAGATTACTACATCAACATGGTCTACGCGGGGTTCCAGTACAAATAGCAGCATATTTTTGTTCAAAAAATGCACAATGGGCAATAATTCACAATAATTTGTTTGCATAGTTTTGTCTTTATTTGTCGATCGTTTAGCGATCGTTTAGAGTTGCAACCGAATAGCGGATATTGAAACACGAAAAATATTCACAATGGCCAAATTATAAAAACAGTTCCTTTTCGTACAGTTCATAAATGTATTACTGGATTTTAAATACTTTTGTCTATATATCCCGAACGGACTGTAAGATTAAAGCAAATCTCCACCACAATATAGGTATTTCATTTCATTTCATTTCATTTATTTATTAACACTTAATGACTAATTAATATACATAAATATACAAAACATCAAAACATTTGGAAAATTCACAATAAACAGAATTCTAAAAACAGCCCGTTTTCGCATAATTTCGGTAAATTTGTAACGTCAAATCTGCCTCTACTCCAAACAACAGAATAAAAAAAATTCACAATGGAAAAATGTTCAAGACAGCTGCTTTTCAAGTTACACCACTATATTGGAGCCTACACCAAATAGTTGAATAGCTACGTAAATGTGCAACAAAAATGTTAAATAAGCCAATTTTGAAGATATCTTTTTTTGAGCATATGTACCTTTGGCTATATGTATCTCCTCCACTGGATAGGATCCAAAACACCAGCTATTCAAATATCCATAAAATTCACATTGCTCATCTGTATCATTTTTTTAAGTTTTCCCCATGGTTTTTCTACCTCCGAAAACCGAAAAACCACTGAAACATGCTGAATCTCCTAAACCTAAACAGACGAGAAAAATGCTTAAAGCAGTTCTTTATCCACTTTGAACGGATTAGGATATTTCAGGAAATTTGATTCACCGTATTTGGAGATTTAGATGCTTTGAAAAAATTGGAAAGACTGGTACTGGAAAAAGGGTATGTTGCTACGCTTACTACCTAATACCTATCCATTGAAACATGGTAGAAATAACGATTACTAACCAAAATTGTGAAAATAATTCCTTCACATATCTTAGTCCGCTTCTAAGCAGATAAGTGGATTTCAGTAAGAAAAGTCTCATCGGATATATCTATACCCCGAACAGCCTCCTAATCCTAAATTGTCGAAAAATAAAGGGCAGACCATTTTCTTTCATACAATCCACTCCGCCTTTTTCTGTGCTTAATGGCATTGATCCACAATGGCATAATTCATTTCCGCCTACTTTTGTCAATATCTCTTGAACGGATCTACGTGGTTCGGTAAATTCGAATCCTTAATGGTTTCCACTTAGAATAGCTGTAGCTGAACGGAGGCGGCTGGGACTGTGAAATTGTCATTAAAATTACCTCCGCGACCTAATCTACCACCTCCATCGATTTTTGGTCAAAAAAAAAAAAATTTTTAAATTTCGGAAAATATGACACCGTTTGCCCTTACTCTTTGCTTTGCAGTTTGTCTTGGGTCGCATCTTAGAACGGCTGTATCTTCTGAACGGGGGCGGCTGTGACTGTGAAATCTTTATTGATGGATTAGGCTTTCACCGGAATAGCAGAATAACTATTCAAACTTGCGAAAAATTCACAATGAGCAAAAATTCACAATGAGTTCTTTTTCGCTCACTTCTGCCTATATTTCTTGAACGTATCAACGGATTTCAGGTAACTTTTCCCCACCGGATTGGTCTCTCGCTGGAGTAACAGAACAAATATTGACACATGTGAAACATTTACAATGGGGAAAATTATGAAGATAGTTCTTTTCACATATTTCTTTGAGTATTACTTGAACGAATAACTGGATTTCAGTAAATTGATGCCACCGGATTAGTCTACACAATGCTTGGGAAAATTTACAATGAGCAACAATTCACAATGATTTTTTCGCAAACTTTTGCATATATTTCTTGAACGTCTAATCGGATTTTTTAAAGATTTTTCGACCGAGTTGGTTTCCTCTATGAATAACTGTTGAAACATGCCAACAAAATCACAATGCGCAAAATTCTAATGCCAGTCCTCTTCCACAAAAAGTCTTTCTGACATTTTCCCTTCCCAATTGGTTCCACCCCGTGCAAAATTATGCAGACAGTGTTTTATCAAATACTACGCCCGGCAGTTCTTAAACGAATTACTGGATTTCAGCGAACAGAAGCTACATCATTGGTCTTTAAACAGAATAGTAGAGTAACTATCGATTGAAACATGTAAAAATTCACAATGTGGAAAATTGTGAAAACAGTTCTTTTTCACATAGATTCGTCTTTATATCTCTCCTAAACAGATAAGCGATTTGTATTAAGCCCCACAAAATTGGTCTCTACCCCGAACAGAAGAATAGCGATAGAAACATGCACAAAATTCACAATGAGCAAAAATATGAGGACAGGTCTTCTTCAGAGACTTTTTTCCACATATCCTGGGCGGGTTAACGTATTTTAGTAAATTGGACCATCCAGATGGTTTCCACCCCGAACTGTAAAGCAACTATTGAAGCATGCGGGAAATTTACATTTAAATTTTGGAGATAGTATTTTATCGTTTTAGTGAATTCCATCTTTCGCTTGAATTATTTCCGCTCTCATCAGCAGCTGAATGACTTTCACTCTCAATAGCAGAATACATATAACATTGGCCAGGAGAAAAATTGTAAAGGCAGTTCATTTTCGACATCTGTTGTCTATAACTGCTGATCGAATTACCGTACTTCAGTAAAATTATCATCACCTAACCTCCTCCTCTCTCAATTATTTAATGACGACCGCTTCGAGATCATGAAGCATTTAAAAAATTGGTCAGAAGGTAATGGTGAAGGCAGTTAATTTTCCGCTGCTTGTGCCTATATCTCTTAGTCGGCTTACCATATTTCAGTAAACTACTTCGATGGAACAATAATGACTGAAGTAAAATTGCCCAAGATAATATTTTCGATGCAGTTCATTTTCTCTTGCGTTCCAAGATTTCTGAAGATTTACCCCTCCTCCAGATTTCCAACAGAAGCGGAATAGCTATTACCTATGTCTTAAACAATTTAACGGATTTCAGTTATTCCATAACTGCCTACAACCAGAATGACTCCTGATGAAAAATTGGAGAAGGAAGGCAGTTCTCCCTCGGTTTGCCTCTACTTTTGTCTACATATTTCTTGAACGAATCAGCGGATTTCCGAAAACTCTGAGTTTCAGATTTCAGCAAATTACTTTACCCCTCTTTTGAACGGCTTCCAAATAAACATTTTGAAGGTACCCGTTTTTCTCATGCTTTGTCCATCTTTCTTGAATGGATTTTTGTACATACGTAGTAAAATCCAAAATTGTTGAGAAAAACACACTTCCAGTTATCCGATTGAATTCATTTAAGTTTTATTTTTCAATGTAACTCCCCTTTACTTCAATACAACGATGAGATCGTTTAATAAGATCCTGCATCCCTTTCAAAAAGAAGTCCGCGGGTTTGTCTTGAAAATGGTCCAAAACAGCATCTTTCAGTTCCTTCTCAGTCTCAAATTTTCGTCCTCGGAGGTCCTTTTTTAATTTTGGGAACAGGAAGTAGTCACTTGGGGCCAGGTCTGGGCTGTACGGGGGGTGTTCAATTTCTTCAAAGCCGCATTTGACCACAGCAGCCTTGGCCACCGCGGCGGTGTGAACTGGTGCATTGTTGTGAAAAACCAGCACCCCTTTCGCCAGTTTTCCATACCGTTTCTCAACAATGTTGGCCCTCAATTGGGTTAAAAGATCTGCATAATATTTCCCTGTTACTGATGTGCCCTCTTCCTTGAAGTCAATCATTATAATTCCCTTGGAATCCCAGAAGATGGTGGCCATAATCTTTTTCCGGCTCTGCTGCACCTTCGCCTTCTTGAGGCGCTCCTCATAAGGCCTCCTCCATTCCATGGACTCCCTTTTGGTCGTGGGATCATAGTAAAGGACCATGGTTTCGTCTCCTGTCGCCATTCTGTTTAATTGCATCCGAGTTGGCGCGACACAGCTCCAAAAAGTCGTTCGAACATTTCATCCGCTGCTTCATTTGATCTGCTGAGAGGAGTTTCGGGATCCATCTTGCCGAGATCTTCCTCATCCCCAAATGGTCGGTAATAATTCTTTCGATGGTGGTTTTTGATAGACTTGTCCTTTCTGCAATCTCTGATAACTTTAGCCGCCGATCACTCGATACAACTTCCTCGACTAATTGGACGTTTTCTTCGGTGGTCTCAGTTATTGGGCGTCCGGTGCGGGGTTCATCAAAAACATTCGTCCTTCCTCGCTTGAATTCCAAAATCCATCGGTAAATAGTCGCCTGGGATGGTGAAGAGTTGCCGTACACGGATATGAGTTCATCTCGAATCTGGGACGCCGTGTATCCTTTCAAAAAAAGGAATTCAATGACCGCGCGGTACTTGATCTGCTCCATTTCAAATACGAAATCAGAATGCGACACAAATAATTACCTAGCCGGGCCCTTGATTGCACAATTGAACTCATGTTTAGTCCTGTTATGACCGAAGAGTTGTTCTATCGAATAGCGGTAAAATGAGTTCAATCGGATAACTGTAAGTGTATTTTTCTCAACAATTTTGGATTCTACTACGTATGCCCCACCGGATATTACCGGGTGGGGCTTCCTGAGCGAAAGCCTTAAAGTATGTGGGAAATTTTCAACGAGCAAAATTATGAAGACAGTTCTTTCTCACACACTTTTTCCAATTCCTTCTGAATGAATTAGGGGTTTTCATGAAAATAAATCCTCCAAAATGATGCCGCGCCAGATTTTTGGCCAATTCAGAAATTTTAAATGTTTGCGCGTCGTTTTAGCCACTGCCAGGAATAGCAGAATAATATTATTGCACAAACTCGGAAAATTCTTCAGGAGAAAAATGATGAGGACGTATTTTCAGATCTCGGTAGTTTTTTGTCATCCACCAATTGGTACATTTAAAAGGTGAGGCGATACAAATAAAAATATGAAAAAAGTCCGAAAATTTTGAGGTTTTTTTAGGGTTACGGGGTTAGCACAGGTTTTTCGAAGTTGCAAACTTGGTGGTACACTTCTGGTATCTATCCTAACAATATCCCAAAACAACAGAGCCGAGCAATTTTTTGCGACCTAAAATCATTAAATGACTGGCCTATATTCAAACTTATTGTATTCAAGTTTTTTATACATTATCTCCATGCAAGTACTAAAAATTTTTCAAGGAAAGAAAAAGTTAAGTCGTATAAAACTCCACTCGAATATCTCATTCCCATTTTCACCTCCTTACACATGGAATTTTACATATTCCTTTGGGCTACCGATAGTACATACTACATTGTTGATATGTCACTTCATGTAGACTACACCAAGATAACATAATTTCCAAAAATTCGATATTGCATAAAAAACTGTTGCTATTTGTTATATGAATGTCGATAAAAGATATCCATTCATACTCCATACTGTCATATGTACGAAAAAAAGAACACTGTACGGATATGTCTGCACTGTGTTTGTCCCGATTGCAGTTTCAGCGCGTTTCGGTTGAATTTAAGGTCACACACGCATATATCTCTTTTATGGTTGAACTGCAATTACCACAGAAAACCCATAATGTATTCGAATTGCACAAAACCAATGAGAGTTAACTTTGTGTTCTTAAAATGATAGTGACTGACTGAATGGATTCTATCGATCGACAGAAGGTCTGAAAATATCTGATTGTGGTTAATTAACTGCGGTCGGTTTCAATTAACGGCCTTGCATTCAAAAATGTGGCGCTAACCATTGCATTTCTAACTAACCCATAAAATGTATGTATATTGCATGCAATTTATTGCACATTCACACACTCACCGCGACTACCTACCACACGTACTCGACCGAGGCGCAGGCATAATGTAGCCAACCAAACTTACCCTTCCGTGGTAAATTTTACGAAATAAGAAAATATTGGTAAACAGACTGGAAAGAATTTGTGGCCGGATTATTTCGGTTACACAATTCGATATGCGCCGCCATGTGTACGAGTATAAATCGGCAGTGAAAAATGTATACATATAGATTTAGGTTATGCGCTTCATCATACGCTCATATGAATATGACATGTATGATTCGTACGTAATAATAAATAAATTTCGTTATTGTCGTCAGCCATAGGTATTCTATGAAAATCCAATCAATATGTACAGTACATTCATATAATAGATTCGGAAATTTATCATTAACGTTGACCGTTATCAAAGCACATGTCGGATACATGAAAAATCTCATTATTCATACATATGCGAGTGAAGAATATTTAGGTCAAGCCAGCAAACCTATTCGATGGCTGGGCAGGAAATCAATAAATTTATTTTGAATTCTTGAGGCTGACCAACACATTCAGATATGACCCTTAGACATTGTAACTAAAAAAATAACGCCTTTAAAAAAAAACAACTTCTAATTTAAGTACCAACCATTTAAGCTTCCGAAATAATGACTACTGATTGTTCAACGAACAATCACATCATTTCATCCATCAAATTTATCTGTAAATCTTTATAGTGGTGGCATCATAACACACACTGTCAATTAGACGAAAAATACATAAAAACCAATAAATCGATTTTTTTATACCCGTTATGGACAAACCAAGAACCGCGGGGAACAATACTAATACGCAACGGGTAAAGATAATCGTTATTGACAGAATTCAGAATGATTGTATTCAATAAAATAGCAAAAAGGAATGGAACAGTTACTTGATAGGCATCTTAGGAATTTGATAGCTTTTGAAAAGATTTTTGTGGTTTCAACTTACACTCGCGGACTCGCGTGTGATGAATTGTGTGTGTTGAACCGTTGTGACTGAACATATTGAACGCCGGAATGCTTCTGTGTTCCAATCAATTATGTATTGTAGAGGTAACGTGCAGAATTCAATCATGTCGGTATCTTTCTTTATTGTATTGTGCTGAATACCTATTTTTAGCGATTCACCATGTTCTTGGAAAACCGTGGAGATTATAACTGAGTTTCATTTGATTTTATTTTATTAATCTTTAACGTATTTTGAGTGGAGTGTCATGCTTACAGAGAAAGACGTGAAAGTACCCGAGTCTCTTCTGTTCTTAAGCGCTTATACCAAACACCATACCATAACAAATGATGGTGAAATGAAGGTTAACTACATCATAAACGTAAATAATAAAATGAATTTCGACAATGAAAAATTTTTCCTAATTTACGAGTGTCTTAGTATCTCATTTTAAGAGTACCCGAGTATCCGAGACACAAGTCGAAAAGCCAAATTTAAGTTTTTTTTTATTTTTTTTTCTTTTTGTTTTAATCCGCGGTGCCATGCCGTTTTAATTAAATATGATATTAATCGTCATGTGGTGATGATTTGGTACTCACGCAGGAAACCAGTTTAAAACCCTAAACTGCAAAAAATATGGCCAAACATTGTGCTATAATTTAGGTTGAAAACGCACTCAAAAACATAACATTGGGTAGCTGTCACCCACTGTTTTGAGCTTACTTCCAACTTCGGAATTTGAACATACTACATAGACTATCGAGTATGAACACTGGACTTGCAGTATAAAATCACGCTCGCTGGACCAGATGATAGGGATCTCACTCAGATAGAGAAAGATGTTTTTTTCCTAACTGTAACTAAAACGCAGAAAAGGATTTGCAATGAGAAATTTGTACTACACTCAGAAAAATGGGTCCAGTTAACTCAGAAGTTTTTGTCCCATTATTTTAACTGGATGGCAACTTACCAGATTTCTTCACAAAACTAAACAGATGCAATAGTTATTATAACTATTCTAATCCTATTGAGATATTTTGTATGGAATGAAATGTGTCTTGTAAATCCAATGGGATATCAGATTACATTTCAATCAGTTTGTCCCATTGAATTAACAAGAATTTATATGATTAACTAATAGGATGGATCCCATCAAAACAACTACAGAACTAATAAAATCAACTATCACTCAGAAAAATGCATCCCGTAAAGTTAATAAGTTCTGTCTTAAAAATTTAACAGACCGGCAAATGACTAGGCTTCTTCCGAAAATAGACCAGGTGCATTGTTTTATATGACCTCCTATTAGATTAATGGTATAGGTCTTGTAATTGAATTTCAAGCACAAAGATGTTAACCAATATTATGCTCCGTAGCCGGGATCGTTCGGTTACCCTTGGTAAGTTATAAAGAGTACTAGCAAATTGGATGCTCAATACTCGGCCTGGCCAAATATCGTGATTCTTAAAAAAAAGATCCACAATGACGTAGCGTGGATGGCATAATAATATGGTACTTAAAAAAAAATAGTTCGATCAGATTACGGGTAAAACGATTTTTTTATTACATAGGAATGATCCTATTAATTCAATAAGATATATCTAATTGGAAAATAACTAGACCATGTGTTTATTTTTAAATGAGTCAACTATTAAAACAAACGGATATATATCGAGTGAGTGAGTTCCTAAATTTTTAAAGTAATCTGATTTTTCCTATTGACCAAAAATAATGGGACAAAATGATTGGTTTAATGGGATTTCCCATTGAAATTTTTCTGAGTGTATAAACATCCCAAAGAAGATTAGCACTTATTAAAGATAATATAAATAAAAAGGTGGCTGCTACTAGCCTGTAGCTGGACCTATTCGAATGGTCAAATATTCGATCATAATTTTGTTTGAAGTGTATGAACAATTTGAAAAATTGACCCTTCAAATAGGCCAGCTACTGATTAATTTCCAATAATTTAATCGAGTTCACACTAGTGGAGAAATATAAAGGGTGTCCCGCATTAGGTGGTCAATACTGTAAAGGTTAATAGCACAACTTGTTTCAGCAAGACAGCTACGAATACAATCAGATTTTTTTTACCGTTACCTTGTTATTGCTCTTTTTGTGAAAGTCACCGAAAATCACCACTTGTCCTGCAAAATCATAATTTGTAGCCCTCCTGATGACCTAATCCAAGATTTGATTTCAGTTTCAGAAACTACATAAAATTTCACAAAAACTGAAGTTGTTCCTGTTGCCAACATTATCGCAACTTTCAAGATACAGTTACTCAAACTTGATAGAAATTTTAAAATAGATTTTTCATTGAAATTTCAAACAGTAATTTCATAACGGTGCTTTATACGTACAACTCTGCAAAGTTGACAAAAGTTGCTTCAACAAGTTGGCTTTCCAACGGTATATCACTTTTCATATTTACATTGCAGAATTTTAGGGAAACACGCATTGAATGGTAAAAATCAAGGCTTCAGTGGAATCGCTAACAATTTTCCCTTTACTCGAAAAAAGACAAACAAAGGCTATTATAATTCGGGATAAGGTCTCGCTGCATTATTTTGACCAGAACTGTAAGACATTTGAAATTTTGTAAATTTTTTGGCAAATATAACGGTACTTATATGTGTGTGTATGGGTTGCCGCGTCTGGAGATAGCCGGCGGACGTAAAAGGAAAGTCCATAAATTTACTTATTTCCACACACTAGTGCCAAAAACACAACCTTTCTCCAAAAGGTGTAAAAGAATGGAAGGCCTTATGGAAATTGACGCAGATACAAGCACTACCCCGCTGGGCACTACTTCTGCTATGCGGTTGAGTGATCCCGGGGCGAACCTAGTTCGCGCCAGAGCTCGACGGTTTCCGGGGGCGAGCAATATAAGGCAGTCCAATTACTTTGTTGAGAAGCTGAGGGTTGCAAACTGGAATGTCGGTTCCATGATGTCAAAGAGCGAGGAGATTGAGGATATCATGAAGCGGAGAGGGATAGACATTATGTGCGTGCAAGAGACAAAGTGGCGAAATACCCATATCGACAGAGCCCGGTTTCTTACGAATTCCATGAAGTACAAATTGTACTACTATGGAATTACAAACCAAAGAAACGGAGTTGGCATTATTCTGGCGTCGTCTTTACTTGGCAGTATAATAAGTGTCGCGAAGAGAAGTGACCGCTTGATCAGCATCAAATTGGTTATCTGCGGAAGGATGTGGAACGTAATAAGTGCCTACGCTCCCCAAGTGGGAGTGCAACAGGAAGAAAAAGAGGTATTTTGGAACGACGTTGACACCCTAATTCAGACCATTCCAGATACCGAATTGGTGTTCTTGGGAGGAGATTTAAATGGCCATGTGGGTGAATCAAATTATGATTACGAGGATTGCCATGGTGGAAAGGGTAGCCCTTCAACGGTCAGAAATGACGAAGGTGAAGCTATTCTGACTATGTGCAGATCGCATGGTTTGGTCATCCTAAATACATGGTTTGTGAAAAACGAGAGACACCTAATCACCTACAGTAGTGGACACGGAGATAGGAAACACGAAACGCAGATCGATTACCACCTCTGTTTCGATTTTATGAGAAGGTGGGTAAGAGACTGCAAGGTGATCTTGGGTGAATCTGTCGTCAGCCAACATCGTTTGCTCCTGTCAGAATTTATTTTGAAAGCTGAAGGAGCAAGAAATAGAAGAACTCCTAAGCCTGTCGAAAAAATCAAGTGGCACAATCTCACAAACGACAACTTTAAACCTGTAGTAACTCCATTCATTGATAAAATGACGGAGTGGTTTCACAACAACATAAACTGCACCGAGCACAGTCCAACACAAATGTGGAATAGTTTCGCTGAAATGTCAGTAGGTGAAGCGGAAAAGGCACTTGGAGTTTCGAAAGGTCCACTCCACACGAAGAAAGAAACATGGTGGTGGAACACCGAAACTAAGGAAGCAGTGCAAGCCAAATCGAACGCATTTAAGGCATGGACGAAATGTGAGTCAAGCAGTGAAGCCGAACGGGTTCAACTTCGCGAAAATTATATGCAATGCCGGAAGAAAGTAAAGCGCTTGGTAGCTCAAGCAAAGGCGAAGGCAGCTGAGAAATTCTACCAAGAATTAGAAACTCAGACTGCGACCGAAGGACCGTCTTTGCGCGAGAGATCTAAGCACGACGCCAGGATATTTAGGGTCGCAGCCCAAAGGAGAAGGAACGCTCGGGAAATACAGGCGCCAAAGTACGTGGAGGACTCGCAAGGAATGTTGCTGATTGACGATACGGCAATTTGTAGCAGGATGCGAGAGTATTTTGACGAACTTCTAAATGAAGAGTTTCCTCGAGCAGCTTTTCAAGATGTTGAGCCGAATACCACAAATATTGAAGATATCTCAGAGGAAGAGGTGATGGAGGCAATGCATCAGATGAAACGCGGTAAGGCAGTCGGCCCGGACAAAATCCCCGCGGAATTTTGGTTGAAAATGGAAAATGTCGGGCTTAGTTGGCTCACAGTTCTCTTCAACAAAATCATGCCTGATGCTTTCAGGGAAAGTTTTCTTCTTTCTTTCTATAAGAACAAGGGAGACTCACGCAAACTCAACAACTATAGGGCTATAAAGTGAACACCTCACACATTGAAGATCTACGAGCGAGTTGTCTGCAACCGATTGAGAAAGATTGTGCGGTTGAATAACAATCAATGCGGCTTTGTTGAAGGTCGATCTACAGTCGATGCGATTCAGTGCATTCGTATTGCGATGGAAAAGTATAGAGCAGCACGAAAGGACTTGTACTTTGTGTTCATCGATTTGGAGAAGGCATTCGATAGAGTACCTCGTGATCTGATATGGTTGGCCTTGAGAGCACTTAATGTCCCCGAGGCATACGTCAGGATGATACGAGACATGTATGATGGAGCTACGACTAAGGTTAGATGCACAGCCGGTGAATCAGAAGAATTTCCGGTGAATGTCGGAGTACACCAGGGCAGTGTATTGAGTCCGTTGCTCTTCAACATCATCATGTGCTACTTATTAACACGTGTCTCCGACGGCCTAGAAATATCTCTTCTTTTTGCTGATGATATAGTCCTCAGTAGCCCAAACATCGTTGCCTTGCAAGCTGCGCTTACAAAATGGTGTGACATTCTGGAGGAGCATGGACTGAGGGTAAGTATAACAAAGACTGAGTTCTTATGCTGCCAATTCTCAGACCCAAATGCACCGATACCAGAAATGTACGTCAAAGGAGAGCAGCTTAAGTCTTGTACCAAGTTCAAGTACCTTGGCTCGATGGTGAACAGCAGAGCTACATGCGATGATGACATCAAACATCGCACAAAGGTTGGGTGGATGAGGTGGCGAGAAAACTCTGGAGTTTTCTGCGATAAGAAAATGCCACTGAAGCTAAAGGGCAAGTTGTACAAAACGGTTGTACGTCCCGCACTCATGTATGGATCAGAATGCTGGACCATGTATGAAGGTTACGCGAAAGGAATGACAGCGACTGAAATGAAAATGTTACGCATGTCAGTTGGTGTAACCAAAAGGGACCACATCAAGAGTAGCTACATCCGAGGCAGCTTGTCCATAGACCAACCAATCACCGAAAAGCTCGAAGACCGACGAATGGATTGGTATTGCCACGTTCAAAGGCGTCCGCCTGAGAACCCCGCAAAGAGAGCGATATCAATGGAAGTTCCACTTGATGGACCCAAGGCCAGAGGCAGACCGAAGAACACCTGGATGTGTCAAATGAAAAAGCAACAACAACGCATTGGTCTCGGCGATGACACGATCCAAGATAGAGCTGCCTGTAGAAATATGCTGAGAAATTATCGCCAAAACGGGCGATGTGCCTACACCGCAGGTCGAGCAACGCGGAACCATGGAGCGGTATAAAGAACGAGGCAAGGAAGAAGAAGAACGGTACTTATAACAGTTAAAATTAAATATTTGCTATTTATAATCGAAAAGCTGTTATTGTTTCATATGTTTTCACTTCGCAAGCGTGATTGTTTGGGTTACTTTTTGGCGGTTAGGAAATTCAGGTATAACTTTGTTAATAATACAAATAATTTTTGGAATATAGCCCTCATTTTTAAACCAATTAAATCAAATCGCGATGGTGCAAAACCAATTCTCCGATAGAGTGTATGGTGTTTGTATACGGGGTTGAAGGAGGAAATGGACTTGAAGCAGTTCGAGTATAGTCGGCGATTCCCATAGCGACGAATTCCAGGCAGACGTACCTTCGAAAGAACGTATCGGCTTCTTGGAGAGGCACGTCGAACACGAAACCACACCGGTAGAGAAAGAGCTCGCCGTAGTAGTGTCGGAAGAGAAGAAGAGATTCTTAATCTCTTCGATACTAACCCAAAATTGAGCACGAGTAGAGCAGCACTTCAGCTGGATATTCCTCGGATGAGGATCCAAAGGACTCTTCAGTCGGACAACCGATATCCGTACCACCTTACACAAGTTCAGGAAATACTACCGAGCGACTGTCAGAGGAGGATAAAATTTTACAAATTTTACCTCCCGGGAACAGCTGCTTCAGCGAATTAATGATCCTTGGGACAACATAAAGGAAACCCCTCCTGAAATCCTTCGGGACGTTTCTTCCATGCGCCGAAGGTATCGAGTCTGCATACAAAATGGAGGAGGCCAATTCCAGCAGTATTATTCCAATTCATCAAACACCCATTTAATCATTAGTTAATATTTTTAGTTGATTGGTTATTTCTCATATTCAAAACTTTATTTTCATTTTTATTTTACAAATTTTAAAAATTGCGATAGTAAACTTTAAAAAAAATTAATAAAATTTTAGTTTGAATAATCCGATAAGAAAATAATTACCTTGTTTTTTACATCCAATATGTGTAATTCCAAAATACCGCAATGTAAATATAAAAAGTAATATACCGTTGGAAAGCCAACATGTTGAAGCAACTTTATCAAACTTTGCAGAGTTGTACGTATAAAGCACCGTTATGAAATTACTGTTTGAATTTTCAATGAAAAATCTATTTTAGAATTTCTATTAAGTTTGAGTTACTGTATCTTGAAAGTGGCGATAATGTTGGCAACAGGAAAAACTTCACTTTTTGTGAAATTTTATTTAGTTTCTGAAACTGAAATCAAATCGTGGAATTAGTCATCAGGAGGGCTGCAAATTATGATTTTGCATGACAAGTCACGAATTTTGATGACTTTCACAATAAGAGCTATAACAAGGTAACGGTAAAAAAAATTCGGATTGTATTGGTAATTTTCTTGCTGAGGGGAACTCCAGTCAAATTTGTTCGAGGTAAGGAATAATACTACTTAAGGAGGTTTCGACTTAGAGAGGTTTGACTGTATGGAAAGTATCATGTACGTGCTGATAACACCCTATCGGAGCTCAAGGTGAAGGCACAAAAGTTTATTGTAAAAATGGGTTCCAGAATCACACTACAAATTGATCCAATCACCGGGAACCAATTTTTTTGGATAGACGATTTTCTATAGTCACTTTTCCAGCTTATGCAGGGCCGTCGAGAGAGAGGGGCGGAAGGGGCGAAACGACCCGGGCCCGGGATTTTTGGGGGATGAAAATACAAAATACGAAATCGTTTAACTAAAGCAAACAGCTCATGAACAAATCGGATGAGCTAATGTGAATTAACTGTGAAACACCATAGCTGCCAGAAACGGTTGTCATATGCAAGTGTTTACATGTTTTTATAACATTCATATTTTTTAGGACAAATTTTGAAAATCTTTGTCTTTTTCTTCCTTGTCATAAGTGAAAAGGTACACATGAAATGTGTATTAAACAGTTGAATTATGAAATTAATGTATTTAATTACTGAATGTAAAGTTGAAATAATATCCCACAGCATAAGCATAGCTTTTAGTGGAAGTGCCATATTAAATAGAGCTTTGAATTTTTGTAATGAATTATGCACATATTTGGTAAATAAATAAATAAAATAAGTGAAAAAAAAAAATATCGTGTCCAGTGTCACCAAGGTGGTCGTAGATCCTATCAACTCCCGATAGGATATCCCTATCGACTATCAGTTAAGGCGATGCAGTTTTAAATCGAGTGACTGATAGCGAGGTCCCCCCTCATATTGATAATTTAGCTTTACCTCAAAACGTAGGTATAGGATCAACTCCCCCAACGAAACAGGAAATTGAGGACGCTATTATGCACTAAAACGTCGTGCCAAGGCTGCTGGGCTCGACGGCATTCCAGCCGAAACACCAGGCGTAACAGCGAAGTTGTTGTACCCTCTCATTGGTAGAGTTATAGACCAATAAAATGGCTAGGATAATCTCGGAGAGAAACAAGTCCTAGAGCAGGCTGGTTTTCCTTGAGTCGACCACATCAAAACCTTACGAAATGTAATTGAGCAATGTCTCCAATTCAGATCTCCGTTGCGTCTTTGTTGATATTGAGAAGGCTTTTGACAGTGTGAACCGAGAATGTACCTGGGCGTCCCTACGCAAGAGGGGTCCCAGAGAAAATAGTGACTATTATTAGGGCAACATACGTCGATGTCACGGTCTGTAGCTCAGACGATTGAGTCGCACTCTACGATGCTAGTAAAGACGTGAGATCAAATCTTGGCGTGGTCATTTTTCCGGACATGCTAGAGAAATAATAATAGCAGTCTGGATAGGAAATATATAGTGCTTGCAACATTATATTATGTACACTTCCAATATGCAATGTAACGTTGACTCCGATATATGTAGCCATTTATGGCTGAATTAACGCACCATGGCTGAATTAACGCTAGGGGCTACGGTATTCAGAGAGAGAAAGAGAGAGAGAGAGAGATACGTCGGTGCAAAGTGTCACACTGAACCAAATCGCCTGGTAAAGTAAAGAAAATATGGCTCAAATCAAGAAAAAAGGACAATAAAAAACAGCCAAGAAATATTTCTCTTCATTTGAGAATTAGTCACACTGATCCAAGTGAAATGCCATTAGCAGCGCTTTAAGGAAAAGTAACTTTGAATCAAGCAAACTTTTCTTATGAAAAAGACAAGAGAATCTAAACAAAAATAAAAAAGAGACTTGCATCCAACCAACATCGAACATATAACCCCATTCTTCCCAGTCAAACGCGCTACCCACTGAACCATAGACACTTCTGACTAATCTACTACAACGCTCCAATGTAAGCTAAAGCTAAAATAAAGCTTTTCCACGAGCTTTGCATGGAAAATATAAAAAAAAAATATTATCAAGCATTTGTTTGCTTGAATTGAAAATAATGGTTTAGGCTTGAATCTACATCCTATTTCTCAAATGAAGGTCTTGAAAATAGGATCAATTCAAGAAGAAATTGTCACATTTGGAGAAATTTTGTCTAAATTCGGGTATTTTGCAAATGAGAAAAGAGTTTCTTAATTTTAGATAGCCCAATTTTTTCAGTGCATTTACCCATAATGGTGATGTGTCGGAGAGCTTCGAAATTCATAGTTGAATCCGACAGGGTTGCATCCTATCACCGATTCTATTTATTTTAGTGATTGGTGATGTACTCCATGCAGCCTTGCCTGAAGAATGCAACTGTGGCATTCAATGGACTCTGAAGTCTCAGCTACAACACCAGGGACTACGCTGATGACATGCTCCTGCTCTCACAGAAGATCTTGGATCTGAGCGAAATTACCAAAATCCTTATCCTCATATGGATAGCCTGGCGAACAGGTATATGAATTTGTCTACTTAGGTAGCATTGGTGCTGTTGATTGCGGCAATTTTGTTTGGTAACTCTAGCTTTCCTAAAGATATCATAAATAATGGTGCCGTTTTGTAACGTTAAATGAAAGAGCATTATGGCCACATAATATTTTTCTCTAAATAAGCCGTACTATCTATTAACATCATTTGTAACATCCGAAAAAAACGGTGTATTATCTAAATCTATACTATTGGGTTTGTAAAAGCATCATTAAGACCGCGATATGTTCTTTCGGACAGGAGATAATTGAAAATGGAGTCCATCATTCGATTCAGCACAAACAAATTCAACTTATAGTTCTTTACATGGTACCTTTTACAACAGAATATCTTCGCAAATATGCGATGTCCGAAAAATCTTTGATTTCGCCCCACTGTCCGCCAGTGTGAACACCAAAAATTCGCAGCGGAAACTTCGTGCCGCGTTGGTGTGAGCCTCACTTTACGGCCGTGCTACGGTTTTGTAGATAATTTGAAACGCAAATACCATGAAACTACAGGATTCTACAAACAAAAAAAGGACTTTTAGTTTAGCGGACTCATTCAGAGCTCAATATTTTATAGTTTGGACAATTTTTTTCTTCCAAGAATTGTTGACTCGTAAAACTCTTGTCACAGTTTCAATTTTCCTTGAGGGATTGAAGAAGATCCGCACTTAAGAAGCCAAAGAGGCGCATGCGGCTCGCGAACCGCACTTTGCCGACCACTGTACCTGTCTTAGTTGATCGCTTCAATTGCTTGGTTTGCCCAATTTTCATTGGTTTTCAGTAGTCAGTATGTAGTAGTTGTAAATAGTAGACTTAATTTAAATAAGAAGATTTTTCAAGTAGAATATTATTAAATTGTCGTATCACTCGAAAAAATTCTATTGTAGATTATGTAGATTTTTATACCCTGTCATCAAGTTTGTAACGCACTGAAGGAAGCATCTCCGACCATATAAAAAGTATACATATGTATATGATCAGCATGACGAGATGAGTCGATTGGACGATGCCCGTCTGGCTGTCTGTCTGTCCGTCTGTTGCAGCGCGTTTGTCTCCGCCACTATAAAAGCTAAGGAGCTGAAATTTTGCACACGTGCTTATTATTGTTGCAGGCTGTTTGTATGTTTGAATCACCGAAATTGGATCACTGGGTCATGGGGCTGCCATACAAACCCAACCCCCCATTTTGGTTTCTTTAAGAAACATTTGTTTGCACCAATTTCACAAAACCTTGAATTAATGTGTTACCAAAGTATCAAAAAAGTTCAAAACAAGCGAAGCACCCTAGTTTAATTTTTAGAAGATTGAATTGAATATTGGAATGAAAGTTTTTGAAATAACAATCTCCTCCCAAGCCTGTGCCTTTCGCCTCTACTTTTGAACGGGTCTATTATGTTACAACTCATAAAAATGTCCAGTCTAACAAAACCACCAAATGACTCTTTTATATCGAAATCATCTTTCGTGCAATTGTTCACAATATTTCACGAAATAAAAAAATAACATACATTTAACCATTGACCTTTCTTGTTATGTCACCATCCATTATTAACGCATACGTCCAAAAATGATTAAGTGCCTACTTATGAGTAACCACATAAAAAAAGCGGAACTTTCTTCTTCGTCTTCCACCGACTGGAATTAAAGCAATTTCCGCACAAGGCCACCTTCATAATAATGTACTTGTGGTAACGTAATCGCATATTCGCATACCACGTACATACATACATGCATACATATGTTTCGTACAGAGCTTACAACTCTGCGAAATTATTAGGCTAAAAATTTAATTCATGATTACATTTTTTTATGTATGCGACTACTTATAATTTGCAGTCATTATGCCCATTTGATAATGTTGTAGCTTGTAGCACATTTTTAGCTACAAGTTGGGTGGCTAGTCGGTCAGCTATAGCTAGCGCTTCGTAACTCTTGAAAAAAGAAGCTTACTGGGGGCTAAAAAACAAACGGCTCGCCATGAAAAAAGGCACTCCTTTAGAAAGTTTTCTATCGGACTAGGTCACCCAATGTAGCGTAACACTTAATGACAGGTAAGAGTTCAAGTGGTTCAATATTATCTAGCTATTGTATGTAGGCCTGTTCCAAAAACCGGGATCCCGGTACAAAACCGGTGTTCACTTGGTACCGGACCCGATATTCTAAAGTACCGATATCCCGGTTTTTTTGGTACCGAGTTAAAAAACCGATCAACGAGTCGGTTTTTTGGTACCGAGTTAAAAAGAACGATTCACTTCAACCATGAGCCGGTTTTTTTCAGGTTTTTTGGTACCGGTTTTTTACCCGGTACTCAAAAAAACCGGCTCATGGTTGAAAAAACCGTCGGTACTGAAAAAAACCTGAGTCGGTTTTTAACCCGGTACTCAAAAAAACCGGCTCATGGTTAAAAAAACCGTCGGTACTGAAAAAAAAACCTGAGTCAGGGAAACCGCTTGTGGTACCGGGTATTGAAAAAAACCGGAACCCGGTACTGAAATCTCGGTACCGAACAGGCCTAATTGTATGCACAGATAAAAGTAGAAAAAAGACGCGTAAATGGTCGGAAAGATATATGTACAAAAAGTGCATGGAAACGTTTAGAAATTTTATGAAACTTATAAATATCGGAGGCTACAACACTAATCTAAGTAATTTATTGAAACATTTATCTTACTACTTTTTTTCGAAAATGTTTTGTCTGATGCAGACTGTTCGTCAAGTTGGTAATTAAGGCTTTCTTTTCACGGCGAATCATTGCATATGGCGACGCCGCAGCACAATATGATCTGTGTATGTTATTATAAGAATGTCTAAATTTTAAATGAAATTAAGAGTTCCTAACGATTTTCTTTCATCCGTATACGTTTTCTACACAGAAGATCATCATCATCATAACTATACTGTGTACCTATAGACCATGGGTGTCCAACCTTTTTGCTCCTCAGGGCCACATTGGGATCCGACAAATGTTTGCGGGCCGCATATGAAAAAAAATTGTTTTCACATATTTTATTGGCATGATTAAAGAAAACAAAAACATTATTTAACAACAAAACAACAAAAATTCACAATTCATATTTTGATTTGATGATACATAAAATCAGTTATTTTTACGTTACGACTAATGCGATGATTGGCATTGTATTTGCGAAACTAACTTGTCAATATCAGGTTCTATGGAAGACGTAGCAATTCTAGGTGCATTCTCCAGATGTTTATCTGTGATAGTAGTTCTATTCTTAGATTTGGTGTTCTTAAGCCTTGAAAACAACTGCTCACAAAGGTACGTGCTCCCATAAAGAGATAGCATAAACAACGCATGGTTCGTTAAGAATGGAAACTTATCTTTTGGAAGATATGTTTTATAGAATTCTAGTAGTCCGACTTGCTCGAATTTTTCTTTGAGTTGGATATCTGATTGCAGGTCTATACACTCCATTTGGAAACCAGCAGGCAACATTTCAATATTCATTGAGAATGGAGTCGCAAATATACAAAAATTCTGATCATTTGTGCGAAAATCCTGAAACCTGGTTTCAAATTATTTCTGCAAATCCCTCAATACCATAGCATATTTTTTTGGTTCTGTCAGATTATGCTTGCTAAGCGTACTAAAATGTGCGAAGTTATTTCCATTGATTTGCGTCTGCCACAATTCCAATTTCAACTCAAACGCTTTGACTGTTTGAAACATGGTATTTATCAACAGATTTTTTCCTTGGAGTCGAGAATTCAAATCGTTTAAATGAGTCGTTAAATCAACCAAAAATGCCAAATCTGCACGCCAATTCGTATAGTCGAGTTCAGGAGGACATTTAGACTTCGATTTTAAAAATGAGCTTATTTCATCTATCAAGTCATAAAATCGTTTCAGCATTTGACCTCGGCTGAGCCATCTGACTTCTGTGAAGTATAATAAGTCTCCGTATTCTGCATCGAGAAGTTTCAAAAATTCCTGGAACTGCCGATGGTTTATCCCCTCGATTTGATGAAATTCACACAGTTGACAACAATTCGCATAACGCTGTCGATTTTCAACCGCTTCCCGCATAAGTTTTCCTGATGAATTATGCAGTGATATGTCATCATTTTTGTGTTACCCATTGACAGAGCTTTGTCGCCAATTAATTTAGCTAGCCCTTCTTTTTGGCCAATCATAGCTGGCGCACCATCAGTGACAACACCAGCAATATTAACAAAAGATAATGAAAACCGTGATAATGTGTTTTCCACTGCCTCGTATAAATTTCTGGATGTGGTTCTGTCTTTTAATGGAACCAAGGAGGCTAGCTCTTCAGTAATATTAAAGTCCTGGTCTATACCTCTAATAAAAATTGCAAACTGAGAGGTATCACTTAAATCAGTACTTTCATCCGTGGCCAAGGAGTAAAATTTAAAATTCGTAGCTTTCCTTTTAAGATCGCCTTCAATAGAACCGGCTATATCGTCCACTCTCCTGGCAATGGTTTGATGGGACAAGCTGATTTTTGTTAAGTCGGCTTTCATCCCGGGACATATCGTATCAGCAACGCTTACCAGGCATTCCTTGATAAACTCGCCATCAGAGAAAGGCTTCGATTTTTTTGCGATCAAATTGGCCACAAAAAAACTCGCTTTAACAACCGACTGGCTTTGGGTTCTAAGGTCTTTGAACAGATTTTGTTAACACGTAAGGCCTTTCTTTAATTCATCCACTTTGTCCTTGCGAAACTTTCCATTATATGCATCGAATTTTGAGCCATGTTTTTGCGTGTAGTGTCGTTTTAAATTGAATTCCTTGAATACTGCTATCGACACCCGACAAATAAGGCAAAGTGCTTCATTATTCATTTCGATGAAAAAATAATCTTCTGTCCATTTGTTATTGAACACCCTTCTTTCATCCGTGTACTTTCGTTTTTTGGACAACTTTTCTTGTTGGGATGTAGATGCTAAAACGAAGAAATACCTAATTATTTAATGACTATGAGTTATTTATCATCTCAAATTTTTTTTTAGAAATGAGCATCGGAACTAATATTTTTGAACTTTTTTTTTTAATTTAAAAACGTTTGTTAACGAGGACGAGGACATTGTTAGGTCCTGCAACTTTAACTTTGCTGGACACTCATATATTAGGTAAGATTAATAAACTTCGCAGTGCTCTTTTCTATTAGATATTTTGTGCTGAAAGGTAAGATTAACACTTTGGCTGCCGCCTGACCGCCGGCGGTCAAATCCAGTATTCTACTAGCGGCTGCTAATATGTTAATGGTTATCATTTATACGCCGGATCAAATTTCCTTGGTCCTCCGCAATGAGCAATTTGTAAGGTTACCATTACTGATGTGCCGAACCAGGATGACTACGTATTCCTCTCACGCCGAACAGTCTGTCGCTTAAATATTTTACCTTTAAATTGACCGCCGCGCCGGTTGGCAATAGGCTTGGAAAATAAACCCCCGAATGGTAGCCGGCGTCCATGCGGCGTACAAAAAGCTATCAAATGACACGCCGGCCGGCGGTACAAATGACAATTTAGTAATAATTGTCGAAACTGTTCGGCAGCCAAAGTGTTAATAAATTTCGCAGTGCTCATTTCTATTAGATATGTTGTGCTGAAAATTTACGTTGCACAAAAGTAAAAAAACTGGATACAGTAGTAAATACATATCACTATCAACGCAATTTCTGTCAATTCTTTTATTTCACGCTTCAGGAGTACCTAACCACTTCTACGAGATTTCCACTACTAGCTGGAAAATAGACTGAATACGGAACACAAAGCAAAATATTCTATGCATGCATTCCAAGCTACTTTCCTAGCCAAGGGCATGCAATTTTTTTAAGTATTTCGGCTGAAATTTAAAAATTCGCAGGAATAGAAACTTTACTACCTGCTGTGTTAATTCAAGTTGCGTGAAACAACACGCAATCTTTCACACAGCTGCGGTGACTTACTTTTAAATGTTTTTTTTTTTCAAATACATATATTCACATTTCTATGGAAATTAAAAATTCGAAACTAGGCGGGATAAATGAGGTATAATAGACGAAGCATTGGCATCTACGTTCCGAACGCAGTACGATGGTACACGTGCAAAGGGTATATGTACGAGTACATATTTACATAAGTACTAATTTTACTTTATTGATAGAACTCGAGAAGGTATAGTTTTCACATGAAAAATTGAATTTGTTTGTTTTTTGATCTTTTAGAGTTTTATACTGTGTTTTTTGTACTTTCCGTGCCGGGCCGCATCCAAGGAGGTAGGGGCCGCATGCGGCCCGCGGGCGGCGGGTTGGACAGCCCTGCTATAGACAAGACACTACTACGGATACTACTACTGAATGTAATAATCAGCTTTAATTTTTCACCGAAGTCGACCGCAAAACAAAAAGCATTTATTTTCTCCAGTCCGGGATTTATATCATTGTGATTAGTGAAGGTGGTTCGTTGAACGACTTTTGAACTTAGGTTTTGTCAGTGCAGATATATCATTTTGGATGTTGGTCAATTTTTATACATATAGTGAACTTCTTTGGTTTTGCTATACGTGCTTTGTAGTTTGTACCGAAGAAGACGCCAAAGTCCGTTATACGATGTTTTGAAATGCATTTTACGTGTAGCTAGAAGATTCCATAGGTTTCATGATGAAGTGGACTAAAAGAGTTCAAATTGATATTCGTAATCAGGTCGTAGGTATTTAGGACAGCATTCATGCTAGAGATGAGGCCACTTATTTTCTATTTTCATGGGAATACCCTTTAGGACATGACATGATGGTGATGACTGATGAGGCCATCGTAACGAGTGAAGATGTATAAGCTGATGTCATTTAAATATCACGAAAGGCAGCCATGGCTCATCCTCATAAGACCTCTCGATAGAAAATCGACCCCCAGAGGCTCTATGTTTTACCACCTTTGCAAAAACGTCTCATGACTACCATTCGAAAAACATTATTTCTCCGAAATAATGACATCAACCAACAAATAACAATTGCCGGCCACATAATCCACGCTATGATACCTAACTCTCGAGATACCTTAACTACACCCTATAAGGCCAAAAGCATCATATCGTCTATGCATACTGCCTGGGGCACTACACATTTAATATCCAAATAGCAAATCTGCCCATTTTTTATTATCCAGTGTAATAAATTATTATTTTTCATATAAAATCCAAAATTGGTAACCGGCACTTATGTTAACTGTAGGCGACAATTATCCATAAGATACAAACCGTCAAAATGTTTCCGCTTGAGTGGAAACTTGATATAGGAGCGTGCAGCACTGATACGACACACCGAATCGAATCTGATCCGCTTGGGTCAATGGCATTATTATTATAAGTTTTGGTGTATTCATACACGCGAGTATGGTACTCTGTTTTTGCCGGCTCCTCTCAAGTCTCAAGTACATTGTGTGGTACTCTTTAGATATAGAATACTGGACATTAACATCACTGATTTCTAATACCCGATAAAGTTTATGTTTCTTGTTATTTTTCCCCCGGTGTTGTCAGTTGTTGGATAATAATAATCCGCCAAAAGACACTAGACTAGAGCACACACAGCACTAGAGCTCGCGCGCAGATTAATCTAAAAAAGAAGTGCATATATGGACATGTGAAGGTCAACTGTCATTATGTATTTATTTTTATTTGTTTTTAAAGTTTGTCGCGCTGGGTTAGATGATTTTGATTATTCCGAAAAATCAAAAGCAATGTCCCGACATCAAAAGCCATTTGGGCTTTGAATCGACATTATAATGAGATGGCGTTGGTTTGGTCTTGGTTGCTTTGCCTAACCACTTGCGCGCGATACTATGGTAATCTGAAATAGATACACTTTGAATGAATAGGAGCTTGTCATCCGGTCATAGTGATCATGCGACGGGATGCTGAGAATTTCAATGGACAATAAATACTTCAACGAGTTTCGACAAATTTTGTTGATCATGCTTTTAATGGTAATTGTCCAAATTTAACTACAGTGCGTACTCGATAATCCGAAGCCTCGAAACCTCGAATTTACAGTAATCCGGATCACCTCAAAGATTGCATTGTAGACCTTGTAGTCCGAATTTCAAGAGCTTCTCTAATCCGAATCTGACTTTTTTCTCATAATAACAGTGATATTATTGTCCGAAATAAAAACAAAATTCTTCTTTGTTCATCGAAACAACAAAATCTAGAATAACCGAGTGAAATTCTTTGAAAATATAAAACAGATTCTTCGAACAATTTGATTAAAATCGTCCATTTCCTCGAATTTTAGAGCAATTTTAAGGCTTCCGCTAGTCCGAATTCCTCTGTAGTCCGGATCGACCCGGTTTTCATTAGTTCGGATTATCGAGTACGCACTGTATACACGCACGGAGTAGTTTTTAAAAGAGATATAGAATACAATTAGCTTTGATTTGTTTATGAGGTGGATAACAAATTGTAAGTATATTTTACCTTTTTTATTGGTTGGATGGCATGTGAAGGAGTGTTGATGTTGTTTCTTTTTTTACTTAGAAAAAAACTGTGCTAAGTATGTACATTGTTCGCATTCAAGCAGAGACTTGATAATTTTGAATCGAATTAAAAAGAATTGACAAAAACATAAAGGTTACATTCAAAATCCAACTATAGTTCTGCTCTGGTCGACCTACACCTTTATATATTAAAATGCTTAAAAGTTAAATTTACAAATAAAATCGCTGCCCTCTGGATGTAATGATCCCTCTTGCGATGGAAATAATTTATTTGTGCTAAAAAAGATCACGAATCTAATAAAGCGTGGGAGCTCATGTTTTAATCTCTTTCCGATAGATATATGTAAATACAAAAGCTTCATAAAAGATGAATGTTGGGAACCGACAGCGATACAAATATAATTCTATGAAACCATCAGTATGTGTTGCCATCCTGAATTTCACCTGTTTGTATAAATTATCTTTTCCCTCATCCAAATAACAAATTTGAACTGAAACAGAGTTTGAATTATGTGTAAAGGTGATATTTTTTCCCTTTTTTTACTTGTCTCATAACTTGAAAGTTTTACTTTCCGGCATACAGTTGGCTTCATAAGACTGAATTAACCCTCGGATGGTTCAGGTAAATTTGACATACGTAAATGGTTCAGTGGGGTCTGACAGACCCCAAGGCAAAAATCGCTGTAAAACTTAAATTTTTGTTTTTTTTTTGGCACATTTGTTTGAACTAGAAGTAACTGTGAAGCCTTTTGATTAAGTAGTATATAAAAAAAGTGGAATTCGGACAGTAGCTTTTAGTATGTGGAAGAAAAAATTAGGTGGTGTCAAATTTGAGGGTAATTTGAACTTATCACAAATAAATCAATATAAAAACTAAAATTTTAACAAAAAAATTTATTTTTTTTTTTAGTCAAAACGTATTTAATACTAATTAACAAAGATAAGTACATCAACATTTTTAAGCTAAGATTAATATTTTTTCTTAAATCGGGATCCAAAGTTAGTCAATATTTAGAGCATTCTTCCTCACAGCTTTTTCCTCGATGGTGTTCGCAGATTGGCTTTTTGCACTCGTTGCAATTGTATTTTGTCTTCCGATCATTTGCTCGTGGGTATAGAAAACATTTTTGCCTCTTTGGGGGACCATCTGACCACATTGGGGGACCTGGGGCATCAGCCCCCGAAGGGGGAGGGGTCAAGCTGAAAAATGCACAAAATGTCTTCAATATATTTTGCACTGTGCTTCGGCGAATATTGCCCGTTGATTTCCTCCTTCTTAGAAAAGGTTCGACAAGTGTATAGCCAAGTTCGCTGAGGAAGCTTTATGTATTATATAAAATACCTACCTAATTATTACGCTCATAAAAGTCATTAATTTATGTCTTGACTTAAAAAACATAAGGTAATGACACAATAGTGAAACGAGATCCTCATAAATGAAAACCAGGTAAAAAACGGCATAATTTTGAATGAATTGAGTAAAAAATTTAAAAACCCCTAATTCAAAACACCCTAAATTTTCCATTTCTTTCAAAATTAACATATCTATTTTCCCAAATGTACTCTAATTACAATGTTTCAACCGTTCGCGACTATTATTATTACATTTTAACGTTTTCCATATAACATACTTTGACAAATTCCCACAAAACGAAAAATTTACTTTTGTAAAAAAGACATACGTAAATGGTTCGTGGGGTCTGACAGACCCCAGAGCACTTTCAAAGTGCTATAACTTATTAACAAAATCACAAATTCAAACAAATTCATGCTTAAATGAACGTATGTGACAGATACTTAAATTACATATGCATTAAAATACCATTCAACAAGTTTTTCTATGAAAATTTTAAGATTTAAATTTCTCTGGGGTCTGTCAGACCCCACTGAACCATCCGAGGGTTAAAACAGGCTTTATCGGCAAGATAGTGTGTTGGGACGTAGCCTCCGCTTACCACGAAACAGCCGTGGGGCCCTCCGCTGTCGCCCCTGTTCCCATTCAGTGCGGGTACACTCAATCATACATACATACGACATTGTTAAGAATGTTGCTCTCCGACGGATTTCCCGATTTACGGGCATATCGACTCGGAGAGTGCCTAAAATTTTTGACATTCGTCGGTTTCGATCAAATGCACGGGTCGGGTACGATATCCCGCCCATCATATTCCCGTTTTTAGAATCCCGACATTCAATATCCCGCCAAGTAAAAATCCCGCTAAATTAGAATCCCGTCTAATCAAAATCCCGCCAATCCAAAATCCCGCCGTTTCAATAACCCGCTTATTCAAAATCCCGCTTTTCAATATCCCGTCACAAAAGCTAAGTATTCTTTCAAAAATCGCGCGTGCGATTTATGAAAGAATACTTAGCTTTTGTGGCGGGATATTGAAAAGCGGGGCAAAAAAGATTTTGGAATGGCGGGATTTTGAGGTGGCGGGATTTTGAAATGGCGGGATTTTTATATGGCGGGATTTTGTAATGTCGGGATAACGTAAAGCGGGATTTTTTGGAAAAAGCGGGATTATGAACGGGCGGGATTTTGTTTTTCGGGATTATGTAGGTATCCCCGAATGACATGACACAGCACTCTCATCAGGTGCCGTCGCTAGTGCCGGTCGTACCGTCCTCGAATGCACCGGCTGGTTGTTGTTCAACCGTATATAAGCCGTCAAAAGTAATTCGTTGCCACGGATCACATTTGAATCGAATAGCAACTTACTATTGCAGTGATCCGTTCAACATCCCACTTTTTGGCTAAAACGCCAATGGTTCACATAATAGCAAGATATGTGGCTTTATTGTTTTCCAAAAAAAATTAAACGAAGACTGTAATGCACTTTTTTACTTGCTCGAACGAATTTTGGAAGTAAGTACATAGTTATCCCATTCGTTTGTTGGTACATACTGGGCAAAATTGTATTTGTTGCCTCCTCCGGTCATTGGAACGTCGAAAAGCTAGAGAAATCGTTGGGACTTCATGGAGGATAGTTCGTCGTTGCGTTGACTACTACCATGTGTCTGTGTAGTCATCAACGTTTCAACGACAACTAAATTGGGAGTGTGATACGGTCGTCAACCATACCACCTCGTAGTCGCATTTTGTTTGTTATTCTATGATAAGAACATTTGTTATCTTCTTCTGAATATGAAACGTACGGCGGGCCATGCCGAGTATCGAAAATTGTGGCGAGAGGGCGACCGAACGATCACGTCCACAGAGCACGGCCAAGCTCAGTCATAGCTTCCGGTAAACAAATGTAAGTAAGCGCTCTTTGACCTTGCAGAGGAATTTTTGCTTCATCGGGTGCTTTTGAGACAAATGGCACAACCAGATTTTCGACTTTACCACTTTTGTAGTAAATTTACCACTTTTTTCACAAATATATGACAATCTCCCACTCCACCTATAAAAATTTAAAATACACCCAAATCTACCACAATTAAAATGTTCCAAAATATACGCATTTTTCTAAATTTTGGAAACAGTAACCATGTGTTTTGACGGCATATCCATTCATTTTGTGTGACTGGATGCGAAAAAAGGATATGTATGATCTCTGGGAGAAAACTAAACTAAAACAAAAAACGATTCAAACATCTTGATCAGCAATTCATCTATAAAATTAGTAGATAATCCCGACTTTGTGCCTCTTCGTAACTTCGGCGTGCAGCGCGATCACCCTGCTTATCCTGACCGCTTATCCGTTTCGTGTGATGTTTGTTAACAAATACCGGCCTACAGAGGACTGCGCCCGCAATACAAGGGTTTTTTTAGATTTTGGATACATACATAGTGAAAAATTGTGCACATATACTTCATAGGTAATAAATAAGAATTATGCACAATATTAATGAAATACTTCTTGTAAATCTATTTATGGATTGGTCTAAATAAACGAGTTCCAGAACACTTTTAATTAGACCAATCCAAAAATAGATTTACTATGTATCATGGCTACACATATAAACTGAATTTACTAGCTATAAATCCGTTACTGTTTTTCCGAATCAAGAAACAAGATCTTATATGAAATGGCTTCGCTGAGCCCGATACCCAACCAAAGCTTTCTTATGAGTTTTGGGAAAGTTTTTGAAGCTATTCAGAGACACCCTCTTAATTTGGTACTACAAACTTCCTAAGTGTTTGTGACAAAAGCTATTACCATTCTATGTATTCCCACCAAAGTTCATGTTCATTGTTTGGTCCAGTCACTAGATATGCAGTGCACAAATGCTTCAGCCGCCGCCCTGGTAAAACGCCTTAGCTAAATATTTGATTCCCTATATTTCCGGTTAGGATAAAGATATTCGAATGAAAATTTTCAGGCATATTCCTTATGTAATTTTATTAAAACCGTCATTATAATTTTCAAATTTGCAGACTTAACAGTGCACACGCACTAATATAAACTTTGCAAATTTACTGTTATTTTCTTTTTCTTAGCAAAAGTTAACAGTTTAAGTATTTAACGTATATAAGCTCATAGTAAATCAATATTTGTGCAAAGTTCCATATCGGAACTTTTACCGGTTTAGTAAAACGGAAGTGAAAAGGAAAGCTTATATAGCTTCACTTGCCCATAACTTCGTTCTCGTTACTAAACAGGAAAAAAGCAACTGACATGAAATGTACCCATCGAGTTCTTTGATTTGAGTACCCATACGTACATGTCCGATAAAAAACTAATAAAGTCGACTTTTTCAAATCTCCGGGACACCCTGTTAACTTTGCCCTACCAACTTCTAAGTATTTCGTGCTAAAGACTGTTATCATTCTACACATTCTTACCAAATTTCATTACGATCAGTTAAAGCCGTTCGCGAGTTATTTAGTGAGCAGACGGACCGGACAGACGGACAGACAGACAGCCGGACAGACGGACGGACAAAATCGATTTCATAAGGGTTTTTTGAAATATCTAAAAAACCTAAAAAAGCTTGTTTTATTTAAAAAAAAAAATCATTGTGAAATGTTTCATTACATGCAGCATTACATTACAACGAAAATATATGTATTCTTTTTTTGCGACTCTTACCAATAAAAAGGCTATTTTATCTACCACTATTTTCTGTCTTAAAATAAGCCGAAGGAATGGTCACAACCATCTTTTTGGAAACACTTCTCGAATAACTTTTGTCAGCTTTTCATCATTTTGGAACACCCAAACAGACACGACTGACATAACTAAACCCTTGAGAAGGTCAGCAACAGTTGAAGAACAAAGTGAGATACATAACTATATGACATATATAACCGGCAAAACCGGCAATCACCACTTTTTGTCAAAATGACCTAATGATGTAGTTTAATTAAATAATATTATTATATGTAATACAGAACTGTTATCAGTTTATTGGAAATAAGCATAAATCCATGTTAATTTTTAATATAGAAAAATATGATCAGTTGCAAAAGCGGGTATCTCCATTTGCATGTTAGAATCTTAGAGAAAGCATGCGTTAGTCCAGAGTGGGCATCAGAAAATAAAAATGGCACCGTTCTCACACTATTGCAGTTCATAGTATGCGTGAACATTTTATTTAAACGTCAATTTTTTGTTTACAATTGAGAATATAAAATTCGCGTAATATTCATTACTCTCTTAAAATGTCGACGTGATATTTAACCCTTCTGTTGGCGTATAGATCCAGACAGACCATTGATACTATATCTTGATGAAAAATATTGTTCAATAATAGTTTCCACCCGTTTCCGTATAAATTTCAAAGGAACCGACGGCCACAAATGCGATCAAACGTTCGGCGAAATGTAAACTATGTCTAAAGAATCGAAAAAACGGCGCATCATCGTAAGACACAGTATGTAAACTGTTTCTAGAACCAAAATTAGACCTCTTCAAATAATAAGATTTATTTCACAGAAGATTCAGCTACACCTTAGGCATAATAGCTCGTAGGCGGCGTCAGAAGGGTTAATAATTGCATCGACAATATTTTGACATTTGAATTATTTCGTGAAGTGTAGTGTAATAAATTTGGAGTCAAACACATATGGGTTGTGTGATTACATAGCCACTCAGGACTAACGCATGGCATGGGTTGCTATGTTTTCTCTAAGGTTAGAATCACCAACGGCTATTTCCAAATCATAGGAACACGTAAATTTGGTACGATTTTTTTTTTGGAAATTGGAATTGACAAAAAAAAACTTATACAGGCTGTCCGGAAACTGCCGCATAAACGCACCGGATTATGATTCCTCAGTTGATTTCCAGCAAAAAAGCTGTACGGACATACCCCCTCAGCTTAACCCTTTAGCTGCCACAGGCATTTAAAGTTTTTTGAAAAAATCATTTTCTTGCACGACTTAAAGCCTAATATCTCCAAAGCAAGACCAGCTAGAATAGTGAAATAAAATGATTATTACAGCCAACAAATTTACCTACAAAATAAAACTAACCAGACTAAAATCGGATAAAAGGTTTCGTATTTACAGAGCTTCAAAGTCAAATTTGCGTGATTTGACCCAAAAACAATCTTTTTTTTCATCTCAATTTTCTCCAACTTCGGCCAAGGTGAGGTGCTTGTACGATTCTTTTAAAAGTTGGCGCATAAACATACAATCATATCTTTCCTACATCATTTTATTCTAGCTCCATTATTTATAACAGTTTTAGTACGTTAAGTGCAGAAAACTAGGGTTATTTTGGCTCGATTTCGACATATACTTTGAATAAATTTTACCAATTGCAGATCTATAGGGGCAGTGAGAATTGTATTAAATTCGAGCTAAAATTAGCCCTAGTTTTCTACACTTAACGTATAAAAACTGTTAGAAGTAATGGAGCTAGATTAAAATGATGTAAGAAAGATATGATTGTAAGACTATGCGCCAATTTTTAAAAGAATCGTACAAGCACCTCATCTTGGCAGAAGTTGGAGAAAATTGAGATGGAAAAAAAGATTGTTTTTGGGTCAAATCACGCAAATTTGACTTTGAAGCTCTGTAAATACGAAACCTTTTATCCGATTTTAGTCTGGTTATTATTATTATTTTATTATTATATTTTTATTTTATTTTATAGGTAAATTTGTTGGCTGTGATAATCATTTTATTTCACTATTCTAGCTGGTCTTGCTTTGGAGATATTAGGCTTTAAGTCGTGCAAGAAAATGATTTTTTCAAAAATCTTTAAATGCCTGTGGCAGCTAAAGGGTTAAGCTGAGGGGGTATGTTCGTACAATTTTTTGCTGGAAATCACATGAGGAATCACAATCCGGTGCGTTTATGCGGCAGTTTCCGGACACCCTGTATATCAGGTATTCCTTCCTTTCGGGTTATATTACTTTTGTACCGTTCCTCTGGATCTAATGAGAATCTTTGCATTCAAAGTTTTTCTTTATAATATTGGAATCTGAAATTAACTTGAAGAACGCGTTTAATTGATGCAAAAAACATTTGAAAGCGTGAGATTAAGTTTTCAAATCAAATTGTATTTTGACTTTATTGCAGCTATTGTACCCATAGATTCGCAAAACGATACTATCTTCAGTTTTAGTTCATGTAGTGATGACAGCACATTTGCTTAAATATATAAATTAAATTAAATTAATTATTTATTGTTGTATTGCCTCCAGGATTCACGAAATAAAAATGCAATTTTTTATTGCAGCAACCTATATATTTCGAGCTTGATGCTCATCTTCATCTTCAAGCTCGAAATATATAGGTTGCTGCAATAAAAAATTGCATTTTTATTTCGTGAATCCTGGAGGCAATACAACAACACCAAATAAACTTTAGAGATTCCGGGAAAACAACACCAGGCTGAGTTTCAGCTTGAAATACAAAATTAAATTAAGTGAGGTTGACCAAAATGAACTCAAGTCAATTGAAGGGATACAAATTTTGTTTCAGATTATAATTAATGCTTCGAGCCACGGAATCGAAAATAACAAAGGTCATGTGACTGTAGTTAGGAGATTCTCAACTAATTAAAAATATGGACAAGCTAAGAGTGTCACGAATGGATATTCACCGCCGGTTGCATTGTCACAAAAAATCACGCGCATTCATAACAGATCCTGTATACTACTTTCTGGATAAGACACTCGTCTTTGGGAAAGAAAATAAACAGATGTCGCTCCTAAATTCAGAAATGCTCAGTTCGACGTGAATGCACTCAATGTCCACATTTCTAGACGTTTTTCTAATGGCTGCAAGCCAGGACCGACCAAGTTTAAGCCTAGGGAGCCCTCCTATGAAGGAAAAAAAAAATCGCACGTTCAGAAGTATTCATATCGTAAAACATTTTCTATCAGATTATGTGATTTTGTGGTATTTGGTACAAAAGTGGCTATCTCCTGTTATATTAGTAGCACAACCGTCTATCTCCATATGTTAGAATAAAAACCGGCAATCTCCAATTTTATTTATGTTAAAACTTTTTTCATGTTTTCTATTAGGCATTTCATTACAATTAAAACTATGAGAAAATAGAGAGTTTTAGCAAGTCGTATGGAATAAAACGACATAATTTGACATTCCATATAAAAATTCGCTTGCTTACCGTATACGAAACAAAATATTTTAATTTTGCATATCCTAAGTAGGCATAGGTGTAAAAAACGACAAATTATTTCGCCAATTTCGACTGTTTCCAGAGAATTAAATATACGGAAATACACCCATGCCTACTTGGGACATGCAAAATTAAGATATTTCGTTTCGTATACGGTAAGCAAGCGAATTTTTATATGGAATGTCAAATTATGTCGTTTTATTCCATACGACTTGCTAAAACTCTCTAATACTGTCTATTTTGAACGTAGTCGAAAATCGTTCATCCGCACTCATACGCTCTTATTAAAGTTAATTTCTTAGTTGATATTCACATCATAACCGAATACATATGCAGGTTTGGATGTGAAATTTCTTGCGGATTATTAGCAGTTGCGAAGCGGATGCGGATATCCGTAACATTCCTTGTACATACAAGCGAACCAAATTAAAACAGGTTACTAGTGTGAGTCTTTCGTTTTGAAAATGTATACGTTAATATTTCAGAAGCCTATTCGTTGGTATGGAGAATTCAAACGAGGACGAGTGAGTCTAAGCGACGATCCAAGGGTAGATGCTCCAAAAACAGCAGTCACCCAAGAAAACGTGAATGCTTTGCACAAGCTCACCATTGAAAATGATTTGTTTTCGATCCACCGAGCGGACTGAAATTGCACTCAGATACGAATCGGTTTTTAGATTCGCTAATGATTCTTTGCTACGTTTTGTTTACGAGTTTACATTCAAAATGGATAGGGATTTTGTGAATGTTAAGTTTTATTAAATATTTTGTTTGTGCATTTAGATAGAACAGCACAACTTCTACACCAATTTGAAAGTTATGTTCTATATGTATAGAACAACTCGTATCCAACTTCATGTTATGCAAATTTTCTTAAAATTCAAACTATGACTGGTAGAAGTGGTAGAAATCGACGCACTTTAAAAAAAAAAAAATCTCAGTTGGTTTCGCCGCACATTGTGTTGTTAACGGTGCGTATATTTTCTCCTAATTGTACCGATTCCGAAAAAAAGATACATATAGCGACATTGTGTGTGAAGTATGCGGATTTCACACACACGACATTCGCAAATCGGTAATTTTGGCTCTGCATTCGTTTTTTGGTTTGCCGGGCAATTAATTCCAGAATCATTTTTGCAGATTAACTGTGTTCACTGTTATATGGTAGACCGAATTAAAATAATATTTTGTACTCATTGTAATTGTTCCGCATTTAAACACTCGTAATCTCATACATACATAATACAATCTAATTTGCCAACAAAAATCAAACCATTACAATGCTTTCTTCTTTATTAACATTTGACCACTCCTCGTCGCTGATCTCGATCTGATGCAATAGTAATGTAACTGATCTGATAAATCCACAGTCCATAAAACAGAATCGCGCAAAAATTTCCGTTAAGACTTCTTCTTTGATCTGATCTGAAAAAATCGCCCCAAAGTGCACAGTGTGTATTTTCGAGAGCATCACATTGTATTATTGTATGGTGCTGTGTGCTGTAACAAAACATATCAACGTGCTAAAGCTTAATGCATCTAATGATGAAGTAACGAAGAAACGCAGCAGTTGGTATAATGCGATGAAATGCTTAAACGGTATTTGTGAACGCGGAAAAAAATGAATCAGAGTAAATTGCCAAAGGCGCACAACTATACGAAATACGTGTACTACCAGTAGTAGATAAATCTAATTCAAAAAAGATCTTTGCCAGCTCTAGACAGCTAGCATGTTGGTCATGTTTTATTATGTGTGCCATTTTTTTTTTGCTCCAACATTATTCAACTCCGCCCTATCTAACGTTCGACTTTTAATCCAATTTTTACTTCCCGGTTTCCCAGAGTCAAAAATAAGGAAAATACTGTTAGAGAGAAAAAAAGTTCGAGCAACCCATTGAAGATACTCCATCCAAGAAATGTGATGTTTTGTACTCTGTTATGCTTGTACATACTTTCAATTTCAATCTGGTAATAGACATCATAGTACATTTCACATTATTTTCAGACAGTATGATGTCTCATTTTGTGTTTTCGATTGTTATGTACAGCGTACAGGTACACCATGCTGTTGCTTCTGCCTTGGCATTTTCTTTTACGACTACTTAAGTCATTACCTTTATTAGTAACATTAAAACGTGTGAAGGTGATGTTGAAGACGAAAAGAACTAGGAAAAAAACATTCTTCACCTACATTATTCTGAACAATAACCACACGATGACAAGGGAGAAAAAAATACGGAACTGTTACTTTTGATGACGTTCCAAATTTAAAAAGATTCAAATAAAGATACAGTTATACAGTTAGAGAAACCAATTATGTAAAACATCGATTTTAACATTTTATAGTGTAATATGTGTACAACAAAATGAAATTGGATTTCTCATGATAACATCACATAATTCAGAATATCTTATCAATCTATTTATTTATTGAAGTGGATTCGCAAGAAAAAAATAGCACTCTGAATATTTTAGCATGAATTAGCTAAGCTGCTTAAAATTTAGTAGGGTGCGTCTTAGTCTAATATGTAGGCAATTTATTAAAATTTACCTTGACAAACGTTTAGCGTATTCGCGCAAAACGCGAACTGAAGAGATATTTTATTTAAATAAGGGACATGATAGATGTAAAATATTTAGGTCAAAGGCTGGCTAACGTGTTAAGAATTTCGCTAAATTATTACATTCGTTTTGTAAGTCGAATTAATTCAAAGTTTTAATATTGGTTTCTTTATGCATTTATGTGAAAGAAATTGAAAAAATGCGAAATGTGAGCTAAGAATATTGAAAAATTTTGCCTCGGATGTAGGTAATAAAACCGTAAAATCTAAATTAGTTTTCAAATCAAAGGTTCTATGGGAAAGTTTTGAGTTATAGATTCTTTTGTGCATACATAGAATCATGCAAATTGATTTAGAAATCCCGCATAATAGGATGGATGGGCTGCAATTTTTTAGTTACATTTACATAGCTAATCAGAGAGAACATATTTTCGAATTTTTGGAAGGTATTTATTTATTTAAGGATTAACCCAATTCATAAATTCATTGGTCAAGAAAAAAAGTTGTAGGTTTGGCCCAACATTATCAAGCTCACATTAAAGACTTAACAGGTTGGAGCAAACATAGCTAATGATCCCATTCCTAGTCAATATATAGAAGTAGTTACCCGTTGGGTTATATCCCAACAGCTTGGAGATCAGTGAGGGTGGTCTTCATTCCCAAAGTGGGAAAAAGGTCGACAGACGATCCGAAATCGTATCGACCAATCAGTCTAACCTCGTTCCTCATGAAAGCAATGGAGAAGATATTGGACGCACGCATAAGGAGCACGCTTCTTGAGACAAGTCCGCTGCACCCAAGACAATTCGCCTACCAACCAGGCAGATCGACGGAAACTGCACTTCACACCTTAGTGGACGAAATCGAAGTGGCCATATCAAAGAAGGAGATGGCACTTTGTGCATTCCTGGACATAGAAGGGGCCTTTGACAATACGTCCTTCGAGTCCATTGGTACGGCGCTAGGTTTAAAAGGGGCAGATGTGACAATGATTAACTGGGTGCAACGCATGCTTTCATCGAGGAACATTTATACCAGCATCGGAGGGTCCACCCTCTCCGCCTTAGCCACTCGTGGCTGCCCACAAGGAGGGGTACTGTCCCCCTTCTTTGGCGTTTAGTCGTTGATGGACTGTTGTGGAAACTAATCTTAGAGAGGTTCTCCACCCAAGGATACGCAGACGATCTGGTCATCATGGTTAAGGGCAAATTTGAGGAAGTCCTGCCCCATGTGCTCCACACCGCCCTGCGAATAGTTCAAGATTGGTGCACGGAGAGTGGCCTACGGGTCAACCCGTCCAAGACCACGGTGGTTCCTTTCAGTAGGAGCAGGACAACAAGAACACTGAGTTGTCCTACTATGTACAACTCCCAAATTAAAATGGCAAACCAAGTCAAATATCTGGGAGTCACTCTTGATAGCAAATTACTGTGGGATGACCACCTGAAATCGGTCACGGAAAAGGCGATCAAGGCACTATGGACCTGCAGAGGTTGCCCTGGAGGTTCTTCTGGACCTAACTCCGCTACACATTCATATTGAGGTTTCGGCGAGGCTGGCTGTTGGTAGGCTCAGGGCCTCCAGCACGACAGTCACTTTTAGCCATGATCAAATGGGATGGTTACAAGGTAGCAATACCCTCTGCCTGCCCTCGGACTACCTAGTCAAGACATTACGCTTCAACGCGTCCTTTAAATCAGCAATCTGGGCGAGGGAAAGTTGGACGGATATGTTCAGGTCCCTTCACCCCAACACTATCAGCTTTTACACAGATGGATCTAAAACTGAGACAGGCTCTGGAGCGGGCATCAGTGGTCCAGGTGTAAGCTCCTCAGTACCTATGGGGAAATTAGCGTCTGTGTTCCAGGCGGAAGTACATGCAATAGAAATTTGTGCCAGAGAATGTCAGAACAAAGGATATGTCAACAGGAAGATAGCGATCTTTACTGACAGTCAGGCGGCAATCAAAGCTCTTACAAAACATACCTTTACTTCAAAACTAGTGGGGCTATGTCAGGAAATACTTCAATCGGTAGGATCTCGCAATGATCTTCCACTCCTATGGGTTCCCGGACACTCTGGAATAGAAGGGAATGAGCTCGCGGACGAACTCGCTAGAGTAGCCTCTGCGGTCCGGAACCCTTCTGCGGCATTCCACTGTGTCTATGCAGAAACGAAATCACTGAGTGGGAAAAGACGACAGCCACCGTATGCTGGGAGGCCCTTCCAGGACTAAGGCTGTCGAAGCTTTTTGTAGCAACCTACTCTAAGTAACGCACTCTGGAGTTAGTTAAGCTCAGCAGGAACAGGGTCAGAATCATAACTGGCCTCCTTACAGGCCACTCCCGTCTGAACGGGCATTTAAGAACCATGCGCTTAGTCGCAGACGCGACCTGCCGCTTCTGCGAGGCGGATGACGAAACATCCACTCACATATGTACTTTGCGAGTGTGAAAGACTGGCGATGCGACAGGAGGAATGCTTCGGCATAACTTTCCCTCTCACAGAGGACATCGCCTCCCTTAGCATGGGACAAATTAATCGATTTATCGACAGATGTCAGTTAGATAAATTTATCTAACCTGTAGAGTGGGCAATGGCACAATAGACCACCGGTCGCAAATGGCAAATATGCCGATGGCCTCATGTAATCTAAATCTAAACATAGCTAAGGTCAATTTGCAAGAATTTCTTTGGTTGAACTCTATCTTTCTTACCCAATTTCAATGGTCGTTCAACACTTTTTGCTAAATTCAAATACAGTAAAGCACGGATAAGTGAAACGTGCAAAACTGGGATACGTTCAATGCCAAAACTTATTAGAGCAAACGTGTCAAACCAGCGGCCTATTTTACGAATGTATGCGGTCTTTGCTAGGAATTAAATACTTAAAATGGCCCACATCGTGTACAAGTATGACTACACTCAAAAAATTTCAATAGGAAATCTCATTAAACCAATCATTTTGTCCCATTATTTTTAGTCAATAGGAAAAATCAGATTACTTTCAAAATATTGGAACCATTACTTTCACTCGATAAATATCCATTTAATAGCTAACTCATTTAAAAACAAACACATGATCTAGTTATTTTCCAATAGGATATATCTTATCTCACAAAAACAACTCTGTTGTAAAAAGTTTCCGCCAAAGAAAAAGTTGTCAGCCGCAAAAAGGATAGATATAATACAATCCCGCCAAAAAGCTCGCATGGATATGCATTCAAAAGTGATTGAACTAGTTTATAGTTTCCACCAAACCAGCGTGGTGCGGTACGCGTCAGAATTTGTGAAATAATTTCCGCCGCGGTAGACCACGATGAATTTGTCAATTCGTGTGGAGTCTGCGTTGTGTGTACCGCGTACCGCACCCGCGCTGGTTTGGTGGAAGTTAATTTCTTTCAACGCTTATTGGCGGGGAGCTTGACGAGGGTGCTATTTGCTGCTATGCTCTTTTCTGATCAGATTTAATCTCGAATCTTATCCAGCCTTGTAAATAAAATGTCTTACAAACTTGTTTGCTTTCCTTCGTATAGACGACTTTTTTATACAATAAAGTTCTTTCGTAATTTTCTTAAGATTGGTTTTATCCTGCAATTACTCCTATGAAAACTCCCCGCCAAACAGCATTGCAAGAAATTAGCTTCTACCAAACCAGCGCGGATGCGGTACGCGGTAGGTACACACAACACAGACTCCACACGAATTGGCAAATTCAGCGTGGTCTACCGCGGCGGAAATTATTTCACAAATTCTGATGCGTACCGCACCACGCTGGTTTGGTGGAAACTATAAACTAATTCGATCACTTTTGAATGCATATCCATGCGAGCTTTTTGGCGGGATTGTATTATATCAATCCTTTTTGCGGCTGACAACCTTTTCTTTGGCGGAAACTTTTTACAACAGAGTTGTTTTTGTGAGATATCAATTCTTTTTTGCAATTTTCAATAGTCACTGCCCTATTGTCACGACTTTGTTTGAGAACATAATAACAATAATAACCCTCTTGGTAACCTTTGTAACCTTAGCCTCCTTCGTAACCTGAGTTGTGTGTGTTTTGTGAGCCTCTACCGTTTGCTGGAAGCTTTAGGCTCATCGGGATGTTATTTGTTCATCCAATATTATATGTAGTAATATGTACGAACTCGTATAAAAGACGAATAAAAACTGGAACTGTGACCCCTTGCCTCCGCTCTCGCAGACGCTTTACAACTGAAAACTTTAGAGAACATATACAAGGGATTGTTCGAAACAGTCCTGCCAAATCACAAAACTTTACGATTCTTTTCTTGGCATTTTTCGGGCCTATCCCCGATTTTTGCAAAATGCTTCCTTTAAAACATATGATTTAAGCGAGGAACTCTATGCGTTTTTTCACATTTTCCGCTGTATCTTTTTTTCTACTCCACGGATCGGAGCAAACGATAGCCTGTCGACCTTCACGACAGACTCTATCAATGGGAAAAGAGACCAAATCCCGAGATGCCCTCTGCAAGGCTGTAGCCCTGTCAATGAACGACAAGAACAACGAGAACAAGATTTTCGAAAAAATGCGATTTTCAAACTCTTATATCTCCAGTGTTTTTCATCGTATCTTCTTGAAATTTTCTACACTTCGTAAGACGGCGCGAGTGACAACCTATGCCGAATTTGAACACTCAGGATCAACCAGGGTCGGAGCTACAGAGGTCCGAAAACCCGTACTTGTTCCGTTGTGTAAACATAGTCTTAGTCGCTTTTCACTTTTGATTTGTTCAAATTTCTTCTTTTTTCTTTGGCGTGCGGGACGCTCCCGCGTCCCTAGATTGAAATAATGGGATCAATACTATGTAATAAAGAAAAATCTGATCGAACTATATTTTTTATAAGTCCCATATTATTTTACCATCTACGTCATTGTGGATTTTCTTAAGAATCACGATATTTGTCCAGGACGAGTATTGAACATCCGATTTGTTAGTACTCTTTAAAACTTACCAAGACACGGGGAGGCAATCGAACGATCTCGGCTACGGAGCATGATGTTGGTTATTTTGCAAAATACATCTATATGCTTGAAATTCAATTCAATTGAAACTGATTAAAATGTCATCAGATGTCCCATCGAATTTACGGGAGACATTTCTTTCCATACAAAATATCTCAATAGGATTCGTCCAGTTATATTAATTTATTGCATCTGTTTACTTTTGTGAAGAAATCTGGTAAATTGCCGTCCACTTAGAATAATGGTACGGTAATTGGTAAGTTTACTGACACATTTTTCTGAGTGTAGAAGAAGCATTCGCACCTCTTCATCTACCCGTCTGATACAACGCACAAGTTTGGTCATTGAGCTGTCAACTTGACATCCAGGTTTTTACCCTTTTTCAGTCATTTGCATGGGCGAAGCATTTTTGTTCACTCTGGGAGGAGGTAAATTTTGCTATCGATGAGAATTATTCATCACTTTTAGGTGTTTATCATTTTCATAAAACACTCCATTTCTTAGTATTTAAATGGTTTCAGCAATATTTTAACACAAAAATTTAGTTTGGAAATTCAATTGAAATATTTGCTCACAATTTATGCCCCGAGGCGAAAGTGAATTTGAGAGTGTGTTATAAAAACATATGTAGACGATATTTCTCCTAAAGGGCCGTTCCTCTATAATTATACATTTTTCTCGTGGAGCGAAAGGGTATATTAACTTTGTCATGAAGTTTGTAACGCACTGAAGGAAGAATTTCCGACCATATAAAATATGTATATACACTGCTTGTCATCAGGTTAGCCCAGCCATTCGCAGGAGTGCTTTTGGTTCAATTGCAGCCAAACTGACAAAGCTAAAATTTCAAAATTATTACTGTTAAGAGCATATTCAGCTTTCAGATGAGTTAAACAAAAAGTATCGCTCCTACTTTTTTATATTGTTTTATAATTCTTTTTCGAAAAAGAACACACAAAATAGCAATTTAAAATTTGTCATCAGGTTAGCACATGCAATTTCTTTTTCTTCGATTTTCCACATTTGAGCACGTATTAACCCCCTTTAAAATGGGTAAAAGAAAGCTTACAAAGAGTCAAGGCTGTCAAAAACTGAAATTTCAAGTTTATTTTTTTTTTAAATTAACAGAGAATTGGATCGGCTATTAACAGTAATAATTTTGGAATTTTTACTTTTATAGTTTGGCTGAAACTACTCATGCGAAGGGGTGTGCTAACCTGATGACAAGCAGTGTATATGATCAGCATGACGAGATGAGTCGATTGGGCTATGTCCGTCTGTCTGCCTGTCCGCGACGCGTTTTACTCGGCCAGTTTAAAAGCTATGAATCGCTGAAATCGGACAATGGGGTCATGAGGCTGCCTACAAATCGGAACCACCCAAATTAGGTTCTTCTAAGAAATTTTTTTTTTTTTTATTTGTGCACAAATTTCAACCCAACTTCACAAAAATGTGTTTTTTCCATGCCACAAAACATATGTAAAAATGGATGGAATCGGACACTGGGGTTATGCGGGGCTGCCATACAAACCCAATCCCCCTATTAAGCTCTAATAGGAAAAACTTTTTTTATTTGTACACCAATTTCAACCAGATTTCATATAAAGGTGTTTTCATCACAAAGCATTCATATAAAGATGAATAGAATCGGACCATGGTATATTGGTGCGCCAAGCACCTAACCTCCCAAATTAGGTTCCCCTAAGATTTTTTTTAGATCATTTAACACAAGTCATAGGTACGCCGGAAAAAGCTATTAGCTCGAGGAGAGTGAAGAGTATCCAAATTTCGACCGCGCCCGCAATTAGTCTCGTTTTTATATACTGATTTCCGGGGGGTGTCTAACTTCTGTTGCTACCGTAAAGGTTTATCAGACGGCCTAAAATAGACAAACGGATTGATTTTGAGATGTCAATCAGCGCTCCTCGAGCAGTGTTAGGTAACAGTTTTTCTTACCAAGTGTGAAGGCTTGGCGTTTACATACTGCTAGATGAGAGGCCTTTCTACTAGCTCTGCCGTTCTATGGGACCCGGCATCCGGATCTTTACATACAAGATTACTATCGACGGATTTACCGTCAGGGGAGCACCTATGACTTGACGCCCTTATCTGCCGGTGCTTCGGGCGGTTTGGACTTTCGGCGTTTTATTGACAAGGTCTTATTGTTATATGGGGATTTCTTAATCCAGTGAATGCACTCACCTTCAGAAGCCCAACCCCGGGGCTGCAACAGTAGAGCTGGTTGACTTGGGTAACAACCTCCAGCCTCCTCAAGTGTAACTCCTTGTTGGCAGGGACCATGGTCTCCTGGGCATACCCATCCCCGAAGTACACTATTCGCCAAAGACTTCTTTATAGCAGGTGGGATCTTCATTCAGCCCCTATTGGTTAAGCCTCACGTAAAGCATTCAGACGTGCAGGTCCCAGGTTTGTTGGACCTGTGACTACTCGTCTGCTTAAAGCAGACTCGTAGCGCTGCTTTTCACATTCCGTTCGGTTCACTAGTCGCAATGCGATACGGGCCGTGTGGTCATCAATCCACAAACAAAGCTAGATGTAGGCGCGTAGGCATTTTCCACCAAGGCCATTCTCCCTAACTGCAGAATTCATGGAAGATTTCCATTGCAGCTGTTGTTTGTCCCGCCTTTTGTTAAATATTGTTTGAATTATTGTAGGTCTAAACCAGGGATGTCCCTTGTTTCTTATTGGTCCAGGGGCTGGACTTCCCATCAGTGTGTTTGTTTTCTGTGTAAACATTTTATAATTGTTTATCGCATGTTTATGATTTGGTTGAACTGCATGCAAAGCTTAAAAGCTTACTTAATTGCAACTTCAAGCAGTTAAATAAATTGGCCATTCGCAATTCACAAACAATCCTAACCGCCCCCTAAGCGAATTTTATATTGCTGAAAGCTTATTTTAGTGTTAAAAAATATGACGATATGACCTATGAAAAAAAAAAACAATAAAACTCCCTGCATAATCTTAAAATAGAGTATAAAAGACAGGTTATGTGAAAATAAGTAAACCACCTAATTCAATACAATAATATTGTTTGTAGTGCAAAATTATGTATTAAAATTCCATAGTAAAGCGGAAGAGTCAATGACGTATGAGTGGAATGCGCAAACAACGAATATTAAAAATTTCAACTCATGTGCATCGAAAATAATTATAAATCACAAACACATTGCAGATAAAAGACGGTTTGGAAAAAAGTCTGTGCATAATGCATGTGCTTAGCATTTGGCGTTCTATGATTATTCGTAACTGCCGTGTGTACTCGCGTAGTACGAAACCAAAAATATTACTCTTGCGTATCGTCTATGTAAATGCACTGATGGTGATGATAATGGTCGATCCATTATTTTTGCCCTAGTATAGCGCTAGTCTGCGCAAGGGAACTTCAGCGCTATCTCTATACTATTCTGCCGCATACTTCATAGTTTTCCGTACTAAATTGTTTCTGTTCATCACTCTTATTCTTGTAAATTTATTGTGAAATTAGATTAGGAAGGAGAAAACCTGTAATTATGTTGTGATGATCATTGGTGTCATGTTCGCTTTCCACAGAGGTGTAGCTCTGGCTTGAATAATTTTTGCAGAAAATTTTTGAAAATATGGTTACGACACAAATCGTAGCACAACATTGGCGACGTTCAAGTGCAAGACGGTACATTACGCTAATCAATTTCTAATTGTGATTTTTCGTGCCAAAACCCATTTGTGCATCAACTATACTGCGTCTATAGTTGTTTATGCTAACGTTTGTGAAAATACAAACACAATTTACGAAAATTGATCCAATTATTTCGTTCTAAACGAGATTTTAATGTTTTCTTATCGGCTTTTCTTTTTTTCTCGAATGCGATTATGGTCCATTAACATTTTAAATCTTGCCAATCATGCAATCAAATGTGAAAAGCGATCTATTTCAATGTTAACAATGAACACCATTTGGTGAAATCCGATTAATTAGCTATTGACCTTTATTAAAGATGTAAAGGGGATTTTTTTTTTGTGAAGAAAGTGAATTATGGCAGTTTGCTTACGATTTTTGGTGGATTCCCTTTTGATTTTTGTTGAAGTTTTCCAAGGAATTCACAATGTTAAATCTGTTAGTAGAACTTATTGTGTACATTATTTAACCCTTTTTCTTGAACAAATATGAACTGGGAACTTTTCGTTACTCTCTTACCAATCGCTAATTTTTATTCGCAATTACAAATTTTAAGTCAATATGCCATATGAATAAACAGATGCTTTGCTAAATACATACTTTGCTAAACAAGCACAAACAAGATCAATTTTCATTCAAATCGACCGCTTTAGCCAAGTACTAAGCAAGGTATTTTTTTTATTCATCTCTCTCTAGTTCCTGTCAACCCCTTGTGGGGCATAGGGCATTAACCACGCCTACTCTCCACCTCGTTCTGTTTTGCGCCAACGGCGCCAGCTGCGACCATGTAAGATTTAGCGTTTTCGCTTCGCTAGTTACCGATCTTCTCCATGTGTTCCTTGGCCGCCCAATACGGCGTCTTGCTCCGGAGTCCTGTGGATTCCAGTTTAGAGCCTTTTTTGCGACGTTTTTGGGCCCTCTTCGGAAGGTGTGACCTATCCATTGCCACTTAAGTCTTTTGATCGAAGTGCCTATCCTTTCCTGGCCAGTTATAGTAAGGAGATCCTCGTTCGAAATGATCTCCGGCCAACGAATATTTAGGATGCGCCGTAGACACTGATTATCAAAAGTTTGCAACTTATCAGTGATCTCTTTAGTCACCTTCCAGGTTGAACAGCCATATAGCAGAATGGATTTCACATTAGAATTGAAGACACGTATTTTGGTGCGTCTGGAAATATTGTTGTTTAGCCAGAAAGGAGTCAAATTGAAGAAAGCCGCCCTAGCCTTGTTTACCCGTGATTTTACATCAGCATCCGCTCCACCATCTGCTGTAACTACACTTCCGAGAAAGCAAAATTCATCAACTTTTTCGACTGCCTGTCCTGAAATACAAATTTCGCTTTGCCCACCTGGATATGTGCTCAAGAACTTAGTTTTGGCAGCATTGATTTTCAGCCCCGCATTACGACTCGCGCAATTTAGAGCTTCTGTCATTTGAGCGACATCATCCGTCTTTGTTGATAGAAGGCAAATGTCGTCAGCGTAGTCAAGATGTTGAAGGTGATCGAACAATTTCCATCTAATACCTTTGTTACGATGTAATTGGAGTGCAGAGCCGAGTACATCACTAATGGCAACAAGGAAGAGAATAGGTGACAAAATGCAGCCTTGCCTCACTCCACTGTGCACCTCAAAAGGATCTGAAAGCTTGCCCTTATGCAGGACGTGACATTGGGCTCCATTGTAGGATTCCTTGATGATGGAGATTATCTTATCTGGGATATTTCGTCTCCGTAAGGCATTCCAGATGTAGAGACGATCAACGCTATCGAAGGCTTTCTCTAAATCGATGAACATGAGATGTAATGGGGATCTCCATTCCGCGGATTGCTCGATGATAATACGGAGGGTGTTAATGTGGTCGCTACAGGAAAACCCTTCGCGAAAGCCAGCTTGTTCATCATTCAATGTGTCATCGATTTTGTCCTTGATTCGTCCTTAAACAATCTTAGCCATCAGCTTGGAAACAGCAGGAAGTAGGCAGATCCCACGCCAATTATTGCAATTCTTCAGGTCACCTTTCTTCGGAATCTTAATAATTACGCCCTTTTTCCACTCACTGGGAAGAGTTTCGGTTTCCCAACACTCTTGGATTAAGGGAAGGATAATATCCGCTGAAGCGATAATATCCGCTTTCAATAATTCATACGGAATTCCATCAATCCCAGGGGCTTTACCGGCGTCCATTGATTTAATAGCGTCTATTAGTTCCTTTTTGGATGGTGGACCAGAACTAATGCCGTCTATTCGAGGGACGTCTTCTGCTGGCAATGAAGATGCACTTGCAGGCCCGAAGGTGTTATTAAGGACCTCTAAAAAGTGTTCTCTCCATCTTTGCAGCTGTTGTTCTTCGGTAACGAGCAGAACACCTTCCTTATCTTTCACAGGATGTTCCGTTAGTAAAGATCTGCCAGTTAATGGCTTGATAAGCTTGAAGAGTGTTCCACTGTCACCGCGGATAGCCGCATCCTCTGCCTCCTTCGCAAGCGCGTTGATATTATTGCGCTTATCACGCCTAACACTCCTTTGAACGCCTTTTTGGAGCGAACGGTATTCAGCTCTGTATCGTTCCTTAGCTGAATCGTCAGCAGCTGAGTTGATCTGCTCTTTAACTCTCTTGCGTGCTGAGATAAGAGACCAAGTGGAGTCGCTAATAAATGGTCTCCTACCGCGATCCAATCGTCCTAAAATTTCTTCGCCACACGAAATAAATGAGTCCTTAGCGAAGTTCCATCTATCGTCAATTGTCGGATTCTCATTTAGTGGTGGTGCATTAGCTTTTTCGCGCAAAGCGGTGGAGAACGCACGCTTGGTTGATGGAAGTTTGAGCTTCTGCACATTATATCTAGGGCAAATATTTGCACGGCTAGGACGCTGGATTGCTGCCGTTCGTAAGCGCATTTTTGCGATGACAAGATGGTGGTCACTGCCAATATCAGCACCACGTTTCGCCCTAACGTCTAAGACACAGTTTCTCAACGTTTTGGAAACAGCAATATGGTCAATCTGGTTCTCAGTTCTGCGATTCGGAGAGGTCCAGTTTATTCATACAACCTAATTAATTCCTAGAAAAAGTTACATGCTGTGTACATATAGGTACATAGGGTGTCAGACCGTTTTGCTTCCCGGGACCACATTGGCTATGGTGACGAGTTGTTCAGGACCGCCCCAGCCAACATTTAATACATTTGTAATCTTTATTTCATCCACCACGCGTAAGCATATATACCTCATTCATTCATCACGTTTTCATACATGTAGTATATGACGATGTCCCCCTATTTCATGTATATACGCATTTGCGCCTTATTACGGATAGACATTATAAAATCGTTATTCGTAAACATTATGTAATAGTTAAGTATCATATATATTCAATGCATCAATGAATAATTAAAAAAAAACACGTCTGACGATGAGTCTCGAACTCATAACCCTATGTACCGAAGGTACGCGCCCTAACCACTACTCCAGCCAGACTATACGAATGATCATGTTTTATTCATGATTCTAATCACCCCAGCAACAAAAATCAGGAGAAAACCATTATATTTCCTATATGCATGATCCGTCGACATTCCTTCAGCTGACCATCATGTATTTTACTTTCAATGCGTCCTATACATATGTATATAATGGCGATTCGTGATTTATGAAGTAAAGCTTATTTGTGGCTATGTTCACGGTATATGACGCCGATACTGGCTGGGGCCTTAAATAATCGAAAATCTGGTGTTTATTCCTGCTCTGACGCCCTTAAGAAGATTAGAAACTCTTTGAACAGAAAGTATACCGCCGTGTTGTATTGTTTAAGTGCCTGATTATACTATTCTGTTTTCATTTGCTGTAAGGGTAAAAAACTTGCATGAGCAATAAAAGCTTAGCGAAATTAGGTGATTAACCATGCCCAAAATATTTTGCCACATTTCCAGAGCTTGGCTGCTTGGATATTTTAAAGCCGACAGGTGTGCACATCCGAAGATGTGTTAGAAAACAAAGCCAACGCAGTGTAGGTCTAATGAAAGGGCTCGTCAACGCGCCATCAGCTACGTAGCCCAGCCAAAAGCGCTTGTCTGGGGATGGTATTGGTTTCATATGAATTTTGACATCACTTCTCATTGGAAACAGGCTGTTACATTTTCTCTTAGTTTAAGCACTTTTCAAGTGTTTCAAAAATGCTATCCGTAAGCACAAATGGAATTTTAATTTAAGCCACGATGTTAATCACAGAGCCCTGATTTTTCAAATAAGCGATACGTTAGCAATACAGATCTAATTCAATGAGGACGTCGTAAAACTAGTAGTCGAAATTGCATAATGTGGTAAATATTTTGATGACTAAACCGTTTATTGTAAACTAATAATAAAAATCAATAATAATAATGCAATATTTACGTATAATTTTCAAAACGAAAGATTCAAACCAGTAACCTTTTTAGATTTAGTTTACTTGGACGTAGATCTCGTAAATGACAAAAAAAATTGTCTCCTATCCCTTTAATTGTTTGTACGACGGATGACAGAGGTCCCATTTAGAAAAATAAATCTAATCACCATCTGGCCAAATCGAATATCTTTTGGTTGGTAAAAAAGCATCAAAACCATTTTGCGATAGACATGACCTCATAGTTTCATTTCGGAACCTTATCAACATCCTCGTATGTTTGGTGCTTCGGTCGGATTACTCGTAACACTTACCCTCGAAGCTCATGAGGTCATCGTTTCGAAAAGCGAAAAAATAACCCACTAAAACGGAACAAAAAAATGATATCGCTGGATACGGTTTGAGGCTATGCTCTTCCCGAATTTTGTTTACTTCGGGCTATTCACGTATTTCAACGATACGTTACGTTGCATCTAAACTCGCAATTCAACCCGATTTTAGGTAAATTTTTCCAATTAATGAAGTAAGCTTCATTTATATGTATTTGCATGTAAAGAAAAAAGAATCTTTCTAGTTGTCCTTCGAACATAAGCCTCGAAAGTTATAAAGTGCAACTGAAAAGGTCTACGTTTCCGTCCTATCATTCCTCTGAGGCTCCAGAGATTCATAGCGATTGCTTAAACTCGGCACAAGCGTAACGTTGCATTTATTTTTTACACTACACTTTTAAATTAGTATTTTTGCTCTACGTTTTCTAGACCTATCTCTCCATGTATAAACTTTGCGAAACCGAACATGAAAAATACTAAATTTCTAAATTAAAAATCATTCATTCGTATCCATGTACCTACATACTTATCGCAAGATGTAGAGTACTTCGAAACGCCAGGCGTTAATTAATTCACTTTTTTTTTATATTCAATTATACTTAACGCCAATTATGCATGGAGATGTTTAGTCGATAAGAAGTCAGTTTGCAAATGCATTGGTTTATTGTTATGCAAACTCATTAGTTAACCCATTAGCATACGAATATAGCTCTTTCGAATGTTTATATTGTACACATATTATGCAATAATGATATGCAGCACTTCTAATTTGTCTATTTCAGAGTCAGAGCAAAAACAAAAATCGCCAATATCCAAAACAAAAATAGCATAAAGTCGTGCATCTTCTTAGCGAACGTGTTAAAGCAGTTTCCAAAGCACAACATAATAAAAAAAAAGCGCTAAAATAATTCATTCGAAATGTTAAGTAAGCTCTGAAAGCGAAAAGAGCAGTTTCGGAACTAAACAACTTCATATGCACTTCTGGTATGCGAATGTTCATAAAAAAAGAGTGGAGGCCACTATAGACTGAAAAGACATATGAAAAGTGAACAAGATGAACTAATTTTCACTATTCGATTGAGATTCTTTCAAAGTTGTCTGACAAGACACATTTTAGTAGATTCGATAGTCTAATCCTATAAATTATGACTGAACAAAAAAAAAACTTAACGGATACAATGTGGGAGTCGTAGTAATTGATGTTAATTAAAATTATATATCCGAGTCTCGTTTGATGGTTTGTTGACCTGGTCAGCATGTATACTTAGGTTTACCTCACATGAGAAGATTTGAGTCCAGTGGGAGCTCCGATATATTCTGAGACGAGAGCAGTGCCAAGAAGGCTAAACATCTTTGACAGCCGAGACTGGAATATCCCAGATTGAGTGTTACAAGTATTTTAGTGTCTGAGTCACCTGATCCAAGTCCCGATTCACGGAGATTGAAATCTCTCCATGTGAGGTGAGCTTAAGTTTTCGGAATCAAGCGTAAGATGCATGCTGAGAGCCAAATATTTAAAACATATATTGCGTCTATTGCATATAGCCGACCCGACGCTTTTATGTCTTTTGTATAGTGGTAAAGATAAAGTTGTGAGTGTCTGGCGCGAATTAGAAAGAAAGAAAGAAAGTGCAAAGTTGTCGAAATGGCTAATTATATAATCTTAAAAGGATTAGCATTTCCCGAGCTTAATTTGCAAAAAATGTTAATTCTTCTTAATGCTCATTCGTATATGTGTCTATTTTTTTATATGTGCATAAATGTTTTATGTATTTCCATGCAAATACAGTTACGATCAGTATCAGAAACGTAACGTACAATGGTGATTTTTTCCTGAATGCGTTTTGATTTAGTAGACAAAAAAAAATAAATCGAATGCTGAGAATGAGGAAAGCAGCATCGTGTATAATAATAATTAATGACATTTGTCCTTGTATTGTTTTTTGCTAACACAGCTCGGTTCGATGACGCTTTAATACAGCAGTTCCCATCATTTGTATTCGGATAACTTGATTTTCTTAATTTATGCTAATATTAGGTGAAGATGACAACGTGCAAGCCATCGTTCATCAACCGGTGGGGGGAGACTCCCTGGGGGTCGCTGCATTTTTCTTAAGGGATCGCGACTCATTGCTCCAAAATTAATATCTATCGTGAGAAACTTACAAAATTGTTCAGATTCGAACACCCAATCACTCTCTCTAACCGGTTAGTGTTGAATACTTTAATTCTGAATTTTGAACATTACCTAAAATTTTTCTGTAGGGTATACTACATCGGTCCTAGCGAATTCTAAGACCCAAGGGAATCGCGCAAATTGTATGATATTTCATTCTTCTTTTTTACTACTGCAACTGAGCATCGCTCACAGCCCTATTAAAAATTCATATTATTGACTTGGAATTGTGGTCCGAGGCAAAGTGTGACACAAAACTGTTCATTGAAGATCCAGCATTAAGTCCCGGAAAAGAAAAATACACAAGAATCTTTCAAGGTGGTTCATAGGTGGTCGCAACGCCAGAAAAGTTTGATACCAATTCAGTAGATAATACTCGTTAGGTCGATTTAACAATTTCGTTTTAGCAAAAACGTCATCAGAGCTTGCTTGCTATTGAGCCTTTTGTGAAAATCATCAAAAATTATGCTTCCCCCGCGAAGAAAACACATTGATACTGGGTACCAGGCGCCCCCTTTTAAATAGCCTTGTCCTGGCAAAAGGGGCTGTGCCACGATTGATTGTTTTTTCCCCTTACACAAAACAGGCCATAGCAGCCAACCATGAAAAATCTTGCCGATCATATAGATCATCTCCAGTGCGAAAGGGCAACCTTAACCTTCAAGCGGGCGCGCAATTTTTGTGACATTACCGGGCGCGCGGCGGTAATTTACCGCCCTCTTCTTTTCCCCTCCATTTGCGCTCAACCGTACAACTTCCATTCTCCTAATTATGGTAAATTGAAAGAAGAGCATGTCCCAAATAAGTTATCATCATAAAAAGTATTATCTGGTGAACAATAAAACAAGTTCAGCAGTTTTAGCGAAGCATGTCACTTCAGTGATATTACACAGAGTCAACACATTTTGAGCACAACTATATACCAAAATATACAATCCCCGAACGTTTGATGACCGCTGGAAAGGCATGGAAGGTAAAATTTACCCAAAAATTTATTGCATCGTATCTATAACAGTATGACTTAAGAATACATACTTCTCCCACCTCGATCCGGCCAACGGGGGAAAAGCTATGCGTGTTTATATGATCAGGGCGGTAAATTACCGCCCGCGCGCCCGCTTGAAGTCTAAGCACATCTATGGAGAATCTGAGCCTCAGTCAGGACTCGGACTCTCCTAAAACCGATTCCACTCCCAAGGGTAGTGGAACCCAGCCATCCACGGGCGTCGCGCAGCAGGCCGATTATGCCAGCAATCCTGGCACCAAGCTCCCTTCGGAGCAACCTGCTGGGAGTAAATTACTTGTCGGTAAAACCAAAAGTACTCTTGTTTCTTGTTTCCAAAAAGAAGCGCAGGACGACGAAGGGCGCTCCCTTTGCCACCAGCGCTCTCGAAGCCGAGGGGAACGTCTTATATGACGCCGCCCACCGTGCAGGCTACGGAAGCGAACGGACTGAACAGCTTCGGAAGGGCCTTTTGACAGCTGTGAGGTCCGCATCCATAGGGTGTCAAACTCTGCTTCCAGTCGGTAGGTATATACCGGGGCATGCTCCGGATAAGCTTTGCCGACGAACCCACGGCTACCTGGCTAAGGAACAATTGTGCCGACCTTAACTGGGAAGGCGCAAATCTAATCCTTTAAAAGATTAGTGAGTTGGTCTTAGTCAAGAAGTGCTTTATCTGGTTCCAAGAGGAACAGAGAAGGCGACCTGAAGTATGTACTTCAGCAGTTGGGAGTCCAAAATGAACTCTGGACTGAGTCGTGGTTGATGTATGACAGCAAACCAAGACAACACGCTGACATGCCAGGTATGTTCCTGACAATCGACATTCCTGAACCAGAGGTGACTCTGATTTAACAACGAGGAGGCCGACTCTACTTGTGGTCTCAGATCCACATAATCTGAAGTGAGGCGCGAACAAGGAAACATAATAATATCCAATTATTCATTTTTCCTCTCTCAATTAAATTTGCAACATTGTATAACGGTCACTGCGCTCATCAGTGATCGGATCAATGCTTGCAAGACATTACTTTGCCTAATCCAAGAACTTTTGATGCTACTGGCAAAAAAATAGAGGTCTAAATTTTCGGCATGCGGAATTATTCTATTCTGCAGGGGACGATAAGGCAACACTGATGAACGATCTAAGTGATGGTGACACCACTGTGATTATAGTAGTCGTACAGAATGAATGAAATCCTTTTGATTTCGGCATACTTTCCATATGACAGCACTGAAGTTTCAACAGCGAACTTCATCAAAGCGGTAGACTGGACCAGGCGGAAGGGCATAAGTATAATCGCCGAGTGCGATACCAACGCGCATCATGTAGGTTGGGGAAGCACCGACATCAATTCAAGAGGATCCGAACTCGCCGAGTATCTAGAAACGACTGATTTCGAGATTCTCAGCAAGAGCAATGAGCCTACATTTGTCACAACTGCAAGAAGAGAAGTGATTGATATCACATTAGCTTCTAAAGGCGTGACAAACCTGGTTCAGAAATGGTAGGTCTCCAGAGACATCACGATATCGGACCATCGTCGCATTGATTTCGAACTGAACCTAGATCACACACCTAGGGAAAGATTTTGAAATCCCCACAGAACAAACTGGTCGCAATATAAAGAAATTTTGCAGACTACCTTACCGTCACCAAGCCGCCGAATCAAATCTGTTGAAGCGGCTGGAGAGGCGACTCTTTTGCTAACCACTTGGATAGTAGACGCCTACGAGCAAAGCTGCCAAATGCGCCTGCCAAAGAAGGAAAGTACACCTTGGTGGAATCCGGACTTGGTGCAGAAGAGAAGGGCTACAAGGAAACTCCTTAATAGGGCTCTGAAGACAAATTTGTCCACGAATTCGACTAATTACCAACAGAAGAATCCTCAAAAAGGACATAAGATCTGCAAAAAGATCATCGTGGAGACGCTTCTGTGAAGAAACCAACTCCACATAGGTTACGGCCAAACTTAAGCGAATCATCGTTAAAGATAGTAGGCAAATTCTGGGCAATCAAAGGCTTCCGGACATTTACGAAGAGTGAAGAGGAAACCATCAATAATATGGCAACTACAAAAAACATAGGTTATAATATTCATATAGCCTATTTTAAAAACCATCAATCTTCTACTCGACGTGCACTTTCCAGGAAGCAGACAGAGCTAAACGGGTTACGTGGGCACTAAACTCGTTCGACAGCTACAAATCCCCAGGGCCTGAAGGGATCTCTCCAGCTCTCCTGAAAGAGAGAATAGAATTTCATGGCCTACATTTAAGGAATATATATATAAGACATGCCTAGTGAATGCCTACATTCCAACAACCTGGCGGAACGTGAAGGTGGTCTTTATCCCTAAGCCAGGTAAACCCTCCTATGCTGAAGCTAAGAGTTTTCGGCCTATTAGCCTCACATCATTCCTCCTAAAGGGGCTCGTATATTAGGGATGTATGCCTTCCCAGACGGCCGTTGAACAGCAGGCAAGATGCTTACTAGGAGTGTAAATCGACAGAAACTGCCGTTCATGAACTCGTCAGTGAGCTCAAAAAGAGTTTATCTCAGAAAGAGCATGCACTGAGTAAATTTATTGACATCCAAAGGGCGTTCGATAACGCCTCATTTACCAGCATATTTCGACACAAACTGTGACCGAATGCAATCGTACCGCGTGGTCCGCCCACTAGTTCGGGCGCGGCCATGGGCTGTGTTTCAGTACGTAGGCATGTTCAAGTCGGGCGAATTGTGCTGGGAAGCACACGCATGAAATGTCCAACCGGAGAGACAAATGGTTTGTAATGAATTAATGGCCCAAAATCGGAACAGAGTTCCCCTATCTCCCATACAAATTACCCCTCCTTGATATTCTAATTCAGCCACAACTTTCGACAGAATATCGCTTGAGGGTCTGAAATTTTGATCAATCTAATCGTGACATATCCTTGAATTTTATGTTGGAGTATGTGTGACTACCCTGCCCCTACTTCCCCTAGAAAACTATACTCAGTCATATCTTTTGATAAAATGTCGCGAAAAACTCGAAATTGTCAAATTGTAGCTGTTAAGAGTTCTTATAAAATATTATAGGTGTGCCAGATCCGATCAATCTACCCCTAACAAAAAAGTTTTTCTCAGAAGATCCTAATTTGGGGGGTTGGGTTTGTATGGCAGCCCCATGACCCCATGGTCCGATTTGATCGATTCTCACATATGTTGTGTGTCATCAATAGAAATACATTTGTGTGGAATTTGGTTGAAATCGGTGCACAGATAAAAAAGTTTTTCTTAGAAGAACCTAATTTGGGGGGTTAGGTTTGTATGGCAGCCCCATGACCCCATGGTCCGATTTTACCGATTCAAACATACAAACTGCCTGCAGCAAAAAGAAGCATTTGTGCAAAATTTCAGCTTCATAGCTTTTAAATTGGCCGAGTAAAACGCGTAGCAACAGACGGACAGACGGACAGACAGACAGACGGACATCGCCCAATCGACTCCCCATGTTATGCTGATCATATATGTATACTTATTATATGGTCGGAGATGCTTCCTTCAATACGTTACAAACTTCATGACAAAGTTAATATACCCTTCGTTGACTCTACGAGCAAAGGGTATAAAAAGAATGTTTGATTATGAAAGTAGAGATGAGTCAACCAATTGTACACAGAAGATCGATTCCGAAGGGAGTTTTTCGTGGCTCTGATTGATACTGCGTTCGTTTCAGTTACAGAACGTTTCGAGCAACGGAAAAGTCATGAGAATATGTGAGTGTTTCTCTATGATTCTTCTACACATCTAGAAATGGATCATGTTTTGCGTTCAAAATGTCAACATATATGCAAGGCCCTTTCTAATCACAAAGATTTGAACATAAACGGTTTGGAGTTTTATGAAGAAATCAGTCAAATAAGGCACATAAGACCGATTACCACTAAAACTCGGTTGGAAATTCTTCAATTCATTGTGAAAGGAACTTAAAGTGATGTGTTTCCAAACATTTAGATTTCACTTCGAATTCTACTTACTTTGACCGTCACAGTTGCAAGTCGTGAAAGTAGCTTTTCTTATATATGTACTTACTTATGTTAATAAATTTTGATTTTTTTTTTAATTTTCGTTACTTCCTTTGACAATACGTCCTTCTAGTCAATCGGTTCGGCGCTTAGAACTAAAGGGGCAGATACGACAATGTTGACCTGGGTGCAACGCATGCTTTCATCGAGGAGCATTTATACCAGCATCGACGGGTCCACCCTCTCTACCTTAGCCACTCGTGGCTGCCCACAAGGAGGGGTACTGTCCCCCTTCTGTGGTGTTTAGTTGTAGATGGACTGTTGTGGAAACTAACCTCAGAGAGGTTCTCCGCCCAAGGGTACGCAGACGACCTGGTTATCATGGTTAGGGGCAAATTTGAGGAAGTCCTACCCCATGTGCTCCAGACCGTTCTGCGGATAGTTCAAGATTGGTGCACGGAGAGTGGTCTACGGGTCAACCCGTCCAAGACCACGGTGATTCCTTTCAGTAGGAGCAGGACAACAAGAACTCTGAGCTGTCCTACTATGTACAACTCCCAAATTAAAATGTCAAACCAAGTCAAATATCTGGGAGTCACTCTTGATAGCAAATTACTCTGGGATGACCACCTGAAATCGGTCACGGAGAAGGCGATCAAAGCATTATGTACCTGCAGAGGTTATGTAGGTAAGACCTGGGGAATTAAACCACATTTAATTCCGTGGATTTACAAGACAGTTGTTAGACCTATAGTGGAGTATGGGGCGGTGGTGTGGTGGAAAAGGGCCTCAACAAGCACCGGCAAGACGGACCTGTGTAAGCCCCAGTGATAAATTAGACAGGCAAGCCTCCACCTGTCTAATTATCACTGGGGCTACGGTTTCATGCCCACCGCCGCCCTGGAGGTTCTACTTGAGCTCACTCCATTACACATTCACATTGAGGCGTCGGCGAGATTAGCTGTTGGCAGGCTCAAGGCCTCCAGCACGACAGTCACTTTCAGCCATGACCAGCTAGAATGGTTACAGGGTAGCAATACCCTCTGCCTACCGTCGGACTACCTAGTTAGGACACTATGGGTTCCCGGACACTCCGGAATTGAAGGGAATGAGCTTGCGGATGAACTGGCTAGGCTGTTTCTATGCAGAAACGAAATTACTGAGTGGGAAAAGACGGCAGCCTCCGTATGCTGGGAGGCCCTTCCAGGACTAAGGCAGTCGAAGCTCTTCGTAGCAACCTACTCAAAGAAACGCACTCCGGAGTTAGTTAAACTCGGTAGGATCAGGGTCAGAATCATAAGTGACCTCCTTACAGGCCACTCCCGTCTCAACGGACACTTAAGAACCATGCGCTTAGTCGCAGACGCGACCTGCCGCTTCTGCGAGGCCGATGACGAAACATCGACTCACATACTATGCGAGTGCGAAAGACTGGCGATGCGACGAGAGGAGTGCTTCGGCATAACTTTCCCTCTCACAGAGGACATCGCCTCCCTTAGCATGGGACAAATTAATCGATTTATCGACAGATGTCGGTTAGATAAATTTATCTAACCTGTAGCGTGGACAAGAGCACAATAAACCACCGGTCGCAGTGCTTATGGCAAATCAACCGATGCCCTTATTAAATTTAATCTAATCTACTTCCATTCTATTACAATTTGTTTGTGTATAGAAACTATAAGGGGCGCTTCCTTCAAGTTTGCCCCGGGCGCCGTTTCATTTAAAGCCGGCCCTACCACATTTAAATTCAACTCTCGATAATGTGTGGTGGCTACGCAGTAGTCGTTTCCTTTCCTTAGCATGCTGTCGACATTTCTATAGGCAAGACCGCCAAGTCCCTGCAATTTAACTCATTCTTCAATTCAATAATATGAGACAGGAAGATATGGAATGAGTTAGTTTAGGTCACTCCATTTCAACACAATTATTCAAATTTATCCGGGTTCCTTCCGTACAGACTTATTTAAGCGTCCTAGCTTTTGCCGTTTTAGATTTTCTGGAGGTTTAGTCTGAGGAAGGAGTTTTTTTTTAAATCTTAAGTCCTTATGGCAGCTAAAGGTTAACTCTTTACTTCGGAGTGTATTGGCAAACAAATTCATCGCGTTTCAGGAAGTGGGTAATATGGGAAATATTAGGCTATCAGGCTGTCAAGTCATTCGTACATTTCCAATAAGTCCTTACGAAAATTTAACTCCACTGATGGAGCATTGCAAATTTTAAATGACGTATCTAAATACGATAACACGTATGCACACGGGTACGCCAAAATGTTTTTGAATACCTTAAAGCCACATATTCTGTCCAAGTGCAATGTTCCAAAAATTATGTCATCATCATACAACTTTTTTAATGAATTCCTTGAATACATTTCTTTCTACCACATCGACATTATGTGTATAATGTAATGTAGGTACATATAACATCGTCTCGGGTTATCATCATTGTGCCATCGACAAAATGAACCAACACTATCCCAAGACAGACATAAATCTTTCAAGGTTGCCCAAAACCATTAACGCAGAGTCAAAATAAAAGCCAAGTTGTTCAACATTTGTGTATCCTCCTCCTCAACTTCTTCGTCGGAATAACAAAAAAAATATAAAGAAATGAAAAGAATGTTTGCCCGACATGAGAAAAAAGAAATGCACAGAAATTTTATCCGCTGAAATCTGATATTTTATTATAGCAAGGCTCCGTATAGCGTATACTCATGTCTTTATTATATTATGGTAGAATCTCCATTTTCTATAACTATTTGGAAGATAATAAATTCATTGAGCTAATTTACATGCCAAAATTCGTAATCCCCCAAAAATGGTATGTCCGGACTATAGGATAGGAAACGCAATAAGAGGGTAGTAGATGGGAAATATTTATAGATCTCTGAATCTCCTGTTTCTTATTGTGTTTTGGAATCAAAATGAAACACAATACGTATAAAAATGTATACCTACATGCTTGCGACTGGTGCGGCCAATGTCCTTTCGATATCAAACCCATTTTCAAATGCCATACATTTATTGTTACGTATACTTCGTCGGTCGTCGTATGGAAAGGGGCAGCAGAACAGCATCTGCATATTATTACCCAATCGCCAATCGTCTTCGCAAAGATTTCAATTCAAAAATAGCAACACCAAAACAATCTTCCTCCGTGCATTCGTGGAACGAAATGAACTAACAACCACCAGAGCAGTAACCAGCCAAACGAGCCGGTAAAGCTGTTTGGGCAGGTTTGGTCAGCTCGTAAATTTGCAATATGACTTAAGCGTTGACCACGATTTTGACTCGAAGTGTACGAGTACGACACGCGTGTATGTAGTTGTGTGAGGTTCATAATGTGCAAAGATAAAGTGGGTTAGACAAGTACAGGGTGATATTCAATTGATTTTTATGTGGAATGAATGTTTCTTGTGGCATTGGCTAGGTGCAAAACCTTGAGCGATGATTTGAGAACTCAAATTTTTAATTAACTTGCACCATATCACCGATGCGGAATTGATGTGCGACACAGGACATTGTCATATCCCAATGAAAATTAAATTGGAGCTTGCTTTTAAGCTCCAAATAATAAAATTTTCAGTCTGAAATAATTTTAAATATTCTTCTTCAGGTAGTTGGACCTTAGATAAGATGTAGGTTTTATTTGTGATACTAAACCGGATAAATTTTTCGGATCATGGCGAAACGGTATAAATACATATAGAACAATTTATTAGCTAATTTATACTTCACCAAAAAAAAATAAACTCTTTGGTCTGCTTAGTATTCATCCTGTTAGTTCTTGATGCTTCACTGGCACATCGTTAATATTGACACTATATTGACCACCCTATCATCTGGCACTCATTTCCATAGTACCTATATGTAGAGCAACCGATTGTATGCCCCTTGGTTTGTTGGTTTTCTCGGATTATTTAGTTTTTGTATGGGTAAGATAGCAAAGTACTTGAAACCCTTTACAATTGGACTTTGTGGCTTTAGTACCTATACTATGCCCTATTGCCTATTATATAGTCACATGTCAATACATACATAGATGCTAAATATACATGGACTCCCTGTATCATGCCGACGATTCAAAAATTAACGAACATCGCCATCAAGTCATCCCAAGCTTATGAGACTTAGCGCAAAATAGAATTGTACTATGTATTTTACTGATATTTGTATGATGGATTTATGACTTCGGGGGAATACATGACGATAGTACTTGCATATGGATAAAGTTCGTACTTTCTAAAACAATCAAAATCATAATCCTTTAGTTTGTTCACAATTGATTGTGGATTCATCACGGCGGACGTGGTACAGATAAAATCAAAGCTTCATCCTTGGCTAGAGGAGAGTCCAATGAATGTATTTTGCTGGACAAGATATGGAAAACTTAAAAAAAAAAAAATCTAGCGAAAATTTATGTTAAAAATGCTTAACATAATCAATGAGGAAAATTAAAACAGGCTTAATTTCCCTTTCATATGAATATGTACGTATGAGCTTTCCGCTTCGAGTTTCTTGGGCGTTCTTCAATCTTTATATTAAATATTTGCTATGTTATCCTTGATAGAAACGATGTGTTCCTTTTATATTACATGTTTATTTACATATCAGCATGTTCAATTTTAACCGATAGTTGTCCGATTTGTTCTATGTATGATATACCTAATGATGCAGTTATTATCAATTGGAGAGACGACTGCTATGTTCGAGGGACAATCGATTAGTTTGAAAAATGAGATGATTAGTTAAAACGGATGTGTCCTTTTGATAAAGAAAGCCCATAACATCTGATCTGAGTAATAATCAATTTATTTTGGTTTCCAGTGGTGCCGCCGAGTATCGGGTCAAAAAATCCATAATGCACTTAAATTTATGAAATCGTACAACTTTTAGCCCAATACACTCTTAACTCGAAATGTTCAAAGTTGGATAAAAATAACCAAAGGCTCCGTCTAGGAGCGAAAAACAACGCTATCCGTCAGTTTAGGGCCACAGGTAGTAACAGGTCAAACAAGCCTGCGACATTTACGTCGAAATATATTACTCCTAAGTAGTGTGGCTGGTCGAGCGGTTAGTGCGCGCACCTTCGGTGCACAGGCTCATGAGTTCGAATCTCACCGTGTTCCATTGTGTTTTTCGAACTCACGAGCTTGTGACAGACTATGATCTCACTCAGATGTTAAACGAGTACCCATTTATGGGGATAAATAACATCAAGATGAAATGGCGTCTTGAAAAGAGTTTTAATAAAAAAATAAGTAACACCTTCTATGACAAATTATTAGCTCTTGAGTTTCTTCTTAACGAAAGTATAAAACTTCCATCGATACTCGTATGTGCATCCCTAGAGACTCAGTTTGATCCTTCGTGGATCAAAATTTTCATAAAATTCCTTCAGAATTCGGTCGTTATGGAGCTACAGTGCTTCAACGGGGGATGATGGTGGTAAGCAACCACGTAAAAGCCTCAGAGAGCTAAAAATCATGCAAACCTCGAAAGCGTCAGTAGTTATAGATTAACGGTTGTTACGAAGCTTGTTTTTGACGCCTTACGACCTGTTTTAGTAATTAACTGATATTGGACTGTAAGGGCGCTGTATTTTACTGTAAGAAATAACCAAAGGCTCCGAATCTTGCTATCTGGAAAAAAGCCTTTAACCCAAGACCAGAAACAAAGATCATGAAGAACAGCGTGGAGCTAGCTACAATATTGGCAACCTAGAAAGTGTTTGTTTATTTGAGAAAGCCTTGTTCGATGCTCTGATAGATTTTGCAATGCAAAGGAAGAAAACGAATAAAGAGAGTAACGTCATAGCAGAAAGAAAAGCTACTTTCCCGGCTCTGTCTGTGGTCGGATTTCTATGTCTAGATTTTTGTGTAGGCTTATGATGTTTCACCGACTGTAATAAGATCAACAACCTTTTTCTAAGAGGTCCCCCAGCGGCACCAAATTTAAAAATTGCCTAATATAGCAATGATGTTCGGTTCATTACTATTATGACTAAGGCCCGGATTTATATGCAGTAAAAAAGGTGGAAATATGCCATATAATATGCAATAAAAAATCACAAAATATGCAATGAAATATGCAGTGATAAAACGAAAAATATCGTATATATGTAGCTGAAAAAATATTGAAATACGTAATTAAACCTATTACCATCAGTATACTAGACAAATTTTTATCGCAATTCGATTCAAACAGAGATACATATTTTTTAAGTAAAGTGTCTAAAATAAAACAGAAGTGCTTTCGATGATACGTTACAACTGTCACTTAAGCTACTTAAAGTAGCATAGGATGCCCATCGCCACAAAATATATAATTGTCACTGTTGTGTTGTGTCGTGTGGATGGTGAGACGATCATTTTAGATTGTACGATAAATTGTATAACGTATGTGATGTACAGGCGTCAGATCAATTGTGTGCAATCGATTGTTCAATCGACTGGACAGTGTATGGTAAGCTTTAGAAACATTGTATTACATGTAATATTGATGCAAAACGGCTTAATTTGCAGTTTCTTTTTGTTTTTCATGTTTGTTTTTTCTTTGTGAAACATTTTTTTGTAACGTTTTTAGAGCAAATTAGGTATTATTGCAAAAATTTTAAGAAAGAGCAAAATATGCAAAAATATGCAATAACCCATCAAATATGCACAAATATGCATTTGCATATAAATCCGGGCCTTAATTATGACAATTTTCCCAAATTATATGGGACGCTAACTTCTTTCCAGATGCAAGTGAACAACAATATACCCTATACCATCTTATGGGCATAGGTTATAACAGCTCTGAGCGACGTTGAACTGGTCAATTAGCTACTAGCCTCAAAAAGGAATAATGCAAAATCAACCAGTTTACGTGATCTTTAGAAGTCACTGTTAACTTCTTCCTTGCCTTCCAGTATTCACTGTTAACATAAGGACCGATTAGGCATAATCTCCCGAAATCCGTGTTTAGTCTTTATTTTAGTACCATATTACGTTTTTTAAGATTTCATGAAGGTGTCCCACATTTGGAACATTGAGTCGCAGAGTTATCCAGAAAACAAGCCGGTTGGAAACAAAAACACTATAGTACATCAGTCTTCTTTATATTTTTACCCGTTGCTTTTTTTTAGGTGTTTCGATTGTAATGTTCAAGTATCCTTCGTTGAAGATCAAATTCGACGCTGTTAGAGTGCCAGATGTTAGAGTTTACAAAACAACATCCTAAATTGGGATGAATTTATGCATTTCTACATGTTGTGCAAAGCAACAGCTAAAACTGACCCATCACGGGCACATCATTTGAATTCTAATGAATGAAAAAAACTCCGTCTAGAAAAATTATACAAAAAAAAAGTTAAAAAAAAAACTAGTATAAGATATGGTTTTTTCTTTATTATACTTTTTTCACTTACCTTTTATCCGTATATTTATTATAGCCAGTGGATTGATAGGCTGGCTACGGGTCACACTAACTTTAGGGGCGGCATTTTAACTCATAGGAACAAAATTAAAGTTCAGTGGCTTTATTCCGATTTCAGAATTGCCTTAATCATTTTTATCTAGCCATACTGGACAATTTGGGAATCAAGGATAAATCTATAAATGGCCGAATTGTAAAAATAAGGGACCCTAATATGGAAGATATCAGGCGGCCAAGGCCCGACGTCGGGCTATCGTGCCACATTGATGATGAATATGGAAGAGCTCGGTAAGCGGCAAAATTCCTCCTACTCGCGGAAAATATGTACATCAATCTGACCAAAGCGATCGCTTTTGCAGAGTTCAGTTATATCTAGTATGTAGAGGACTTTACATCAATTTACAGTAAGAATTTTTCAGAAATGTGCCACCCCGGGCAGTTGCATAGGTTGCTCAAATGGGAAATCCGGCCCTGGCCCTCCCGATACACACGCTTTCGCTTTGGGATTTGGTTGGTGGACCTCAGTCCATGAGTCAGGAACACGACAAACTGTAGCACATAGGTATTGTCGTTACTGGATAATAGCATTATCGCCCAACTTGCGACAGCAGCCTCAAGTGCCCAGTAAAATGCATGGCCCTAGCCTCCTCCAGGGCAAGATCCTGGTTGCACCACTGGTACTAGCCACTCGTCATGTGGCGCAAGCTTGCAAAATAAAAACGAGCCGGCCAACAATATTCTTTAACGAAGTGAAACACATTAAACGGCTTTCTGGTTTTATTTTTTCAAGCAGCATACCGTAATAAGGTGGCGGGACCTTATCATAGACTTTTGAATACAGGGACGGAAGGGTGCAACACACTTTTCCAGTTGCAAGTTTTCAGCGGTTAAATGGGCGAACGGGGCAGCCAATTGGTATAATTTCTAGGTTCAAAAGTACATTCGCACTCAGAGGTAACTCCAACGCGGACACAATTCCACAGTGAAATAACACGGAGGTCAAGTATTTATCGATGATACATTTAACTTAAACAAAGTTTACACTGAAATGCATTGTTGCAGTGTTATCTGGGTCTTGAACCCCGTAGCCTTTCTCGTAGTTACGGCATTTGACATTTTTATGAAAATTTATTTCTGTTGGGTCGAATTTGATGAAAAAAATAATTTTATTGTGAAAAAATAAAACATTCACAGGCAACCATTATTTCTTATCAAATTATTCGCCGTGTACTTGAGCGGAAATATATACGACACAGTGGCGCAACCACGGGAGGGGCTAAGGGGGCTAAAGCCCCTCCCGGACCCATAAATTGGGAAAGAAAAAAATGCAAAATGAAATATGAAGCACTACATTTCCTTTGCAAATTTTATAAAAAATATGATAAGCATGGTTTTGGAGCATAGAGGTTCCTCGCTAGTGTCGATGGTCTGTGCAGGTTGCAATATCCTTACCAGAATTTCAGAAAAATCGTTGTGGAAATGTGAAGTAACATTTGTAAATGAAAAAAAATCTTCAAAATGAATACTCACAGAAAAATGAACTGGATTCAATTGTTGCATACACACTGCCAGAGTCTGAATTGCAGCAAGGTCATATCGAGATTTGGTGACGTCATAGTCGATTCCTGCCGTAATCACCTCTGACCTTAGGATACTTGAAATAATATATTTACGACAAACGTTGAAACAACTATATATTTACGACAAACGTTGAAACAACTATATATTTACGACAAACGTTGAAACAACTGAAGTTGATCTGTTGAGCAAAGTGGAAGAAAGCTACCGAAAACGATTCCAGAAATGTCGTAACAAAAGCGGGTGGTATGACATTTTGTCTTCTAAATTGTGCTGAGTGCTTCGGTTGAAAACAAATTTTATAGCATGAATTTTGGATATTTTACGACGTTTGATAAATCTTCAGGTTCTCGTGAGCAATCCTGTACACATGTACAGAGTACAGGCTCCCATATTTTTAGTCTTTGTTTTTTTTATAGATTCCGAGAACTTTTTGACTCTACTGGGAATAAGATTAAGTTTATTTTTGCGCCTTCTCCAATAGATATCTACCATTCATAAATTTTGAGATTATTGTTTTAAAAATCCATTTTTACGGACAAATATATTCTTCTTATCGCACTTAACTATATTTTTTCTTAGAAAATTCATACACATCTCGATCTAAGACAGGTTTGAAATAAGAATATACATACATACACAAATTGAGAATCTTTCGCGTTAAACTTCTTTTTCTCGTGTTATATTGACAAGATATAAACATATATTCGCCAAAACTTGTTTATACACATTATGTAAATTTTATGCAAAACACGACATCAATCGGCTCAGTATAATGAAAACGATGAAAAATGGGTTTTCAATTAGTATATTAGAGGATGTTATAATTTTTTTCATGTTACCGCAGGCATATGGAACGTATGTTAAGATAACAAGTCAAAGGACATCCCACAGATTAATAGATAGTCAGTGAACTTTAGAGGACGCAGGTAAAATATTTAATGATGATGGATTAATCACCTACCACCGATAATAATATGTAGCTCAGTGGTATAATTTTAAGCAATATCTAACTGCTCCAGAGCCTACACAGAGAAAAAAAATTAGAATGGTTATCTAAAGAAATAGTCGAATTCATCTAAAGTTCGCGTTGATTTTCAGCTTATGATTCTATGTAGTTGAAACAGTTACGAAGATATGGATAATTTTTCTATTCGTCATTAGTTGAAATATCTACTATATTTGCAAATTCAATTAATTCATTATCTATAAATTGTTAAATGTTGGATAGCTAAAATGTGTTGAAGAAAAAAGAACCATTGTTTGCAGTTAAATTTTATATTTGAATAGTTCAATCAACAACTTTTGTGGAAGAATTGACTAAACTTTTTCTTCTAATCTTGCGTGGTTAAATGAACGAATTTAATAGTATTTTCAGCTACGAAGATTACAGAAATCAGCTATTTCTTTGGTAAAACTATCTAAATTTAAGTCAACTATTTCACTTTAGATAAAAAGTCTAAACCATTTTTTTCAGTGTACGCAGTTGTAGCAAACAAGCTTAACTAAGCTACTGCATATACAGTAGTCCTTATGGAGGCTACTCCGTTCTTGTCTATTTTCACGAAATTGTTTATGTTTGGTCAAGATTAAATAAAATTTTTTTTTCTTTGTCCCTCTGAATGGCATGCCCAGTAGATGTTTCATAACATATAGAGGTATATCCAGTTGCTGGCCACACCGAAAAAAATGGTTTAGACTTTTTATCTAATGTGAAGTAGTTGACTTAAATTTAGATACTTTTACCAAAGAAATAGCTGATTTCTCTAATCTTCGCAGCTGAAAATACTATTGAATTCGTTCATTTAACCACGCAAGATTAGAAGAAAAAGTTTAGTCAATTCTTCCACAAAAGTTGTTGATTGTTCTACTCAAATATAAAATTTAACTACAAACAATCGTTCTTTTTTCTTCAACACAATTTAGCTATCCAACATTTAACAATTTATAGATAATGAATAGCTGTCTTTACAAATGAATTAATTGAATTTGCAAATATAGTAGATGTTTCAACTAATGACGAATTGAAAAATTATCCATATCTTCGTAGCTGTTTCAACTACATAGAATCATAAGCTGAAAATCAACGCTAACTTTAGATAAATTCGACTATTTCTTTAGATAACCATTCTATTTTTTTTCTCAGTGCATGATCTTAATTTATCAAGAGACGCGAGAGCGTATCGTCCGCCAAAGGAAAAAAACGAAAGCGAACAAGTCTATGATTACCGGAGACAACTTGCTTTTTTGTTTGACAGGGCTACAGCCTTCCAGGCAACATCCCCCAAAAACATTTTTTACCAAAATATTCCACATATCCTGCTGTTCTAGTGCCTTTCCAAAAAAAATCTTCGATCGGCCCAATAACGGGTAAGATATATATGCAATAAACGGTGAAATTTTCACCCTCACAGACTTAAGCGAGTAATTTCAGACTGGAGTCTACAGAAAGACTTGCTTCTACTGTCTCTCTCCGTGATGGGATTTTTATGAAATTTGGAATGAATTATCCTATGGTGGTCCTTCCAAAGAATCAATGTCTTCCATTTAGATAAGTGGATGGAATAATGGTAAATTAATTGGTAAAGTTAACAAAAGATTTCCAACAATTGCTTCTTTTGGCTCATCGCATTTACAATTTTTTAAAACACACTGCGACATTGGGACATTAGGATATTGGGACACTGGGAGACTAGGATCTTGGGGCAGTGGGATATTAGGAAATTGGGACATTGGGGTCTTGGGACATTATGACATTAAGACATTGGGGCATTAGGCACACTGGGAAACTGGGACGTGGGGACATCGGGATATTGGGCCATTGGGACATCTGGATATTGGGACAATGGGGCATAGGAACATTGGGATATTGGGACATTAGGACACTGGGAGACTGGGACATTGGGGCACTGGGATATTAGGATATAGGGACATTATTATAACTTTGGGACAATAGGACAATCGGACATTGGGAAACTGGAACATAGGAACATTGGGCCACTGAGACATCGGGATATTTTGAAATTGGGACATCATGATATTGGGACATTGGGGCACTGGGGTATTAGGACATTGGGACATTAGCACATTAGGACTTTCGGATATTGGGACATTAGGCACACTGGGGAAACTGCGACGCGGGGACATTGGGCCACTGGAACATGGGGTAATGGGACATCGGGATATTAGGACATTGGGACATTATAAAAAGTAATTTGGAGGGATCCGTCAAAGTGGCACCGAATAAAATGTTAAAGCTCCCACCAAATTACTTTAAGAAGTAGTCCTGTACATTTAAACTTCTCCAGTATTTACACCTAAAACAAAATGACATATGAGCGGCGGATTGGAGGGATATGTATTCTTTTTGCGGCAGATGAATTTTTCTTTGGTGGGTTAACTTTTACAACTTTGTTGTTTTTGGTCAAATACAGATATATAAATGAAAAGACAAAGTTAGTGGTGCACTCTCGGAAAATAAATATAATTTAATGTAGCTTCGCCATGGTCGCCTAAGACAGTGCTTCCTAAACGGATTTCCGCGGAACCCTGGAGTTCTGCAAGACCATCCCAGGGGTTCCGCGAAAAAATTGTGAAAATATGCTGTTCTGACAATTTCAATAATAATTTAAGTCAGAGTATGTTACACTGAAATTATTGCCGTCAGTTTTCGAATTAACTGTATTTGGCCATTGTTCCTCAGTTTTAAGAAATTTGTGTATAAATACATAGACATACACCGACACACTAGAAAGACCGCTGTATATAGTTTACTTGCTCGTTATGCATGCAGGAAGGAAAGAATTATAAACCAATTTTCATGCTGCAAGGAACTTTCAGGACGCATAGCAGGTCAAGATATATTTGATGTTATCATACTTAAATACGTTGAAAATGTCATTGGGTAAATGTGTAGGAATTTGTACGGGATCCATGAAAGGATTTGTAACATTAGCTAAACCAGTCAATAAAGATATAGTATTTCACCATTGTATCGTACACAGGGAAGAACATGTCTAAGGACCTTATAGAAGTTTTAAGCCAAGTTGTTTGTATTGTTAATTATATTAAGACCAGACCGTTTGAAACCCGAATTCTTAAGCAACTTTGTTCGTCAATGGGTTCTGAATACGAGTGCTTACTTCTGCATACAGACGTACGGTGGCTCTCTCGAGGAAAGGCCCTAAATAGTGTTCTGAGGTTGCTCAGTGAGCTACTTGCTTCATTAACTGAAGAAAAAAATGAAAGTTTCATGGTAAGGGCGAAAATATTTTGACGTCTACTGATAAAATCAGTGCCATGAAAGGCAAACTATTACTTCGGAAGAGGCATGTTGCAGAGGGATACCGCAAGTGATAAAATCAAAAATATAATAGTCGAGAAAAATAGTTTGGATACCGTTTTACAAAACATTAGAAAATATTCTCCTTGTTAAACACACATCAGAGTAATTTTACAGAATAACTTTGGATATCCGTCAAGGAAGAATACCCTGTTTTGTAAAAAAAAACGAGAAAGCTTCAGGAACTTGGAGGAGGATATGTTTCTCATTAAATTGCTTCTTTTTTTTTTGTTATAAAAGTGTACTTCAAACTATATTTTCTTAAAAAATAAAAGTTTGGGGACCACTGATCTAAAAAACTGTCTAGTGTCATTATTTTAACCCTTAAATGCATGGGGTCTGAGCCCACTATCGTAGCTGACCTCCCCTTAGGTAAAATCAGTCACTGAACACGGAATCAGCCTTTATTTTCCCAGGAAATAGCCCGTTTGCCCAGAAAAGCGAAAATAGTAGAATTTGAATTGTGTACCAAATATGGTACGCCATATGCATTCAGGCAATAATGTGTAAATGAAAGACCTTTTCCAATTTTATTTAATATGCCTCTTAATTTAATAGGAACAGTGCAAAATAGAAAGGATAATGATTATTTTTATCGAAATTATAGTGGAAACTCGATATAATGAACTCCGCTTCATTAAAGGAAAGGTTGTAATTACTATAGAAAATCGCGAATATTAAGTTTTTTTTAAGGTAGCTCGGGCTGGTGCGTGATTAGTTTCCTATTCCTTATTGAAATTTGTATCCTGCCTATTTGTGACATATCCTGGAAGTTGATGGAAAGTGGAGTAGGTCTTACTACTCCTACATCCCCTACAAACCTAAATTTAGCCATATCTTTTGATAGAATGTCGCGAAAAATTCAAATGTGTGTCAAGTGGTAGCTGTCAGATGTCCATATAAAATATTAAAAGCCCGCCAGATCGGACTCATATACCCCTTCCTCCCCTTCAAAAAAAAACGTGGAATTGATCATTTTGGACTCTGAGTGCCGTCTAGCTCCACAAGAATTACATCCATGTAATTTTTTGTTTATCGAATGTGGTACTCATCATAGTCTCCCATATGAAATGATTGATCCTAGAAGCACATTTTCTGAGGATCCTCACCGACTTACAAGACAATACTTGTCATAATCAAATGGTTTAAGAAATTGTATATCAAAGGCGCAGCTGCTTGAGTCCTGGTGAAAGTCCAAGTATCTTACTAAGATGTCAAGTACGGAAGCTCGGTTTTTAACTGACGTGCCCTAAGGACAAAAGAAAAGATGTGACAATTTTTTTCAGTATACTTGCCAGCTAAAAAGACTGGGATTATAAGAGGCTGCTACAGAAACGCTAAGCCCTTACCGGTGTGTTATAGAAAACAAAATGACAAAAACGATACTTCTAAATCAACTATGGCAGCTCCGTTTCCTTGGATCCTTAACAGGACCGATTAACCAAGCTTTCATAAAAACTGGCAGTAAATGTCCTGGAAAAATAGATCGGTGACATAATTTGTATGAAAATTTAGGTTACTTGGACCTGTTCTGGGCCCAATAAAACGCACCATCATGTTGAAAGAACTGATAATTAAAATGTTATGAACATATCCTACCCTACCCAAGTCTAAAGGATAATTATTTCATCAACTAAGAACGATCGGAATGTATGTATAGATATTTCTGAATATGCGCCAATGCATGGTGTACCATATATGGTACGTTGCAAAATCGGTGCAAACAATAGCTTTAGTGACTTTTTTTGGCCAAAATCTCAAAAGACCCTCAAGAAAACATTCCAATTTACTCACCAGTATTTTTCCTTTTCCAAATAACGGTATACTTCATTTTTTTTAGCTCTAAAGAATAGCATTTAAAATTCCACAAAAAATAACGTTCGTTTACTTTGACGACGCACAGACAATTCAAGGAAAGCTTCGGGAAGCCAAAATTGAATTTATGTGAAAGCTTGTTTTGTCTACTTCGGGAAAAAGTAAAAAAAAATCAAAAATTTAATAATCGCTAGACTTTTACAGGAATCTAGCCATGTACCATATATGGTACGCTAGGCATTTAAGGGTTAAATCATGTGAGTTTTATTTGGATATAAAGTAATGTAGGGTACACAACCAAAATAAAGATTCACAATTGGCACCTGAGTGTTTCAAATTGATTGATGTATGAAATATGTACTCGTTATATAAATATATATTCATCTGACCGAATCCTGTAGATAACCGCAGTATAGTTCTCATTAAAAAAGCAAGAAGATTGCTTGTTAATTAAAGAAACATAATTGCGGCCAGCCGTCCTTCTAGGCTATTCAGTTAATTCGTATGAATGTTTTTAATTAACGAAGTATTAAACATTTCCATAAACATGTTAAAACTGCAAACATTCTCCATTATTTTACTATAAGCGCAGTTAATTAGCAACCCACGTTATTTTGCTACACAGTTTTTCTTTCATTCCTTTTCTCTTTGTTTTTAGAATATGTTAACGAAGTATCTTCCAATCCAGTTCTGTCACTTTCCACTGTTCTATATAAAATGCCAATATGTACATATAAATATTAAACCAGAAAAAATGTGACATTTGAGAACAAACAACTTTAATTAGAAAAACCACCTCACTCATAGGATTCAGATTGATTTAAATCAGCAATAATTCTGGCATTTTAATAATAAAATGAAAATAAATATGAAAAATTACCATTATTCACGCCTGTTTAATGTAATCCACAAATTAATCCTCAGATTGTTGTTTTTTTTGCTGATATTCGAACGCGAAACTCTTCTCTAGAATATATTTTTGTATCTCTTCTTATACACACAGAGCACAGATTTATGTGTACATACACTTAAATGGAATTCACGAATATTACGTTAATGGGAATCACAATTTAATCAATTTAAATTCACTCCAACCATTTATCACTCATTATTTTCACATTTTCACAAATATATACGAATCGACGCTATATAGAATGTATCCACACAATATTAATTACGAGTATTATCTGAAAAGCGTTAGGCCATTCGCCAGAACCACATGCACAGAACAGCACCACACCAAAAGGAACGAAGATGATAATTTTTCTCAGTTATGTGAGCGATAACAAAAAAACAGAGATCCACCGTGTTTGTTTCCGCCGATTAGATTCATAGCGCGTACATATCCGCAGAAATCAACGATTTATCAACGCGCACCATACCACCATTCGACAGTTGTTAATAGCACCGAAGTATTTTTTCAACTAAAGGTTTCAGATATCAAGACAAATCCACCTGGTCTGGTCATCCAGCAGCACCAACCAGCAACATCACCTCTCTTCATCATGGGCTTATGCCAAGACAAGATCGCAACACATTACCTGAGCAGCGCGAGAGCACCAAGCTTGGTGCTTGGCTGTGTAGCTAGCAACATTTTGAGCTGCACACGATCGTGATAGATCGTCATGTGGAATACCACAAGATTGCCAACAGGTTCCTTGGCTTTGGTGTACCACGACCACGACGGTTCTGTTTTGGTATATCTTTGCAGCGCAGCATCCATATGCCGAGATTTGGTGAGTTTTTTTTTGTGCGATGCTCTTGTGTTGCTAGTTGCTTATGCTGCTTATCGTCCGCTCACGTTTTTCGGTTCAGTACTGTTGGGCTTGACTTGGAAAACGGCGCAACATCAGGTTTTACCAAACCGCGAATATAATGTACGTTATAGTGGTTCTTAGGCTCAACTTTGTTGTTTTGCTCGTTATGGGTTTCTTTGAATTTTTTGATTGCAAGCTTTGATTTGATCATCATGAGCTGCAGAGGTACAATATACGACACACGGTGCGCGGTGTACTAAGGCCGTTTGAATGATGCTCGGCGGTACTTACGGTTTTTTTTTAGATTATTTTGGTGTTTATGGTCGTTCTACACCGGTGTAGAGAGTATAAGGTTGGTTTATAGTTGAACTGCATTTTTATTTGAACTAAATATTGGATAAATCGAACATGCTGATTATATTTACACCAGTTTTAATCGAATTGTTTTCCAAGAACTTTTGTAGGGCAAATTTAGTAAGCCTTAAATTTGCTTTAATTTGATACACTTCTTCTTGGCTTGTCTGCTGTCATTCGAGAGTTAAAAGAGTCTCAACGAAGTAATATTCATCAGAATGAAAACAACCATTGTGGAAAATCGGGAGGGGGTGACGGTTTTTTATTTCACGGATCTATAAGGGATGGTCCGGAGTAAAACATACTAAAAGCTCGCGGTCATGAGGTTTGCGCTAACGTGGGGAGGGGGGCTAAAGGATTCATTTTTGCATGTTTTCGACTCAATTTCGGAAATATCTCGGAAGGGGTGAGTCCTCCTGAGAGTATTTGTATGGCAGTATTAAAGCCCATCAAATTTCCAAAAACTTATTTGAACATACAAATGCCGAATTCCCAACGGTTCCCCCGATACAGGTTATTGAAATCCGAAAATTGTTAAAAAATCGTTTTTAGGGTTTTTTAGATTTTACAAAAAACCCTTATGAAATCGATTTTGTCCGTCCGTCTGTCCGTCCGTCTGTTCACTAAATAACTCGCGAACGGCTTAACCGATCGTCATGAAATTTGGTAGGAATGTGTAGAATGGTAACAGTCTTTGGCACGAAATACTTAAAAGTTGGTAGGACAAAAATAACAGGGTGTCCCGGACATTTGAAAATTTGTTCACTAAATAACTCGCGAACGGCTTAACGGATCGTCATGAAATTTGGTAGGAATGTGTAGAATGGTAACAGTCTTTGGCATGAAATACTTAAAAATTGGTATGGTAAATAAAACAGGGTGTCCCGGACATTTACAAATTTGTTCACTAAATACCTCGCGAACGGCTTAACCAATCGTCATGTATTTTAGTAGGAATGTGTAGAATAGTAACAGTCTTTGGCACGAAATACTAAGAAGTTAGTAGGGCAAAGATAACAGGGTGTCACGGAGATTTAAAAATTTGTTCACTAACTGATCGTTATGAAATTTGGTAGGAATGTGTAAAATCGTAAGAGTCTTTAGCACGAAATACTTAGACGTTGGTAGGACAAAGCTAACAGGGTGTCCCGGAGATTTTAAAAAGTCGACTTTTTTTAGTTTTTATCGGACAGCGACGTATGGGTACTCAAATCAAAGAACTCAATGGGTGCATTTCATATCAGTCGCTTTTTTTCAGTTTGGAGGAATGGTAACGGAGTTACAGCTAATAAATGCAGTTAATATATGTATGTAACCACGATACATAGAAAATCTATTTTTGGATTGGTCTAATTAAAAAGTGTTAAAAGTGTTGGAACGCGTTTATTTAGACCAATCCAAAAAAAGATTTACGAGAAGCAATTCATTAATATTGTGCATAATTCTTATTTATTACCTATAAAGTATATGTGCAAAATTATTCACTATGTGTGTATCCAAAATCTAAAAAACCCTCGTATTGCGGGCGCAGCCCTCTGTACGCCGGTATTTTTTTTTTTATTTGTTTAGCTTTGGTGTCTACCGCGATTCTTTTTCGGAAAACTGTTTCACGACCAATTTGTACGACGTTTAATTGGCTTTCATTTGATGTACTCCCCGTTGTCCGGTCTTCAATCAGTCAAAAGCTTAAGAGCTTAAATCGAGCTTCCGAATTAAATTTTCTCTATTTAGAAGGATAAAGACAAACATTGTGAAAAAGCGGGAGGGGGTGACGGTTTTTTATTTCATGGATCCATAATGGTTGGTTCGGAGTAAACATACTAAAAGCTCGAGGTCATGAGGTGTGCGCTAACGTTGGGAGGGCGGGCTAAAGGATTCATTTTTGCAGGTTTTCGACTCGGAAATATCTCGGAAGCGGTGAGTCCTCCTGAGAGTGTTTGTATGGCAGTATTAAAGCTCAATAAATTTCCAAAAACTTATTTGAACATACTACATATGTCGGATTCCTAATGGTTTCTCCGATATAGCCTATTCAAAACCGAAAATTGTCAAAAAAGTCGTTTTTTCCACATTTATTTGGTTCTGGTGTCTCCCGGGATCGTTTTTCAGTAAAACGTTGCAAAACAATTTTATGCAGTTTGCAATTTGATTTGATATACTTCCTGTTGCCTGGTCTTGAATCAGTCAAAAGTTCAAGAACTCAAACCAAACTTCCAAATTTAATTTTTCCCATTTATAAGTATAAAGACCAACATTGTGGAAAATCGGGAGGGGAGTGACGGTTTTTAGGGTTTTTTAGAAAATTTTTTTCAAAAAACCCTTATGAAATCGATTTTGTCCGTCCGCCGTCCGTCCGTCTGTCCGTCTGTCCGTCTGTCCGTCTGTTCACTAAATAACTCGCGAACGGCTCAACCGATTGTCATGAAATTTGGAAGGAATGTGTAGAATGGTTACAGTCTTTGGCACATATACCTTAGAAGTTGGTAGGAAGAAAACAACAGGGTGTCCCGAACGTTTGAAAAAAGTCGACTTTTTTAGTTTTTATCGGAGATTGACGTATGGGTATTTAAATCAAAGATCTAAACGAGTACACCTCATATCAGTAAAAATTTTACAGTTTCGAGTAACGGTAAAAAAGTTATTGGCGTTTAAAGTTAAACTTCTTTTTCGAGCTCCGTTTTTCTAAACCGTTATAGGGATCGATATGAAACTTTGCACAAAGATTGGTCAGTGTGGCCTTATATACGTTAAATATTAGGACTGTTGACTTTTGCAAAGGAAAAGTAAATAACAGTAAATTTGTAAAATTTCAATTTGTTCGTGTGTGTAGCCCCTCTTAGGTTTCCAAATATGAAAATTCTGCTAAGGGTTTTTAGAAAATTACATATAGAATATGTCTACTAATTTTCATTCGAATAACTGTATCCAAACCGGAAATATAGCCAAATAAGTATTTAGTAAGGGCCTCTCACAATGCAAGCCTCTTAAGCATTTCTTCAATGCATATCTTTTAACTTGATGAAACAATGAACATGAAATTTGGTGGAAATGCATAGAATAATAATAGTGTTTGCCACTAAAAGCACGCGGTCATGGGGAGTGCGCTAACGTTGGGAGAGCGGGTTCAAATATCGCATTCTTATGCTTATCAGCTCTATCCCCGCTTTATCGCCGAAACCGCGAACTCTACAAAAAAAAATTCTGAGCAAGAATGAAAGCTTACACAATTTCCTATAAAGTTCATCTGACATGCATAGGTCGAATTCCTAACAGTTATCCAGATATAGCTAATTTAAAAATACCGGCGTACAGAGGGCTGCGCCCGCAATACGAGGGTTTTTTAGAATTTTGATGCATAGTGAATATTTCTTGTACATATATTTTATAAGCAATAGATAAGAATTGTGCACAGCATTAATGGAAAGCTTCTTGTAAATCTATTTTTGGATTGGTCTAAATAAACGCGTTCCAGAATGAAAGGCTAGCGCCTTTCATTCTGTTCCACCTTTAATTAGACCAATCCAAAAATAGATTTACTATTTACCCAGTTTGTATAAAAGTACTCCAAGGCAAATCTACATGCATTTTTCGATTTATGATTTCTGATGGCCTTTGAGCAAAAAGAAACTCAGGCAAATGTAAGGCTGGCTTGGCTTTATATATGAACTGAATTATTGGCTGTAAAACTACTGTTGCTCTTTTTTTAATCAAGGAAAAGCAGCTTATATGAAATGATTCCATTGTATCCCCTGACATTAGAGCCCATGCAAGCTTTCCTATGAGTATTGAACAAGTATACTTTTGCAGCTATTCAGGGACACCCTGTTAACTTGGTCCTACAAACTTCAAAAATAATTGTGGCAAACACTATTACCATTCTATGCATATCCACCAAATTTCATGTTCATTGTTTCATCAAGTTAAAAGATATGCATTGAAGAATTGCTTAAGAGGCTTCCTTTGCATTGTGAAAGGCCCTTACTAAATACTAACTTGGCTATATTTCCGGTTTGGATACAGATATTCGAATGAAAATTCGTAGACATATTCCCTATGTAATTTTCTAAAAATTCCTAGCAGAATTTTCATATTTGGAAACCTAAGAGGGGCTACACACGATCAAATTCAAATTTTACAAATTTACTGTTATTTACTTTTCCTTAGCAAAAGTCAACAGTCTTAATATTTAAGGTATATAAGGCCAATCTTTATGCAAAGTTTCATATCGATCCCTATAACGGTTTAGAAAAACGGAGGTCGAAAAGGAAGTTTAACTTTGAACGCCAATAACTTTTTTACCGTTACTCGGAACTCGAAAATTTTAACTGATGTGAGATGTACTTATTTAGTTCTTTGATTTAAATACCCATACGTCAATCTCCGATAAAAACTAAAAAAGTCGACTTTTTTCAAACGTTCGGGACACCCTGTAATCTTCTTCCTAGAAACTTCTGAGGTATATGTGCCAAAGACTGTAACCATTCTACACATTCCTACCAAATTTCATGACAATCGGTTGAGCCGTTCGCGAGTTATTTAGTGAACAGACGGACGGACAGACGGACGGACAGACAAAATCAATTTCATAAGGGTTTTTTGAAAAAAAAATTTTCTAAAAAACCCTAAAAATCAGAAATTTCACATAGAAAACATCAACACAGCGTAGGTACATGCATATAGCCAATCTATAGATACACGTATACCAATTATGGTTACGAAATTTTGGTGGGAAGAAATGGATTCGGGCTCAGTACCCCAAAATACAAAAAAGTACAAGAAAGATACATCTTTTGCCATCAAAAATGAAAAACCGTTCAATCATAGAATTTATTTCATAAATTAACTATGTTAAAAATGCGTTACTTGTAGTAATACCGCTCAACGGATTTACAATATTTACGTCTCTTTAAACGCGCAGCCATATGCTCTCTAACATATTTCTGGGGAGTTTCAGAATTAGTGTAAAAAAAAAAACGAAAAAATAGCGAAATAATATAATAAATATAATAAATATTTGAATTTTTTCGCGATTTTGACCCTGTTCCGCAACGAATTTTTGGTGAAAAACTCTGGATTCCGGCTTAGCACAAAAAAAAAACATAACAAAAAAAAATTTCGACTACATTTTGCAATCTCATGTACTAGGTGTATCCTCTACTTACTATACGAATTGTGCTTTCTTAAAATTTGACTTTAAATGTTTAACACCTTTTCTATCAATGCTTTAAGGGTCGACAAAAAACAAAACTTACGGGAAACCTTAATTGTTGTTGGCGATTTTAAATGTTTATCCTCTGAAAAAAAAAATCCTGGATAGATCATGAAGTTGAAAAAGTTTTGGGCTTCAACCCCCCCGGAAGTAAATCCTAGCTACGCCCATGCAAGCAAGCAAGGATATTAAGCCATCAGTGATGATACGCAGTACATTCAAGAAGGCAGCAGAAGAGGTGTATTATATGCATACCAAACTCATAGGATCAGTCGAATGCGAATTGGGGTGCGCCTTAAAAACTGAATCAAACGTAGCCGTCCGTTTACTATGATCGTTTTGTCACCACTCTGTGATATACATAGATATTCATAGAGAAACGAGTTTCGATACTCGGCATGTAGAATATAAGAAATTTTCTTATCAATGCTCCTCAAGGAGTTAGGGTAAAAATAAGAGAGAGATACCCCCTGACTACTTCTACCAAAGCCTTGACGTAAAAAATCATCGCCTACTCATTCCCTACTCCCTACTCACCCCTTTTGACTTCGGAAAACAGCCTCACTACCTGCAAAGCCGATCATAAATTTTTTTACAAAAATCCAGATTAAGAACGTAACTTTAGATAAATTGAAGGTGAATTACAGAGCCCGTTGCCAACCTCCGAGTGAAGGTAAGAGGTGGGATCCTATAATGCGATAGGCGACATTGGGCCTCCCTTGATAAACCAATTTTATGGAGATGGTAGCGGAGCCCAAAATGACCCGTAGTTTAATATTGGAATAGCTGAAGGGGCACACTAGTTCTTTTTTAACTCTTAAGCCAGGGTGCGTTGTCCAGTAGCTCAATCTCAGGCTTCAGTTACCAATCACGCCTCTAGCAGCTGTCCAGCTAATTCCACAGAAGGGCTCAGGACACATGAGTAGAGAGGATGAACCCCCTCTTGCTAGCTCGTCCGCGTATTAATTTCCCTCAACGCCTCTGTGACCCGGAACCGAATAGATTGTGACAGAGTTACGGATGGAGAGGTACTGATGCAGGTCAAAGCACTTCGAAGTAAACTTGTGTGAAAATAACGGCTTAATTGCCGCCTGGCTATCATTCCAAATGACGATATGTGGACCACGGAGACCCCGTCCCAGGATCTCCTTGGCACAAATTCCGATGGCATGCGTTTCGGCTTGGAAGACACTGAGCCATTTACCCATTGCAACCGAGATCCTGTTATTGGGTCCAAAGACTCCAGCACCTACACCGTGATCGGTCTTAGAGCCATCCGTGAACCAAGTGATGCTTCTAGGATCAATGCACGGGTTGCCATTACCCCATTCCGCCCGATCTGGGATGTGATGGGCGAACTTCCAGCCGAAGCGCAGTTCCGGGATCTCATAATAACAGGCAAATTGATAGGCTAGGAGCCTGTTGCAGGATACGCATATGTCCCCGATCACTGATACGAATATCAGACGATAAGTGGATTTTCAAAGCGCTTAGGGATGTTTTCCGTAAGAAAACGTGCAGTGGCGTCATTCCCCATATATAGCTTCCATAGGGAGGAGGTAGTACTAAAAGCACCAGTGATACCACAACAGGCAATTCGTTGGAGCTTATTATGATGGTGTTGCGTTGCAGGGTTTTTTGGCCACCACACTAGAGAAGCATACGTGATTAGAGGTCGTACTGGCGTACCGTCATTCTGGGCGAAAGGCTCCAAGTCTCTCCATAGGAATTCCGGCAAGTCCACATGATACGCCTGGACTAACAACATTTTCCAACTAGCTGTTCCTAGTTTAATTTACCGTCGAGTGTGATGCCAAGGCATTTGACCTCGTTGGAGTAGGCAAGTAGATTAGCTTAAGCGTAGGAACAAGTTTCTTCGTGAATGTTGCTGTGTACTATCTGTTGAATATCGTTAGGGTCATGGTCATCAAATCCGAAAAAACGGACTCAAATTTAAATGGCGAAGAAACCCTGCTCTAAACGAGAGTAATTCATCTACGACCAGGGACCACAGTAGGAGTGATAGTACACCGCCTTGAGGGCGGCCCTTGATGGCGTTGATGTTGAGAGTATGACCCCCGAGCGGGGAGTGAATCTCCCTACCTTTCAGCAAGGTGTCAATCCACCCAATGGTAGGCACACCTCGACAGAGAGAGAGAAGTCTGAACGCATCAGAGAATTTGCCAAAATTTTGGCGATGTAGACCTCGGACCTGGAACCTGGAAATACTACTGAGGCTTTGCTTGAAAACCGAATTCCGCAAGTATGTGCACAGCATTGGGCCTTTGGGAGTCTGGTCAGGGTCACCTTGATGCACACGATATGCTTCTATGCAAGACAGAAGCTTGGAAGACGTCTGCTAAACTGAAATTTAGCGAAAAGAAATCACAATATAAGCTCAGTTTTTTTTTCTAGCTGGCATTTAGGACCAGTGAGGCAACTAAAAAATATTCAAAGAGAGGGGCTACGAAATCACCCTGTTTGTACCTAGCCTGGGTTTAGCGGGACTACGGTTATACGTAGTGGATTTTACGCGGAGAAGAGATGCTGGTATGGTTGAAGTCCTCGTTATTTATTGAGCGTAAAGTAGAGCGAGGTACAGGATTTGAGTGTAGGTATGGACGGGCCAGAGGTCTAAATTCTACAAATTGACTGCGCTCGCCTTATCCTATTTCCCAGCAGCGCTACGTATAAAAAATGTTGGCAAATTCTGAAAAGCGCGACAGACACCGAGGTCTGATCGGAGCGAAGGGTGAGCTATAGAATCTGAGTAATCCTAAGGACGAACCAAAGGTCTTACTATTGTCTCACCCCTCGCAGCGATCGCACCTCGCCTTATCCACTGCCTACCAGCGCTGGTCGTAAGGATGTTGGCGAATTATGAAAAGCGCGACAGACAGCGTGGGCTGTAAACAAATCCAAAGGGTGATCCACACGATCTGAGTAAATGTATGGAAGAGCCAGTGATCTAAATTTAACGAATTGCCTTACATTGGCTCACCGTTCGTTGCGCTTACACTTCGCCTTATCCTATCGCAACAGCACTGCGTCGCAAAAATGTTGGCGAATTCTCAATGCGCAACAGACAGTACGAGGTCGACGAGCCAGAGGTCTAAATCTGAGAGTATGCATTTCTCCATCGGTTCCCTGGGCTCTTAACGCCGTTTTAAATTGACTCTAAGGAAATGTGGGAAAAAAAACTTTATCGACCACCCATGCCAAGTCCTTTCTTTAGTATACAATTTCCTATAGAGAGTGATAAAGGAATCGGATGGAGTACATTAGCTGATTTTTCAATTGTGTTGTCATGGGGAGAATAAATTAAAATCTCATCATTTGACGGTTGTAACTTCTGAATCTTGGCAGCTACAGCGTTGAAAAGTTCGCCAAATATGGGCAGTGCCGTGCCCTACAAGTTTGCCAAATTTCCAAATTCCGCTGTACGTTAGCTCAAAATGCTGTACTGTACAGCAAAATGTTGTACGACTGGTCAGCTTAGTTTACCCGCACCTTTAAAACACACAATCGTCAAGCCATTGTATAATTTTTCTATTTCTGTACCATCATCATCATCATCATGTAGTTCAGTTTTTGCCACTGGCGCATGGACAAACCACGTTTTATATTGATCGCGCAGGTTTAGGCAAAGAAACGAAACGATGAGCTAGAACAGTGCAGCTTAAGATTTACGTTTTTGCAATGATGCCAAGCGCGCACGAGAGGTGGTACCTACTACTAGTCGTTGTCCCATCTTAAAAAACCTAACTTATGTCTATAACCAACTAGACGAGCAGGTTCTGTTCAAGTGTATAGGAACCCTCTTCTCTATACCTTTACTCACGTATAGAGGCAGACTTTAACGCTTTCATATTCCTGGTGCAAAGGTAACCTAAACCTATCTTCTATGAGTGTGTACGACTATCTCCAGTAAGATCTTTGGGATTTTTATGTATTTTTCTGTGTGCTGTGTGCACTTCTTCTAACTTCTTGGACATTATTTTCAATTCCAATATTTTGTATGGAAACCTGTGCTATACGTCCGCGAATATTCGTACGTAAGTTTGTACCGGTACGGTAGAATCGCCTCATAAATTGTCGATTAGAATATTGAAGGGTACATACAAACTGGCACTGGCCTCTGGTGTATCCACATCCAGAAGAATTGGCAGGAGGAGAATGGACCAATGTCGTACTACGAAACTCGTCGTAGAGTGTGGAAGAAAAATGAAAAGCCAGCATTAAAACAACATCAGCCATCCGCAGCAAGGAAGCAACAACAAACATCTTGATGTATATTCGCAAAACGAACGGTTCTTAGGCCACGATTTGGCCTTTCTCAACTATTCATGTGATGTTCATGGTCTTGCAGCCGGTATACGATTTGTGCAGATTGATTCTATGGCAAAGATTTGATTTTGGACTATATTTGAAATGCCAATCAATGTCTTCATTGCAATGAACTTAATAACATTTTGCAAGCTTTCCCGAGACGTTCTACTACCTATATTTATGTTTGTACAAAGTTGAAAGAAAACTATATAGTAGAATGTCTTTCAATTAGTATAGTTCTGCACAGAAATTAGAGATTTTAGCGATTGGTTCCAGATAAAACAGAAAAGGAAACAAATCAAATTCCGTTGATTTTATTTGCTATCATGTTTTTGGTGGATAGGTCGTTTGCAATGTTGCAGCGCGGGTTGTTTTATTATTAAAATGATATTTTTTTTTGTGAAATCAATTTTAAAATGCTAATTCGCGTAGTGTGAACTTCATTATGAAGGCTATACATGCAGATATTGCAGAATGATGCAGAAAATTTCAAATATTTAAAATTTATAAGAGTGAAAACTTGTTTAGCTTAAGCATATTATGAAATAAATATGCAACTAATTTGCAATATGTATGTAAATCACGAAATTATAAAGCAGTGGTATCCTGACTGTTTAATTCGTAACGGTTTTGTTTGTGGCTGCTTATTTTCATAGGCAAATTTGTATTGCGGATCTATAAAATACTTCTTATATCGGGTATAGGTATGTACTACTTACTTTCGCCGTGATACTGCAAACTCTTTTTATTCTAGCTCAAAACAAAAAGAGGTCAATATCGAATTACCCAATTTCGATTGTAATGTACTCGTATATCCACTGGAATCTTGCAAGTACATAAATCATATTTGATAATAATTACATGTTTGTGTTTTTGTGCTGTTTCTATGAGGAGAGAAATCAAACCTCAATTTGTCTGTGCATTGACCGTAAAGCATGAACAGACTCTGATCAGATCAGTAGGTACACAAAAACAAGGTTTCGTCGAACTTTATGTTTCATGATACTAGTCTGGCAATTTAATGTCACATACCTGAAAGAAAATAAAAAAAATGAAATATTAGGAATCATGGCAATTAAGCATTGGAAAATGTTTTTTAGATAATTATGATATGAGCAAATAGGACAGGATGTTACCAATAGTGTACCACCAAGTTTGCAACTTCGAAAAACCTGTGCTTACCCCGTGACCCTCAAAAAAACCTCAAAATTTTCGGACTTTTTTCATATTTTGGTTTGTAATTTTTAAAAGATGCTTCCTAGAAGAAAGTCGTCCACTGCACTTTTAAAGCTAATAACATCTTCTTTAATTTGAGTGCAACCCCAGCTTTGTAGGTACAAAGGAGCCCATGATACAGTTGAATGAATTTTGGTTAAGATTCAAAAAGAAAAAAGTTTTTCTTACAAGAATTTAATATTTAGGGGTTGGTTTGTATGACAGCCCTATTACGTAATGTTCCAATTCTATCCATTCCTAGATATGTTTTGGGCTTTACTAGGAACACATTTGGGTGAAGTTTGGTTAATAGGTATTGGCACATAAAGAAAAAAAATGTTCTTAGAAGAACCTAATTTTCAGGGGCAGCCATATGACCCCATGGTCCGATTCCATTCGTTTCGATATAATACACCTAAATAATTGGTTTCTCCGTTGAATGCGCATTTAAGGCGATATTTAGTTCGGGAGATGACTAAAATTACAATTTCGAACTTTTTTACAAAAAAACAATGTTTAAAGTGCTGTATATTGGGATCCTTTGCACCTACAAAGCTGCAGGTGGACTAAAATTAAAGAAGATTTTGTTAGCTTTAAAAATCCAGTGGAGAACTTGTAGGAAGCACCTTTTAAAAACTACAAACTAAAATCTGAAAAAGGTCCGAAAATTTTGAGGTTTTTTTAGGGTCACGGGGTTAGCACAGGGTTTTCGAAGTTGTAAACTTGGTGGTACACTACTGGTATCTATCCTAGCGATATCCCAAAAAAAACAGAGCCTATAATAAGATTATTGATTTTGATTTTATTGCTGAAAAATTAGTTTAGTGTTGGTGGTAATAATTAGGTACAGGGTGGGCGAAACGACATATTAATAGGGAATGTCTAACAACTTTTGAATACACTGATTTGAAACAAAATGCAAAATATTTAATTTATATTTTTTACATTACATATATGTAGAGAATTTCATCCATAAAAATGTGCCTACCGGCATAAGGCCTATCGTTCCCAAGTTGCATCACTTTTTGAAGTGATGTCACTGTTATTTTCACAATTTTGTAAACGTCCGAAGAGCCGGTGTATTCAAATCCGACGATCACGGCGCGGCTGATCATCCATCCATCGAGGTCTTCCTGTACCTATATGTGTCAAAGCTCCAACTTTATCGCACAAATTTTGTCGATCATAATATATACAGGGTGTCTACATTTGGTTACCAATACTGTAAGAGTCGATAGGACAATTTGTTTGAGTAGACAGGTAGATATATTGTGGAGGGGAGCGAACCCGTTGCAGAGGAAGAAGGCGGAGTACGCAGCATTGTTCAGCAGCCTAGTTGAAGGAGGTCAGGAATGACGATCAAGGTCGATCGATTGTGCGCTTATAGAAAGGAGTTGAGTGGGTTAATTGAAGCCGACACAAAATCATCCGTGTCTGGTTAGGCCACTCCGAGTTTTTACCGTTATCGTGCTATTGGTTTTTTTTTTATTAATCGAAAATCACAGTCAAATCTACATGGATTTCTAAAGATATTGTTACCCAAACCACTACTCTACAGGGTGTCCCATTCATGGTGGATAATATTTTAATGGTAGGTAGTGTGGCTCATTTGGAGAAAATTAATGTACAACGGGACCCCTCTATTTATAACCGTTACAATGTTATAGCATTTTTTGTCAAAATGCACGACTTGCTGAACTAAATCAAAATTTGCCACACCACCAATCATTTCATCCGAGATATGACTTCACTTTCTGAAACTACATAAAATTTCCAATAAAACGACACCTTGCCCGTTACGAAGTTGCTCGTATCTTCCGAGATCGACCCGTTCAAACTTTAAAGAAATTTTAAAATTGCATACGATTTTATTATTTGAATTTTTTATGAAAAAACCAATTTTACAATTTCTTTAAAGTTTGAACGGGTGTATCTCGGAAGATACGAGCAACTTCGTAACAGGCGAGGTGTCGTTTTATTGGAAATTTTATGTAGTTTCAGAAAGTGAAGTCATATCTCGGATGAAATGATTGGTGGTGTGGCAAATTTTGATTTAGTTCAGCAAGTCGTGCATTTTGACAAAAAATGCTATAACATTGTAACGGTTAAAAATAGAGGGGTCCCGTTGTACATTAATTTTCTCCAAATGAGCCACACTACCTACCATTAAAATATTCTCCACCATGAATGGGACACCCTGTATAGGCGAAGTTAATATATATCAATATCAACAAGTGACAGCTGCGCCAACGTTCACTATAATAATCACGGCATAGTTCCGATGCTTGCCGACATGTGGTATTATGGCGTTTGACAAATACTATAAAAGTGAGTGTCAACGCAAGCACCCTCTCTTTTTCTTCTGGTCGCGGATAGCAGGTAAGTTCCTCGAGGTAATGAGCCTGGGAGGTCCAGCGGAGTTCTGTGGACGAGTGGTAGTGTTCGCCAGCCCGTGCAAGGGCGAGTCGTCGTCGTCATCGCACATCAGGCCGCACCAGGGCCGAGTTGTCAGAGGCATTGCAAGTGGTCGCCAGCCCGTACAAGTGCGAGTCGTCGTCGCACATCAGGCCGCACCAGGACCGAGTTGTCAGTCTCGTTGCAATTAGTCTTAAGCCCGTGCAAACGTGAGTCGTCGTCGCACATCAGGCCGCACAAGGGCCGAGTTGTCAGTGTCATTGCAAGTGGTCGCCAGCCCGTGCAAAGTCGAATCGTCGTCGAACATCAGGCCGCACCAAGACCGAGTTGTCAGTGTCGTTGCAATTAGTCTTCAGCCCTTGCAAAGGTGAGTCGTCGTCACACATCAGGCCGCACCAGGGTCGAGTCGTCAGTGCCGTTGCAAGTGGTTGCCAGCCCGTGCAAGGGCGAGTCGTCGTCGCACATCAGGCCCCACAAGGGCCGAGTTGTCAGTGCCGTTGCAAGTGGTCGCCAGCCCGTGCAAGGGCGAGTCGTCGTCGCACATCAGGTCACACAAGGGCCGAGTTGTCGGTGTCATTTCAAGTGGTCGCCAGCCCGTGCAAGGGCGAGTCGTCGAACATCAGGCCGCACCAGGACCGAGTTGTCATTGTCGTCGCAATTAGTCTTCAGCCCGTGTAAAGATGATGACGATGTCCGTCTGTCTGTTTCGACGCATTTTCCTCGGCCAATTTAAAAACAATGAAGCTGACATTTTGCACAAATGCTTCTTTTTGCTGCAGGTATGTTTGAATCGGTGAAATCGAAAAATGGGGTCATGGGGCTGCCATACAAAGCTATCCCCCCAAATTAGGTTCTTCTAAGAAAAACTTTTTTATTTGTGCACCAATTTCACACAAATGTGTTTCTATTGATGACACAAAACATATGTAAGAATGGATCAAATCGGACCATGGGGTCATGAGGCTGCCATACAAACCCAACCCCCCATTTTGGTTCTTCTAAGAAACATTTTTTACGCCAATTTCACAGAACCTAAGCAACTACAAAGGCCAAAACAAATATAATCGTACTATGGGGCCATGCTCCCGCATCCCACAATAAAATTTTCTGAGTAAATATTTTTATTTGCTGCCCACTTATTTCAACAAAACCACACACAAATATTGTTTTGTCGACACAACGAAACTTTTGTGAAGACAGAAGGAAAATATTTGGGGGGGGGGGGGGGGATTAAATACAAGTCGTAGGTACGCCCGAAAAAACTTTTAGCCCGAGAGGAGCGAAGGGTTTCCAAATTTCGGCTGCGCGCGAAATTAGCCTCGGTCTCGTTCCATATCTTTTTGGCCTTAATAGGGATTAATTTCTATCAAGTTTTATTAAGATTGGTTCATAAACAAACCATTTTTTCTTCGAGGAAGTTAATTTGGGGGCTAGGTATGTATGGCAGCCCCATGACCCAGTGATCCAATTTTGGTGATTCAAATATACAAACAGCCTGTAAAACTCTCTCTCTCTCTCTCTGTATACTGTAACCCCTTGTGGGGCATGGTGCGTTCACTCAGCCGTTTATAGGCTACTTCGAGTCAACGTTACATTGCATACAGAGGAGTGTATATAATGATACAAGCAGTATATATTTCCTGGACCACGCCGAGATCGATCTCCGGACCTCTAGACTACTAGCATCGTAGAGTGCGACTCAACCAAGTGACCCACAGAGCGTGAGCCTGCAACAATAATAAGAACACAATTTCAGTTTGATAGCTTTATTATCCGCCGATTAAAACGCATCGCAACAGACAGACAGACATCGTAAAATCGACTCCCCAAGTCATACAGATCGTATATACATATAAACTTTTTATATCGTCAGAGATGCTTCCTTCAATGCGTTATAAACTTCATGACAAAGTTAATTATACCCCTTCACTCCACGAGCGAAGTGTACTAACACGGAATTTTAATAACGTGGAATGCTAAATCTCCTTGTATTTTCTATGGTTTTAAATAAGATGCTACAACAGTAACCATTGTTGGGTGTCCCCAAAATGGACCAACAATCGGTCAAACGAAATTATCAGGTTTCCAGGATTTTTTTTAAAATGAAGCTTGGAATATTACTATGATGCAATTTCGCACACATTGAAGATTGGTTTCAATTTGTTTCATGATTTGAAAGTGATTTTTTAAAAAATTGTAAATTTTTCACGAATTGATTAGTCGAGCGGTAAATTTAAATTCAACATCGACCCTTACAGTTACCAACCACCCAATGCGGGACACCCTGTATAAAACCTGTAATCTATAATGTCATGTTATTTCGTGGAGTTCCGAAAGGTTCTACCCTACCCTGTTTTGGATACTCTTTCAGATCTGACACTCGCTGTGACGTTACATCAACACAATGACAATTGATGTTTGCACCATTGAACCAAGCCATATCTACAATAGTTATTTGGGGTGAAGTGAACCGGGTTTTATTTAATGCTAGTAATTGCTAGATATTGTTTGATATCCAATAAGTTGTACTCTCCTTCCACATTTCTGTTTATTGCGTTGATGGCGTTAGTATTCCAAATTCTCCTTCTTTTAACATCCTTGGTACTAGCATCTCATGCAAACTTAAAACTTTAAACTTTATCCAACATTGACAATGCAGTAATGCCTGCACCATGCCAGCCCAAATATGAGTATTATATTCCAGTCTAGGTCTTATGTGGCTTTTATAAATTTGGGCTAGATCAGTGGCAGAAAAATATTTTTTGTACCTATTTAAGAATCTAAGATATTAAGGCATATTTCGGAAGTCAGAGACATTCTGAAATCTCTCGATTTATGCACCTACAATTGCGGATAGAGACATCACTTACACGCTGTTTTTTGAGGTTAGAAAATTTTTGTGGCATGCTTGGATTCAAACCTGCATTTTTATGCTTCTAAACTTTCATTGTAGTTAATCGGTTTTTTGGTAAAGTATAGTACAACAGTAAGAAAAAAATTGACCGTGATCACCGGCGAGGGAGCGGCGTTTTATTGCGATGTTGACCCTACCGCAACGAAATTTTGGTGAGAAGCTCCAGATTTGTGCTCAGTACCTTGAAAAATAAAAACAAAAACCTCCACCACATTTTGCCATCTCCTGTATTATATAAAAATTAATCGACAAAAGCCTTAAGGATATAAACTGTAGAGAATATTAACCCTCGGATGGTTCAGTGGGGTCTGACAAACCACAGAGAAAATTTAAAGTGAATCAATCAATTATCCAAACGTTTTTTGTGTTGCCGGGATCGGAATTGAATTAAACTTGATGTGTTGTGTTGCCTCCTTTTTTGATCCACGAAAAAATAATTAAATTCAATGTTTTACATAAAATGGCCAATATATTTCGGGCGGCTGCCCATCATCAGGGTCTTAATATCTATGGAAAACGTGACTATTAAAAAACATATTTAACTCATTGCCGGACACAACGCCAAAATTTGACACGATTTGTATGGTCAAATGCTCAAAATTGGACGTCTATAGACGTTGTGTCCGGGAAAGTGTTAAATCAATATAAGGATAAGTTTGTACCTAATAAATAATTAATAAATAACACCATTAAAAACAAGAAAGACAGTGAACATAAAAACTTTCAATTGACAGTAAAACTAATATAAACAAAAAAGGCTAGTGTCAAGAGAATGTAAAAAAATTATTATCACAGATGATTTATTATAATGGTGTGTACACACATATATCGGAAAAATAGATATCATAGATTTTTTTTTTTAAAGGTCAGTCTTAATTAAATTAATATAGGTGTTGGTGTATTGTTTTTTATCACTTTTCTCATTACAAGCAACATCCTCAAATTTTATAATTTGGTTCACTTCGTGAATCTGTAATTTACATTTATTGCGTTGCTTTATTAAAATTTTGGCATCGTCGAAATTAAATGCGTGGTGTTCTTTTAGAGAATGTTTTGCGAGGGCGGAAAGGTTATCATTAAGTGATTTTTTACAATCATTTTTATGCTGACTGACTCTAGTGCCAAGTTTCTGGATAGTTTCACCAATATATGTCTTGTTGCAATCATTGCAATCGATTTTATAGACCACACCTGACTGCTCTTCTTTAGGAAATTTAAAAGCACGGATTCCTATATTGGCCATTTTATGTAAAACATTGACTTGAATTATTTTTTCGTGGATCAAAAAAGGAGGCAACACAACACATCAAGTTTAAATCTTAAAATTTTCATAGAAAAATTCATCGAATAGTATTTTGATGCATATGTAATTTAAGTATGTGTCACAAACATTCACTTAAGCATGAATTTGTGATTTATTTTTTAATTAGTTATAGCAGTTGGAAAGTGGTCTGGGGTCTGTCAGACCCCACAATCCATTTACGTATGTCTTTTTTACAAAAGTTTTGTGGGAAATTTTCAAAGTATGTTATTTAGAAAACGATGAAATGTAATAATAATCGCCGGGAAGCGTTGAAACTTTCTAATTAGAGTAGATTTGTGAAATTAGATGTTATTTTTGAAAGAAATGGGAAATTTAGGGTGTTTTGAATTAGGGATTTTTTAAATTTCTTACTCAATTCATTCAAAATTATGCCGTTTTGTACCTGTTTTTCATTTCTGAGGATCTCCTTTCACTATTGTGTCATTAGCTTATGACTTTTAAGTCAAATCATAAACTAATGACTTTTATGAGCGTAAGAATTAGGTGGGTATTTTACATAATACATAAAGCTTCCTCAAAGAACTTGGCTGTACACTTGTCGAACCTCTTCTAAGAAGGAGGAAATCAACGGGCAATGTTAGTTGAAGCACAGTACAAAAAAAAATGACGACATTTTGGGCATTGTTCAGCTTACCGCCCCCCTCCATGGGGTCTGATGCTCCATGTCCCCAATGGGGTCAGATGACCCTCAAGACGCAAATATGTTTTCTATGCCCACGAGAAATGATCGGAAGACAAAATACAATTGCAACGATTGAAAAAAGCCAATCTGCGAAGATTATCGAGGAAAAAGCTGTGAAGAAATACTCTAAATATTGACTAACCTTGTATCCCGATTTAAGAGAAAATATTAGCCTTAGCTCAAGAGTTTTGATGCAAATGTAAATATAAATGTAATTTTACACAAATATCACGAGGGTTAAACGACACAGACGGTATGCATCAACAATTTATTATAAAAGGGAAAACAAAAAATTCTACGACTCCCATAGCCATAATTACATTAAATGATCGATTCCATAAATGAATCTCATAGAACCACGATCATAGTTTTTGTTTCTACACCAAATACACACAAGACTTTAATATGCCGTGTGATATCTTTCAGAAATTTTATTATAAATATGTATCTTAAGATCTTATGGCTATACAGGGTGTCCGGAAACTGCCGCATAAACGCACCGGATTGTGATTCCTCATATGATTTCCAGCAAAAAAGTTGTACGGAACATACCCCCTCAGCTTAACCCTTTAGCTGCCACAGGCATTTAAAAATTTTTAAAAAAATTATTTTCTTGCACAACTTAAAGCCTAATATCTCCAAAGCTAGACCAGCTAGAATAGTGAAATAAAATGATTATTACAGCCAACAAATTTACCTATAAAATAAAACTAACCACACTAAAATCGGATGAGTGGTTTGGTTTTTAGAGAGCTTCAAAATCAAAATTGATTTGACCCAAAAACAATCTTTTTTTCCATCCCAATTTTCTCCAACTTCTGCCAAGGTGAGGTGCTTGTACGATTCTATTAAAAATTGGCGCATAGTCTTACAATCATACCTTTCTTGCATCATTTTGATCTAGCTCCATTACTTCTAATAGTTTTTCTACGTTAAGTGTAGAAAACTAGGGTTAATTTTAGCTCGAATTCAATACAATTCAATTCACACTGCCCCTAAAGATCTGCAATTGGTAAAATCTTATTCAAAGTATGTCGAAATTGAGCCAAAATTAACCCTAGTTTTCTGCACTTAAGGTACTAAAACTGTTAGAAATAATAGAGCTAGGATAAAATGATGTAAGAAAGATATGATCGTAAGACTATGCGCCAATTTTTAAAAGAATCGTACAAGCACCTCACCTTGGCAGAAGTTGGAGAAAATTGAGATAGAAAAAAAGATTGTTTTTGGGTCAAATCACGCAAATTTGACTTTGAAGCTCTGTAAAAACCAAGCCTCTTATCCGATTTTAGCGTGGTTAGTTTTATTTTACAGGTAAATTTGTTGGCTGTACTAATCATTTTATTTCACTATTCTAGCTGGGGTAGCTTTTAAGATATTAGGTTTTAAGTCGTGCAAGAAAATTATTTTTTCAAAAATCTTTAAATGCCTGTGGCAGCTAAAGGGTTAAGCTGAGGGGGTATGTTCAGTACAACTTTTTTGCTGGAAATCAAGTGGGGAATCATAATCCGGTGCGTTTATGCGGCAGTTTCCGGACACCCTGTATAGAAGGCATGTTTAAAAAAAGTACGCCATCTTCCATCCAGTTCCAGCAGTGAATGTCCAGAAAAGATAATGATGCAAAAGACGCGAAGACGTTGTTGTGTCGAGGAATAAGAAACGGTTAACAAACAGGGATCAGAGGAAAATTGAAAACTTCGAGACACAATATAGAGTATGTATAAGGTATTGGCATAATATGTTTGCTATGGGGACGACGAAGATGGAGGAAATGACCTTTAAACAGGTTTCTCTATATTGTCGTAGTTGTTCCCGTTCAAACTATAGTTGAATGGTGATTTTTCATTGACGCTGCGGTCCACGACAGAGTAGACTATTTTAAATGCAGAGTTTCGTTTCCTTTAGAAACAGAAATATGTATTGAAGAATATAGCATATAAAGAAAAACAGACACTAAAATTAACTAGTCCAAATTATACGTTCGTTTGTTTTATAGAAAATATATCGAGATTGTGCTGACCCATAAATTAGTGTAATTAGATTCGATTAGTGCTATTTTTATGATTGACAAAAATGTTCATTCAACGTCTTATTGCAAATTGATTTCGGATGGTTATTACGTTCATTTATAATAGTTTGGATTTTGTTTTCACTGCACCTTTTATACAGGGTTATTGGTTAAGTCGACCTGGTCCCTGCAACACGTTATAATAGGGTCAAAATGCAACAAAATGAAGCCATAAATGTTAGGACGATTTTCAATGGTCACTGAGATATATGAATTTTAAGTTTTTTTGAAATAACCTAGAATTTTGCCATTAAAAGTAAGAATTAAAAAAAACTACTAAGGTAATGGGCTTAAACTTATTTTTGGATTTTAGTCAACACTATAGCAGACATTTCTTAATCATTTAAAATTTCAAAAACCCATCACAATTCGAAATTTTTAATTTTAAATAAAAAAAAATTTCTTAAATTTTTTTAAAGATATCTTTTAATGTAGTATTACAAAAAAAACTTATATGACATGGAGTCTGCAGACCACTGGAAAAACATAGGCGTATTGTCAGCTTTCCAAAAAGGTGTCAATGTCAATACAAATATTTGAAATACACTGCTCGTCATCAGATTAGCACACCCCTTCCCATGAATAGTTTCGGCTGATTTCCAACCAAACTAAAAGAGCTAAAATTTCAAAATTAGAACTGTTAATAGTCTATTTAATTCTAAATTAATTGAAACAAAAAGTATTGGGCTTTCATTTTTTAATATTGTTTTATAATTGTTTTTCGAAAAAGAACACACAAAATAGCCATTTATAATTTGTCATCAGGATAGGACATGTAATTTCTTTTATGTCTATCTTCCACAATTAAAGACGTAAGAACCCTAATTTTTTGTGGTTGTTTGAGTAAGATATTAACTTTAATATGAATAAGAGAAAATCATTATCTGCGGAAGAGGGATCAAAATTTAAGGCTTACAAGGAGTCAAGGCGGTCAAAAAGTGAAATTTCGAGAAAAAATTGATAAAAGTAGCTTAGTTGAATCCGAACTCGTGTGCAATATGTAGCGTTTAGGTAAATATAATAGAGGCGATAAAAATTGAGTACTTGTCAATCCTTATGAAAGAGTAATTTTGAGAGAGGCATCGAGCCCTCATGACTCGGTCGCAAGGCTTAGGGTAAATTTTCACATCAAGGCGAGCCTATTGTTCAAATAGTGATACAAAAATGCTCCACATCTAAAGAAACGAAAACTAAAGGAAAATGCGCTTAAATTAAAGTCGAGAGCACTTGACATGTAATAAAGAATGACGCTATGTTGTCTTTTCGAATAAAAAGAAGTATCATCTCAGAGTATCACTTGGCCCTCGAGACCATTACACAATCTGTCCGACAATGAATGCGATCCTAATGGTGTCCTTCCTATCAAAGATCCTGGAAGTAGACATTATAACTGTGTTACTCTTCTAAAGTGAACTTCTTTTTATCCGAAATGAAAACATAACTCCATTCTTTGTTCCATATCAAATGTTCTCATGATTAATTTTAACGTATTTTCCTTCGGAGAAAGTTAAGTTGGAGTTTATTCTTTAGTTTCTTGAAATGTGGGGTTTTGTTATCACTGTTTGAACAAAAGATAGGCTCGCCTTAATGTCAAAATTTACCCTAATCCTTGCGACCGAGTCATGAGGGCCAGATGTTTCTCTCAAAATTACTCTCTCATAAGGATTGACATGTACTCAATTCTTATCGCCTCTATTATTTTTACCTTAGCGCTACTTATTACACATGAATTCGGATTCAACTTATCAACTTTTATTAATTTATTCTCGAAATTTCACTTTTTGACCGCCTTAACTCCTTGTATGCCTTAAATTTTGGTCCCTCTTCCGCAGATAATGATTTTTCCTTATTCATATTAAAATCAATATCTTACTGAAACAACCACACAGAATTGGGGGTCCTACGTCTTTAATTGTGGAAGATAGACAAAAAAGAAATTGCATGTGCTATCCTGATGACAAATTTTAAATGGCTATTTTGTGTGTTCTTTTTCGAAAAACAATTATAAATCAATATTAAAAATGTGAACACAATTCTTTTTGTGTTAATTAACTCAGAATTGAATAGACTATTAACAGTTATAATTTTGAAATTTAAGCTCTTTTAGTTTGGTTGGAAATCAGCCGAAACTATTCATGCGAAGGGGTGTGCTAATCGGATGACAAGAACTGTATGTAATTGAAACAGCTAGCTGCAACTTGTTCGGGGACCATAATTTCGTTTGATAAAAAACGACAAATCCATAACACAATAAAAACACGTCTGTCAAGTTAGCACTACCACTTTAAAATTTCGACAAACGCTATAGTGCATTAAATGTCGCGATTTTGTCGTAATTCAATGGAAAAAGAAAAAAAATTGGCGCGCCCCTCCTTCCCCTTAAAAACTACCCTTAAGTGCATTTGAGCCTCAGTTAACCAAATTCGAGTTCCAAGAATCTCCCCAATGCTAAAGGTGTCCAGTAAGATATCACAGGGGCTGCTTAAGAGATTTCCACCCTGAAAAAAATTGTCGCGCCCCTCCTTCCCTTAAAACCTACCCCCGTCAAGTTAGCACTACCACCCCGGTAGCGGCCAATTCAAGCATTTCCGTAAAACAAAAAGTATCCAATTAATTGTCGCAGGAACCGAAAGGCATATTGCACGCTTCAAAAAATTTGTCGCGCCCCTTCTACCCCTTAAAAACTACCCCTAATTGCATTTCAGCCTTAGTTCGCCAAACTCGAGTTCCAAGAATCGCCCCAATACTAAAAGTGTCCATAGTAAACTCTCACTACGGCTGCTTAAAAGATTTTAACCCTGAAAAAAATTGTCGCGCCCCTCCTTCCTTTAAAAACTACCCCAGTCAAGTTAGCACTACCACCCCAGCGTTTTGTTTTCTGGTGAAAAAACAAACAACGAAGACGGTTTGCCAACACGCGAACAGGCAACATACAGCTCACCGTGCGAAAAACAGGGAAATTCGAGATTAATCCCACAGGCTTCCAACGATTGGCCTTGCGATTTATTGATTGTCATGGCAAAAGCCAATCGAACGGGGAACTGAATTCGCTTGAATTGGAATGGAAGATCAGTTGGAATAATCGGAATTCATGGGATAAGTTCTTCCTCTCCTTTGAATTTTCCCTTGATGATCGTCGCGTCGCTTGAATCACCTTGTTCATCAGTTTCTTGACGGACAACCGCGAACAATTTCAGATGATTCAGATTCCGTAACATCAGTTTCTTGACGGACAACCGCGAACAATTTCAGATGATTCAGATTCCGTAACATGTTGATGATCGATCCCATACCTTCTGCTGTAAATTATGCGGCGGGGCTCCGGGCACATCAAGCAAGTTCAAAAACTCCGTCGAATAGTTGGTGCTTCATCCTCGTCGATCACGGTGTCAACGGATTTGTACGAATTTTTGAAAATTCAGCAGCGGATGGGTCGTTCAGCGACTCTCATGTTCGTAGTCAATTTCAAATTCTTGACATGCCGCCACAAAGATGACAATTTCGGGCATGCATTAAGTTCATCCGCAGCAGTAGATTTCGGGATGACGGGAAGCGTTTGACGAAAATCTCCGGAGAGTAATAATAGATCCCCACCAAATCGTCTCGAATCACCTCGTAAGTCCTTCATCGTACGGTCAACTGCCTCCAAAGCTCGTTTATGCGCCATCGTACATTCATCCCAAATGATGATTCTTGCATCAAATTCCCTGTTGCCGAACTCTTGGTGATTGTGCACGTTGGCTTCTCAACCAAGAGTAGATTCATCGGCTTTAAAGGGGAATGTGCAGTTCGACCGCCTTCCAACAATGTAGCAGCAATGCCAGAGGATGCAAAAGCCATCGCAATTTGACATCTTGGCCGAATTGTTGCCAGAATCAACGAAATGATGGATGTCTTGCCTGTCCCACCAGGAGCATCGAGAAAGTAAATACCTCCTGTTCCATCGTCAACAACCTTCATAAGCGAATTGTATGCGTTCTTCTGGTCGGCATTCAAAAGCGGTACATTTATTAGAACTCGTTCGGCCAGCTCTTCTCGATCATAATCTTGCTCCCGTTGCAAGTCGCGATTAATTGCATCGTCCATCAAACGACTTGGCGCTGGCATTCCTAATTTCGACAGCAGACTGCCGCACATGAGCACGGTCATGTCTTCGATCAGAACTAACGCTTCGTTGCGCACCTCGTCGTTAATTTCAAGATCGAAAATCGAAGTTGTTATGCGAACTCTATGAAAAATGTCGTCAGCCATCTCGTCCTTGCATTTGTTCCACAATTCCTGAATTACTAAGAATTTTATATTTCTTCATTCGAAAAACTATTGTGGAAAAATTGCAAGCAAAAAAAAATATTTTTAAGTTTAGCAATTTTCCGACTTTTCCGGAGGGTTTTCCTAAAATTTTCTCTCGTAAAAACCTTCTCCTGGTACATAATTGCAAACAACTGAAAAAAAAAAAATTGAACCAAATCGGTCCAGCCGTTCTCAATTGATGAATTTTTTAGATTTTTTCAATTTTCCGACTTTTCCGGAGGGTTTTTTCCTAAATTTTCTTTCGTAAAAACCTTCTCCTGGTAATTGCAAACAAATGAAAAAAAAAATTCAAACAAATCGGTCCAGCCGTTCTCAATTGATGAATTACTATACATTTTTTTCGTTCCATTTTTATATATGTATATAGATACAAGTTGCTCAAGCCCTTTTTTAGCCATAAAAGACAGTTAATGATAAAAGTTGGTAGGTATTTTTTTGTTATTTGATTAATAATAAAATTAAGTCGAAAACATGCAAAAATGAATCCTTTAGCCCCCCCCCCCCACGTTAGCGCACACCTCATGACCGCGAACTTTTAGTAAGTTTTACTCCGGACAATCCTTTATAGATCCGTGAAATAAAAAACCGTCACCCCCTCCCGATTTTCCACAATGGTTGTTTTCATTCTGATGAATATAGAATATTACTTCGTTGAGACTTTTTTAACTCTCGAATGACAGGAGACAAGAGAAGTAAAATTGTATCAAATTAAAGCAAATTTAACGCTTACTTTGCCCTACAAAAGTTCTTGGAAAAACAATTCGATGAGACACTAGAGTCAATGGAATGCATGAGTTTTATTAACCAATATCGGAAGAACCGTTAGGAGTTTTGCATTTGCAAGTATGGGCAAATAAATAGGATATTTAGAAAGCTTTAATGCTTACTCACAACTTTTTTCTCTGCGACTCGAGATATAGCCCAAAACACCAAAAATTGCACAAAATTGCACCTTTAACCCCCTCTCCCCGCGTTTGCGCACCCCACAGCACCGAGTAAAATTAGTACCTTTTCCTTCTAACTACTCCTAACAAAATACCGAAGAAAAAAATCGTCACTCCCTTCGATGTTCTCTACACCCCCGTTTTATGCTTTCATTGCTTGGCATAATAGCTATGTAACTATTCTGTGTAGAGACCAATCCAGTGGAGGAAATTTACCGAAATTCACTAAACCATATCAAAAATGTTGACCAAAGGATCAGGAAAGCAGCTGCTTGAACATTTTTCCTATTCGTCACAATAAATTTACCGAAAACTGCTTATCAGGAGTAAATTCAAAATTATGTGAGAAAAACAGTCTTCATAAGTTTGTTCATTGTGAATTGTCTGCTTGTTTTGATACTTATGCTACTCGGGGAAGATTCCCATCCGGTGATGCAGAAAATTGCTCAAATCAAATAGATAAACGTATTCGAATACTAGGGGGCTCCGCGCGGCCGAAATTTGGATACCCTTCGCTCTCCTTGGGCTAAAAGTTTTTCGGGCGTACCTATGACTTGTATTTAATCCCCCTCCTCATTCTTTTTCTTCCGTCTTGACAAAAGTTTTGGGCTTGGTTGAAATAAGTGGGCAAATAAAAATATTTACTCGGAAAATTTTATTGTGTTTGCGGGAGCATGACTCCACATTACGATTCCATTCGTTTTTAACTTTTTTGTTGCTTTGATAAAGACACATTAATTCAAGGTTTTGTGAAATTGGTGCAAAAAATGTTTCTTACAAGAACCAAAATGGGGGTTGGGTTTGTATGGCCACCCCATGACCCCATGGTCATATTTGGTAAATTCTTAGATATGTTTTGTGTCATCAAGAGAAACACGTTTGTGTGTAATTTTGTTGAAATTGGTGCACAAATAAAAAAGTTTTTCTTAGAAGAACCTTATTTGGGGGGTTAGGTTTGTATGGCAGCCCCATGACCCCATTATCCAATTTGATCAATTCTGAGATATGTTTTGTGTCATCACGAGAAAAACGTTTGTGTGAAATTTGGTTGAAATCGATGCACAAACAAAAAAGTTTTTCTCAGAAGAACCTAATTTGGGGGGTTGGGTTTGTATGGCAGCCCCATGACCCCATGGTCCGATTTGATCGATTCTCACATATGTTGTGTGTCATCAATAGAAATACATTTGTGTGGAATTTGGTTGAAATCGGTGCACAAATAAAAAAGTTTTTCTTAGAAGAACCTAATTTGGGGGGTTAGGTTTGTATGGCAGCCCCATGACCCCATGGTCCGATTTTACCGATTTAAACATACAAACTGCCTGCAGCAAAAAGAAGCATTTGTGCAAAATTTCAGCTTCATAGCTTTTAAATTGGCCGAATAAAACGCGTAGCAACAGACGGACAGACAGACAGACGGACATCGCCCAATCGACTCCCCATGTTATGCTGATCATAATGTATACTTATTATATGGTCGGAGATGCTTCCTTCAATACGTTACAAGCTTCATGACAAAGTTAATATACCCTCCGTTGACTCTACGAGCGAAGGGTATAATGAACTGTTTACATAATTTTGATCATTGTGAATTTTTCGAATGTTTCAATGTTTATTCTGGGTGTAGACCGATTCGGAGATTTGCTGAAATCCGGCAAATCGTCCAGGACATACAGAAAGAAATATGTGAAAGAGAAGTGTTCTTTTAATTTTGCTCATTGTGAATTTGTTTGCGTATTTCAATAGTTACTCTGCTATTAATGGGGGAGATCAATTTGACGGGAAAATCTTTCAATAATCCGTTAGACGTCTAAAAAATATAGGCGAAAGTATGGTAAAAATTATAGTCATTGTGAATTGTTGCTCATCGTGAATTTTCTGCATATTTCTATGGTTATACTGCTATTCCGGCTGGAGCCTGGTGTAGACCAATCCGTCAACTTACTGAAATCCGCTAATTTAGAAATAAATAAAGAAGTAAGTGAAAAAGAATTATCTTCATAATTGTGCCCATTTTTCATATGTCTCAATACTTGTCCTGTTACTTTGGGTAGAGACCAATCCTGTGGTTCAAATTTTCTGAAATCCGCTGATATGTTAAAGAAATACACGCAGAAATAGGCGAAACTCCCATTGTGAATTCTTGCTCATTGTGAATTTTTCGCTTTTTTTTGAATAGTTATTCTGCTATTCCGGCCAGAGCCTAACCCAACAAATCCCAAATCATGGAAATCGGTCCAGCTGTTCTTGAGTTATAAATGGTGTAGTCGAATATTCAGTAATCGGGATCTCATAAAATATTGCATTGCTCACTCTGTAGACCGAATTTTGCGAGCTTCTTTAATCGGAATTTTATATTTTTTCATAGTAACAGCGAGAATATTGTCCAAAATTTATTCGTCTCTGTTTTTTGTTCTTGATAAGAAATGAAACAGAATAACGGAATGAAATACTTTCGTACCGAAAAAGCCAATCATTTGAACAAATGTTCTCAAATTGGCCATTTCCTCGCCAATCTACAAACTACAAAGTCCAAACCTTTCTGTAGTCCGGATCATCCCCGGTTTTGTAAGTCCGGATTATCAAGTGGACAATGTATTAAAAAACCTACATAATATTTGAATACCTAAAATAAATGTAGCAATTCATCTTTTGAATTAGTGAGCATTTAAGCACATATTACAATCAATTAAAAAGTTCTCTAAACAATTAAATAAAATGACTTTCGTGAACAGAAAGAAAGTTTTACGTCTGTAAATCATTACGAAATACCGAACATTTCCGCTTGTTTCAGCAATCAAAGTATATGTCTAGTAATTTTATTGGCAATTAATTTAATTCATTTAAAAGTTCAGAGCTTAATTAAAACGGGAAATGAAAAACAACCTTTTTATATTTTGCATTCGAGTACATACAGATTTGCAACCATACGATGGATAAATCTAATCAAATATGTTTGTAAATAACGTATCAATTTCAAATAAACATGAATATTGCTTATTTAACTGTGGCGAAAAAGCGCATATATGTACACATAAATTCATACTTTCAAGAGCACAACACGACAAAAAGTCTATTTGAATAGGTGATGAATTTAATTTGGATCTTCTCACGTTTCTTTTGATAGCGAACGTTATAGTTTAGCGGCAAAAACGTTAAGTGATAAGTGAAAGTGTTATTGGCTTTCAATAAACAATGATATGTGTTTAAAATAATGGCAAATAATATCGTGAGTATCAATAGGAAAATAAAAGACGAAAAATCATAGATATCTATCTGTCTTTGGGCAAGAAAGATTGTATCAGATATTATTGTTGCTGAATGTGGAAAGCTCAAACAAAGCTCAAGGCGAAATGAAATTAGGATGCAATAAATCTATGATATTTAATTTTTTTGTGAATACGTGTAATAATTGCAATATAAAATTTATGAAAAAATGCAATAAAGTCTGATAATAATAATTGATCAGTATTATGGCCTAAATATGAAGACGAATGTGAAATTTGAGCGCTCTCAATGGCCGCACTTTCATAAAATCTAATAAAATAATACAAACAACCAGAGGCCTACCGCACAAAACAATTTGTAATATTTCATTTGCTGTTCTTTATTTTTCTCCAAAAATAGATTTTTGAATGAAAATATTGTATCTATGATAAACAAATCTGGAGCATTCATAGGTGACAGGATGCATTAAGTGTACTTGGAAACAACTGGCCAAACAAAGATAAAAATCGTTCTGAATTTACTCTTATTGTTATATAGAACTACTGTTAAATTTGTAGTCAATCTTGCTGTTTATTATTTTTTTAATTTTGAACATAATGAACACGTATCATTCTTTACCCAGTTCCCAACTGTCACCGTGGCATGAAGGAAGCGGCTTACCATCTGTGGCGTAGATAGAGGGGGATGCGATGCTTTCGGTGATTTTCACCAATTTCGAAATAGATTATCTCATTAAAAATGTTCCCTAGGATTTGTTCGTTGTTTGAGAATGAAGCACTATTCCTCCCATATAATTCATGTGGTTTAATAAATTCAAACTTTAACATAGTTAGCACATGGAGGAAATTGATGAATTTTTGCCAGAAAATATCATGTCTTGTGTGAACTGATAACGCAAGGTCGTAACGGTATGTGTCATCATACCGTTTAATGGAGGCATATGCATATCTCCCGCGGCCATAGATTCAGCATTGTATGAACACTTAGCTGGCATAAAAAGGTTCGAACCAGGCTTGCGTCAATTGGTGTGCCAAGAAGCGATCGCAAAACTCCATCGTAGGACAAATAGGCACACAGTGCCAGTGGTCCCGATAACATTCTAGCGGGACAAAAATCAAAACAGTTGTTATACCTAGGCCTGTTCCAAAAACCGGGATCCCGGTACAAAACCGGTGTTCACTTGGTACCGGACCCGATATTCTAAAGTACCGATATCCCGGTTTTTTTTGGTACCGAGTTAAAAAACCGACCAACGAGTCGGTTTTTTGGTACCGAGTTAAAAAGAACGATTCACTTCAACCATGAGCCGGTTTTTTTTTCAGGTTTTTTGGTACCGGTTTTTTACCCGGTACTCAAAAAAACCGGCTCATGGTTGAAAAAACCGTCGGTACTGAAAAAAACCTGAGTCGGTTTTTAACCCGGTACTCAAAAAAACCGGCTTATGGTTAAAAAAAACCGTCGGTACTGAAAAAAAACCTGAGTCAGGGAAACCGCTTGTGGTACCGGGTATTGAAAAAAACCGGAACCCGGTACTGAAATCTCGTTACCGAACAGGCCTATATACCCTTCATAGAGTGAAAGGGTATATTAACATTGTCATGAAGTTTGTAACGCATTAAAGGAAGCATCTCCGACCATATAAAAAGTATACATATATGATCAGCATGACTTGGGGAGTCGATTGGAGCATGTCCGTCTGTCTGTCTGTTGCGACGCGTTTTACTCGGCGGGTACTGAAGCTAGCAAGTTGAAATTTTGCACACGTGCTTCTTATTGTTGCAGGCTGTTTGTATGTTTGATTCACGCAAATTGGATCACTGGGTCATGGGGCTGCGATACAAACCTAGCCCCCCCCCCCTAGTTCTTCTAGGAAAAACTTTTTTATTTGTGCATCAATTGCAACCAAATTTCACACAAATGTATTAATGAATTAATGTGTCTGTAAAAAGTTCAAAACGAATGGAATCGTACTGTGGGGTCATGCTCCGGCAACCCCAATAAAATTTTCCGAGTAAATATTTTTATTTGCCCACTTATTCCAACCAAGCCCAAAACTTTTGTCAAGACGGAAGAAAAAGAATGAGGAGGGGGATTAAATACAAGTCATAGGTACGCCCGGAAAAACTTTTAGCCCAAGCGAAGGGTATCCGAATTTCGGCCGCGCCCGAAATTAGCCTCTTCCCCGGGGGTTGGTGAGCGTAGCGAGCAGGGGGCGAAGCCCCCTAGTTTTAAATTCGAATATCAGCCGTTACTGGCTTTAAAACCTCCTGGTTTTTCTTTGATTTTTTCATGCAAATGGCACGCATTTATTTTCAATAGTTCTGTGGATATTGGAAAATGATTTATCCTTTGCTTGGTAAACCATTTGTACGAGGGCGGTCCAATAAGTACCCGTGTTGGAAATGAAAACACCATTTTTTTCTAATTTTTATCTTTATTTTTCAACATAGTCCTCTTTTAGTAAGATACACTTTTCCCAACGCTCCTGCCCGTTTTTTAACCCCTCCAAAAAATTGGATTTGTCGAATTCGCCAAAACACGTCTCTGTCTCGGCGATGACTTCCTCGTTTGAGCTGAATTTTTTCCCGCGAGCCATTTCTTCATGTTAGGGAACAAGAAGAAGTCGCAGGGAGCCAGATCGGGTGAATACGGAGGATGCGGCAGCAATTCATAACGCAATTCATGCAGTTTGGCGGCGCCGACTCCGGATGAATGCGCTGATGCGTTATCGTGGTGAAACAGCACTTTCTTTTCGCCAAATGTGGTCGTGTATCCTTCAATTTTTTGACGAAGTGGTCCAATAACTCACTGTAGAATTTTCCAGTGATCGTTCTTCCTTTTTCTAAAAAATTCATAAGGATGACGCCCTTCGCATCCCAAAAAATCGTCGCCATGACCTTTCCGGCCGATGTTGCGTAGTTTCTGGTGTGTAGTGATGAATCAAGGTTTCGTCAACGGTGACAACTCGACGCAAAAAATTGTTAGGATTTCGCTAAAATTGCTCCAAACACTGCTTCGAAGTTAAGAGCCACATCCGCTTGTTGTCCACCGTGAGCAATCGCGGCACCCATCGGGCCGACAATTTTTTCATGGCCAACTTATCATGTAACATATTAATTGCCGTTCCGGTCGACACACCTACGGCCTCTGCTACTTCGCGCACTTTCTTTCGTCGATCAGCGAGAATTATGTCGCGGACTCTTTCAATGATTTCATCGGGAACCACGTCTGCCGGGCGTCCTGGTCGCTCGTCATCAAAAACGGATGTTCGCCCACGTTTAAATTCGTTGAACCAATATATAACGGTGGTTATAGACGGCGAAGTGTCCCCATAAATAGGATCCAACTTCGCTTTTATCTCCTCGCATTTTTTCTGAACCAAAAACAGAAATCGAATTACCGAACGATACTACTCTTTTTCCATCTTATCGAAAATTACGAAACACGCGTTACTCGAATGGCTGTAAAATCAAAACTAACCTATAAATTAGTCTGGAATTTGTTTTGGCGTCGTTTGATAGATGGCAGCACACGATGATGACACCAGCTTCCCTCAGTATCGTCCTATGTTTTCAAACACGGGTACTTATTGAACCACCCTCGTAAAGCGCGGCTTCCATTTTAGGATATTCGCATTGCTTCAAAGTTTTTCCGATGGTGAACAACGGAGCTACATGCAATGATGACATCAAACATCGCACAAAGGTTGGGTGGATGACGTGGCGAAAACACTCTGGAGTTTTCTGCGATAAGAAAATGCCACTGAAGCTAAAGGGCAAGTTGTACAAAACGGTTGTACGTCCCGCACTCATGTATGGATCAGAATACTGGACCATGTATGAAGGTTACGCGAAAGAAATGACAGCGACTGAAATGAAAATGTTACGCATGTGAGTTGGTGTAACCAAAAGGGACCACATCAAGAGTAGCTACATCCAAGGCAGCTTGTCCATAGACCAACCAATCACCGAAAAGCTCGAAGATCGACGAATGTATTGGTATTGCCATGTTCAAAGGCGTCCGCCTGAAAACCCCGCAAAAAAAGCGAATGGAATGGAAGTTCCACTTGATGGACCCAAGGCCAGAGGCAGACCGAAGAACACCTGGATGTGTCAAATGAAAAAGCAACAACAACGCATTGGTCTCGGCGATGACACGATCCAAGATAGAGCTGCCTGTAGAAATATGCTGAGATATTACCGCCAAAACGGGCGATGTGCCTACACCGCAGGTCGAGCAACGCGAAACCATGAAGCGGTATAAAGAACGAGGCAAGGAAGAAGAAGAAGAAACCTAGTACATCAGCTTGCAAAATATGGTGGAGACAATTTTTTTAGTTTCTTATGTTTTTTGGGGCGCTGAGCACGAATTCGGAGTTTCCCACCAAAATTTCGTTGCGGAACATTGTCAAAATCGCGAAAAACCCTAAAATGTTTGCTAATTTTTCGTTATTTGACCCCTAACTCTGAGACTATTTATCTCTGCGAAAAACTCTCCATGAATACGTTAGAGAGCAGATAATTGCGCGTCCAAAGAGACATAAATATTGTAAATCCGTTGAGCGGTATTATCACAATAGATAAATTAATTTGTCCTTTTTAACATAGTTTCGGTTTTTAATTGTTTGTTGGCCGCAAAAGTTGGCTTTTTCTTGTACATTATGTACCTATATTGGGGTGCTCAACCTGACTCCGTAACATCCCACCAAAAACTTTGTTGCAAAAATGAGAGAATTCCGAAAATTTTGGGTTTTTTTTTCGCTGTTTTGACCCTGTTCCGCAACGAAATTTTTTGGGAAGCTCCGGATTTGAGCTCTGCACCCCAAAAAACATAAGAAACAAAGAAAAATGTCAAATCACATGGTTCGTGATTTTGAAAAACTCAACTAAATTCGTTCACGGTGAGTCTCAAAACCATGACTCTGTGCACCGAAGGCGCGCGCAGTAACCACTACACCAGCCAGACTATTTTAAAACTTGCCTAACAATATTTTCGTGAACGATTTCTAAGAAAAAAAGGCATTGGATGAATTTTGGTTAAAATTCAAAAAGAAAAAAAGTTTCTCTTACATGAACCATATATTTTAATTTGTATGACAGCCCTATTACAAAATGTTCCGATTCCATCCATTCCAAGATATGTTTTGAGCCTTTGCTAAGAACACCCTTGGGTAAAGTTTGGTTAAGGTCGGATTCAAAAGCAAAAAGTTTTTCTTAGCAGAACTTAATTTCCAGAGGTTGGTTTGTATGGCAGCCATATGACATAATGTTCTGATTCCATCCGTTCCTATATATGTTTCGAGGCTTTACTAGGATCACATTTGGGTGAAGTTTGGTTGAGATGAGTACATAAAGAGAAATTTTTTTCTAAGAAGAACCTTATTCTCAGGGTTTGGTTTGTATGGCAGCCCAATAACCCCATGGTCCGATTCCATTCGTTCCGACATATATACAGCGTACACTAAAAAGAAACTTGTATACAAAATTTCAGACCGATAGCTTCAAAACTGAGGGACTAGTTTGCGTTGCAACAGACGGACACCGCTCAATCGATTTCGCTCGTCACACTGATCTATAATATATATAATAATTTATATAGTCGGAGGTGCTTCCTTCTTTGCGTTGCAAACTTCAAGACAAAGTTAATATACCCTTTCACATAGTGACGGGTATACAAATTTGTCTTCAATATTGTGCACGATATCGATGCATTTTTCTCTTAAAAACCAGAACACCTAGAAACCCAACATACAATTCAGGAGGAAAATACTGAGATCTTCTGAAGCATTTCAATATTTAGAAGACATTTCTGTGCGCCTCTGAGGTTGTGTAAGCAAATTTGTCGTTTTTTGTTAAAAATGTGTGCAAAATCTTGCTTAAGTGAGGCGCCACTTCAATCGAAATCGCCGGACCCATTGCGCCGGCCAGATTGTGGCCCGCGGTCCGTTTGTTGGGGAATCCTGGTTTAAACAATAACTGTACAACCGCTGCTGAGTAGTTTTTATATAGTGTCATTATAATGTACAAATTAGCATCTTTTCGCAAAATATACAAGTAATCAAAGAAAATCAACATTTATGCCTTCATTTTGTTGCATTTTGACCCTATTTAAAGGTGCTGCACAAACATACGTTAATTTATGTACCAATAAACTGCTGCATATTTACAAATTTCAACGCAGATAAATCCATATTTGTACATCAAATTTTATGTTTGTAATCCAGTCACACTTTATTTTTCATAATATGGACCTATTGCTAACCATGCGTTGCATTTTCCCCATTATAGATTTATTCGCACAATTCAACCCACATATGTATGCTCGAATAAAATTTGTTCATTTCCTTTAAACAAAAATGTCTTTCATTTTGCATAATTATGTAACGAATTTCATTTAAATATGTGTGCGCATATACGACATTTGATACATATTGCCAAAATTTAGCAAAATATAAAAATGTTGAAATTAGCATTTAGAAACAGCATTACATTAGCGAAAAAGTGCGTCCAATATGCGCTGTATGTTGATGGAAACACTTTCTCTACAAAATTTATAGACATTTAATGTGTGTGTTCTCAATACAAGAATTTTCGATGGCATATAAGTATAAAATATTCTTTGCTGTAATCTATACGAAATGACGATTTTAAAGAAATCAGAATCTATGAAAATTAAAATAAATTATAAATGGCGCCTAGTATGTTATTCCTATCAATCTCAAGATTGAATAAAATATTTTTTTTACTAGAATTTTAGGGGAAAGTTTTGTGATATATAGGCACATGTAAGATTATACATTTAAATGCGAATACTCGTAGTATTCGCATTTACAGCCCGTATTAGTTTTATTCTATAAATCTTCGTATACATAGTTTTAAAATGATTTTAATGTACATGGACGCCTGAAGTAGTAAATACAATTTAGACTTTTAATCTTATCGTGAAGCTTCCATAAATTAGCTTCCATTTCGTTCGATTAGTTTGTTCAAGTACCACAACTTCCCGTCTTGACAAGTTGCTGCGCCCTTTAACCGTCTTCACATCGCACTCTTTGTTAGACTCTATCTATGGGAATAATGTTAATGAGTTTTTAGAATTCATGTAAATGTGATAAACAAGATGATAGCCTTTCAAACACTTCACGCGCAGCTAGATTGTATAAACCGGCAACTAAATGGCTAAAACGCGTATTTTTCTATGAACGTGTTGCATCAATCTTGTCACCAATATGGCATTTCTCCCATACATACCGACAGATCTCTAGTAGGCGCAGTAGTGAATAATGTCGAGCAAACTGTCTTTTTGTTAGCATACTGCAACTGCGTGTCTCGGGTATGTGTAACGCCCCACACAGTCGTTGTACCTACTTGCAATGGAAATGCAATGGACGGTCAAGTAATCTTCTTGAACAACACCATTTATCTTCCACCTCAAGAACTGGTTGAATGAACATACACTACACACTACCCTGTCTATTATAGCTTCAACTTCACGTAGATGCGATACTACTGATTTAGCTTAGCCTACGAAAAATCTAGCCAAAGTGCATTTGTATATATTTCATGCTACCAACACTTTTGCGTATACTACGTACAGAATTTAAGTCGCGCTCGAAGGAAATGCGACTATAAAGAAACTTTCTAGATGCCTTCCCCTATTTGTTTGAATGTTTAGCACGTAACATCGTAATGACTTGTTAGAACAGCCTGACAGAGGCAGCAATACAGCATCTTCGCCTTGGCGATTCATAATCATAAAATTGAAAAATTAAATTAAAAGCGTTTAAACCCGCCATGTATCTTAAAATGAAACTCTTAGATTAAGTACAATAATAAAGATGTTTCTGGTAGATTAGGTGCAGCGTTTGACACAGCAGGCTATCGGTGAGTGGATCAAGGTATGCATGCACTCGGAAATCTATTTCTTGGTTCTGGACTGGATGTGATGAACACATCATTTGCATTCTTAATAAGAAGCAAACAACCTTTGCTGATAAGGCTGCGACCGTGGGGTCATTAACAATAATCTTGTAAACAGGTTGTGTGTCGGAGATACGGATAGATAAAAGGTAAGCCGGGATCAATGGAACAAATATAGGTCTTGAATGAAGAGGAAATTCATATCTCAAACCAGATTGGTGGCCGTTGTTGCAGAGTTCAGTACGTTTTCAAAATTTAAATTAAATTAAAAGAAATGTACAGTTCTCGTAGAGCATAGACTCTGTTATTCAATAAAAGAGTTTTCCTGTAATAACTCGGAATTGCTATTTAACAAATTCGCAGGAAAACTTCGAAAATTGATCGGGAAAAATCGAGTACCGGCAAAACTAGAAGGATCGTGGGGAAAAGTTTCCTTTGCATTAATGCAGGCATGTCAAACTCGAGCCCACCGTGCAGTTTTATGCGGCCCGCGGCCAGGTCTAAAACTACAATGTATATCAGTACAAATGCATAAAAAAAAAGAAGTGTTAAACTCAAATCTAGGAGATTCACTATAACTCATCAAGAAGTCAGTGGCTTATGCAAACTGTGTATTTTAGAAATTGTTCTCTATACTCTATAAACAAATTTCTGGCGTATATTTGTATGGAACATTTGTTGAAGACCGCCTTTTTGAGCCCATTCGTAAAATTAATTTGTCCCGAAATTCGGTTTAGAAAAAAGTTGTTGGCTTTGCCGAACCTTATACATAATTATGTATCTGGCACGGTTGCATTATATTTTAAGTCCGCATGTTTCAGTTTAATGGACTAGAACATCAATGATATTTGGCCCGTGCCAGGTTTTGATTTTGACACATCGTCATTAATATAAAATACTTTATATCTTTTCTTGGGAAATTATTCGCTAGAGTAAAATATGAACTTCAGGATTCTTTTATTATTTCAGACATTTAGTTAATTTGCACCATCTCTTTAGAAATTATAGCTCAACCATCAGCAAAAGTTTGTGTGAGTACATATTCGTATAAAATGCCAGATAATTTTTCACGAAAATTGAGTAGATCCTAGCAAAGACCTCTCCACTGCCCTCTTTTTAAAATTTTTCAGTACACTCTTCGAAATGCTAGCTGGCTGAAAATGTTGGTTTATGATCAATATAGAGCCCCACTCCCATAATTTCACTACAGAATGAACGAAATACCTGAACAGATATTAATACGTAATATTACAACCAATCACATTTTAATAAATTGCAATGATTCCCCCTCAGGTATACATTTCAACGTTTTCAGCAAGTACTTTGAACGATAGCCTTTGTTTTTTTCAGATGGGTCGACGTGCAACTCAGGCAATATGAGGGGAACGATTTAGGCGGTCAAGGCTTGACGTCGGTCCACTGCGTCAATGAATTTGCCTGGCATCGGCGTTGGGCCCGCACCTTCCAAATTCTATCATATGACAAGTAGAGCTCTTGCCTTATTCCAATCTGGATACGGCTTTAACTCATTAAAGCCTGCTCATCTATCTTGCCGTTGGAATTTGTCGGAATTTCCTCAAAAAGTTAATATAGGTACATATGAGGCGCTTAGTTCCAAAACTCGCTTCTTGCATTTTTTGAAAAAATCTCGATTGAAATGAATTTGAGCTGATCTCATTAGTTTACTTTTGATTATAAAGAGTAGTTTGTTGAAACTCGATTTTTACTCTTATAAAATTATGTCGAAAGTTGAAAAGAGTTCCAAAACTCTTTCCTTGTGCTTTCAAACGAGTTACAAAACTCGCTGCTTGCACTGAGTGCAACACAATTCTATTCATATCGTCGAAAATAATAACGGTTAATAATTTTTAAACTGTCACTTAACAAGTGCTAGTTGTTGTTTCGGTTTAGTGAAAAATTATTATTATTTCCTACTTTATTCCATAATGGAAGCCACCCGAACAAAAAAAAGAACGCGTCAGCCTGAGAACTGGAAGAAAAATGTAGCAAAAGCACAAAGGTAAAATTCTAGAAAATACTAACTTATATTTCTGTTTTGATCCTGTTCCTACGATTTTTTTTTCTTCCTCACATTTGTATAGTTTATAGATACAAGGCAAAGGAGCTTCCCCAGAGACCTGATTGCCGTCATGGAAAAAAGAATGTCCTGGTTTGTGGTCAGCTCAAAATCCAGGACATTCGCAAATTCCATGAACGGTTTTACTCAAATAGTTCCAAAGCGGCACAGGACTCTTTTCTTTTGAAACATACAGAGCACGCGTTGCAAAAAGGTACCAAATTGGCAAAAGGAAAACTCAACTTGTCATAAAGTATTTTATAACCTCAAAAACACAAGCGATTGCAGGTGTGTTTTCTTGGCGAAAAATATTACTTAGAACTATCTTAAATATGCGAGTTTTGCCATTTATATTTTTTTCGGTTGCAGATTTGCCAGAAATCTTTTTTAAAGATTATGGGAATATCTAAATTCCGGGTGCAAAATATTTGCAAACAATTTTTAAAAAATGGAAAGTCTCCACATGAAAATCGGGGACCATCGTTCCGATAAATTCGCCGGCAAACGTGAGAGCCTGCAGAACTTTTTCTCTCAACTAAAGTTTGTAGAGTCTCATTATACAAGAGAAAAAAGCTTTAGACACTACTTGCCTAGTGATTGTACTGTCGCTAAATTGTGGAGAATGTACACTCAAAGTGTCGACGAATCGAAAAAAGTGAAGTACTCTTACTTCTTACATTTTTTTAATTACAATTACAATATAAGCTTCAAATCGCCTGCAACTGATGCTTGTTCAACATGCATCAACCTTCGTGGAAAACTTAAAAGTATGCCGCCAGGGAGAAAGAAGATAGAGACAATGGCACAATTAAGCGTACACAAAAGAAAATCAAAATGTTTTTATGAAATGCTTAAAAAAGAAGAGCATTCAAGTGTTTTAAAATTGTCATTCGATTGTCAGAAAAATCTACCTTTTCCAAAACTCCCTGATCAAGCGGCATATTATAGTCGCCAATTATACCTGTACAACTTCACAATATGTGTTGGCAGCTCGCAAAGCCGTCAAAATAAAGAATCAGTTTTCATGTATACCTGGAGCGAATTTCAACGATTTAAAGGTTCTAACGAAATAGCTTCTATTCTTTTTCATCACCTGCAGAAAAGTGATTTGACGGGTGTTCAAGAAATTAAGCTTTTCAGCGACGGATGCCCTGGCCAAAATAAAAATATGACGGTAGTTGGCATGCTGTGCAAGTGGTTAGCAGATACGATGTCCTCGGTAAAAATTATTACGTTGGTGTTTCCGGTTGTCGGTCATTCCTTTTTACCAGCTGATCGCGTTTTTGGACGTATTGAGAAAAAGATTAGAAAAGTGGACACCATTATCCATCCTGACGAATACTTAAACATATTTTCCGAATTCGGAACAGTATGTAAAGTCGCCGAAGAGGTCATTGTTGCAGACTGGAAATCTGAGATTTCATCTGTATTTAAGGCCGCTGGTGGGCTGCATTTCAGGTTTGCTCCAAGCAAACGAATAGTTATTCAAAAGCAAAGAAATAACTTAATTACCGTTCAAGGAGAAGAACTTTATTTGTCTAGTATTACATCACCCAAAGGCATTTTTAAAAAGGGGAAAACGATTAGTATGATCAAGCCTTGTCAATTACCATACACCGTCGTTGTCAAACCCGAGAAGTTAACAGATGTAGACAAACTGCTCCAAAAGCACTTCGGACCAGATTGGCGACAAGCGGAAAATTTGGAGCTCTTTCGTTCTATCATGAATAGAAATGACGAAGCCGCAGAAGAAGATAATGTCGAGGAAAACTGCGATGTTGAAGAAAATATGGAATTAAGAATTTAGTTTTTTTAAAGCTACATACAGAAAAGTAATTTATTTTGTTTATTTTTTATTCGTTTTGAATACTTTGTTTTTTATCAAGTTTGTTATTAATATTTATACATCAAAATATTTAAAAAAAAATTGTATAAATTTTATGTACACTCGAAAAAATTTTACTCCAATAATAGGAGGAAACTTTTTTTCCTTCTATCATAGTAGTAAATTTACACCACGATATGAACGAGAGTAATTTTACGCTTTACGGTGTAAATATTTACTACAAAATTAGTGTAAATCTACAAACGGTAATAAGTAAATTCGCACACATAAATAAGTAAACTTACTCTTAGACTTATGTAAATTTAAATCAGACACAAACAAATTTGCACTGGAAAAAATGTAAATTTACACCGGCAAATATGTAAATTTATATCCAGGTTTGATAATAATATTTACGGCAGCCGGTTCTTCAATGTAAATCGTCCTGAAGCTACCCATATTCCAATAGCCAAGAGCTGCCACACCCCATTCGGTTAAAGAGCAAAAAAGCGCTACAACAACAACAATAATATGATGCTCACACGGACGCACTTCAGACGGAATGGACTAACCGCGCCCACAGAACAAGCCACTTGTGAGATATAGGAAAATGCAGTAATGCACAAAAGTATTGTAACACACTCAGTTTTACACAATATAGGTGTAATTTTTTACACCAAAATCGTAATATTACGATTATTACCCTAGGTGGTCCGCGGTTCTAATTTAATAATACGAGGTTTCACCAATTTCATGCAGCTCGATCTTTATTTTATAAGAACAAACTTGAAGGTTAGAAGCGAAGCGGAGTTCGTTTTTGACAAAGCAAGTAGATTTGCCTTTTTTTATTGAGATTTCTAACGTTGTAGCACGGATGTGTGCTCAGTTGATCGTAAAAAGGAATGTGAGTGTAGTTTTCGATGATGAAATGAAAATCAAAATGTAATTTCGACTAATTTTTGCCCTTAACAGTCTTCCCAATTTGAACTCGGCGTCAAAAGTATCGGGCCACCCGCAACTTCCCAACTCTAACCCAATTTTCTCAAAAAGTATGAAACTTACAACTATGAAAGTTATATCTACAGAAAGTACGTTTAATGGAAATTTAAATGACTATCAATTTTAGCTAAAGTACCGTAAACTCATAAAGCAATCAAACAACAAACACAATGCTAAAGATTTGCTATGTTTTGACTAGAGTTCGCCCTTACTTTTTTTTTCTTCTACAGTGAGGGTATAGGATATTTTTTAAAATTTCTTTAGTTGTTATTCATTGCTTGTTAAGACGCGTGGAGTTTTGCTACTTTTGTCAACCAATAATGAATACGACACCGGAGAAAGCAGCTCAAGTTGGTAGCACTATTTCAAGCAGGCTTTGCACAACGTGAGGTCGCTCGGATACTTCGAATCAGCAGAACATCGGTGCAGGCGATACTTCGAGACTGGAGCATTCGATCGGCGTCCAGTGAAGGGCAGACCTAGGGCTAGATCAGCAGCAGATGATCGTTATATCCAAATCAATGTTCTGCGAAATCGCCGCCTCGACGCAGTTAAAGTCCAAAAAACGCTGCGTGGCGAACGCCAAGTGGTCATAAGTTCTTCTACCGTTAGAAGGAGACTTGCTGAGTGGAACCTGACTCAAAAGAGAGCTGTCTAAAATTAACGACAGCCCACCGTCGAGGACGACTTGAATTCGGTCGAAGGCATAGGGATTGGACGTTAGAAGAGTGGGTTAATGTACTCTTTACTGATGAGACCAGGGTGACCGACGTCAGAGAGTAAATCGTCGCCCTGGAGAACGTTATTCTCAGTGTTGTATCACGGAATCTGTTGCTTATGGAGGAGGATCTGTAACGGTCTGGGCCGGCAGCTCGCTAACCGGACATACAACCATAGTTTTCATCGAACCGACCGCGACGGGCCGTACACATGGATTGACTTCACACCGCTTTATCAATGATATCCTTGCAGTCCATGTGGTCCCTTACGCAGATTATATTGGACATAATTTCCAGTTGATGCAGGATAATGCGCGGCCTAATGTTGGTCATGTGGTGACCCACTATCTTGAGGATGTCGGCATTCGTACGATGGACTGGCCAGCTAGAAGTCCAGACTTAAATCCAATCGAACACTTATGGAATAAGCTGAAAAGTCATATTCGATCCCGCGTTCCTGCTCCAACAACGCGTCAAAATTAGAAAGGTTTGTTTTTCGTGCATTTCTTTCTGTATGAATTGAAGGAATTACCATATTTCAGTCAAAAGATTCCAGCGGATTGGTCTACACCCAGGATAACTGTTGAAACTTGTGAAAAATCCCAAAGAAAAATATTAAAAACAGTTCCTTTTCAAATCATCATCAATGTGGCACGATAGCCCGACGCGACGTCGGGCCTTGGCCGCCTGTTTTGTATCCTTCCAATCCGAGACTTTTGTTTCAGGTTTCTTGACTTGAAGTTTTTCTTAGGATGAGTTGTCGGCACATCGCTAAACCAAGATAGGGTTTAATCATTGAGTAAAGGTCATCATGGGCATGCCTCGAAGATGCTGCTTTGGTGGTTGGATTAAATGTTTACTGTCACCTATCGCATTAAGTAACCTGAGACGCTGCAGATGTAAATACAGCACTCAGGCGCAGCAGTTACTCGGATAATGCGGGAAAGTAACGGCCGGTAGAGAAACATAGAAATTGGCCGAAGCCGTTCATCCTATGAAGCTCCTCCTGCATAGCTAAGGGTCCGCAGTTATGCCATAACTGAAGAGGATATATGAATCGGCCGGTGCCTCCTTTCAACCTTTATCTTCTCCCTTACTCCTTTACAAATACTTTTGTCTATATCTCCAAAGTCGGATATACGGAACGGATGGGCAAAATGTTGAAGCAAGCTCTTTTCCTATCCCTTGGCCACTTTCAACGGATTAGGGGGTTTTAGTAAATTAGTTGCACCGTATTTGAGTCTGTACCGATTACAATTAGAAGTATAGCAAGTTGGATAAATTGGGAAGAACATGTTGATCAAAGTGATTTTTCCCATTTCTAAAAAAATGTCATGTTACTATAGGAACCGTGGTCGTTAAGGGGTTAATAATTTTATGATTTTTCAACCATGTGTCGCAATTCATAATGAGTTCTTTTTCACAGACTTCTGTCTGAATTGCTTGAACATGCTAGCGGATTTTCGAAGATTTTTCCCGAATAGCAGAATAAGTATTGAAAACTTCGGAAAAAATTCACTATAAGCAAAATTATGATTTTCACATAATTTTGTTCTGTATTTCTCGAACGCATTGCAGTATTTCAGTAAATTGATTCCACCGGATTTTCCTGCAGTCATGAATGGGTCTATTGAAATATGCAAAACATTCACAATAAGCAAAATTATAAAAACAATTTTGTTTAAATACTTTTGTCTATACCTCTTGAACTAATTCAATATTGAGTAAATTTGCACTGGACTCCATCTGGATGTATCAAATGGGAAAGCAACAACAACGCATTGGTCACAGTGATGACCCGATTCAAGATAGAGGTGTCTCTAGAAATAGACTTCACCCCGAATAGCGGAATTAAAACAAGCAAAAAATTCACAATGAACAAAATTATGGAGACAGTTCTTTTTTTTACACACTTTCGCATTTGTCTCCTGAACGGATAAGCAGTTTCTGGTAAAAATGCTACGCCAAATGGGACTCTACTCCAAAAATAAATTTGTAAATTTGCCCTACCCGAAAACATCAGAATAACTATTGAAATACACTGCGCGACAAATGCTTAGATTCATGGATATTTTGCTTTAAAATGATATAATTTTTAAATAATGCTCTCTCAATTAACGGTTATTTTAGTAAATATTGCAATTCTATCAAGCAACGTGCATAGCTAACGGAATTTTTTAAAATGAAAATCGCAATTTCCACTGCGACAATTATAGGTATAGGTAGTATAGGTTCACTTACTTTAAAGAGTTGTCTCGTCGTGGTGAGAAGTGTTTGTGGAACATTTTCGCGTTGTATTCTGTGAGTCATACAGTGGATAATGTCAAAAGAAAAGCAACTTTCTGCCGAGGAAAAAGCGACAATTTTCATACCAAAGCAAGAAGGATATTCAAACCGACAAAAATGGCAATACGGATTCAGCGGAGCTCGAACGTTGTTATTAATTTTACACGAGATAGTGAAAATTATAGCCGATGATACGGAGGAGGCAAAAAAAGCGATCTCCAGTGCATCGCGGCGACGTCTGTTAAGATGAGCCTCGAATTAGCCCCTTACTGCGCGTAAGCTTGGGGAGAATTTGGAGTTATCAACAAGTGTGAGGACCATCCAACAAGTTCTTCGATCTTCTTCTTGTTTGAAACGTTTACGGTTAAAGAAAAAAACAACCTTAACCCCGCAACATCGCCTACAGCGCCTGGAATTCGCCTCAAGATTCATGAACTGGGCATCACAATGGAGGCAAGTAATATTTACGGATGAAAAACGGTTTTGTGTGGACGGTCCAGATGGGTTCTCCTACTATTATCATGATATAAGGAAGGAACCTATGTACCTGTCACGCCATCCCGGATAGGTTTCGTTATGGTATGGGGAGCCTTATCATATCATGGAATTATCGACTTGGTCATCGAACATGGTCGCCAAACGGATTCATCTTATAATCAGCTCTTAGAAGAGGAAATCCTTAAGATAAATGTCATGTACGGAGGCGATCCTTGGATATTGCAACATGATCTTGCCCCAATTCATACAGCGAGGGTGGTTAAATAGTTTATTGAGGAGGAAAATGTGACTTTGTTAGACTGGGTGCCCATCTCTCCTGGCATTAAACATTTGTGGGTGGCTTGTTCGGGAGGTTTACAGTAGTGGTAAATAATACGACTCTAAAGAAGAGATAATTCATGGAATTAAGACAGCTTGGTCTAAAATACCGATATCCGTGCTGCATTCATTATACGAAGGCTTTATGAAATTATAAATAAAAATGGCGGAAATATACACTATTAAATTACAAAAAAATGCTGTTGTTATTTCGTATTTATCCTCTTTCATACTTTTCTGAAATATTTTTCTCAGCGAAAACATTATGTAAAACGGTAAAATCATCTCTGAACCTAAGCAATTGTCGCATTGGAAATTGACTCTTTGAGTGAAAAAAATTACCGTAATTTAAGGAAATTGTCCTGTGGGGATTCAGTCCAATCATTTTGTTTGTGATATTTAATAGTTCGGAAAATAACATTTCTTGAACCGGTAAGCTTATATTTTACCGCTTCATGGAAGGAAATATGAGTGAACCTAAGCATTTGTCGCGCAGTGTATGTAATGCTCAAAAGCAAAATACGCATTGAATCCTCTGCAAGTTGGCCTGGAGAACAATTGTGAAAGCAGTTTATTTTCTCCATCTTTTGTGATGTGTGTTGATGAAATTATCGTACTTAGTTAAATTATCGCCACCTCACTCCACCACTTCACCCCATCAGTACCCTTCGTCGTAAAGCTCATGAAAAATTTGAAATATTAGCAGTTCTTTTTTTCCAAGCTTTTGGCTATATTTTTTGAAGGACTTAGTATATTTCAGTAAATTGTTCCCCGTCCGTCAACCTGAAGCACTTTCACCTTCGATGAGCAATAAGAGTCAAAGGAAAATTGACTAAGAGAACAGTCCACTTTCTCCTCCTTTTGTCGGATTAGCGGATATGTGTAAGTTCCACAACCACCCACCTGAACGAGTTCTACCGGCAATAGGAGATACATCTGGAAAAGTGTTCAGGAGTAAAATTGTTAATGCAGCTTATCTTCTCCAATTTTTGTCTATACCTCCTGCATTCTGTGGCACATTTTACAAAATTAAATTTAGTATTTCAATTTTATTCGGTTTGAAAGGGAGTGTTAATGCGAGCGCAGCGAGCCCAAGATGGGAGAGCTTGTGTGACATAAAATCTTTGCACTTTCTTTAATGATTCGGTCATACTCTTACTCACACCGTATCTGTACTGTACAGTAGTAACCAGTCACCAGGTTCCAAATTTTTCCAAAAGGTGAAGCGTGTTAATTACCTGCAATAGAAGAAGAAGAAGAAAGATTAATTAGCGACAATAAGCTATTGCGTAATATTACATACATAGTATTCAAATAAAACTTAAATCTAATAGAATGAAATTTAACAAGCAACAATCCGGTTTTATAGTGCAGTCATATTAGCATTTCAAATAGAAAAAAAGAGAGTAAGGCTATTTTTTGTTGTTTTTGAATCAATGGGATCCCAGGAATCTAGAACTGATTTTGCTAAAAAAAAACATTTGATCGGAAAGGTCCCAAAAAGGACAAAAAAGGATACTCTTTAATCCTTGACCGGAGGTGGCCATGCGGGGTATCATATCAAAGGGGACGTCGAGTGCATTACATATCCGGTGTTTTTTTCCTGTTTCAAGGACCCTCAACGGAATAAATCGAGCTTAAATGGAAAATGTTCGCGTTTCCCGTGTATCTTTCCAAAGCCATAACTACGAGAATAATTCAAGTTGTCACTACTTTTATCACTTTTCAGAAGCTATAATAGCTGAAAATTCTACCATTAAATTTGCCAAGAAAAAAGTTGATCGGAAAGCTCTGAAAAAGGACATAAAAGGACACTAATTGCTCACCTTAGTCGAACGTGGGCATGTGGGGTGTCATATTAAAGAGGATGTCAAGTACATTCCATATCCGGCATTTGTTACTTGTTCCAAGGACCCTCAAAGGAGAAAATTGGGCTCTACTTAAAAATTTGTGTGTTTCCCGTGTCTGTATCTAAAGTCATAATTTTCCATTTAAGCCCGACTTATTCCATTTAGTGTCCTTGAGACAGGAAACAAGCACCGGATATGCAATGTACTCGACGTCCTCTTTGATATGACACCCCACATGCCCACGTTCGATCAAGGTGTGAAATTAGTGTCCTTTTATGTCCTTTTTCAGAGCTTTTCGATCAACTTTTTTCTTAGCAAATTTAATGGTAGAATCTCCATCTATTATAGCTTCTGAAAAGTGATAAAAGTAGGGACAGCTTGAATTATTCTCGTAGTTATGGCTTTGGAAAGATACACGGGAAACTGGAAAATTTTCCATTTAAGCTCGACTTATTCCTTTGAGGGTCCTTGAAACAGGAAACAAACGGATATGTAATGTACTCGACGCACAGTGCGTCGAATGTATGGAGAGGGTGGTCCAAAAAATATCTTAAGAACGCGTTTACCGATTTTTATGAAATTTGGTGGATGTGTTCAGCTAGTTAGCTTCTCAATTCTGTATAAAATTCAAGATGAATAAATGATGGATTTTCGAGATACATATTGATAAAAATGTGAGGAAGATAAATGGTATAAAGATAGGCTATAATATAAAAAATCGTAACTTGGTAACGGGATACCCAATTTTCTTGAAACTTGGCTATTATCTATAGCAAAAAATAAACATTAGTTGGCGAAAAAATTATTATCCAGGAACAACTGAGTTCTGAGATATTTAAGAGAGAAATCTATGAATTTTACCCATTTTTGGGGGCTTTATCAAATGCTTAATATCTTTCAAGAACCCAAATTTAAACTTAATATTGCTCAAGTGTCACTATTTAAAATATATAAATTTCAACGAAACGGAGTTTTGCGATTTGGAGATATAGTGGTTCAAAAAATTAAATAATTCAGATAGAGATAGATAGATAGATAAGTTGTTTTATTCAAAAATTCAGATTTGTACATTTAGTTCACTCAATTCAAAACAAAGTTGCGGCGTGGCTTTTGCCGTCTGCCTAATTAGTTTGATGTATTTAGATATATTATATTATTATATTGAGTATATTATTATTTAGTAATATATATATTATTCGCGTTATTTTAATGTTATATGTTTAATTTTTTTATTTTTATTTTAATCCAGTATTATTTCTATTTTGTTTATTGATGGATGACTAGTTCTATATGTTAGCATGTGAAAGGAACCGGATGATGAAGTTCACCCAACTCCATATTCTGGGTGTTCATCTACCCGAAATTCCCTCCTTATGCGGTTTTTATTATAATGGTTTTTATATGCTTTCGTTCATTATCCTGTATCTGTAACTTAGCGCTATTTCACAGAAGTCGTATAAACTCTCCCAATTCGGTTGTCCATTTAGAGTTGCATATATTTCGGTATCACTCAGTATATCTTTTCCAAAGAACCAACGTCTGGTCTCCTTTAGTATAGGGCATATTCCAAGAAAGTGCCGTGTATCTTCTCTCGCTCTCATGTTGCATAAGCTGCATAGCTGTGGCAGATCATCGCGATGCGGTTGATAGTTGAGTGGCAGCAATTCTCCCCTGGCTCGGAAAATGATAGAGATTTTCTTTGACGGAAATTCATTAAGGAGATACGTGTTTTCGTTGAGATTGTGATTTAGGCGGGAATATATATCGCGATGCTGTGACGATAGCGCCCTTTCAGCTGTTACTATTCTTGCCTTTTTATTAGCCTCTTCCATTAGAGTAAAAAGATCCTTGGCCGTCTCCGTTGAGCCATTCCAATTAAACTGCATACCCGTGGTTTCTGCTAGCGCCTGCAAGTCAGCATAAAATACATTTTTCGAAGATACCTCATATGCCAGTAATATCTTAGGTAGGCGTTCGTTATTCATCGCTGCTATTTTTTGAAGATACCTCATATGCAATTTTAAGGTTTCGGAGAAAAGCTTAGGCAGACCAGTTTCTTGTAGCAGCATATAATTTGGGGTGTTCATTGGTAAGTGGAATACTCTTTTTAAGAAATATCTTTGCAGTTTTTCAACTTCGTCATATTCTACTCCTCCCCACACTTGGGCACCATAAAGTAACACTGACTTCGACACAGCTTGAAATATGCTGTGCTTTGCGCTATGTGATAAAACTGGGTTGCTGAAGCAATTCTTCCAGATGCTATTCATTGACCATTTTGCTTCCTTGAGTCTTTGCTTCAGATGTGGCTCCATTGAAAGGTTACTTGCGATTAAGATGCCGAGATACTTGTATTCTTTCACTACTCCAATTTCCTGTCCACCATACGTCCACCTCTCGTCCTGTGCTAACACAAATCGCTTCTTAAAAATCATAATTTTCGACTTCTGCAGGTTTATCGTAAGACTCCATTGTATGCAGTAAGCTTGTATATGGTCGATCATGCGCTGTAGTTCTTTCGGTGATTGGGCAAGGAACACCATATCATCTGCATACATAGCCCTTTCAATCGAATGCCGAATGCCTCCGCACCACCGGGGATATCATCCAAAATGTCATTCACGAAGATTGCAAACGCATCCGGGCTCAGCATACAGCCTTGGCGAACACCGACATTTGTATCGAATGACGAAGACAGCTCTTTTCCAGTCCAGATCCTTGCAGATGTATTTTTATATAGTTGTTCGAAGACATTTCCAAACTTGAGGCTCATCCCGTTGTTGTACAGTTTGTAGAATAAAGCATGCCGGTCAACTGTGTCGAATGCAGCCTTGAAGTCCACAAAAAAGACGTACAGTTTTTTACTCTCATTTAAATAATGCCGTGCAAAGCTTTGCAATACGAAGATGTTATCATTCGTAGAATATCCCGTCCGGAATCTAGCCTGGTTTTCTTTAATGATGTCATCTGCTTTCAACCACTCGGCAAATCTTCTCTGTAGCAAGGTTGTAAATATTTTGCTCGATGCGTTTAGGAAAGAAATAGCCCGATAACATGCCGGATCGTTAACTTCTCCTTTCTTAAATATGGGGAAAATGATTGAGTCGCAGAATTCACTAGGGATATCCCCCGTATCCATAATTCGATTGAACTCTTTAGTCAGTGTGGTCTTAAGAATTTCAGGGCCGTACTTATAAAATTCAACGGGTATCCTATCACTTCCTGGAGCTTTTCCATCTTTGCATTTCGCAAGGGCCGCTTCTACTTCTCCAATGGTTACAGTTGCATCCAATATTTGATTGGCCCAATTTGGTCTTGCAAATTGTATCACATTAGTCCTGTCTGCGATTTGTAACATTTCAGTGAAGTGAGACTTCATCCTTTCCACATCAATTCCATGTCCAATTGTGTAGGCATCTACTCCATTTATACGCCTAGCGGCTTTCCAAAAGTCCTTCCTATTTACGCAGTTACTTAGTATCACTGCTTGCTCCTGATAGAAATCCCTTTTCCTTTAATCTTTTATTGGCTTGGTGATACATGTTTCTCGTGGCTGCGTTGTTATGCTTTCTAAAAAGCTGAAGGCATGCGAATGAGCGCTTTCTACCTTTTTCGCACTGCTGATCGAACCAAGGCTTTTTGTAGGTTTTGTCACGGCGAATAGGAGCCATAGTAGGGTTAATTGTTTTTATTATTTCTGCCAGGCCCGCTAAATTTAAACTTTCCTTTTGTCTGATGCACTGCGCTAGACGTTCTTCATATTCCGCTGCCATATCGTTTCGCCACATGATCTTTGGCAAAAGGTTCATTTTTTCCACATTCTGTCCGATACAATCTAACCCAAACGTTGTTATAATTGGGAGATGATCGGAGAAGTGTTTTTCGTCAACCGTGAAATCCGTAATGAGAGGCAGCCAGTCCCCTCCGGCCAGGCATAAGTCAATCACTGAATGTCCTTGTTGACCAACGAATGTACATTCCCCATAAGAATCGCTCGTTGTGCACCCATTAAATATCCTCAGTCCAAAAGAGTCCATCAACTCTAATGCCTTTCTCCCACATGTATTTATTATACAGTCCTTGGTGTTCCTGCTAATTTTCTCCATTCTATTGGCTACTGGCTGTTTGTCACCAATTCTCGCATTTAAATCGCCCATTATCAGTAAGTCGTTGCTTTCCAGTTTAATTAACATATCCATGAACTTGTCGTAATCAGCGTTCCAGTTGTTACAATTAATATACATAGGAAAAAGTATAAGTTTGGTGTTACGATATGTCAGCAGCAAGTAGCTCCAATCATCGATATTTTCAAATATGCATTTAACTTGTAGCTCCTTTTTAAAACCGAATAAGAATCCTCCACTCGGCCTGCCGAGTAAATAATTCAGTGATATACATTCTCCGAAGTCGTGTTTCGAAAAAAACATTTTTTTTTTTGTTTTTATTATTTTTTTATTTAATAGAATAACAATAATATTAGCAAAATACATGCTTATAATTTATTGTGACTCATCGTCGCTTTCCAAATCCAGCATACTTACATCAAAATTGGCAATGGGAAATGTTTCAGTAGAATCTAATTGGTTTATATATGTATAAATTGACTGCTGCGCCTATGTATATGATGCTGTTTCTTAATTTTTGGAGTCCGCAGGGACGCTAGAAAAGGGCCCGAGTTTTCGCATTCGCATTAAATCCTTATTGGAACTGGTTCTGGAAGACTTACAAGTGTGAGACAATTGATGCCTTCTAACTTCCTTATGCAGTGCCTCCAAGGCATCATCAGATAAATTTCCAATTGGCCAAATGGAAGGAATCAATTACCTCAACTCCGTGCACTAGAACCTTGTGCAAAGTTTTGGGCATGTAGTACCACGGGTTTAATTCTAAATATAACCCTTTGGTGTGATTTAGATGGTCCCAATTTTTTTTTCCTTATTGATGCTTCGACCGCCAGCACCCTTCAAATTTTCGAAAAATTTGAATAAATTTGGCTGAATAAAAATGCAAATTACATTAAAAAAGCAAAAATAGTTGTAGCTACTCTAAATCCTGCGCAGCGTACTTTTTAAATCTCACTTTGAAAGTTTTTTCGTATTTTATAGATTTTTATTGATTTTTTTTAATTAAAAACAATTTATTATTATATTATTATAAATATTTTTTTCATGATATGGCTTAAACTGGACTTCAGAAATAAAAATCCATTGAAAACTATATGCATTATGTAATTATATTTATATTTTTTATGTATTTTTGAATTAATCGAATTTTTAATAATAAAAATTAATTAAAATTATTTATAATATTTTTTTTGTTCGTGCTTGAATTTTATTATCTCCTCTATCGTAAAAGTTTGTAAAAGCTTAATATTATGTTAAAATTATCACTTTTAGTGACTTTAAAAATATCCCAGTTGCCATTTTCCAAGGAACTAGTTCAGTAAAAATGTCAATTGCATAAAAAAGGCAAACCAATACTAGTTTAAATTAAAGTAGACACTTGTATCTTTCAGAAAATATCAACCACCCAAAACGTTTTGTGACGTTTTTTTTTAATCTCAATTTAAAGTTTTTTTTTTCATATTTTAATGATTTTTTTACATTTTTTTTCAATTAAAAGATTTTTAGAAAAAAAAAATTATCTGAAAAACTTTAGTGGAACATACTTATTTTAAAAAATATCATTATGGTTGCCAAAAACTTGCGAAAAGATCGGAAATCGAAGTTAAAGTACAACCTATTTTTTTGAATTTTTTATATTTTTCAACTTTAGTCCATAAAATTACTAAAAAACGAAACAATAAAAAATTGTTTCTTACATATTCGGATACTCCAACATGTTCTCTTTGATATTGACTAACTTTGATTTCCGGGAAAAATAGTAAATTTTTTTATTTTTGCCTATGGAACGACGCACTGTGCGACGTCCCCTTTGATCTGATACCCCGCATGCCGACTTCCGGTCAAGGATTAAAGAGTATCCTTTTTTGTCCCTTTTGGGACTTTTCCGATCAAAAATTTGTTTAGCAAAATCAGTTGTAGATTCCTGGGAACCCACTGATTCAAAAACAACAAAAATTAGCCTTACTCTATTTTTTTTCTATTTGGAGGCCTGAATTGGGATATTTTGACTGCACTATTATAAGTGTTTTTTTTTTGTTATTTAAATTTGAAGCTGGGAGATACATGTGCCATTAATTAAGTAGCGATTTCTAATTTTGTTTGTCTACTACTTAGACTTTATATCATGAATTAAGCAAGTGTTCCACACACAATCATCATGTCAATGCCCGCACTAATTTAGCTAAATTACAGACTTCAGGATAATCAAAATAAACTCTACAGACATAGACCAACATAATTCATACGATAAATTCTTTGCCTCATCAAATTCCAATTAAAGTTCAAAGATCCTTGTAATGCCTATAAGCAACATTCACGGCTCTCTATTATCCTTTCGCTACAAATTTCTTGGAGATTGGATTGGCATAACCGTCGCTTCGTCGTCTCGCTGCCGCTAAGATGAAGAGAAAATTTCTTGACGAAGCAACGCAAGGTACCTAAACTGTAGAGTAGTAGAGAGAGACGATGGCTCTCATCATGTTTCAAAGTTTCACTAATGAAATGGGAATTGATTTGAATATGGTAATGGTAAACTCGTTGGCTAAAGGCGCCGGCATAGATGCTCGATGATTTCTTTTTCAATTAGGATTCTAATAAAATTATTGTTAAGCATCTTCCTGATGAAGTTGTGAGTTTGAATTATTTTGGTTGAGTGAGCAAAATTATTATTTATTTAATTTTACTGTGAGGATAACGAGAGTTGATTTACCACTGAAAAAGATGGCATCCACTAGTGAATGGGAACTTTACCAAAATGATTGGAAAAGCCAGTGGTGGCCATTAATATCTGATCATGAACTACACAACAGTTACTGTGATTCCGAATGACAAGAAATTCTTTATAAAAATCAGAAGGTGGCAGGGTAGAAAATAATTGTGACTAATTTGAGCACAATCGTTAGAAAACCGTAACACAATTTTTATTTATGGACAAATATTTTAGTGGAACAGTTCAATATCGACATTCTTGTAGATTGTACAATTTGATTGCCCTACTTTTAGAATACAATAATCCTTTTATTGGCCTACGATTTTCCGTAGGTATACATATCTAACTATGAAGATTATCTGATTTTTCTAATTCACAAGTCGTTCAGTGCTCCGTTACTGTTAACCAAAGATTTTAATCGCTGTGAAATTGATTTGCATGCTTTCTTATCGGCCGACACATCTAATAATAAATTGTCAATTCGAAATACAACAACCTTCATTTAAAAAGAAGTATATTCACCTCCGTACCGCATTCGATGTCGTCTTGTTCTTGTTATAATAAATACAAGAGTACAGAATCTTGTGGACCAAATCTGCCCAGTCAGCCAGCCAAGCCCGCCTTTTCAATCTGTATGCAGGGTTTGCCATACGGTCATACCATGCAGCGAATATCATTATCCAGGTGGTCTAATTTGTTTCATTTATAAATTTCGAAGTCTGTCAAAAGTGTGGAACGATAAATTGGTCGTATCATATATTTTAGATCCCTCTGGGCTAATATCATGATATAGTAAGCAATCCATACAAACAACAGCGAAAAGTAGGCACGAGTCGCCCATGCACATCCAGTGATCGGTTTAAGTACATTATAGCAAGAATATACTGCGAGATGCTTTCAGTCGCTTAACAGTAAAAGATCATCAATCAATCATGTACCGGACTTATTACTTTTTTTTAAGTCGGTGTTCTTTTTTATATCTTTTCTTAACTCTATGGCTAACGCACTTCTGTATAATGTACTATGTGTTCATTAGCTAAGATAGAACGTCCGAAAGAACATTTTTGCTTCATGAAGTCATTACGATTCGCACTTGTACCTCGTACGTACGTATACTGAAATTTTAAATCACAGTCGAATAATGCTAAGTTTGGGGTCAAACAAATATTCATCAAAATGTACAAGTCCAAGCGTACTTTAACGATGAAGGTGGTTTTCATTAAAAAAAAGTTGTCTGAGTATTTTGATGAAAGTAACGAATTTGCAAAAAAAGTCGGTCTATGTCTGGAGAAGATGGGTCCCGGTTGGGTGCCTATTTAAAATAATCCAGCAGATGAAGCTGATCGATTTAAGTTAGAAAAATACATAGCATCCAACCAGGCTTATAGGGCCCGAAGATGTAGCTTTAGTACATTGTTGATTAATGTGAACTCAATCACGTCATATTTTAAAGTCTATGGTAGAGTCGATACATAACAACATCATGAAACAAATACAAAGCCGAAAATGAAATGAAGACTGATATTTTCAGCGCCCCCATTGATATAGGGTGAATGCACGACTCCATCGCTGTCGCAGCTTTCTATTAAGCAAATCTAACTAATAAAAAAAAAACAATTTGCAGAAAGAAATTTTATTAATGAGCTAAGCTGAAGTTCATTTTAATAAACTGGTCAAAACTTAATAAGGCTCGCTCACCTGAGAGTATCCGCTTTTCGGGCAGTTATCGTTCGCGCAACTGTTTACACGGTATCAGTATCGTTAGATTCGCCAGAGCCTTGTAGACGATAAAGAAGAAGACCGTGATGGCGTGGACTTTAAGGGCGTGCTTATATGTACCTACTTGTTTTTCATTAATACGAGGCAGTTGTCACTCAATTAAATTTCCGCTCCTTATAACTGTTACGGTTTTTTGATAACATGACCGTATAACTGTTCCGCCTAATTGTCACCGTTAACGTGACAAACTGAAGCTTTCGTAGGCTTACAGTTATGATTTTTTTTAAAACTAATGGTACCAGGAGAATGGCTGAATTCAAATTGTAAGACGAAACCGGACGGGTAAACTTGCAAGACAAGAACCATCGTTCTTACAATCTGAAATGCATAATGCTTGTCTGCTGGCCACTACAAAAGCTCTCGCCGTCCGTTTATTAGCACAAACAAACGGACGGCGAGAGCTTTTGTAGTGGCCAGCAGACAAGCATTATGCATTTCAGATTGTAAGAACGATGGTTCTTGTGTTGCAAGTTTACCCGTCCGGTTTCATCTTATTAGCGCAAACAAACGGACGGCGAGAGCTTTTGTAGTGGCCAGCAGACAAGCATTATGCATTTCAGATTGTAAGAACGATGGTTCTTGTCTTGCAAGTTTACCCGTCCGGTTTCGTCTTACAATTTGAATTTATTTATTTCTAAACGGACAAAACGTCCTTTATATGACAAATTTATAAAATTGCTGTCATTAATTATTAATTAATTATTAATTATTAAAAAGTTAGTCGTAACTTTTTTTTTATAATTATACTAATAAAACAGAACTAAACTAAATCATAAAACTAAATCTATATATATAAAAATGGACGTGTATTTCTGTCTGTTGCCAGTAAACTTCTAAACCACTGGACCGATTTGGATGATTTTTTTTTGTTTTATCCGTCTTACATTGGAGAAGGTTTATGGACCAAATTTTTTTTGAAAACATCAAAGGAAGTGGTGGTAAATATCGAAATTCCATTTTGTATGAGAGTCACCTGTTGTAATCAAGTTTTCATTGACAACATTTAAATTCACTAAATATGTATTTAGTTGTCATTGGATCAACTACAGTGTCGCTCCGAAAAATCGTATTCAAGATCAAGATGGCTGCGTTTTTACGTACATACATCCTGGATATTGGTTACAGGGATTTCAGAATCAATTTCCTACTACTGCGGAAATCCGTCGATATCTCCGCAATCCTTTGGCGGAGTGACACGATTGAGGTATCGCCAGACTCGCCACAAAATTGCCTATAGGATCATTGGACCCTCTTCTCCAATCAGTGCACAGGGTGGTTAGAGATAACCGTCAACTTGGATGTTGGCCATCTCCGCAATTCTTTGGCGGAGCGACATTATTGAGGTGTCGTCGGACTCACCACCAAATTGTCTAAACGTTAATTGGACCTTCTTTTTCAATTAGAGCACAGAGTGGTCGAAAATCCGTCGATATCTCCGATAAATTGCATTCAAGGTGACTACGTTTTTACGTACACACATCCTGGATGTTGTCACAGCAATTTCACAATCAACTTCGTACTACTTCGAAAATCCGTCGATATCTCCGCAATCCTTTGGCTGAGTGACACGATTGAGGTGTCGCCGGAATCGCCACAAAATTGTCTAAAGGGTCATCGGAACGTCTTCTCCGATCAGTGCACAGGGTGGTCAGAGATAACCGTCAACCTGGATGCTGACCATCTCCGCAATCCTTTTGCGACCGGCTTAAGGATACGATCTTTTCGAAACGGCTGGACCGATTTTTATGAAATTTTGTATATATCCTTGCTAGGTATGGTAATAGGTCGTAAACTATATTCCATGCCCCGAAGTGCCCTCCTCTCCTTTTTATTGTTATTTTACTATTTTGTACAGAAGTGATTATATATATATAAAAATTATAATTTTAATAAAACAAAAAAAAATTAACAAAAATTCATTTGAATACTTCATATATAATCCTACGCAATATATTTTTTTCGGTATTAAACAAATCTACATGATTGGATACTAAATTCCCGATGCGTTGAAGCCTAATAATAGGTGAATTCATTAAATAATTGGTTTTATATAACTGGAAGCTTAAGTAAAACAGTTCATGTTGCCTAGTTTCCCTTGTTGGGATTCTAAAAGAGAACTCCTCAAGAATATCAGGGATATCTATATTTCCATTCAAAAGATTAAATAGAAATGCTGCATCAAAATATCTTCTTCTAACTTCAAGGGTTTTTATATTTAATTGCAATTGGATGCTATAATTGATATCCTCTCGACAAATATGCAATTTATAAGCCATGTATCTCAAAAATTTCTGCCGGACTTTTTCAATAGTGTGTGCATGTGTAATATAACAAGGATTCCATATGATAGTATTATACTCGAGTTTACTTCTAACCAATGAGAAAAATAATGTTTTCAAAGCATGAATATTATTAAAGTCAGCAGTATTCCTTACTATAAATCCCAACATCATACGTGCTTGTTCAGATATATAATTTATATGGTCAGTAAATTTTAATTTAGCATCAAATAGAACACCAAGATCATCAATGAAATCAACACGTTTAAGAGGAAAATTGTTGATGGTATATGTATATTCGAAATTGGTATTACTTCTATTAAATATAATGAATTTGCATTTAGACAAATTAAGATGTAAGGCGTTGTTATCAGAATATAAGCAAAATCTATTTATATTTTCTTGAAGTATCAGAATATCGTTATAGTTATTAATCACTTTAAATATTTTGCAGTCATCTGCGAAAAGTAAAAATTCAACATTTTCAAAGATACTTACTATATCATTAATAAATAACAAAAATAGAAGAGGACCATTATGAGAGCCCTGTGGCACACCAGATGTAGGAATGAAATAATCAGATCGATTGTTTTGCACTTTTACCATTAAACATCTATTCCTTAAATAATTATTTATCCGGCTTAGAACTGGGCCAGAAAAACCAAAATTCACTAGTTTTTTAATCAAAAGATCGAAATTAATACGATCGAAAGCTTTAGTGAAGTCCGTGTAAATAGAATGCACTTGAGATAATTTCGAAAACGCATTAGTTATATAATTTTCATACAAAAGGAGATTTGTGGTGGTAGACTTACCAGAACAAAATCCATGTTGGTTTGGAATGATCAGCGAACGAACTAATGGAGTTATATAATCCGTAACAAGACTTTCAAAAATCTTTGGAATGCAGGACAAAATATTGATAGGTCTGTAATTTTGAATATCGGCTTTATCTCCTGACTTAAAAATAGGCAGCACATAACTCTGTTTCCAATGCGACGGAAAATTACCTGTGCTTAGAGACTTATTAAATAGGAATGAGAGTGGATATAATAAACAAGCGGCACAGTTTTTAACAAAGATTGGTGGAATGCCATCAGGCCCCGCCGTTTTGGAAATGTCCAAGCTTAATATTTTTTGTAAAAGTAAATCAGTACTTATATTAAAATAAGACAAACTGAAAGTATTTTGCTGGATAGGAGGATTAAAGGAACAGTTTTCTACACTATAAACCTGGGAGAAATTTTTAGCAAATAAATTAATTACCGATTTATCGGAGCTTTTAACACCATTGAGGTGCATAACACCCGGTAAGCCATTCTCAATTTTACGTGCATTTATAAATCTCCAAAAACTTTTCATGTTATCTGGTACCTGAGATTCTAGCTTATAAATGTAACGTCGATAATCTTCCCTAGATTGATGCTTGCATTTCGATCGTAATATAGAAAATTTATTATATGAATACAAATCACCGCTAATTTTATAATTTAAATGATTTAATTTTTTTTCTCGTATAAGATTTTTTAATTCATTTGAAAACCATATCGGAAAGTTGTCATTATTCAAATGAACTTTTGGTACACATGTATTTATGATATCATTAAGAACATTATAAAAACAATCGACTGCTTCATCGAGTGATAAATTATTAAATTGTTCAGACCAATTGATTTGTTCTAAAGTTGAAACTATACGACTATAATCAGCCCTTTTGAAATCTGAGTATTCATGAGCTAAATTATCATTAGTATTATATTTGACAGATAATAGAATACTCAAATTTAATTCAATAGCCGGATGATATGAATCAATCGGTAATAACGGGAAATTACAATGAGTTACATTAACATATTCAAGATTAGAAAATACAAGATCAAGTACACGATTAGAAATGTTTTTAACAAAATTAAATTGTATGAAATTTAAAAATGAAAATGCTTCTATGATCTCAAAACTTTTGGAATTTGTGTTGTTAATTGACCACGAATTAGATAACCAATCGACATTGCCCAGATTGAAATCACCAGTCACTATAAAATTCGCTCCAGAGTATGATTCAGCTGTAATAAGAATCTCATCAGCATGTTGTTGATAAAGTTCAGGGGATGCATCCGGTGGTAGATATACGGTTGTTATAATTGTTTTGTTTGGTTTATTGGGGATCAAATTTTTAGCTGTTCAATGTTATTGTATTTGCAAGTTAATGAAGTTGATTTTAATGAGTTTTTAATTGCTATTAAAACACCACCGCCGATTGTTTTACTAGAGGTATTAATATTACGATCACACCTATAAATTACATAATTGTTATTAAAACCGAGTTCCGAGGAATAAATTTCAGAGTTTAACCAGGTTTCTGTGAATATAACCACATCATAATTGTTTGTTGATAAAGCAATTCTTAATTCAGACATTTTAGATCGTAAACCGCGAGTATTTTGGTACACTGAACCAAAAAATTCGTAAATTCGACGAAATTACATTTAATGTGAAGAAAATTTCATCAAAATACGGTCAATGAAGCTGTTATTTGGATTGAAGAATACCACAGTTATATTGAATAATTACGAAATTATTGTAAATTGATGAATAAATTTGTCAATATGAAGAAATTTTCTATTTTTTTTTTTAATATTAAAAATTAACATTGCGTCTTGTCTTATTTGTATTGAAACTAATTTAATTTATTATTATATTTATTCAAGACTCTCAATATTTATTAAACACTTTTTTATATACAATTAACCATATTACCATTGTGTTAGAAGCTGGATTCGAACTCGGTCCGCCTGCGTGCCAGTCCACTCACCTTGCCACTGCGCCAGAAGGGAAATATATTTCCAATGTTCTCAAGACCTTGCAGTACTTGATACACACTGCATGGCGGACGCCTTATTGAGACTCGGCCACGACATTTTTTAATTTTTTTTTTCTTTCTCACAAGTTGTATTAAAAAATTTCTTTTTGGAATTGAGACTTCCATTAAAATTTAAAGGCAAAGATTACTCAAAAAATCGAAAAGATACAGAAAATGCATTACTATTAATTCATCAGTTTGAAGAAATTTCGTAAGAAAGAAGAATTGAAGAATTGATTTTGTCAATATGACTAAATTATTCACTGTGATAAAATATGACATATACATATAAAATATAAGAATGATACTATTCTTCTATTTGATTAAGTTTCATCCTTTTGACGAATTTGACAAATTGTTAATTTGTTATTTTGACTAATTTTTATCAATCTTACAATTCATCATCATCAATGTGGCACGATATTCCGACGTCGTCAATTGGTTCCAATAATTTAGCGCAAACGAATCGTCAGTTTGAATAATTTCTTCTATTTGAAGAAAAACTTTTACAAAGTGCGATTTCTTCAAATTGATAAAAAATTGTAAGCGAATAGTAAGAAAACTGATGAAAATTTAGTTAATTTGATAAAACAAAAAACAAAATTTTCATATTGAATAATATGCAACTTTTTTTCTAAAAATCTACCCGTACTTTTTCAATGCAACAAATTGTTATTCAAATCAAATAAAAATTTTATTCAAAATTTTTACGAAAAAAATTCGTTCATATGAAGAAATATTTGGTTCAGTGAGTAAATGTTTAAACTTAGTTTTTTTGACGGACGGCCATGTATTATTCGTGGGACACTATTATAATATTTAATTGTAGCATTTGGATCAGTCTTTTTAATTTCGTCAAGTTCAGTTCTAAGTGAATTGAGATGCTGACGTTGGCGTATTGTTAGGTCTGATATAATTTTCAACTTATTAGACTTTAAGAATTGATTAGCTGTTTTTTTATGTTTCATAATATCAAATGCGATTGAAGAACTTGAAGTGATCACCTTAAGTAATCGAGGCTTGCTTGGGTTAGGCTTACCAATACGGAAGACTTTGATGTCATCGGCAAGTACGTTGAGGGATGGTGCAACTTTTTTTATAATTTCTAATGACTTATCTTTGTCATCCGCTTGATTAACATCCTCCATGCCTACAATTATAATATTAGAAGATCTCTTCCTTCGATCTTCTAACTCCGCAATTATATCTTCCATGTTTCCAACATCTTTCGATGACTTAACAGCATTAATTTCAGTTTTTAAACTAAAAATTTCCGTTTTTAGGTCATCAATTGAGTTATTTAGAGTCTTGATCAGTTGATCCTTAGTAGTACATAAAGTACACACGAAAAGTGGCGTTTTTTCGGCGACTTCAACTGAGCTATTTGCAACCTGCTCAATCCGGTACAAATAGAATGCTCATTTCTCATGCAATATGAGCAAGTGAAATAATCGTCGGAATCATTGAACTCATCAGCACATACACCACAATGTGATTGATTAATAAGTGACATTTTTAATTGATTTGAGTTTGAAATGTTAGGAGAAGTTTATGTCTTGATCACTGATATTTTATTTCAAATTCGGTCACTTTTTTAACACACACTGTTCATGGAACACTTTATAGCACAGGTAAAGTGGATTTTGTCTCGGCTAAACTGAATTATAGCAAGATGTTTGCTCTAGATGTTCTTTGTCTTTTTCTCACAACACAGTTTTTGATAACTAGCGAAAGAAGACAGCGCACTTCACTCACTAGTGACTTGTACCAACATATGATTATTTCGGAACAACTTAATAGTGCGAAAAACTGGTACAAATCAACAAAAAGAACGATTTTGCGAAAGGGATAAACAAAGTGACTTTTGACAGCTCGAGTGAGGTTAATATTTCAGCCAATGGGAGTATGCATTTTGATTCGCAAAGAATTCGTCTTAACAGCTATTAGTCTAAGAAAAAATGGCATATTTGGTCGGCAAAAATCCTACATCGGAAATTTTTTCGAATTATGGTTGGGGATGGTCCCTAGATTATGGCATTAAAATTCCCAGCCGATTGGGGGTCCGCAACCTTAAAAAAAGGAGGGATAGGGGGATTTTTTTTCGGTTTTTCGCGTTTATTTCAAAAACGGTAAGAGATACAAAAAATGGTCTGAGGACGAAAAAAACTACATAAAATTACACGCGGGAGAACAATTTTGACACTTTTTTCTGTTTTCTTGAATTTTGCATCTAATTTATAGTAAAACGGCCTCGAAGATTCCAAAAATGCAGTCCGTTTTTCCCCTATACGTCAGGTTTTTGAGATATCGGGGTTTTTCTAATTTTACGGAAAATTACAAAAGACCCCCTTAAAAGCTACGGGGTTGCATCCTTCTGCAGGACTTTCTAGTACTTGTATACAATAAAATTAAAAGCAATAAAAGAAAGTAATTTGTCGCTACCCGGATTTTTTGTTAAAAGTTGTGAAATTCTTCGGCCATTTTTAAGGCTTTTTTAAGCAAAAAAATGTATTTAAAAGCCTCTGTTCCAGTATATTACCCTATTATTGTGCTCTTAACTTGTGTAATGGAAGCCTCTACTATCCCTCGTCGAAAGTGTCTCAACACTCGGACTCATTTTGCTATATATATGGCAGTTATACATTTCTAAGTCAGAGGGCAAAAATAGGCCTCTTTGTCCAACAGGCATATCTTGCCTACTTCAAAACTCCAATTGGCAATCAGGATAAATGGTGGGTCCCTCATAAAGTGTGTAACGTGGGTATGCAAAATATCCGTGCTTTTTGTGTATGTGGGATAGCAGAGCATTGTACACAAAGGAATTCACCCCCGAGATCTGATCTGAAGGCTGGTAATCCGAATATTGTTCATGAACCGCTTGTGGATCGACAAAAAATCATTTTCCCGCCGTTGTATCTATATAAAACTAGGCCTGATGAAACAATTTGTAAAAATCTTACCAACAGAAGAAAATTGTTTTAAATATATTTTGCCGGCACTTCCTGCGCTATCATACTGGTGTATTTGACGGTCCACAAATTCGGCAGCTTCTTAGAGATACAAATTTATTGAATCAATGGAAGAAAATGAAAAGACAGCATGGCTGGCATTTAAGAATATAGTCAACAACTTTCTAGTCAATATAAAAATAACAGGCGCGACAATCCAACATTGGGACTAAGGCCGCAGGATGTGTTAGTGACATCCTATTTCCAAGATCTTATCTGCTTTTTTGTTGAGGTAATGAGATCAGCATCACGCTCAGCAGTGTTATTTATCCCCACAAATGGGTACTCGTTTAACATCTGAGTGAGATCATAGTCCGTCACAAGCTAGTCAATATACATGCATCAAATTATGCGATAGTAGTCAAGCAACTATTGGACAGTTTTCAAAGGCTTGACTGCAACATGAGTGTCAAAGTCCACTTTTTACACAGTCATCTAGATGAATTTCCGGAAAATCTTGGAGCTGTGCATGATGAGCATAGAGAGCGATTTCATCAAGATTTAAAAATCATGGAAACTCGATATCAAGGCAGATGGGAAGCGAAATATATGGAGGACTATTGCTGGGGCATAAGACGGGACTGTCCTGAAATTGAATACTCCAGAAAAAGCTACAAACGAAAATTGTTTTCTTAATTCTTAGGTAATATTGTTAAGATGTAAAATCAATATTTATAAATAAATAAAAAGCAACGAGTTTCGTTTGTTTTGATTTCAATGAAGGGAAGGTTTGTATGGGGGCCAAAAATTGAGCCCCTTGCATCTCAAAAACTGGACGTATAGGTTAGCATTTCCGGAATCTACGACCAAAAATTAGCTAGAAATGAATATCAAATCTAAATAAACAAAATGCTGTTCCCCCGTGTTATCTTTGCAATGATATATAACACATTAGAGTTTAGTTGGATATTTCGGCGTTAGACTAGAAAAGAAATTAGAATATTTTAATTTTAGACCTTTTTTAAAAGCTCATAACTTTTGAAAGAATGCTAGTTCAGCCGTAAAATTTTGTATAAGTATTCACAATAAGTTCAAGATCATTTTAAGGCAAACATTGAGTCTCTCCGCTCAAAAACCCCCATTTGAATTTGGCGAAATGACGTGTGCTAAATTGTAATTGGTTTGTTGCGATTGGAGGTCATAGTCACCCCACCCACCAAAAATCAGCTCATTCGGATGAAAATTAAGGGTACCTCCCATACAAAGTGACCCAAGACAAGGACTTAGCTTCTTCGATCATCAAATCAATAAAGCAACGCTGGAACACAGGCCATGCAAAGGTCCCGAAACATCGTATTCGCTGGATTGGGATTTTTATCGGAGGTTTCCATGCAGTCCCAACAGAATAAAAGTTTCTTTGAGACAGTGCGACCGACATCAATAGCGCTTGGCGGTGCAGCGCCGAGTTGTACCAAAAGTGTCGAAAATCGTGAAACTACAGTGAATGCAATGGGCAGGCCTGTATAGTATGTATATGGACGATCATTGCTTGCCGAAGAAGATCATAAAATGGTTGGTTTGTCAATAACCTAAAAACTCAGCATTCCCATACAGAATAAATTGAAAATTAGAACTTTTTCTTCCCAATAAAAAGGTAGGGCGCAAGTGTTAGACATTTATTTATTCATGGAATGCTTCTCCATATGATCATTCATTGAATGCACTCGTTAAAAAATAATTACATCATGTTTAACTAATAATTTCTGCATAAATTAATCCCATTCATATAAAAACATGAACATCATTCCATTTATCATCGCTTTTTTGTAGATTTTTTTTTCATGCAAGAAGCTTAATTATTTAATCGATTACTAATTTATAAATACATTTTAGTATGATTCGACACGCCTTCTACTCCCTAAACCGGTTCACCACATACACCGCATAGAATTTCTGTAGCTTCATAGATCATCTATTCTGAACAGATACTCTTTCTATACTGTAACTGGATTCCATACAAATAAATATTATAATGTGCTCATTAGAAGTTAGGTGACGAGAAACACGCCAAGGGAGACATTCGAGATGACAAAACCGATAAGCTTTCATTTAAAGCAGATATCGAATCAGGTTCGAATTACAGCTTAAGGTTTGTGTTCCTAGAAAAGTGCGATTAGCGGTCAGCGATTGCGAGAAATATTTACATCAGTGATTCCCAAACGGTAGGGCGTGCCGCCTAGGGGTGGTGTGAATATTTGCCAAGGGGCGCGGCCGCGGGCACAAATCGAATTTACTGACATGTCATAAATTTACTTCTGTAGAACATGGACATGGACATGGACATCGAAAGCGTCAACAAACGATGGGCCTCGCATTTTGAAGAGCTCCTCAATGCACCATCAACATCCCCCGCGGAGCCAGCTCTTGAGCAGTTAGCCGAACCAGGCCCTCCTGTTCTACCCCCAACAGTAGAGGAGGTGAGTCTTGCCATACAGTCGCTTCAAAATAATAAAGCGCCCGGCGCTGACGAGATCCCAGCAGAACTGCTGAAGCATGGTGGAACGTGCCTGACCAACGCTATACATGTGCTACTGCTGAAAATATGGAACGACGAGGAAATTCCCGAAGATTGGCGCAAAAGCATAATCTGCCCAATCCACAAAAAGGGTGACAAGCTGAAGTGTGAGAATTACAGGGGCATATCATTAGTTTGTACGGCCTATAAGATATTATCGAAAATTCTTGAAAAGTGAATTAATCCGTACGCAGAACGAATCATTGGCGAGTATCAAGGCGGCTTCAGACCTGGTCGGTCAACGACCGATCAGCTTTTCACAGTGAATCTACTACTCCAAAAGTGCTGGGAATATAACATCGACGTATACCAAATCTTTGTCGACTTCAAGCAGGCATACGACAGTATCGATCGAAGTGTACTGTACAACATTATGCTGAATTTTGGTATACCGGCAAAGTTAGTGCGACTCACAAGGATGACGATGACTAATACCGTCTCGCAGGTCAGAGTGCAGAATCGACTCACTGACCTATTTGAAACTCGTACTGGACTCAAGCAGGGCGACGGGCTGGCGCCGACGCTCTTCAACCTTGCTTTGGAGTATGTAATTTGAACCATGAATATGGACAGCAGCGGAACGCTACTCATCAAGTCGACTCAATTAGTAGCGTACGCCGACGATATCAACATCATGTCTCGAAGGTTGGGTGATGCAGAAAGCCTTCTGCATAACCTCAATAACGCCGCAAAGGAAGTTTGACTACATATCAACAAAAGCAAAACAAAGGCCATGATGCAATCGAAAACAAGGACGCCAGCAAATTCAAGCATCACAGTGGGGGACCTTAGTATCGAGTATGTAGACAACTTCAACTATCTGGGTTGTAACTTATCAAAGGACGCCAACGAAACCGACGAAATTAAGCGACGGATACAACTAGCCAATAAGACATATTTCTCGGTCCTCCCTATAATTAATTCGAAACTTGCGCACAGGAACACGAAGCTCCGCGTGTACAAAACGATCATCCGACCCGTGCTATGTTATGGCTGCGAAACATGGACCCTCACCCAAGCCTCCGAAATTTTGCTAGACCGATTCGAACGAAAGGTCCTTCGGCGAATTTTCGGGGCCGTTCGCGAGCGAGACCAATGGCGTATCCGGTACAACCATGAGTTGTATCAATTGTACGATGAGCTGGAAGTATCGAAAATCGTGAAGCTTCAACGTTTGCAATGGGCGGGGCATGTACAACGGATGGACGATAATCGCATGCCAAAGAAAGTGATGAACGCACAACGAATTGACGGAGCGAGGTTGCGTGGACGACCGAGAGCTCGCTGGGAGAACTCCGTAGGTGAAGACGCCCACCAGCTGCTGGGCTTCCGAAACTGGAGGACAAGGTCGCGTAACCGCGACAATTGGAGGTCAACGATTCAGGCGGCCAAGGCCCGACGTCGGGCTATCGTGCCACATTGATGATGATGATGATGAGAACATGGACCACGATTCTAAAAGAGTGGCAAGTTTAATGGATATGGATTGAAAAATAAGACAATACCAACATTTCAAAAGCAAAATATACGAATTATAGCTCAGCAATTTTTATATTAGTAGTCTAGTTGGTATTGTAGCCAGTGCGCACACCTTCGATGCACAGGGTCGTGGGTTTGAGTCTCACAGTGAACCAAATCAGTTTACGTTATTTTTCGAACTCATGAAGTTGTACTGCCCTGTTCTATATAAGTAGTTAACGAGGCTAATTTCGGGCGCGGCCGAGATTTGGATACCCTTCGCTCTCCTCCGGGCTAAAAGTTTGCTCGGGCGTACCTACGACTTGTATTTAACCCCTTCCCATTATTTTCCTTTCGTCTTCTCAAAAGTTCCGTTGCGTCGACAAAACAATATTTGTGTGGGGTTTGGTCGGAATAAGTGGGCAAATAAAAATATTTACTCAGAAAATTTTATTGGAAGATGCGATTGGTGATTGGTGCGTAAAAAAAATTTCTTTGTAGAACCAAAATGGGGGGGGGGGTTTGTATGGCAGCCCGATGACCCTATGTTCCGATTTGATCCATTCTGACATATGTTTTGTGTCATCAAAAGAAATACATTTGTGTGGAATTTGGTAGAAATCGGTGTACAAATAAAAAAGTTTTTCTTAGAAGAACCTAATTTGGGGAGCTAGGTTTGTATGGCAGCCCCATGACCCCATTGTCCGATTTGATCTATTCTTACACAGGTTTTGTGTTATCAATAGAAACACATTTGTGTAAAAGTTGGTTGAAATCGGTGCACAAATAAAAAAGTTTTTTTTAGAAGAACCTAAATTTAGGGGTTAGATTTGTATGGCAGCCCCATTGCCATTTTACCGATTCAAACATACAAACTGCCTGCAGCAAAAAGAAGCATTTGTGCAAAATTTCAGCTGCATAGCTTTTAAATTGGCCGAGTAAAACGCGTAGCAATAGACGGACAGACGGGCAGACAGATAGACGGACATCGCCCAATCGACTCCCCATGTTATGCTGATCATATACATATGTATACTTATTATTTGTGGTCTTAGATGCTTCCTTCAATGCGTTACAAACTTTATGACAAAGTTAATATACCCTTCGTTGACTCTACGAGCGTAAGGTATAAAAACGCACCTATTGAGTATGGTTTTTCGATCCATGCTAATTTACCAAAATAGATTTGACTAAAAAATGTTTATCCTGAATTTATTTATTCAAGGAAAGCCTTCAGCTCTAAATACCATTCCACGAAAGCAAAAATGATTGACTTGCCCATTGCTTGTCAGCCTCGGAAAATTCCTAACGAAATGAGTTTCAACATACTTAGGTGATCCTCATTTTTCAGTCGCAAATACAGAAAATTAAACGATTATTTCAGGGGGGTGTACGACTCTTCAGACCTTACAAAGGGGGCACGGACTGAAAAGGGTTGGTAACCACTGGTTTAAATAAATACATATATATAATTTTGGATATGATTGTGTTCCTGGAAAGGACTATCTCAAGTGTATTCAAATTAAAAATTTAGGATTAATCCTTTTGCATTTCCTTTCTTTCGCAAGTTTACCTGATATTGTTGCCTCTTTTCGTGTGGTAATATTTCCCCTTGACGTTATTTAACACTGCAGTGATTTATTCCAATTATTCCACACATTCTAAATATGTATATCGATTTAATCAAAGAGATATCAACGCAAGATTAATTATCTTTTAATATGTTCTTATAAATATGTAATTAAAATTCCAAAACATGTTCCCAAAAATAATGTATGTATTGCCATCGACGTTGGTGAGTAGCTTTTAATTGATCTCCCATAGGTGAATAACCTAAATTTCGTCTGTGTCGAAAAGATACATGGCGGCGAAACATCCAATCGCACCATTCAAATAAAATCGAGTATTTGGTGATTATGCATAGTATAGGCATAGGTAGCAGTATGATACTCTTGTGGCTAACTAGCAGATCTTTTTCATCATTTCTAGATTTGCTTTCCATGAAACGTGCGTGATTCTTCTTCTTCGTTTATTGTTTTTTTGTTTTGTTTCTAGATAGGCTAGTAAAATTCTTTGACGACTGAATCTTATGGGATATTTTGGCAGAATATCGAATGCAAATGAATAAGTAATAAGAAGAGTGTGCTTGTGAAACAAGTTATGCGCAGGTTTCGTTTCCACGAGAATATGGTTCTTTAGCGTCGGTCGTCACGACACGATATTAATAAGAAGACGACGATGAAGAAGAAAAAAGATGTTGGACGTTGGTGGCAATTTGGGTCATGTAACCATCAGCTTGTGTACACCCGTCGAAATGGCTACAATGTTTCGACATTGTGAATTCTGTGGTCAAAAGTCAAAACAGCATAACTCGAGTTATGTCAAAATTGAGTTACATATGCCATCTTGTTAAGCATTTTTTGTTTTATTTTGTAAATTTTTTTCGTGCAAATCGGATAACAGGTTCCAAAGTTATTAATAAAAAACCTAACAGCATATCTCGCCACGATCAGAATTACAAAAGGTATAACAGCATAATTCCCCATTATGTCGTTATTCCTTATCGTATTTCGACGAATGAACACTGTTTTACAAGTAGAGGAATAACAACATAATTGAGGTATGCTTTTATTCCCAAATCAAAAAAAGGTATACCAACTGCACAATTGACTTATGCTATTTTTCCAAAATGTATAATAGTTTATCACTTGGTATAATTTGAATAGTGTCCTTTTTCCATTTTGATCTACGTAGCTCGTGCATACATAACTAAACTTGTGCTGTTATTCAGATTATAAATTCTCAAACTGAGTACACATATGTGGAGATATGTTATTAGTCTAAATTCACTTTCTGCGAATTCCAATATGTAACTAGAGTTATGTTTTTATTCCGTGGACAAATCTGTTCCAAAAGAATAAATAGTACTGGAATTATGCTATTATGCTACGCTACTAGTGTGATATGCTATATCATAGAAGTAACTTTATATTATAAGATTATGCAGAAGGTTTGCTGCATAGTTATTTTTCGACACATGATTTTGATGATATCGACAAAGTAGCGTTCCACTTCTGTCCATTTTCCAGGCTCGAATTACGTACTTCAGAGCAAGGTTGAAGAGCGTCGATATGCCAGCGCATCGCTCTGCTTCAGCCCAGTGCGACTTTAAAATAGGCCATTGAGTCTATTCTGTCCTCTAACGCAGGTCAGACGGCAAAAGTCATCCTCATATGCTCCAGCCTCACTAGCCTCGCTGGTACACCAAATTCCAGCATTATGTCCTACAGTGCTATCGATACGCTCCTTCAAACTAATTAGATGACCCTGTAATAAATACAAACTTCAGCTTATTATCCTTTTGGACTGGACGATGACGCTTCTGCGCCAATCTTTCAGCATTACTTCGTCGCTCCATATTATAAGTAGTAATGTTGTGATTATGCTCGTTCCATTCCACCGTGCTACAGTAGTTCCACTGGGATTTCGTCAGCGCCTGGGTGATTAGTAGGTGGAAGTTATTGAATGGCAAGATGACCTCTTATGTTGGGGGCTAAACGGTAGGGTCTGGCTAAGTCAACTACTCAGGTCTTGTGTGGGGGAATTTAAGAAGCCGCTTAAAATGCAATTTCCATCGCTTATTAATAATGTCAATGCCGATGGTAATGTTAGAGTGTTACCATCCTTGTACTTACAGAAACTTGTCTTGGCTTGATATCCACTCTTTCTTAATAGCATTTTTTAGCTTGTATGCATGTCTAATGTTCTTATTGGCTAATCTTTGGTTAGATTAGATTAGATTGTGGGGGGGAAGGGGTTTCGTAGCACTGAAGCAGGTGGGCCTATTGTACTATCGCCCTGGTCATATGTGGGCAGGACTATGCCTGACGATCGAGGTTGATCGTGCTAAGAAATGAGCTGAGTTTGCTGATTGACGTCGAAGCTATGTAATGTCGTCCGTGTCTGGATAGGCCACTCCAAATTGTATCCAGCGGCGTTGGGCCAGAGTATCACACTCGCACAGGATGTGGGTTGAGGTCTCGTCATCTTCTTCACAGAATCGACAGCTCACATCATGTACGAGCCTCATTGTGCGCAGATGTGATCTCAGGCAGGAGTGGCATGTAAGAATCCCACTTATGCTACTTACCTTATTTCTGTATAGCTGAAATAGCTCAGCCGCTCTTTTGTGGGAGTATCCTGCTAAGAACAGTTTGGATTACCTGAGCCCGGGTAGATTGCCCCAGTGCCCAGATGCCTTAAGCTGTTCCCGGTCTTTGATTAGTCTTTTTACTATACATGTAGAGATGCAACTAAAGGGCTTTGTAGAACTCATCCTTAACTGATTATTCTTTCGCTTCGGTAGAGGAATGCACATGAATAAGCCGGAGATTACCGGAACGGGACTAAACGCGGATCACGCACATATCCGAATCCGATGACGTGCCCCTTGAGCTGATGATTATTATAAAGGCTACTGAAAACTCTCTGTTACCCTATTCTTCACCACTCCAACTCGCAATTACTGTCGGTAATCTCGCTATTGAGCCTTTTTGTTTCTTGGATTGCAACAGTTTGTATTTTTGTGCTTGATCCAGGAAAGTCCTAAGGACACCTGGCTTAATCAGGCAGCGTACATTCCAGGATCCAAAATAGTAGTTGGTTGTTCGTTTGCGGGGTCGTTTTCGTCCGTCCAATCCGAGGCTTTGTTTCAGGTTTCTTGACTTGATATTTTATAAGAATGAGTGTGATAAGGTTAACCGTGGAGGAAGGCCATCATGGGGATGCGTCGAAAAGCAGCTTCAGTTTTTGATTCTATAGGTTTTCCGTCGCCATATTACGTGAAGTAAGCTGAGACGCTGGAGTTGCTAATACTAATTGTCGTACCGAAAATGATATGACATAGCCCTCTACAGTTACATCGAGGAATCAATAAGAGAAGGCCTTTGTCCCCTACTGATTAATTCATTGAAATTAGTAAAAAATAAAGTTTTGTGCTATTAAAATCTAGAGCGGAATGCATAGTCCCCACTTAAGTAATAAGAAATTCCTTAAGGAATAAGGAGTTTCTCTAAGTGGCCCTTAAGGAAGCTTCGTATTCATAGACATCACTTATTAGGGCATTGACTCATTTAAAAAACGATTTACTTATTGGACATTTCTGTTGAAAGTGACAAATAAAATATAAAAAAAATGGGAACCATACGAAATCCCCAATCACAAAATCCCCAAACGTAGAAAAATCCCCAAAATCAAAATCCCCATATTCAAAATCCCCATTTACAAAATCCCCATAATCATAATACCCATATACAAAATCCCCAATCATAAAATCCCCAAGCACCCGAAATATGCTGGTAAATGGTAGATGAATGGTAGTAAAAAATGGTAGATGGTAAATGGTTGATGAAAGACTGTAAATTGTTGATGGTTGATGGTAGATGGAAGGTGTTAAATGGTAGATGGTAAATGGCACTAGGAGGGTCGTAAATCGATACTAACTTTTTTTTGATTAGCACAAACAAAATGTTCGAGTACATTATATTGAATAAACGTTTGCATATATTGTTCTAAACATATTAGGTTTTCTTGAACATCGTCGAGACATGTCCTCATCCGAACGAATATTCGCGGAAAACTTGGTTGGCTTATTGTTGGAACCGATTCGCCTGCACATTATCTGATTTTGTTCTGTGTCACTTCAAAGAGTTTGCCGTTGATTAGCATATACATATATCAGTCCACGACGGTGATTTTTTTATTGCATAGTAGGACTATTACAATTACAATAGTCTAAATCACCTACCATTTACCATCTACTATTTGCTATTTACCATCCACCATTTGCAATTTACAATCTACCATTTACCATCAACCATTTAGGTACAAGCTACCATCCGTCTACCATTAACCACCTACCATCTACCATTTATCATCTGCCATTTAACATCTATCATTTACCATCTACAATAGCTTGAAGAAATTCCCCATTCCCCATTTGAGGTGTGATCTTAGAACGCGCGCGCGTTCTTAGATCACACCTCAAATGGGGAATGGGGAATTTCGTTTGGGGATTTTGGTTTTGGGTATTTTGATTTCGGGTATTTTGATTTCGGGGATTTTGATTTCGGGGATTTTAATTTCGGGGATTTTGATTACGGGGATTTTGATTTGGGGATTTTGGTTTGGGGATTTTGTGACTGGGGATATCGTATCCAACCCAAAAAAAATATCAAGTAGTTAAAAATTCAAAATTTTTCAAAAATTTCAGTGTTTGAATAAGGATATGTCAACAAATATATGAATTAATAAGGTTACTAGATATGTACCTTAACGAATAAGGAAACCCTTTAGGAAACCCTTAAGCGTTTGCTTATTGAGTGATTATGAATAGCGTCAGTCCTTTAAGGGTTCCCTTAAGTATAAGTGGGGACTATGAACTCCGCCCCTAGTGTTTTATTTTATTTTTCATAATTTAAAAACAACCTTATTCATGAAATCGTGCAAATAGTATCAAAAACTTTAAATCGCGACACCTCATAACTCAATTATAAGACACTCTTTAGAAATAGCAAAAAAGCATATCTGTACATAAACTGTATGCAGTTCAGTTGTAGGATTCGGAAGAACAACTTATGTGTAAATATCATAGTCGTGGCCTGAGATTACAAAATGGAATAATGACATATATCGAATTACGCTTTATAATATAATTTCCCTCAACAAAGAATAACAGCATAAGTCGATTTTTTCGCTATAACTACAAAACTGTTATAGTTATCAACAAAATTATTATCCTATAAAAATTTATATTTTTTTCACTCTATATATTGGAAAAACACGCATTAAAATATTTATAAACTTTTATCACAGAATTTTTCAAAACTTTAAAATGCTCTCCTGAAAAATTAACAAATCGGACTTATGCTGTTTTACCTTTTGACCACAGAATTATTCCCACATAGTATATGTACTCGTAGTATGAAGGTCGGAACTGTACTTGGAACCTCGATTTTTTCCGAAGAATCTAAAATACTAATTATCTATATAAACATAATTAGAGTTAATTGTGGACATTGCATTCTTTTGTTATTTATAATTGCACTGCCAATAAATTTGCATATTTCTCATGGAATTTAAAAAGGCCTTTATTCACTGCTACAGTTTGCATTATTATGCAAGTTGCTGTAATTGTGTATGTAAAGTTGGGCGAAATAGAATGTTGTTTATTATTTTAAACAAGGGGCGAAAGATAGTAGTAAAGGTTCTGTTCTACCGACGCACAGTGGTTCAAGAGCGGAAAAAACCCCCCTTTTGCGAAGTGTTAATTTGATATTTTCAATTACTTTTATAGTAAACATACTAACTAACACATATATCAATTAAAAAAATTTTTTGGCAAGCATATATGCCAACAGGAGGCCCCCAATTTGGAATATTTATGAAATTGCAAATATGCATCTAAAATTTGAGGCAAGTTCAAACTAACACGGCTGCTGTTCAGTAGATGCGAGAATTGCCAATGCTTAGGATATGTTTTTCCATGATGTCAAGAAATAAAATATAATACCAAAAAAAAATTTTTGGAAATTTTTTTTTCATAAATGATAGCCTTTAGTTAAGATGGTGTTTTTTTCGGGAAATTTCAACTTTTGGAGAGAAAAATTAACCGTGCGCGGTCGATCGCGGTGCTCATATTGGTATTAAAAAACGCGTTAGATTCTTAGCTAATTAATAAAACAAGAATTAGCTGCGACAAGCTGCGTCCCTCCAAGTTATTTGCATTTTACCGAACCTCTACCTTCCGAAAAATAGCATATTTGGACATTAAATTTGGCATTAATCCCGACAACACTATTGTTTCCATACTCCAATACATACGTTTTCTTAGAATGCCGGTAAATGTTATTTAAAAGTCAAAACTAAATAGTTTTTAAAATTAATTTTAGTATAATTTTACTGTTGTTGTAATAATAATAATACTCATAATATTCGATCATTTTTTCGGACCATGATCCAATTTTGTTATTATTAGCAATTCAATGTAGATCTTACCTTATTTTTATTGAAAGGGGTACCTGGATATGGGAAAGAGTGTATGCTGATGATGATACTGATGCTAATTACTGGGGTTTATTACTTTTAGAGCAGAATTTGTGACAATTGCGCGAATTCATAAAATTCAACTTTTTAAGATGCAATTAAAAAATTACGATGCGCGTTTTTTTTATATAACAACTCCTTAATGGAATAATTCATTATTCCGTTTTAGAACATACCGTTTGTTATTTTTGAATTTTGCTTAGAATGTCGATGTTGGAAGTTACATACCGTGAACTTTTACATTGGTATGCTAACCGAAGAAGCACAAGAGGCATGGAATAAAGATTATCGTTCAATAAGGTATTCTCATTCTAGAAAGTGCAGTAGAATGGACACAAATATGGATGTTATGAACATGCTACTTCTATCATCGGATCCATATATTGAACAATTTCGCAGCCTGCATAAATTAAGGACAAATGAATTTCACGAAGATTGTGGAGTAGGGCTTTTGATTAATTTTTAATTTCTAAGTTTTAGTTGATAGTATTTAATGTTGAATAAAAATAATTATATGTATAACGGTTTTTTGGTTCAAACAGGAAAGGATAGGATAACCACCCAAACAAATTTTATAGGAGTTGCCCCGGATAAATTTATCCAGGACAACTCCTATAAAATTTGCTCGGAAATTTATCCGGTTCTATTCTAGAAAAAAAAACCGGTTGTTATATTGTAAAAACAAAACTAGTTTGTGTTTTAAATGACATAAATTAATGATTGATAAAAAAAATAGTAACCTACTAACGAAAGGTTGCTTTGATGAAAAGTCCATAGGTTGGTTGGACTAGGTGTGACGAAATAGGCTACTTAAAACGTTTGTATTTGTTACAAAAATGCTACGTTTATTATGAAACCTCGCAAAAGTAATGCTAATAGTTAGAGCTATAAAACAAAACAATTTTTTTTGTGTGTGGATAAACAAGGTGGGTGTGACGGGGTTCGTTTCCACAAAGACACTGAAAAATTGGATTTTTTCGACATTTTACACTTCAGAAGAGGCATTGATAGAAAAAATTCCTTCACAGCTGAAATGTACTCAATCTCCCCTTTGATATGATACCCCACACGCCTATATTCACAACATTTTATTTTTGCATCCTTATTACTCCTTTAAAATGTCCTTAATACAATTTTTTTTAAAAGTCTGGTATTGGGTTAATCTCCTACACATTCGTACAAAATTTCATGCACCTAGATGAAGCCATTCCGGAAATATATATTTTTTTCCGCAAAATGCCGATTCTGAACCACTGTGCGACGCCAGCAGCAATGCTCCCAACACCGAAATCCCTGCTACGATTCGTCGGAGCCGATGGAGGAGGCATTTTCAACCCTATGAGTGCGACGGATGGCTCCGCAGCATTTAAGGATTATCGAGACGAATAACCCGAGTATTTGTGTGATGCAATGTAAGCTGCAAGTGTCCTAAAATTAAAATTAACCATATATGTCAAAAATTGTCAAGTATCTGGGGGACACTCTTGACATAAAATTTCTTTTAAAAGAGCACCTGGATGCCGCCTCAGAGAAAGCAATTCATAAGAAAATCCTTATGAATCGGCGGGAAAAGCACGAGGAATCAAATCCTATATAATTCGGTGGATCTATAAGACAATCCTTAGACCCAGTGGCGCAACCACGGGAGGGGCTAAGGGGGCTAAAGCCCCTCCCAAACCCAGAAATTTAGAAATTGCAGAATGAAAGATGAAGCAATGAATTTCGTTGCAGATTTTATGAAAATGTGACTTTTTTTGCCATAATTTTTTCACCAGCTTCGATGGCCTACGCAAGATAATGCATCTTTATCAGAAGCTAAATATTTTGCATGTGTGAGACAAAGAATTAAGTTTTTCATTACAACTAAAATTGTGGAAAAATGTTAAATTCATTCTGGCGGCAGGGAGTACATGATTTATATAAAAGGAAGGAGCAATCGATACAACATATTTTTGTTCAAAATTTCGTAAAAGTATTGGCAAGTTGTTGGGCAAATATTTTCTTGAAAAAAAATTATGTGGCTATCGTTATATCCTTGGATGTTTTATTGTAACATAATCAGCCGTCATCGCAGCAATTCGCCTCCAATATCAATTACTTATTTGCAAGGCCCTGTCAGCGCACTAAATTAAATTCTTTGGAGCCATTAGATTATTAGATTGACGTTAGTTCCGGATTCTGTTTGTGTCTTAATTCCTATTTCTTGTGAAAGGCGGGCATTCACAAATTATTCTCTAATTGCGGTGCGACAATATTCAGTTGCACCTATGTATTGACCTTACTTGTGAAACCTTGCCCTAACGTTTCGGTTTAATAGAAAAGCGTGGTTAAAATGGGTGCTTAGAGCACCGCCGTATAGATGTTTTATTACTGGAAAACATCACCTTGACTCAGCCAGTAATATAGATGGCCTTAGCCCCCTCCAGGACAAGATCCTGGTTGCGCCACAGCTTAGACCTATTGTGGAATAAGAGGCGATGATATGGGGGAAAAGGGCATCCACCACAGGTGGCATGCTGATTCTAGAAAAAAATCAAAGCCTGGCCTATCTTAGCTGTCCTCGAAGCTTTCATCTTAAACCCAACGCCAAGCGCCGCTTTCAGCCCTCCACATACACATTAAGGCAGTGAGAAAATTAGCTCAATGCGAGTGACACATGTCCACAGAACTCAGTACATACTGTCATTAGACTATTTGGTAAAAACTTTCCTTTACTTTTGTCGATACAGGTTCTTTCGTCGGAATCAGTGGGGCAGGTATAAATCTATTTTCTTTTTTCAATGCAAATACAACCGGCTGTATTTCAGGCAGAAATACACGCATTGAAGTGAGTGCAAAAGAATTCAATAAAAGTATGGCTATACAAAAAAGAGAATAGCAATACATATGTATATACTGAATGCCAAGCTGCAATATAACTCCTGAGCGCTTAGCTGTACGGTTGTACTATCAAGTCAAAACGCATTCCGCCAACAGGTAGGCCCTATACTGTGGAATGCCACTCTCTCTGCCACACATGCAGAAATAAGATAAGTGAGTAGGAAATAGGCAAAACTACCTCACACCGGGAAACTTTCTATTGAACCTCACCAGAAAGTCAAACAACGTTTATTGAAATCAGGAACAGGGTAAGAATAATTTGCCGTCTAAATCGCCATTTGAAAACTATAACGCCTTCCTTAATAAAGGAGGAATAGCTTGAATCTGTAACAAAATGAGATATGCATACAAAGTAACGGACGGGTAATAAGTTGAGGCATGTTCTATCATTTTTACTAACGCTGAATTTTACCTGCGCAGCAAATATTCAAGGCATGCTTGCTGTATTCATATTCTCCAAAAAGTAGCTATATAAATCTTTTTTAGAGTAGAAACGCTTTTTTTCGGATCAGCTACGCATTTCTTTTTAACAACGACATCATAGTGATGCATGCATTTGCGCCTTTTATGCAAAAAAGATCAAAATACCCTATTTTGCTGATTTGTTCAAAGTGAACCATGAAACGAGCATCAAATCTTGGAGCTCCAAACGAATAGTTTTGAGCTCCAACATTTTTTCGTTAGAAAACCACTGGCGCTGCTGCTTTATTTCATGGAATATTATCTTATGATGCTAGTAAGTTGCTAGCAAACCTAGTTATCGGACGTATTTACCCGGCTGAAAGAGGTCATCCAGGCGATCCTATTCGGACTATGCGTAATGTAATTGTGGTAAGACCTGGAAATTCTACAAAACTCTCAAAATAGGTCGAAACCGATGAAAGACCTGCGTTCAAAAGTGGCCAATTGACTCTTCTGTGAATTTCTGAAGTTCAAAAGGACGATGGCATACTAAATGTTACTTACAAGTTACGTGAATGTTGATGGTTGCCCTCCAATCCTACGCTTTCCTGTCAAAAATTCGTCAAATGTAATCTCTAGGAGATTAACTTTTGTGCAATCCGCGAAATCTAATCAATGATATGAATAAATAATGGTCCAAATCGTAAGGACATAATCCTTTTTTTTATAGGAATTAGTGTTGGGCACTGCCTTTTCATTATATTTTTTTAGTCTATTTTTGTACCAAAAAGTGGCAATTACACACAAATCCCTTACAAAAATGACCATTCTTCCTAATACCGAAAGAGTACGAAATTGTTTAATTTCCTTGATCAATAATATAATACATTGGACATAAAACAATATCAAATGTCTTCAAAATATAACCGGTTTTAGTAGGGCATTTACATAATGTTGCAGATATGCAACAAACACAATTAGTTGGAAAAATCATTCAATATCCATACATTTTGAAAAATTCCTTCGGAAAAAGAAAATAGACACTTTTATCTAACGTTTTCTATATCCTCACAGGATGTTTTGAAAAATTATAGGGATAACTATTCAAATGAAAATTGCATAACTGTGCAAAATGTTGATGTAATGATCTACAAATGAGTCGTCCAGTTGCAAAACTCGTTAAGCGCCATGTAGTTTACTTTGTGGAAATTGCAAAAAACCGCTGGTAGGTTTCTAAAAAACTTTTATGATTACTTTTTCATTAAATTTCGTTTAGGATTGTGCTTCAAGTAAAACTAGATAAAGCTTCGAAATCCTAGATTAATATTTTCCTGATTAGAGAAAGGAGAAGTTTGGATTTAACGCCTTTTGCAACTGGAAAGGGGCTTTTGCAACTCAAAATTTTAGCTGAATGAGGATAGGGTATGAAAATAATGTTTCTCAAAATAAAATTCAATGTTTTCCATTTTTCGCAAACATTTTTTGTTTCGAACAATAGGGGAAATAATTTAGAAAATGTAAAAATGTCTTAATAAAAGGGGTTGTCAAGTTGCAAGATTCGTTAAGCGTAATTTATTTAGAGAAAATCGCAAAAACCGGGGAAAAGTTTATTGTGCACATATTGTACTTATTTTTTTCTTCTCGAAATATATTTAGGATGACCATCTAAATAAATTTCTGCGATATGGCATAATAATCCTACATTCGTAGTTTTCTGAATAAACTAGAAAATTCTTTGGATTTAAAGAGTTTCGCACCTGGAGATGGGGTTTAACGAGTTTTGCAACTCAAAATGTAGCCTAGAAAATATGCATTAATTGGCGGCAATAGAAAGTTGACAGGATTGTTGGGAATTGCCCTCTACATATGCGGGAAAAGTCCTGTTGAACAGAGAGTATATAAGAAGGAGAAATAGGGGAGAAAAATTGACATTTTTCAGTTTTTTATGTCTATTTCAAAAATGGTCAAATCTTTATGAAAATATTCCGAGTATGTCCTAAACTAAATAAAATTTCCTTGGCAGTAATAAAATTTATTAGTCGACCTGTTTTTGGAAAATATCCTGCTGGGTATTTATAGATAAGTACAATTTGCATCATTACTCCTGAAAATAGGAAAGTTAAGCCATGTACATAATTGTGCAATGTGTGTAAATTTATGAAGCTCCAGTAATTTTTTACTAAAAATTATCTTGATCCTGTGGCCCTTGTTTCATCCTTATTTAAAATCAAAAAACAAATATGCACACGCCCGTAACTCTTCCAAATTACATTAAGGAGGAAAATTTCGGTTTGTCTTTAAGGCAAAGCTTCATTACACTTATCATACCAAATATCAACTCAATCAAATCAAAATTAATTGTAGCTTCCGTACAAAGTGACCTACAGTGATCTACTTTACTTTTTCTCCGTCTCCTTATACTGCCCTACGGTCTCGCGTTGCTTGCGGTGACATGTAGACACATCGCCCTTTCTGGTGGTACCTAATACCTCAGCCTATTTCACCTCTATCTTGATCGTGTCATCGCAGAGAGCAGTGTGTTGCTGGCTTTTCATTTGACACATCCAAGTGTTGATCAGTTTGCCTTTAACCTTGGGTCCGTCAAGTGTAACATCCATTTATATCGCCTGGTTTGAGGGTTTCTCAGACGGAAGGTTTTTCTGCAACCCTGTTTTGGTTGAAATAAAGGAAGGCACTCAATGTTCGAGAAATGCTTCTTAATGAAGCCGCATACCGAATTCGATTTGCTGATAAGTCCGTCGTTAACGGAAAATAAAGTTAGATGATGTGGACTCGATCTGATTTAATTCTAGGATTATCTAATTAAGAGTTCTTCATAAGGGCGCATCTATTTCTATTTTTTCCACAGGCTAAATTCATTAACACAGTCTGGCTGGTCTAGCGGTTAGTGCGCGCACCTTCGGTGCACAGGGTCATGAGTTCGAATCTCACCGTGGATCATGGTTTTTTTCGAACTCACGAGCTTGTGACGGACTATGATCTCACTCAGATGTTAAACGAGTACCCATTTATGGAGATAAATAACACTGCTGAGCGTGATGCTATGATCTCTTTACCTCAACAAAAAGAAGATAAGATCTTGGAAATAGGATGTCACTAACACATCCTGCGGCCTTAGTCCAATGCTGAATTGCGATCATATCTTCAGGGCTGTGGTACCTTTCGAACTTTCGGCGATAGCGCAAACTTCAACTTTCAACTTTGCGGAATACAGCCAATACTGGAACTATCATTCAACACCCGATTGAATTTAACGCTCAAAAGTTTTCGTAAAAATCACGCCATTCCGTATTATAAAAAAGCCCAGGGATATTATTGCGATCCTAGCAATGTGCTCGATGAAGCAGCCGTGAAAACCGTACAGCAGATTTAAATGAGACAATCAGAATCAGAACAATCGAGTGGCCTTAGCGGTCCTTGACTAATTTCGGCCGAAGAAACCAGGCTGCAAGCTTCCGAAAGCCTTCTGTTGAAACCTGAACCTATTTCGATCTGGCTGGAATTCGCGAGTCAATTTCAGGATATGCATAAAGCAAAGGATATCTCTATTTCATGTAGTTACTGGCATTACACTCTTCCAAACAGTAGTATATTGTGTGTACCCCAACTCTGCGTTCTAAAATATACCTCTTAACGAGACCCGCGAGTTCTAATCGTACGAACACCACGATGAATGTATACCCACGCTTGTACCAACCTAGAAGGGACGTAAACCTCAAAATATTCAATTTAATTTTTTTTTTGTATGGGGTAGGGAGGTAGGGGTAGATGGGTCAGATCTGGTTTCCCCTTGATATTTTATAAAGGCATCTAACAGGACACCGAATTGAAGTTTTTGGTGACATTCCATATAAAGTTAGAGCTGGATATAGTTTTGTAGGGGAGGTAGGGTATCCTTGCGATGGACCTATTCTACTTTCCATCATGGATCATGGAGGCATGGATCAACATTTTAGGTCGCTAGTGATAATCTGTTGACAGTTATGGCCGAGGGATCGAAGTGTTTATTTGAATAGGAGATAGGGGAACCCTTGGTCGGATTAGCCAATTTTCAATACTGTTTGAGATTTTATAAAATACAACATTATGACTAATATTTCAAACCGCCAGCTTAATTACTTTGGCAGTTATCGTGTAAACAGACGCACGGCATTTTTCAAAACCATGTCATCAAAGCATATGTTTCGAAATGAATTCGTTTTATTACATAAATCCATGAATTTAGCGTTTTCATTTCAACAAAAATTATGTCGAAGAAACCCAAAAAAATAATTTGGATTTGACGTATTTTGCACCTGTTTTAATGGATTTAACGAGTTTTGGAACCAAACGTATTTTGCAACTGTACAGCTAGTGGATTTAACGAGTTTTGCAACTGTTTGCAGTTTTTATCGCCTTATTACGCCGTAATTATTAAAATTAGTTAGAATATTTTTAATCCTACCTATAGAGCATCAAAAGTGGAATAAAATGGCATCATTAACTAAATTTTTCACAATTTAACGAGTTTTGCAAATGGCCGACTCAAATATAAATTATTGAAAATTTATGTTCAAATGCAAGAAATATTAAAAAAAAAAATCAAAACTACTTCTTACTTATTCATCATCAATGTGGCTCGATAGCCCGACGTCGGGCCTTGGCCGCCTGAATCGTTGACCTCCAATTGTCGCGGTTACGCGACCTCGTCCTCCAGTTTCGGAAGCCCAGCAGCTGGTGGGCGTCTTCACCTACGGAGTTCTCCCAGCGAGCTCTCGGTCGTCCACGCAACCTCGCTCCGTCAATTCGTTGTGCGTTCATCACTTTCTTTGGCATGCGATTATCGTCCATCCGTTGTACATGCCCCGCCCATTGCAAACGTTGAAGCTTCACGATTTTCGATACTTCCAGCTCATCGTACAATTGATACAACTCATGGTTGTACCGGATACGCCATTGGTCTCGCTCGCGAACGGCCCCGAAAATTCGCCGAAGGACCTTTCGTTCGAATCGGTCTAGCAAAATTTCGGAGGCTTGGGTGAGAGTCCATGTTTCGCAGCCATAACATAGCACGGGTCGGATGATCGTTTTGTACACGCGGAGCTTCGTGTTCCTGTGCGCAAGTTTCGAATTAATTATAGGGAGGACCGAGAAATATGTCTTATTGGCTAGTTGTATCCGTCGCTTAATTTCGTCGGTTTCGTTGGCGTCCTTTGATAAGTTACAACCCAGATAGTTGAATTTGTCTACATACTCGATACTAAGGTCCCCCACTGTGATGCTTGAATTTGCTGGCGTCCTTGTTTTCGATTGCATCATGGCCTTTGTTTTGCTTTCGTTGATATGTAGTCCAACTTCCTTTGCGGCGTTATTGAGGTTATGCAGATGGCTTTCTGCATCACCCAACCTTCGAGACATGATGTTGATATCGTCGGCGTACGCTACTAATTGAGTCGACTTGATGAGTAGCGTTCCGCTGCTGTCCATATTCATGGCTCGAATTACATACTCCAAAGCAAGGTTGAAGAGCGTCGGCGCCAGCCCGTCGCCCTGCTTGAGTCCAGTACGAGTTTCAAATAGGTCAGTGAGTCGATTCTGCACTCTGACCTGCGAGACGGTATTAGTCATCGTCATCCTTGTGAGTCGCACTAACTTTGCCGGTATACCAAAACTCAGCATAATGTTGTACAGTACACTTCGATCGATACTGTCGTATGCCTGCTTGAAGTCGACAAAGATTTGGTATACGTCGATGTTATATTCCCAGCACTTTTGGAGTAGTAGCTTCACTGTGAAAAGCTGATCGGTCGTTGAGCGACCAGGTCTGAAGCCGCCTTGATACTCGCCAATGATTCGTTCTGCGTACGGATTAATTCTCTTTTCAAGAATTTTAGATAATATCTTATAGGCCGTACAAACTAATGATATGCCCCTGTAATTCTCACACTTCAGCTTGTCACCCTTTTTGTGGATTGGGCAGATTATGCTTTTGCGCCAATCTTCGGGGATTTCCTCGTCGTTCCATATTTTCAGCAGTAGCACATGTATAGCGTTGGTCAGGTACGTTCCACCATGCTTTAGTAGTTCTGCTGGGATCTCGTCAGCGCCGGGCGCTTTATTATTTTGAAGCGACTGTATGGCAAGACTCACCTCCTCTACTGTTGGGGGTAGAACGGGAGGGCCTGGTTCGGCTAACTGCTCAAGAGCTGGCTCCGCGGGGGATGTTGATGGTGCATTGAGGAGCTCTCCAAAATGCGAGGCCCATCGTTTGTTGACGCTTTCGATGTCGCTGATGAAGTTACCATCCTTGTCCTTACATAGGCTTGTCCTGGGTTGATATCCGTTCTTAACATTATTTATAAGTTTGTACGCCTGTCTAATGTTCTTACTGGCTAATCTTTGGTTTATTTGCTGTAACTGCTCGTCAAAATGTTTGCGTTTCTTACGTCTAATTAACTTATTAGATACTCGCCGAAGCTCGTTATATCTTTCTTTCTTGGCTCGGGATGCGCGTTGTGTGTATTGGCGATAGGCTTCATTTTTCGCCTCAATCGAGGCCCTGCATTCGTCGTCGAACCAGTCTGCTCGTCTGCGCCGGCCTTTATAGCCCACGACCTCTTCTGCGACCCCCTTGATGCTGTCTTTGAGCTCCTCCCAGAACTCATGGATGCCTAAATTGTTGATGTCATCAAGCATGGGTGACAGTTTTTCCTCTAGTGCTGTTGTATACGCAGCCGCCGTGGCATCATCAATCAAATTGTCAACCTCGAAGATCTTGGCAGGGTTGATTCTCGTTAGGTGCACCGAAGAGATTCTGCACCTGTAGGTCGTCTTCACCAAATAGTGATCGGTGTCGCAGTTGGCTCCTCGATAGGATCGAACATCTAGGACATTAGAAGCCCATCTCTTGCTGATCAGTACGTGGTCGATCTGGTTCACGGTGTATTCATCTGGAGACTTCCAGGTCTGCTTGTGGATTCGTCGATGAGGGAAGCATGTAGAGCTTATTACGAGGTTTCTGCCGCTCGCGAAGTCGATAAGTCGCTGACCGTTGTTGTTGTTTTCGTCGTGGAGGCTATGACCTCCAGTAGTTCCCCTATGCCAGCTTTCATTTCCGACTTTGGCGTTAAAGTCTCCTAGCAGCAGCTTGACGTCGTTTGATGGAAGTGAGTCGAAGAGTGTTTCTAGGTCGTTGTAGAACTCGTCCTTAATCGCGTCTTCTTTTACTTCTGTAGGGGCATGCGCATTAATGAGCCAGAGATTAGCGAAACGGGTCTTAATGCGGATCGCACATAGCCGCTCGTTGATGGGTTTGAAGCCGATAACGTGGTCCTTGAGCTGCTTATTCACGATGAAAGCTACTCCAAACTCCTTGTTGCCCTCCTCTTTACCACTCGTAAAAATAGTGTGCGAATTGAGGTCGTTAATCTTACTCTTCTTACTTATTGCCGAACGAAAATAAGGCGTTTAAAAGCAACAAATTCTAATAGGATACTTTCTAGAAACGACTTTCCGTTATGTTGCAAATATGCAACACTAAGCCGTAAAGAGTTAACAGAGCAGAAGCTTTTCATTCTAATTGTGCGAAACGGCCTGAGGGCCATAGTCTGGCCCGTGAAGTTGTTTTATCCATCCCGCGAGCGACTTCCAAAGAAGTGGTCATAAACGTAGTATCCACCTAAATCTTGTGGCTCTACATAAGGCTTACAACAATTGGTTTCAGTGATATCTCGAAAGTTCGCGGCTTAACTTGTCCGTAAACTAGGCATTCCTACACAATTTACCCACGTCGAGGAAACGCGTTCGGTTTTCGCTAAATAAGTGAACGGAAAAGGCACGCTTGTCGTGCTGTCAGCAGTTTAAAAAACCTAGCTAAACAGGTATAATTTTAGAGATAGCTCCCGAGCCAGATTGTTTATCGATCCCTCATCCCTCTATATTGAAACTAACCCGACCTGGAGTGCTCCTTGCCAAAGCTCACTCATAAAACTTCGTATTGTCACATTATCAATGTTATTTTTATTATTTTTTGTTTTATTGTTTGTTTTTTCGACTTCTTCACTACAAACACTCCTGACATTAACAACACGCAATGTGATAACGTCCGGTCCAAGACCGAAAAAAAATTGAGGATGGGGCCCTAATAAATAATTTTCCGAAAAGGAGTCTTTGTTTTCAGCCAAAACCTTCCGTTCAACAAGACAAAAGCGCCATTCCTCTCCTCGACACAACTGTTATCCGACTTCCGCCAAAAACATCAGCCAATGACCTGCCTTTTTAGAATACATACCAATAAAGTCTGCCCATAAAAATGTTTAGCCCGCCATCGCTTTTCAAATTAACAAAGTGACTCTCGTAAAAATTAGGCTGGACACCCCTGTTCTATGGAGTTGCCATAAACGAAAGTCTTTGTTGAAATAGGAATCAGTCTTGATGTCCTGCGTTCAGTACAGATATTTAACATAATCATTGATTATTACCATAAACTAAGGTGACCACATTGCGGAGTTTGGTTTTCACACAAACCCTCAATCATACTATTTCTCATGCCCCTTTTCTCGCCGATTTTGAGAAAGCCTAATATGTCACAAGGCAACCACCATGATGCAATGCAGGGACGTAGCCAGGATCTTGTTTCGGGAGGGGTCCAAATATTGCCAACCCCCCGTTGCATTCACAATAATTTTCGATTCAAATTTTTGCGTATTTTAGCGTCGTAAGAACACGAGTCGAGAATCACTCTTTTCAGCATTGTGGTTGACGAGGGAGGGTTTAAATGTATGTCACAACGGTCTACAAGTTAGATCAAGGCGCGCAGCCGGATTTTAGAAAAAAGGCATGGAAAATGCGAAAAAGGAATTTATGCACAAACAAAATCTGGGCTGATGTTGCGCTAATATCTTCCCAGGTAAAAAAAACATTGGGATCACTGGCAGGCAGAACTCAAACTTGTATAGTTCTTATTTTCATATTTTCCTTTCACAATTTCTCGGTCTACCCCTTCCGTTGTTGCGCCACCGTTTCCAACTAATAATAGGGCAAATTATTGATTGTGGCTGCATGTTTCACAATGTTGGTCATCAGCATGATTTAAATGCTGAGTTTCCCTGACACCAATAACGTTATAAAGTTGTATTTGGAATATTTCGAAATGTGGCGAGGCTACAACGGATGTTTTTCTATCTGCGGTTATTATTTATTAAGGAATCGTGGGAAGAAATCTGGGATTCGAGCTTAAGTTCGTGGCATGGTATGGGGAGCACAGAGAGTAAAAGCAGGACATATCCAACTAAAGAGAGATGTCTGGCCACCCTATCCCATGCACATTTTCAAATGACTAATATATTAATTTAGCCATAGGTGTAAGCTGGAAATCTCGACTATGTTGCATTCTGGATTTTCTAGCAATGTTCAGGCTAAACTATTGTTCATCGCGTTCTCAAATTATTTCTTTGCAACATATAGGACCTCAGCAGCGGAAAGTTCAAAACATCAAACTCATAGGCAAATTAGGATAAATAATAACGAGAATTCTGTACCGAATGCGAATAGTAATTTTCTACACATAATTAGTAGTGTTCAGCCGCATCACTACTAGCGGCACTTTCAACTAAGCTAACAATTTGAAAATATTGATTAAACTATGAAATCGACTGCTATTTAGGTGAATGAGTAATGATGTCTAAATAAATTGCGGAGCTAAGAAGACGTCAATCTTTTTCAAAATTATGTTATCAAAACGCTGACTCCGATTATTTCTTCAAACATTTCGGGAGGGGTCCGGACCCCATGGACCCCTCCCCTGGCTACGTGCCTGATACAATGGTCGTATCCATCCTGTTTTTGGTAGGACAGTCCTGCTTTGTCGACCTCAACTTACCATCCTGCTATAGATATTACGCCGAATGTCCTGCTTTTGTCCTGATTTGTCTTGTTTTTGCACGTCAACTGGGTTATAGAAATTTACAAATATGATGTACCAGAATCCAGCCCCATCATTTTGTAAGGACTTTGGCGACTACAGTTGTTTTTATAGTGAATATGTTTGGCAAGAGAATCGTATTGGAATTTGCTGAATACTGTTGAACATGGCTGATATTAGGCGTCCAAAATCGATGAAGATTGTAGACAGTTCCTCGAAGGCCTATATGTCTTTCATTCAGTCTGGTGTAGAGACCCTATTGAGGACATATGGATGCTGACGTTTTGGATAACGATTACCAAATAATTTTTAATTTTAACTGTTATAGATCGTGTCGAAGCTACGAATGCATCTTAATGCATAGTAGGGATTACAAGTACTATGTCAAAGAAAGCGAGAGAATAAAATAAAATGGTTCTCTTATAGTACGACAATGGAATAAACTGTTGAATTTGTCAACAAATCCCACAAATATTGATTATATTGACAAATTTGGAAGGTACGGAAAATTAGGCAGCCGATTTTCTGTTCCATTTGTATTTCTGGTTTACTTTTTACGTCCTGATTTTTCAATAGCGTTGTCCTGCCAAACGATGATATTTAATGCATTTGTCCTGCTTTTTCCTATCATAAAATTTACGAGCGTTATGCATTCCACAAAATAAGTGATATCTTCGTAAACAGAATTGAGAGAGAATAGTATAGCCGATAATCTGGGAATTATATGGTTAACCTGTTCTGTTGATTCTAAACAGGACCCATAAAGTACCCTAAACTTCTCAATGTCCTCATTGACATGCATGTTTTAACGCAAATCTATAATAAACAAAGGCGTAGCGTAGCCTGGATCTCGTTTAGAAGTCGCAAACCCATGAGCCCGGAATTTTCTTAGGGGGTAGATATGTAATTCAAATTTGCGACAAAAATTAAAATTGCCTGTCAGTTTAAATTAGCGGCCCCATTTTGTTAGAAAAGATGTTACATATTTCCAAACCATATTTTAAGAAAGGACAATTGAGAATGATCTTCGTTGCATTTTAAGGATAAATGATCTCTTGCACATGTTTAGCTTTTACCCCTTGATTACATCCAATTCGCCTAGAATTTACTTTTTAGATAGTCGATATTTCCTCCATCCATCTTTTCCATCTTTTGAATTTCAGTGCTCAAGGCATTGTTCGGATGATAATGACACCAGAATTGTACGGATGATAATGACTCGTTTCCCTGTGTCTGACTATCCGAGATCCTGAGACAGAAATCATGTAGTTGTTTATTTGAAGTACAAAAAAATATGCCGTGGCTTTCGTTTATTACAATAGATAATCTGATACCTCATTGGGCATAGAGCATTCATAAGCGGTTGGTGGTCCCCTGGGGATTTAGCGTTATTTCATTGGATTTGATAGACATATTGTGGGAAAAAAGTTGTCTGGAAACCCTTGCAGACTCCTTTAGTTAGCATTTTCCTATAGAGGTTGATAGGGGAAACCTGTAGATTTTTCCATCGTTTTGTGAAAATTTAAAACCGCTTCTTTCCACGGCTGTAACTTCTGAACCTTGGTAGTTATAGTAGATGCTTGAAATGTTTACATGCAATGTGAGTGCCAAGTATATCCCACAAGTGCGTTAAATTTCAGAACAATCGATCAAAAAGTTCCCAAATTATCGAAAAATTACGATTGCCAAATGTGAGTGTGATTATCGTGCTAAAAACAACTTTGAAACAGAAAAGACTGTGACCACATGCCTCATCGTGGAGCTTATTTTGCAGTGATTTAGGTTTCTTTGTGTAGCATTGGGAATGCTGTACATTTTGCTGTACATTCACGAATGCTGTACGACAGGTCAAAATGCTGTACGTCTGGTCAGCTTACCATAAACCCTAAAGTCATACAAACGACAACCAAAATTCGTGTCCCCATTTAAGTGACCCGCAGCGCAGTGTATGTACGAAATTTATAAAAAAAAGTCATATAAAATGCTGCAGCGTAAGGAAAACATTTCATCGATAATTTTGAATAGGTTTTATCATATGCATTCAACCCACACATAACTTTTCTCGAAGAAAACATTTGTATCTATTGTACCAGTAATTCTTTATTATTTTGCAAAATGGATTTGTGAAAACGTACAAAATCGATAAATATCTCAAAATCTCAACTCCAACTCTTTTCGTAATTCGCATAATAACCTGTTCACAATAAATTGAACAAATATCACCCGATTGCCTCGTATTATCAAATCAAAACTCTCTCAACAACTGAATAATGGAATTATCACTCTACAACACACTGCATTGGCGACACACAACACACACAAACACCATCTCTTTGCTGCAAACAAAGATTGAGGAAGCTCCTATAAGGTTGAACGAAAATTGCAAGAGAATTGCATTTCTAAAGTGTGTCACCGGTGTTTTTGCTTTCAAATTTAATAAGACAATGCGCGCCAAACGAGATGATATTTTATTCCCTATACAAATATTTTGCTCTAGAGCTCACCTTATACGTTCAGGCAGATATTCGGTTGCGTCACAAACTGCATCGTGCAAGCATCCATGACAAGTTTTGCACAAAAAGCCACTTTATAGCATCTCAAGACTCGGCATTTTTGTCTATAGGCAATCGTCTTCGCGTCTAAAGTTCAATGAATTCCACCTGAAAAGTGGTTTGTTGCAAATCATCCATGATATCGGCAGCATGCAATGTTGCTGACTGTGTTAACCGCATCGGATTGCACACATATTGCAAGTTATGGTCCACTCGCAATTTTATGCCGATATCTTGCATTTCCAGTCCAGATATACATTTTTGTGATGGCCTACAATATTACTGCGGTGTGTACCAGATTTCCGAAATGATCCTCCAATTTGATGCCGTATCATTCAGTAGTTTTTCAATTGACATTTTAACACTGATTTGTTGCACGTCATTCCACCTATGTACGAGTACAATCCCAATTATCCCGGGACCTCTTCTCATCGTTCATTAATTCAATCGATCCACTCGATGACAAAATAAAGTCGAATCTCTCTAACAAGATGGATTCACTAACTACCTAACTCGATAACGACTCTTGACGTTCAACGTCCGTTAAATTGAAAATTACTTAAAAATTCAATTATCTCAACAATTTGCCATGCTATATGCTGTTGAAAATATGTACTGCGAAATGGATGAAAAGGGATTTTTGGTGGAATCCATTGGATCCGCACAGTAGCACAGAATTAGATAATTTTTTTATTGCTGTCGGTACAACGGCGACTAGGCTAAGCTATGGGCACTCGGCCGAGTAAACAAAATGGAGCTACACACTCTTTCGGCTACAATTTGCGAGTCATGTAAATATTAAGTTGATTATCGATTATTTAGGTTCCAATTTGCAAGTGCCGCTTTTGTATATTATTGTGCTTTTATTTGACTAATAATAAACTAATCGGCAATAACTGTCATGAAGGGGGTTTAACGTCCCTTCCTTTGGTTCCTACCGTAAAGGTATTGTGACGTCAATTAGCGCCCCATAAAGGTAACAGTATTTCTTACCCAGTGATAAGGCTTGGCGTTTATATACTGCTAGATGCGAGGCCTTTCTACTACCTCTGCCGTTCTATGGGTACCGGCGTCCGGTTGTAGCGCAACTCCACGCGCGCCGTTGTGAAACCACAGCCCGCACGATACTACCCTCATGGGGCCTACCTCTTTGTATCGGATAGGGGAATCGCCGCCCATCGGTGCCCCTTGGCTGGTATCTCGACACCCCGTGCTAACAGATATAGGACCTCTGCACCGGGCTCTTAGTGGCCTTCCAACAAATCGACGCATTGCCTTTGAGCCAGTGGGGGTCCTCCCTGCTCATACCGGCCGAAGCCGAAATAATCCCAAACGGTAGGGCCAAACCTAAACAATGACAGCGCCATCGACAATGCCAGACAAACCAGAGCTGCACTGTTGTACAACATCCGGATGCAGGCGCGCCTGTAGCGGCGAGTAGAGCCAGGACATATTCACGTCTAAAGAGAAAGCGAGAGACATTCAGAGAACCAGTGATGGATAGATAGTGACGCCGAATGCGTCAAGAATCGGGATATCCGCGTACGCCTGGCAATGGCATAGTACATACGTCCAATCTTCGCCGAGATGGACGCACATGGGACACAAGGTATCATCAGTTAAATTGCGCGTTTGAAGCCATGCTTTAAGCGATCCGTGACCAGTGATGAGGAATCCTATAGACTTAGATTGAAGTGTAAGTCAGCATTACCTCCCACGTCACTAACCTGCCTAACATACTCGTAGGTAGTTCTCCCATGGGACGCTGTTTCCCACCTAAATTGCCATCTAGACAGGACACACTCCTCTAGGAGGCCAGCGATTTCTCGCCGGGATCTCCCAGAGATACTCTCGGGGGATAACAAGCTACTAGGGGGTAACGCAAGCCATCTTTGTATGTAAAACGCCGTTCCACGACGCAGGATCTCCAAGTCAAGAGGGGATGCACCCATCAGGACCTGCAGAGCCACGGTAGATACCGTCTTACATACCCGGAGACACTTAGTCACGTTGACACGTTTCACAGAGTTCCCTACCACCCACGATAAGGGAGTAATCCATAAAGTTGCGGATCCATATGCTGCACAGCCAACATAGAAGAATTCGTAGATCCTCTGGATTATGCCCCTACCTTTCTAACGACTCGTGTCAACCACTTACAAATATCTACAAACAGCTGTGAAGTGGAACCAAAAGTTCATCCTCACCCGCATAGTTATGCCAAAGTACTTGAGCTGGACGGCCTCGTATTTGAGTCTAACTTCCCTTTTCCGAAGCTGCCGTTGAGCAACATCGTCACAGTCTTAGAGGATGAGACTTCAACTCCCATCTAGGATTCCCATTGATGGACAACGTCCATGTATGACGATCCCAGACGCTCTAGCGCAGCACAGGAGTTACCCTCAACAAGGATGAGTAAATCATCGGCATAAGCGCAGCACTTGCACAGCCGGTCAGGAGACCTAAGCAGGTCATCCATGACTAGGGTCCAAACAAATGGGCCTAGGATGGAGCCCTGCGGACAGGCATGCGATGCGCGTTTGCGCACAGGCATGCGAATTTGTCCTGTTGCCCGGGGTGGCGTAGTGCTAGCGAGGGCGGTGGATCTCATAGCCCCAGTTGGCTTTTGACCCAGTGTCTTCTAATGTGAGATTGCGAAAATGGAGAGCGCAACTTTACACGTATTCCCATTTTTCTTGAAAGCCCCATGTAGGTCTTTCTTCTATCTGACCAAAAACAACAAAGTTGTAAAAGTTACCCCGCCAAAAAAAAATTCATCTGCCGCAAAAAGAATACAGATCACTACAATCCGCCGATCATATGTAATTTTGTTTTAGGTGTAAATGCAGGAGAAGTTTAAATGTACTCTGTCTCAGAGCCCCAACAAGCAATTGTTGGAAATCTTTTATTAACTTTACCTATTAATTTACCGTTATTCCATCCACTTATCTAAATGGAAGACATTGATTATTTAGAAGGACCACCAGAGGATCATTCATTCCAAATTTCATAAAAATCCCATCACGGAGAAAGACAGTAGAAGCAAGTCTTTCTGCAACTGTAGACTCCAGTCTGAAATTGGGTTACTTGCTTGAGTCTGTGAGGGTGAAAATTTCACCGTTTATTGCATATATCTTACCCGTTATTGTGCCGATCGAAAAATTTTTTTTTGGAAAGGCACTAGAACAGGATATCTGGAATATTTTGAAAAAAAAAAAAATTTTGCGGAATGTTGCCTGGAAGGCTGTAGCCCTGTCAAACAAAAAAGCAAGTTGTCTCCGGTAATCATAGACTTGTTCGCTTTCGTTTTTAGGGTTTTTTAGATTTTTCAAAAAAACCCTTATGAAATCGATTTTGTCCGTCCGTCTGTCCGTCTGTCCGTCTGTCCGTCCGTCTGTTCACTAAATAACTCGCGAACGGCTTAACCGATCGTCATGAAATTTGGTAGGAATGTGTAGAATGGTAACAGTCTTTGGCACGAAATACTTAAAAGTTGGTAGAACAAAAATTACAGGGTGTCCCGGACATTTGAAAATTTGTTCACTAAATAACTCGTGAACGGCTTAACGGATCGTCATGAAATTTGGTAGGAATGTGTAGAATGGTAACAGTCTTTGGCACGAAATACTTAAAAGTTGGTAAAACAAAAATTACAGGGTGTCCCGGACATTTGAAAATTTGTTCACTAAATAACTCGCGAACGGCTTAACGGATCGTCATGAAATTTGGTAGGAATGTGTAGAATGGTAACAGTCTTTGCCATGAAATACTTAAAAATTGGTAGGACCAAGATAACAGGGTGTCCCGTATATTCACAAATTTGTTCACTAACCGATCGTAATGAAATTTGGTTGGAATGTGTAGAATCGTAACAGTCTTTAGCACGAAATACTTAGACGTTGGTAGGACAAAGCAGAAAGGGTGTCCCGGAGATTTGAAAATTTGAATTTTTTAGTTTTTATCAAATCAAAGAACTTGATGGGTACATTTGATATCAGTCGCTTTTTTCCAGTTTGGAGTAATAGTAACGGCGTTACAGCTAATAAATCCAGTTAATATGTGGAGCCATAATATACGGTAAATCTATTTTTGGATTGGGCTAATTAAAAAGTGTTACAGAAAGAAAGGCGTTAGCCTTTCATTCTGGAACGCGTTTATTTAGACCAATCCAAAAATAGATTTACTTGAAGCATTTCATTAACATTGTGCATAATTCTTATTTATTACCTATAAAATATATGTGCAAAATGATTCACTATGTATGTATTCAAAATCTAAAAAACCCTCGTATTGCGGGCGCAGCCCTCTGTACGCCGGTATTTTTTTCCTTTGGCGGGCGATACGCTGTCGCGTCTCTTGATAGAGCCAAAAAATGAGTTCATTCAGGACATACAATAACCTAAGGTCGTTTAGCAGCAGTATTCACATTTAATCAATATTTAAGGTCAATGTTAGGTTTCGTTCGCGCAAAGCTAAGTATATGTACTGGCCCACCCAACACCCCAACGGATAATAATTTTTAAATTAATTTAAAAAATGTGGAATATGAAAACAAAAATCATTTTTTGATCCGATTTTTAAAAATAGATACAAATCGGATGGAACTGCTCCACATTCTTATATGTAATGAAAATTGTATGATCATCTTCACTAGACGTATGTACAAGAGATTCGCTCAAAAGCGAAAGAGAATAAATTTATCTACGCCTACAGGTAGGCAAGGAATTTTGAATCACGATGCGCGCCATCTCCACGTCAACGCGAAGAACTTAATATCCAAGATTTATCTTAATCCATGTGGAACATATCGGTCGAGTACACACATAGATACGGTCGGGTATCTTTGAACTGGTGCCGTGCAAGGTTAATCATAACGAGCTTCTTTGGCCGTATCTTATTTGCGGAAGTGCAGCTGCAACCTTTCAAGCTTGCGTCTAGATATGGGTGCACTTTTCACCTGGCATGGTGAAACGCACAGTGTGTTTATTATATTGACATTGATGTATACATTTGAAATCGTTTTAAACTTTATTATTATTGTTTCGTGGCACGTACCGGCACACCAGTTGATTCTCCGGTTTGCAGACATTTTTACGACCAACCGTAACAAGTTCAAGGAACCTTACGCAATGTTGCAATCATGTTAACATCTGATCTTGAGAGCAAGTGTGCCGTGGCTCGTGGGGTACCATAGAACGCATACAAGATTGCGAAGAACAATACATTCGTAATATTGTCGTCACCCACTAGGAAAAATTAGAAGTCCTTCTCGAAGAAGATGTTTTGAAGGTCTTTTTCATTCCAAGGGAGCAAATATGGAAGTATTTAGAATGACTTTAAAAATGAAATGAAATCCTTCTCGGGAAGGTATTTAGAAGGTGTGTAGAAGGTAATATTCATTCCGAGGAAGTAAATATGAAGGCATTTAGAATGAGTTCAGAAGACAATATAAAATAATTTCCGGGTAGGTGTTTGGGAGCGAATACGAAGGAATATGCCGTTTGTTTTACCGCTAACTTTGCGACGTACAATTTCGTATATTGCTGGAAATCATTTTTCTGTGCAGTTCGTGCATAGTTTTTGTTGTGAGTGGTGGATTGATTCAGTTCGTAGCAGAAAATTTCGATTATACATAGTTTGAAGTTTATAAAGTGCATATTAGTTTATTTACTTAAAAATAACGAAATTGTATTTTTTTTTCTTTTTTTAAATGTTAAGAATGTGATATAATAAATTTGATATAAAAAATTCTACATAAATTACTATGTTTTTTTTTCATCATCATAGGGCGCTATACGCTCGACGCCCGATTGGAGAGTTCTTAGAACTCGTGAGATGCTGAGCTATCTCTTTCGTAAGCAATGTTTGCTCTTCTTCCTCCTTGCCCTCTATACCACTGCGCCGCGTAGCTCGACCTGCGGTGTAGGACCGTCGCCCGTTCTGGCGGTAATGTCTAAGCCTATTTTTACAGGGAACTTACTCTTTTGGATCGTGTCATCGCCGAGACCAATGCGATAAGTTTGTTACTATCAATAAATGAAATTCTCTCCTTTCTGAACGGCGATCTCAATTCAAAAGTGAAGACTTTAGTATCAACTTAAATTGCATCATTTTAATACGCTGGGAAAACTCCGTAGGTGAAGACGCCCACCAGCTGCTGGGCTTCCGAAACTGGAGAACAAGGTCACGTAACCGCGACAATTGGAGGTCAACGATTCAAGCGGCCAAAGCCCGACGTCGGGCTATCGTGCCACATTGATGATGAATACATTTTTGGGACATTGAGTGCGGGTAGGTGGTATTTCCAACATAAAATATAGAAATATAAATAAAAAATAAATAAAAATAAATATAAAATAGATCTTAAATAAATAGTTTAACTTCTTATAAGGTACACTATGTTGTTACCCGAAACTAATCCACACCGATCGCACAAAAAACGCGCTTATTTTTAGTGAAAACATCTTTCTAAAAGTCATTCCCATTTTCATTCTAAAGTACTACCAATAAGGCCTTTCAAGAAATCCTTACTATTTCCTTCCGAAGTACTGAAAAAGAATCCTTCTTAGAAGTTCTTACTCATTCATTCTGAAGTACTGCAAAAGAAACCTCCCTAGAAGACCTTACTGATTCATTCTAAAGTACAGCAAAAAAAGCCTTCCATGAATGCCTTTTTATTTCATTCCGAAGTACTGGAAATAAAACCTTCCTAGAAGTCATTATGGAATCATTACATAGTACTTCCAAAAGATTCCTTCTTGGAATTACTTCTTTCCGCGGACATGGCTATGGAAAATGGTAGATATAAAGGTAGGTAAAAAGAATGAATTGTTTCATTCTAAGAAGACCTTTGGAAGGGCTTACTTCACACTCTTTTTCCTAGTGGGCATATAGTCATAGTCAACATTGGACGCTAGGTCGACTGATGGAAGTTATGTTGATGATGATGATCATGCCTTCAGGTTATTGAGCCGTTAATATGACAACAAAGACGAGAATTTATGTGACAACTTGACGATTTAATGTTGTGCTTTTTCAATCTTCGCGTTCGCACAAGCCGTTTAGCGTTCAGATGATACAGAGTTGGCACGCTGCTGCTAGCTGGGAGCAGGTGTTCAAGCGTGCTATAGTGCGGCTGGTGGTGCAAATATTAAAGCAGCCGAATTGAGAGGTAGTATAGTAGCATCAACATAGCTCGTGATCTGAATAATTAGCCAGTTGGTTATAATGAGTATATCCAGTGGGTGTTTTGGTAGTATGTAAATTGTAGTTTCTGCAGAATGGTAATACGTACATGTATGTACATTCAGGAAACATACAAACAAAAAACCTTAAGAAAAGGAACGATAAAACTAACATGTATATTTATGCTGGCACTAAAATATTGAGTAACATTATGATTAATTTGTTTGAAGAGCACCGACTCATCCGCTACTACACTTCTTCTGATTATACTCTGACCTACTTCATGATGTATTCGCCGCATCTATCTGGTTCTAGAGTAATCGTATAAATGCGCTCCAAAAGATTCATCATAAACGAAAAAATATTCGCTGGACATTAGGACAACATATGTATATTTTGAAAAACGAAATTATGAAGTCACTAAAATGATGACTAAATAAGTTTCGAGCATGCGATTATTCGTTCGACGAGGCAGAAATCTGACCCATTTAGGATCATCATTTTTGTTTAAAATTTTTTAAGTTTTATTGCATTCTGCAAAAGCTATGTCATGCTTATGGCTAATTACTTGAGCTGTGTATCTACTCAATTGCAGCAACAACAATTAATTGGCACCCAAAAAATATTGTTAAACAAGTTTTTGCTTTTTATACCCTTCACTCGTAGAGTAAAGGGTATATTAACTTTGTCATGAAGTTTGTAACGCATATGGTCGGAGATGCTTCCTCCGACCATATAAAATATGTATATATATGATCAGCATGACGAGCTGAGTCGAGTGGGCGATGTCCGTCTGTCTGTCTGTCCGTCTGTTGCTACGCGTTTTACTCGGCCAGTTTAAAAGCTATCGAGCTGAAATTTTGCACGCATGCTTCTTTTGGTTGCAGGCAGTTTGTATGTTTGAATCGCTAAAATCGGACCATGGGGTCATGGGGCTGCCATACAAACCTAACCCCCCAAATCAGGTTCTTCTAAGAAAAACTTTTTTATTTGTGCACCAATTTCAACCAAATTTCACAGAAATGCGTTCCTATTGATAACACAAAAGATATGTAAGAATGGATCAAATCGGACCATGGGGTCATGGGGGTGCCATACAAACCTAATCCCCCAAATTAACTTCTTCTAAGAAAAACTTTTTTATTTGTGCACCAATTTCAACCAAATTTCACACAAATGTGTTTCTGTTGATAACACAAAAGATATGTAAGAATGGATCAAATCGGACCATTGAGTCATGGGGCTGCCATACAAACCTAACCTCCCAAATTAAGTGCCTTCTATGAAAAACTTTTTGATTTGTGCACCTATTTCAACCAAATTTCACACAAATGTGTCTTTATTGACAACACAAAACCCATGTAAGAATGGATCAATTGGACCATGGAATCATGGGGCTGCCATACAAACCTAACTCCCCAAATTAGGTTCTTCTAAGAAAACCTTTTTTATTTGTGCGCCAATTTCAACCAAATTCCACACAAATTTGTTTCTATTGACGACTCAAAACATATGTAAGAATGAATTAATCGGACCATGGGGTCATGGGACTACCATGCAACTCGCCTCCCCCCTTTTTTGGTTCTTCTAAGAAACATTTTTTGTACCAATTTCACAAAACCTTGAATTAATGTGTCTTTATCAAAGCAACAAAAAGGGTAAAGCAAATGGAATCGTACTATGCTCCCGCATCGCCCAATAAAATTTTCTGATTAAATATATTTATTTGCCCACTTATTCCAACCAAACCCCACACAATTATTGTTTTATCGGCGCCACGGAACTTATGTAAAAACGGAAGGAAAAGAACGCAGGGGGAGGATTAAACACAAGCCACGCCCGAAAAAACTTGAAGCCCGTGGGGAGTGAAGGGTATCCAAATTTCGGCCGCGCACGAAATTAGCCTCGGTCTCGTTTAATTTAAAAAAATGTTAAAGCCATTTTTAAAAAAGACAATCGAGAATTACCTTGATCACCTTGATCAGGAACCCAAGGACCACAAACTGGAAAAAGTTTCGACAGATTTTCAAAAACAAACTTCCAAGTCCCCCAAATCACTCGATAAGCTCCGTGGAGGAGCTGGACAAGGGAGTTGAAGCATTAGAGAAAGCTATGGAAATAGCTTTTAAAAATTCATGTCCAGTGAAGCGGAGTAGGAAAACCCTTCCGCCATGGTGGAACGATGACCTATAGAAGCTTAGGAAGCTTACTCGGGACATTCTCAATATCTGCAACAAACACAAATTTTGGTAGCCATATAAAGACTGTCTGAAAATATACAAAAAGGCCATCAGAACAGCAAAAATCCAAGCTTGGGTCGAGTTCTGTCAATCCTTGGATCATATCAAGGATTCGGCGAGAATTGGAAAATTGTTGTCAAAAACACATTCATGCCCGTCCCTGATAAAAAGGGACGATGGCTTCTGGACCAAATCTACTGGAGAATCTCTTGAGATTCTCTTGAATACGCATTTTCCTGGATGCGAAAGTACTTCCACACATAAACCGACACTGCATATGGCAGACAACCAACCGAGCGGTTTTGTAGTCTCCATCATTACGGAGGAGAAGATTGCCTGGGCAATTAATAGCTTCTCTCCATATAAATCTCCCGGACCAGACGGCATACTGCCCATTATGCTGCAGAAAATGCAGGATCTTGTAGTTCCGATGCTGTTGCCACTCTTCAGGAGTCTTCTGACCTTCATTTACGACCCCCAATCATGGCGACGCGTGCGAGTCGTATTCATACCAAAGGTAGGCAAACGTGGACGCGAGGTCGCGAAGGATTTCAGGCCTATTAGCTTATCCTCCATCGTATTGAAAACACTGGAGCGTATTATTGATCTCTACATTCGGCAAAGCATGGGAAGCTCAGCACTCTCTAGGTCGCAGCATGCATACGTAAGGGGTAGATCCACAGAAACGGCTCTCCACGAAGTAGTGCGCAGCATCGAGTACAGTTAGCAATACAAACAGTACACGTTAGCCGCTTTCCTCCACATAGAGGGGGCTTTCAACAATGTCCGCATAGAATCTATTCACGAAGCCTTTGCGGATTCGGGAGTGGAGGTGGGACTCAGCAAATGGATAGTGAGTCTTCTGAAGACCAGGGTAATTCATGCGGACTTAGGAAACAGCCAGATGACACCTCAGGGTGGTGTCATCTCTCCGCTACTGTGGCTAGTAGTGATCAATAAAATCTTAACTAAACTCGACGAGGAAGGTATAAAAGTAGTGGCGTATGCGGATGATGTAGCGATCATAGTACAGTGAACCCCCGACATTCGCGAGGGATGCGTTCCACGAAATCGTCGCGAATGTTGAATTCGCGAATGTCGGGGTTCAGTGTGCTTGCATAGTGGGAAATATGTTCCAAATATCATAAAAATGAAAAATGTTACATGTCGCTCTTCCATCGGCTAATTCATACAGACGTACCTTGGTCTAATTGTTAAAATTTAACTACGAGGTGGTATCAAATAATCGCAGACTAATAAGCCAGTCCCGTGTCACCTTTTAGGCTTCCAAACATGAAGTTTTAGATCAGGGAATGCGCGTTCTAACCGCATTCCCTGATCTAAAACTAAACTGATTACTGATGAACTAGAAAATTCTATAAGTCTTTCTTTGCATTCGCGCTTATCAATAGTGTCAATTAATCTTTTGAGGCATTGAGCCCCAGTGCAGTTTTTTGTTCCGGTAAAAGGGCGGTTTCAATCATTTAATGGAATATTGTTGAAAAATCCACGCTTGCTACTCCCCGCAAAATTAAAATATGATAATGGTTTCAGCGTTTATTTAATCGAAATTGATTAGGATAGAAAAATATGCGTCCTGTAGCGGAAAATTTTATTGCATTCAGTGGTTAAAACGAACACCAAAATGTAGGTCTATTTTTTTCAAAATTTTCACTTTCGACCTAGAACGAAATCGCGAATAAGCATAGTTAATGTTGAAGAAGTGTCGCAAAATATGAATCGTGAATAAGCGAATTCGCGAATGTTGGGACCGCAAATAACGGGGGTTCACTGTATCAGGAATGTGTCTCTCCGTGATCAGTCAGATCATGGGAAGAGCGCTCGGGTTAGTCAGCAAGTGGGCTACAACCTGTGGCCTTGGTGTAAACCCAAGCAAGACAAAGCTGATGCTGTTCACTACAAAAACCAAGATACCATCTTTTTCCCTTCCAAAACTTAACGGACAGCAACTCACACTATCGACTAGTTCGAAGTATTTGGGAGTCATTTTAGACCCGAAGCTCAGCTGGAAGTTGAATATTGAAGAGCGTGTTAAGAAAGCCTGCGTAGTTTTCTACACCTGTAAGACAGCCCTCAATAAAAGGTGGGGCGTTAAACCAAATGTAGTACTCTGGCTTTATACAGCAGTGGTACGTCCCATGCTGACGTATGGAGCACTTGTGTGGTGGCCAGCGCTTAGCAGAGAGTACAATATAACGAAACTGGGTAGGGTGCAAAGAACGGCATGTCTTGGTATCACAGGGGGTATGCGAACATGCCCGAGGGATGCGTTGAATGTAATCCTGCATCTTCTACCAATCAACCTTTTTATTGATAAACTGGCGGCATGTAGCGCGGTAAGGCTTAAAGAGTCCGGTGGCTGGACCTCCAAGCCATATGGTCACGCTGATATCATCAACCAGCTGCCACTAGATGAGATCAAGGCTACAACAGACTATGCAGTGACTACACTGAGTCTTGGGAAAAACTTTCCTGTCAAAATTCCGACTAGGTGCGAGTGGGGTACGGGTGAGGCAGTAGGGGATTACGAAATCTCTATTTTCACAGATGGATCTAAAATGAGCTGCGGTGTAGGTTCAGGAGTCTTCTGCGATACACTTAACATCTCTGAATCCTACCGTCTTCCTGATCATGCTAGCATTTTCCAGGCGGAATTGTTTGCAATCATGAAGGCCTGCCTCGCACTCGGAAATATTCAAGACAGCCAAAACATAGCCATCTGCTCAGATAGTCAGGCGGCTATTAAGGCATTTAACTCTGCGAAGATATCCTCTAAGCTTGTCAAATGCTGTGAGGAGACGCTAAACAATCTTGGTAGGAAGCACTCAATCACACTAATTTGGGTGCCTGGACATACGAATATAGATGGCAATGAGCTGGCAGATGAGTTGAGCGCGTACACGTTCCAATGTCAACTGTCAAGGGACAGATTTCCTTGCATTATCTTACGATTGCAGGCGGTTACTGGCGAAACATAAGAACTTGTGTCATATCACGGAAGTTATGGCCATCATATGACTGGAAAAGGACGTCCGAGATTCTAACAAGACCGCGGAAGGATATCGCCAGACTTACAGCAGTTATTACGGGCCATTGGCCAATAGGCGACCATGCGGCCAGGTTGGGTATACCTCACAACTCGCATTGTCGTAGTTGCGATAACGCAAATGAGAGAGAGACTCTAACTCACTTTCTCTGCAAATGCCCAGGTCTCGCTAGATCCCGCTATCGAACGCTCGGTCGTGCGTTTTTTGATAGGCTAGAGGATGCGTCGGAGGCGAAAATAGGGGAGCTGCTTCAGTTCCTCAATTGTACTGCGTGGCTCTAGACGCCTCTCCACTCATGACATTTAACCTTCCGTAACCTCCTTCTTTATTAGTTTAACGGAATATGTGGTTTCAAAACGGCGCCTTATGCGCTAATTGGGCTTCTGGTTTGCTTGACCTAAGCCACCACTTTTACCTACCTACCTACCTTGATCACCTATTAGCGATAAATGCCACCTGCAAGTCTTTTTGCTGTTATACCTAATTACTTCTAACTCACCTGGGACAAATCGGTTTTTAGGGTTTTTTCGAATTTCTTTTTTTCAAATTATTAATTGATTCAGAGATTAAGACACATTGATTCAAGGTTTTGTGAAATTGGTGTACAATTTTTTTCTTAGAAGAACAAAAAAAGGGGGTTGGCTTTGTATGGCAGCCCCAAGACCCCATGGTCCGATTTGATCCATTCTTACATATGTTTTGTGTCATCAATCGAAATACATTTGTATGAAATTTGGTTGAAATTGGTGCACAAATGAAAAAAGTTTTTCTTAGAAGAACCTAATTTGGGGGATTGGGTTTGTATGGCAGCCCCATGACTCCATGGTCCGATGTGATCCATTCTTACGTATGTTTTGAGTCATCAAAAGAAACACATTTGTGTGATATTTGGTTGAAATTGGTGCACAAACAAAAAAGTTTTTCTTAGAAGAACCTAATTTGGGGGGTTATGTTTGTAGGGCAGCCCCATGACCCCATGGTCCGATTTGATCCATTCTTACAAATCTTGTGTATCATCAATAGAAACACATTTGTGTGAAATTTTGTTCAAATTGGTGGACACATGAAAAAGTTTTTCTTAGAAAAGCCTCATTCGGGGAGTTGGGTTTGTATGGCAGCCCCATGACCCAATTGTCCGATTTTACCGATTCAAACATACAAACTGCCTGCAGATAAAAGAAGCATTTGTGCAAAATTTCAGCTTCATAGCTTTTAAATTGGCCGAGTATCATATTCGCTCGCTTACGTTTTGCCTACTATTCGTATGCGACTGTTACTTTCAAAGTTAAGCAGCGCTCTATACCGTTAGTTGTCTGGAATATAATTTCTCCCTCGTCTTCTCACAGGCAAGTAAAGGGAGTGTGGACTGCAGGCATGAAGGAAAAATTGCATTACCGTCCCTTGCGTTGTTCCGTTCCAACAAAAAATTATCATGAGCGAAACTATGCACTAAAAGCGGCACAGCTTTTCATATTAACTCAGGAGTCAGAAGATGTGTCCCCAACGGATACTTTCCCTACCACCGCAACCAATTTCCATTTGCTTTCTGCAAGTATGTATAAGATTGTTTTTGTTTAGGTCCACACAAAATCCTAAACTTCTCAATTTAAACCAGTAATTTTATGATTTTAGGTCGCGAAAAATAGCTCGGCTCTGGTTTTTTGGAATATTGTTAGGGTAGATACCAGAAGTGTACCACCAAGTTTACAAATTCGAAAAACCTGTGCTAACCCCCTGACCCTCAAAAAAACTCAAAATGTTCGGACTTTTTTCATATTTTGGTTTGTAATTTCCAAAAGGGGCTTCCTACAAGAAAGCCGTCTACTGGATTTTTAAAGCTAACAAAACCTTCTTTAATTTGAGTCTTCCTCCAGCTTTGTAGATGCAAAGGATCCCAAGATACAGCACTTTAAACATTGTTTTTTTGTAAAAAAGTTCGAAATTGTAATTTTAGTCATCTTCCGAACTAAATATCGGCTTAAATGCGCATTCTACGGAGAAAGTCATGTGACACGAAGTTATAAACCAGTTACTTAGCTGTGTATATGTCGGAATGACTGGAATCGGACCATGGGGTCATAGGGCTGTCCCTGGAAATTAGGTTCTTCTCAGAATTTTTTTTTTATTAACCAAACTTCACCGAAGTGTGTTCCTGGTTAAGCCTCAAAAAATATCTAGGAACGAATGAAATCGGAACACTTCGTCATGGGGCTGTCATACAAACCAACCTCTGGAAATTAGGTTCTTCTAGGAAAAACTTTTTTGAGGCTAATTTCCGGCGGCGGCGAAATTTGGACACCCTTCACTTTCTTTTGAGCTAGTATAGTTAACCGGCAGCCCTATGACGTGGTGTTCTGATTCTATACGTTTCAATATTTCTTTTATGGCAACTCGATGAGCGTATTTTGTACGTTTCGCTTACTTTTGTAGACGTATTCGATAGGAAAACAAATATGTAAAATCTTATGTTTAATATTTTAAAGTTATCTTAAAAGATTATTTTCAGTTATGTGAACAATACAAGGGCTTGAAAGATTATTTTAACACTGGCCTATTTTAGTATCGAGTGTATCTTGCTCGGTATCGTATCAAAAATTTAACATATGCCACTGTTGTGGATTCATATAGCATTTTTCTAACAGTGTATGTATACATACCGATGATTAACAAACATACGAACACCAAACATCATACCTGAAATACAAAAAGAACATTTATTTTAGCATTTTTAGTTCAATATCTAATATTAATAAAAATTTACAATATAACATCTATGGGAGGTGGTATCATTGATATTTAAGGGCTGCGCAATTAAATATAATTAAGTTTACATCATTCATTCGGTTTAAATTTTTATTTGTTGACCAAATGAAATTGGGAAAGGTTTGATGTAGGTCCCAGATTATCCGGAATTTCGTTAATCCGAATTCGGAGTAATGTCAAATTAGGTTTTAATTTTTTTTAAACAAAATTTTTAATTAACGTTAGAATCGCTATGTTTTAATGATTGACAATTGGTGCATTTGGAACAGTTCGATAATCCGGATAGGGTTTCGGTCTATCCGGATATCGGGACTCTATTGTATGAGATAAATGTGTAATCGAGCCTTTATTCACATTTATCTCTCTCTCTTTTGGTTTGAGGACATATACTCCAGGAAATGTAGCAATTCACTTCATAAATATTAAGTGAATAGCTAAATTTTTGAATGAGCCTTACTTTTGATGTCTTAAGACAACCACATTAAAAAACAGGTTTTTTTGGGGAAAATCTCGGTAACGGTGACATCTACTGAAAGTGGTGTATAATCAACTTGTAGCTCTTTCGATTTTAAGGAGAGTGCCAAAAGGCACTTGTTTTCAACAACATTTTATGAAAGTATACATATACAGCGCAAGGAGGCCCCTGGTATGGTTGATACGACATGGCGTCTGGCATCTGTACAAAGAACTTCGAGCTCCCTAGTCATGTATGGGTGGCACAGCATGGCTGACTTTTTCCTTATTCCTTGGGAAAGTCAGTCATACAAGCTCACACGACGCAGTGCTTCCTCGTAGGGGAGAAACACCTTATAAGCGTACGTGTCCAGTCTCGGAGCTGGCGGCTTCGCATAACCCCAGCCACCAAGGGGCTAGTTAGGGACAATGGCCTATGCACCTATACCTAGCTAGTTTGTGGATTGATGACCACACGGCCTGAGTCAAATTGCTGCCTAGTAAGCGGATGGGGCCACTCAGAAGTGAACGGTTAGCGTGACGAGTCTGCTTTAAGCAGGCGAGTAGGAAACAGGCATAACGATCCTGCGGCTGGCAAGCCGAATTCGTTAAGTCTAACCGAAAGAGGGCCAAAGGAGGATCAAACTTGCTACTGAGAAATCTTTAGCGAGGTACACGGGGATGGGCGTGCCCAAGGGACCATGGTCCCTACCCATCTTGGCGTTGGTCCGGAGGGGGTTTGTGGTGTTAGACAAGTCGACCAGCTAGAGTCGCATCCCAAGGTGAGGTTCCAAAGGGAGGCATCCCGGCGGAGAACACAATTCCGGCTTTAAGCCCGGATAAACATTGCCGTCCCGCAAGGGAGAGAGGTTATGGCCACCGTATGCTCAGGTACTCCTAATGGCAAGTGCGAGGTAGACGCAGGATGGCGTGCCTCCAATTTCTTACGGATACGTGCAGTCCGATGACGATATATAACGGTTACGTATACTAAAACGCCATATACAATATCGTATATTCTTCGGCCCCAAATAATGCCACAAGTCCCCAAGTTGTTTTTTGAACATTTGAACAGATATACTCGTAATTACCGAATATATAATTTATTGAAGAACGCAACCTGTTTTGACTTGACTTGTGCTAAAGCATTGATTCACAACCCTTTTAGGCAGCGTCGTGACCCTCTAAGCCCCTTGTGATTATGATTCGTTAATTCTGCAAAACAAACATTAAAATTGATTCATTCTCCAATGAATTTTGCATCCAGTGTTAGATATAGTTATCAGTTTGACGAATCGCGTAAGTTTCTATAAAACCTATCAAAAAACTCACGTGAGGCGAGAATAACTCGCATCTAGGTATTTAGTTTTTTGGACGAAAACCCAATACTGAAAAAAGTTCATACACAAAGTATCCACATATTTTCATGCGAATATGTTGTCGCGCAAGAGTTGAAAAGGATTATTCCAAAATTCAATTGAATGAATAAATGGTGACTTGATATCTGATGATGAATAAATGTTTCTATAGTATGCCGTCGCGAAATAAAATGAATGTTATTCTTGCAAAAAAGGAGAAGGCGAAAGGTAACCATTTGTACTTGTCGAGAAAAATTTACAAAAGGTATACGACTGTTTTGGCAATACATATTTAATTTACAAAAGAACAAATACTTTACTTGAATCACATCTTCCTTGCTCGGTTTAAGTTTTTTCTTCCTTTGTTTGTCATGTAGCCTTAAATAATCCTGTGATCAAACTTTTTAAAGCATGCGAAGAAACACAAATTTAATGAATTTCGCGCGCTCACACTGGCGCGTTAGCGAATTATCCTCGACAAGTTTTCCACTGCGTCAAAATTGTATTGTGTCTACACTGAGTTGCATGAAGATGTTCACACCATCGCGAATATTCGCCAGTTTTGTACAGTGTAGTACAACTCGGTGTTGGCGTACCCCAAAAATATTTAGATTTGGTGCTCTGTGGCCGTGATCGCTCGGTCGCCACTCTGTGATATAGAGATTCATAGAGAAACGAGTTTTCAATACTCGGCATGGCTCGTCGCACGTTTATTATTCACAAAACAACAAGAAATTTTGTTATAATTGAATAATAATCAAAAAATGCGACTAGGAAGTGGTATGGCTGACAACCGTATCACACCCCGAATTCAGTTGTCGTTGAAACGTTGACTACTACACACGGTAGTCGTCAACGCACCATGCTCTTCTAGAAGTTAGGGCAAAGCAAAAATGTCATTTTATTCCAACAAGTTGCAGTGTAATACAACTAGGGTTTGGCGTACCCGAAAAATATTTAGACTTGAAATGGTATTAATGGAGGGAACATTTAAATTTCGAATTAACTGTTGTATAGGTATCGGTGGATGAGTGAAAGAGGTAACATTTGTGGAAACATGCAATCCAGTACAACTTATTTGTGCCACCCTGGAAAAAGAGTTGTGGCATTTGATTGCGCCTGTCTTAACACGAAACAAGAACAAGATGAAAAACCCGTTTTCTTAGAAGAGATTCGCGAGGAGAAAGGCAAGGAAAAATTCAATTTTCATATAAAAACCGGTTTTGTTCTCGCGTTTTTGTGCCCCGTGTAGACAGGCCCATTAAGAATTAATTATTGGAGGAAACCGGTGAAGCTTGTGGAGTGTGCATGGAGCATAGAGAGAGTACTATTCTGGGGCGGGTGATCTCAAACATTTTTATACATGTCACTATGTGAAAGGATATACAGGAGAGACTCGCTAGTTTGAACCTTCTATAATTTGAACATCCAATAATTTGAACGCTCATCTAGCAACATTACGTCTCTTATAATTTGAACTTTTCAACGAAATAACTCCCTCTACAATTTGAACAAGTTTTTATTTGTGCTTTTCTAGCATATAACTCGGGGAATCACTTGATTAGCAATAAATTAGAACTATCCGAACAGGTAATGATTCTGTAATCATATGAATGACATTTCGTTTAAACATACGAAACGGTTTATACGTTACTACATTTGCGTTGTTTAGTCGTGTCTTAAATTTTTTCTTCAAATTTTTAATAGCTCGTAGTGTTTATGTGTTAAAATGAATATTCATAGAAAGTGTCTCAAACAAATAAATAAATAAATTTTTCGTAACTTTTTCGAAAATCTGTAAAACCATTTGAAAATATGATTTATTTATTAATTTTTGTTTCAATTTGAATCCTATTTTGTTTAATATGAACACTATACTAATAAATAAATACACAAAACCAAATTATGTATGCAAGTTCTTTCAATAACAAAGCTCCCCCACAAATTTGAAACCCTCGATCATTTGAACTCACTTGGTTTTAATTAGTTAAAACTATCGAGTCCCTCCTGTATTAACTTTGTCATGAAGTTTGCAACGCATTGAAGGAAGCGCTTCCGACTATTATAAAGTATATATTTTGTTGATCAGTGTAACGATAGAAATCGATTGAGCGGTGTCCGTCTGTCTGTCCGTCTGTTTCAATACAAACTAGTCCCTCAGTTTTGTTTGAAGTTATCGGGCTGAAATTTTGTATACAAGTTTCTTTTCAGTGCACGCTGTATACAGGGTGTCCGGAAACTGCCGCATAAACACACCGGATTGTCATTCCTCATATAATTTCCAGCAAAAAAGTTGTATGGAACATACCCCCTTAGCTTAACCCTTTAGCTGCCACAGGCATTTGAAGATTTTTGAAAAAGTCATTTTCTTATACGACTAAAACTTCAATATCTCAAAAGCTAGACTAGCTAGAAAAGCAAAATAAGATGATTATCACAGCCAACAAATTTACCTAAAAAATAAAACTAACGGCACTAAAATGTGTTAGAAACTGTTAGAAATAATGGAGCTAGAATAAAATGATGTAAGAAAGATATGATAGTAAGACTATGCGCCAATTTTTAAAAGAATGAACCAATCTTAACCAAACTTCTCCCAAATGTGTTTCTAGTAAAGCCTCAAAACATATCTAGGAACGGATTCAGAACTTTACGTCATAGGCCCGTCATACAAACCAACCCCTGAAAACGAAGTTCTTCTAAGAAAAACTTTTTCATTTTTATTCCAACCTTAACCAAACTTTACCCAAATGTGTTCCTCAAAATATATACATTGTAATACAAACCAACCCCGAAATATTAGGTTCTTTGTAAGAAAAACTGCTTTTTCCTGTTTGAATCTTAACCAAAATTCATCCAAGTGTGTTCCTGGATTAGCATAAAAGCATCCAGAAACAGATAGAATCGGTACACGTCATAGGGCTACGGTAGAAATTGTTAACACAAAAGGAGCTTAAATTTCATTCAAATGTGACGGGTATTCAAATTTCGGTCACGCCCGAAATTAGCCTCGGTCTCGTTTTTCTGGTTTTTTACCTCAAATATGGAATCAGCGACCTAAAATTACCTTAGCGAATGATTATGCCAGAAATATATTATCGTAAGACTATGCACTTTGCGAAACCTTGGCAGAAATTGCGAGAAAAAAATTGAGATTTGAGATGAATTTGATTTTTAAAACTTTGTAGAACTAAATCGTTTATTTGATTTTAATTTTAAATTTTAGAAAAATTTGTTGACTTTTACCTTTTATTTTAGTATTCTAGCAAGTGTAGTTGGTTATTGAGAATTTAGTAGTCCAAGAAAATACATTTAAAAAAAATGCTTAAATGCCTGTGGCAGCTAAAGGGTTAAATTTTCGGGATATGTCATGTACACCCTTTTGGCAGAAATTCACCTGGGGAATCATTTTCCAGTGTGTGGTAGTTTTTCATATAATTTTTTTTTTGCTCCTGCTTAAAAGGATTATGCTTGAAGGGCTGTATGTCGGAACCTGGGAAATTGTATGTTCTTGGTAAAATAATAAGAGACAGTAATTCAAAAATAAATATTTTTTGGAGATACAGTAAAACTGAAAAAAAAAGCCGGAAAAATATGCTTATACAGACCGTGAGATACTGATTACTAGCGTATTAATTAACAGGAAAATATTTTTAATATTTTTACAAACATTATTCTTCATAATGTCATGATGTGATTCCGAATGTAGTATGTATGTACAGTAGGACCCCGATAATCCGGACCCCCAAAATCCGGAAGTTCGATAATCAAGATTGGGGTTTGTGCCAAATTTTGTTTAAATTTTCATAAAATTCGACAATTCCATAAAGTTTGTTCAAGCTTACTGCTATATAAACTTAAGAAAATGCAAATTTCGAATACGAAATTATTAATTGTGGTTAGAATGGTTATCTTTTTTATGATTTGAGTATCAATATTGTCCACCAAGGTGCAAATTAGTGCATTTCGAAAATTCGGACAGTTCGATAATCCGGATAGGGTCCGGTCCCAATCAATCCGGAATATCGGGGCTCTACTATATTTTCATTTTACTTGTAAAATGAAACAACACAAAATTTATAAATTAAAAATTCCCGACACGAACAAGAATACCGTTACAATAGTGATCTAACGCCTGCCGTCCATTACCTGCTTCGAGCGGCGAGGCGCTCCCGCGTTTAAAGCTTTTCCGAATTTTACCGAGAGTGCATTCCAACTCTCACAACTGGAATTTGCTTTACTCTGACTGCACGCACAACAGGAACAGCACAGGCGCACAGCAAACTCGTGAGTCGAGAGTACATACGAACTCTCTTTACGAACTGCCTTCTAACAAAAACAAAACACAAGGTTTTTTCATGCTTCGCGCGACTCGTGCAATTGTTTCAATAAGTGTTGGATTTGACGCTTATTGCCGCACGAACTTCAGGCGTTAAGAGCTACTTTTCAAATCAGGTGTATTAAATACACCAGATTTTAAAAGTAGAATACAAATTTTGTATTTTATATCTAACAATGGATATTAAGTAGATAATAGAAATTATAAATGCCAGCCGACAGGTACTGAATATAGACTATCAGAAACCCGGCCCTAATGTGTTAACACGGTTGGGTATCCAAAACGACTGAAAAACTTTTCCAGTGTCATGCTTGAAATAGATTACGCGCATCAGCAGCAGCATCGGCAGAATTTCATAGCTGAAAAATATGCTGAATGCCAAGTTTTCTGCTCAACATTTTTGTCAGCAAAATACATTGCGCTTGAAGTTTCGCGATGCCGATGCTGCTGCTGATGCGCGTAATCTATTTCAAGCATAAGACATTTTGTTACCTTCAAATCGTGTAAACTGCCCACAAAATCGTATAATATAAATAATTTTCGCAATACTAATCGCTAATCTGCACACCCGAGCAACACTCCACTCTCCTTTGTAGATTACAAACGACTAAATAACTCTTCCAGTGGAAGATATGCTTACTTGTAAAAGCTTTTTTCCGCAAATGTTGTGAAAGCTTTGGCGCTGGAGCGCCGCGCCGCTCAAGTTTACACTTGCAGTAGACGAGAGCCCTAATAGTCATTATTCTTTTCCCTATACAAATCATATCAAAAGTTAGACTCTTTTAATAAAACAATCACGTATGGGCATACAATGGTTAAAAGAGGTTTCATTAAACTCATATATATGCCACCATTTACGACTCAGATCACGATAAAACTGCGCGTCATATGTACAATTTGTTGTTTTGTTATAATATGATGAAAATAAACCCAAATGTGGTTTCCGGATGACTTAGAGCTTGAGTTGTGAGTGTCATTTGCAATTGGAAAATGAAAAATTAATAGAATAAAATTATTGTAACACAATAGAAATGCCACATTGAACAAGCACATGTAATTATGTACATGTATTATCGAACCTAGATTTTTTGTTGTAATTTGTTACAAAATGAAAAAAGCAAAATGTATAACCTTTTACATACATATATAATTTAGTTTTAAATGTCAAAACTATTAGGCCAAGCAAAAGCAATTGCAATTTTTTTGCCCAAACGTGCATAGGTCCAGGTGCAATTTTCTATTCCACATGGTGTATGAAAATAGTTTACGTAGAAATTAAAATGTTCACCTACCAGCTGCTTGAAACGACAATCTCCAAGTTCTAGACAGCAGTACTAACCAGTTAATATCCCTGTCATGTAAATACGAAACCATGGTTGAACAGTAGTTAACTGAGGAGCGACCGTAAAGTTATCTGAAGAGATGAACTCACATCGTCGAAACCGAAGTGCCCTGGACCCAACTTTGGGCAGGAGGACTGTGGGATAGGCAAAAGTTATTTGAGACTCCAGGGCGCCAATTCTTCCAAATCAACAGCTTAATGAACGAAAACATCGAAAAGTCATTCACTGTTCTTGACTGAGTTTCGCTTAACGTATCTGCATCTGCACAAAAAATATTTTTATAGACAACTACAACTAGACTTTTTCCGAGAGAGGATATTCACCTCGTTCTACGTTTACCGATTGTACAAAACCACCAGTAAATGGACGCATCCACGTGGAAACTATTTAGCCTATTTAACTTTAAGTTTCACCAAAAAGAATCTTATAAATTTTAGAAAATTGCGCCACAATTTTTCACAAACTCCTGCGTTTAGCTGAATGAAAAGCTACATCGAGACGTGACTGCAGACTTTTTAAGCAACAATTAGCATTTACATACTTAACATCATTTTCCGTCTTCACGATGTCGTCATTAATGAAACACATCTGCAATGTGTAATTAACTGCCATCATATCATACGCCAGAAACCACACAAATTACCCATAGCAGTGAAAAACACAAAACGTATACAAAATAGTTAGGCGAGGAGGCATCAGCGGCCAATGTACACTGAAAAAAAAATCATCATAATATTAATGAACTAGGAGCATAGACTTTTTTCATTACCATGATGAATTAGCTCATAGTAAATAAACCTTCCCTTCCTTAAAATAATACAGAGTTCATCTTTTTTACGAAACACTGGTCGTTAGTATAACAAAAACAAAATTTCAACTTAATGTAAAGCGATCATGAACACAACACAATGAACTTCCAGTAGAATCTTATGCATTGTACATTCCGGCTATGAACCCATACATTAGCCGCGATAGTAGCCAAAACAAAATAATTGATGATATTGTTCATTAATTACATGACATCGATCATAGTAGTACATATTGATCTCACTATCACTTTATGTATATTTTATAAACCTTCGTCACGTATAGTCTGCGTGGTGTAGTAGGTAGGGCGTCTGTCTTCAAATCATAGGGTCCCGGGATCGATTCCCACTGTAGGTAGGTAGGTATTTTTTGATGGCTTTTCAGAGCAGAGGCAAAATGTAAAATGAATGTCGTCAACACTTATGAAGCTGGATGCCGGCCTGCGCCAGTTTTTTTTTTTTTTTAATTTATGAACTCAGTAATTATATCAATGAACAAGTTGTCAATTTTATGAATTAGTTCAGTTTTAATGAAATTTTTGTTCATTGTTTTGATAAAATCAGATTCATTAGACTGATGAAAGCCGTCTTCGGTGGGATATCGGTGTAAATATTCATTAGTTTACATTGATTCAGGGTACCTTTTTTTTCAGTGTATGTGTAGTATAGCGACAACGCAAGCATAAGGCCTGTCTACTATAATTATGCCATTCTTCGTGGCTTCCAAGAACATTCAAGAATGTACGCAGATATGTACAAAAAACCGCAGCCAGTAAGGTAAGCAAAAGAGCCAAACGAAATTCAACCCGTTGCAGAAAAGTGTAAACACAAGGAGTGAAGTCCCGTAGGAAGAGTACAACCTGGTCTCCTTTCGGCGTCACTGTAAAATATGTATGACATATACGACACACACTGGAAATAGCTCAACGTTAGTGAATCGTAACATAATCGGCTTCAATATTCTTACTCATTCAGCCCAGAAATCATAAGAGCAAAACAAAAATAAAGCGAAACACAGAAAAGCAATAAGTACGTGTAAAGACTGAAAGAAACCATAAAAGAAAAGAGGCAAGAAGCAAAAAGACGACTTACAAGACAAATAAAGAGCATTGCGCCATACGCTCAAATATTGCACACATTCAAACAATAAAAAAAATGCAAGGCTTTTGTTGTCAGGAGATTCCGTCATATTGAAGGCCAGCAAACTGAAGAAAAAAATTGAAAGGGAAAACCAGACCAATTTAGAATATCCGCAACGCAAGAACGAGAACAGGATGTGAAGCCCATATGAAAGGTGTTTATATGCTATCGATAGAACTTGTTGGATTACGCTGTTGACGGAATACTGAGAACCGTTTTGAAATATGGAACAATCTGACCTAAAAACCAAACATAGAGGAGTCCATCACGAATGCATATAGTATGTACAAAGATGGGGGGAATCTGGAATCAATAGGTCTATGAAATTAAAAACTAAAAATAGTAGAAACCTATAAACATCCACATCAGTTTATTAATAGGAATTGAGATCCAGAATATATGTACGTATAGATACTACCAGTACTAATTGATGTTTGCCTTGAGTATCAGCGTGAAGTTTGTCAACATTACGCATATTTATGTGTAATCGTAATGTAAATAAGTCGCTATGAGCAGCCTATAACTTAATTAATTAACCATGATTTGAATTACTTCTGCACAGTAGCAAAAAGTTTTACTTTCTTGTTAATTTTTTAAAATACGTAACAAACAAAAACTTTTGAACAAACATTCAGAAGCCTATAATTAACTGTTATAACGACGTTTTCAGAGAGAGACAGAATTTTGAAGTGAAAAAATGTGGAACTTGGTAGATTTTGGGTTCACTTCAAATTCCACTCAACCAAATTTGATCTGTCTGGCGTAATTTGGAGATAAGTTACAGGCATGACTTTTTGAAAAAATGTTAGGAGGAATGAGAAGGGGAGTGTCCTTGCCCAAGATCTTATGACTCTACGTTTATTTTATCAAAAGTTACAGTGCGAAATATAGAACTCAAAAAATGTAAATTCACTATAATACTTTTGGGTCTAGGGCATAATTTTCTGAGATGTGAAATGTCTAGCGTTATCACCACAAATAAAATTTTTTGTAGCTTGTTTGTAGTAGCTACTTTGTTAAGAAGCCTAGAAATTTCGCGCTAAGTATAGGACGTTGCGTCGGGCTGGTGTAGTGGTTAGGTTAGGTTAGGTTCAGGGGCCGCTAGGTCTACACCCAGCGCACTTAGATCAGAATTTGGTCCATTGTGATACCACCGAGAGAATCGTGCCTCTACTAACCGCTTATGACAGGAAACCAGCCCGTACTAACAATATATCTATTGAGCAGTATCGGGCTCACATCACGAAGGTCATCGGTATCATAAAAATACCTTGCGCCCAGAAGACGCCTTCGTTTCTCGGACAGCGCGGGACAGTGACAAAGTAGGTGGTGCACACTCTCTTCCTCTTCTTCGTCATCACAACTTCTGCAAATTCGTTGTGGGGAATTCGGAGTCTTCTTGCGTGCTCTCCAATAGGGCAATGCCCCGTTACTACCCGTACCACGTTGCGAATATGCTTTCTATCCAGCGACAGTAGCATCTTAGAACGGACGTTGTCCCGTTTTGGCCAGATCATTCTTGTCGTTGCACAAGTCCAGCCATTAATCCACCTTGCGTTGGTCCTGTGCTCTGCAGCATCATCTATTATCACTGCACAGTTGATAGTAGGTATTTTCAAGTTGGCGCGGCTATCTTCAGCCTTACCTGCTGACGCATATCGTGCCAAGTCATCCGCGTAGCGATTGCCTACAAAGCCACTATGGCCCGGTATCCAGCATAGAGTAATGTTGAAGAAGCGACCCATCTGTCTAAGTAATGCGCGGCAATTCTCAATAGTTCTTGATGTGATTAGCACTGAATCAAGTGATCGAATTGCAGGCTGACTATCGGTAAATACAACGACGTCTTTACCAGTGACGACGTGGCAGCCCAACCAGGTTAGGCCTTCGAATATCGCTGTTACCTCCGCTTGGAGGATGCTACAGAAATTGGGAAGGCGGTAAGACAAATTGATATCCAATTCATCCGAGTGAATTCCCATACCAACTCCCGCATCCGTCTTGGAGGCATCAGTATAGATTGTAATGGATCCACTGACCAGCTGCCTGTTAGTATCCCAAGATTCCCTTGACGGGATCAAGCTGCAATGGTTCCTACCAAAAAAGTGATTGGGAACAATGTACATTTTGAATTTTAAGACGGCGTATCCCCTACGTTTATATGTATGTACGTTATTCATTACCATGTTCGATGTGCTTTTACACACAGCTTCACAGCTTCAGCCTAATATATTTCGGTGTTTGTTTGAACCCTTTGCTTCGTACTAAAAAGGAGGTTGAAAATATCATTAGGCGCCCAAAGCCTATAGCTAAATATTATACGAAAAGTCAGGGATTTCTAACAAAGTACAATGAAAGTGTCTCATAAATGAGAGCTCGAAATAGAAAAATAAATAAATTAAGACTATTTTTTTTTTTGGGTTTTGGGATCAGTAGGATGCCTGAGTATTTTTTCTTTGAATCGACTAACCAGAACATGTCAGTCATAAGTGGACGAAAACGGATTGATTTCGCCGTACGTTTTCAGAAATCACCGAAAAGTAATCACAGTGCAGTGTAATTTCATATGACAACCCACAATATTATTTTCCCTATCGTTCTACCGTTTTTCCCTAAGGGAGGAGATATAGGTTGAAAGGCCCTGACCGATTCCTATATCTTTTTCAGTTGTGGCAAAACTGCGGACCCTTAGCTATGCAGGAGGGGGCTCATAGGTTGAACGGCTCATGCCAATTCCTATGTCCTCCACGGGGCGTTACTTTCCCGCATTATCCGAGTAAAACCCCTGTGGTGTGGAGGCAGAATAAACCTCAGTGTTCCTGGCTTGTCGTATCTCTCTCTAGTTCCTGTCAACCCCTTGTGGGGCATTAACTACGCCTACTCTCCACCTCGTTCTGTTTCGCGTCAACGGCGCGGCGCTAGCTGCGACCATGTAAGATTTAGCGTTTTCGCCTCGCTTGTTACCGATCTTCTTCATGTGTTCCTTGGCCGTCCAACACGGCGTCTTGCTCCGGAATCCTGTGGATTCCAGTTCAGGGCCTTTTTTGCGACGTTATTGGGCCCTCTTCGGAAGGTGTGACCTATCCATTGCCACTCAAGTCTTTTGATCGAAATGCCTATCCTCTCTTGGCCAGTTATAGTGAGGAGATCCTCGTTCGAAATGATCTCCGGCCAACGAATATGTAGGGTAGGATGCGCCGTAGACACTGATTTACAAAAGTTTGCATCTTATCAGTAATCTCTTTAGTCACCTTCCAGGTTGAACAGACATGTAGCAGCACGGATTTCACATTGGAATTGAAGACTCGAAGTTTGGTGCGTCTGGAAATATTGTTGTTTGGCCAGAAAGGAGTCAAATTGAAGAAAGCCGCCCTAGCCTTGTTTATCCGTGATTTTACATCAGCATCCGCTCCACCATCTGCTGTAACTACGGTCCCGAGATAGCAAAATTCATCAACTTTTCCGACTGTCTGTCCTGAAACACAAACTCCGCTTGCCCCCTGGATATGTACTCAAGAACTTAGTCTTGATTGATTTTCAGCCCCGCATTGCGACTTGCGCAATTTAGAGCTTCCGTCATTTGAGCGTTAGTTGATAGAAGGCAAATATCGTCAGCGTAGTCAAGATGTTGAAGAGGATCAAACAATTTCCATCTGATACCTTTGTTACGATGTAATTGAAGTGCGGAGCCGAGTACATCACTAATGACAATAAGGAAGAGAATAGGTGACAAAATGCAGCCTTGTCTCACTCCACTGTGCACCTCAAAAGGATCTGAAAGCTTGCCCTTATGCAGGACGTGACATTGGGCTCCATTGCAGGATTCCTTAATGATGGAAATTATCTTATCTGGAATATTTCGTCTTCGTAAGGCATCCCATCGACTATCGACTTTTTCCTTGATTTGTCCTTAAACAATCTTAGCCATCAACTTGGAAATAGCAGGAAGTAACAGATCCCACGCCAATTATTACAATTCTTCAGGTCTCCGGAATTTTAATAATTAGACCCTTTTTCCACTCACTCCAGGGAAGAAGAATATCCGCTGTAGAGTTAATATCCGCTTTTAAAAATTATGTCGGAATTCCATCAATCCCCGGGGTTTTACCGGCGTCCATTGATTTGATAGCGTCTGTTAGTAGTGGATGGTGGACCGTTCGTAAGCGCATTTTTGCAATGACAAGATGGTGGTCACTGCCAATACCAGCATCGCGTTTCGCCATAACGTCCAGGACACAGTTTTAGAAACAGCAACCAGACCATGGTTCTCAGTTCTGCCATTTAGAGAAGTCAAGGTTGATAAGTGGAAATCTTTGTGTTTAAACAGAGTTTCACCAATGACGAGCTGACGAGAGTTACAAAACTCTATAAACATCTCGCCATTCTGGTTTCTGTCGCCTAACCCATGATTTTCCATAAGATGTTCCAATCCTTTGTTATCTGACCCGACTTTAGCGTTGAGATCCCCCACTATGATTTTAATGTCACCTTGGGAGCCCTATCAAAGGTGTCGCCAAGTCGTTGGTAGAAGACGTCTTTATTAGCTGGTTCGGTTGGTGCGTAACACTGAATTATCGTGATATTTCGTACTCTGGATTTGAATCGGGCGGATAATACGGTCGGAAACTGGTTTCCAATCGATAAGGGATCGACGTGCATCCCTTGTCAATAGGATTCCGACGCCTGCCTGACGAGGAGCATTTTGATCATCATTTCCAGAGTACAATAAAACAGTATGAGAGCTTGGTGATTAAGTTGCTCCTGATTCGAGCCATCTTGTTTCGCTCAGTCCTAATATAGCGATGTTATACGCGGTCAGTTCCCGTTCGACTTCAGTGAGTCTCATGTTGTTGCACTCGCCCCACATCGTTCGAACGTTCCAAAACCCAATCGTGGTCCGTTGTTTATAGCCAAAATTCGTTGCCGTTGAATCAGTCCGAGGTATCCGAGGCTCGTTTAATTTTTCGAGTGTAAAGAAAATTTCAAGTACGCGGGTTACAAGCCTACGTACCCTATCCCTCAAGTCGCCTTTTACGACAAGCCGGAAACGCTGTGGCATAATTCTAACCCCAAAAACCACAGGGGTCAATTTTTTGTTAAGTTTCGTACATATCTGAACCCTTGAGCGCACAAAACAGAGTCGCTGCGCGCACAATTGTAGAGATATGTTCGAAACTCAGGAGAGTTTTATTCTCTCCTGTCCCTTTAGTCGCCTCTTACGACACGTTGGGAAAGACCCGCGCCACAGGGCTTCACCGACTAGACATCGTCGGTGGAGCTTCTGACGTCGAATATCGGAGGCTCTAAAGCATATTGAGCAAGCTACTGACATTTTCGTATGACGGCGAAAACGCCGAGCGAAGTTCATTCGTAGCCAAAGCTCTGTAAGAGGCTGTTAAAGTTTATAAGAATCTCTACATAAAAAAGAAGGGTGTTGCGGTTCAAAAGACGTTGGATTTATTTTTCAAAAATATTTATTTGTGATTTGTTTGTAATTGTTTGGAACCTATCCCCAAAATTTGCATACTCTTCTTGTTTCAATTTGCGTTGTTTCGCTTTGCGTCGTATTTTTTAGGAACGCATCTACGGCGCAAAACGAGACCGTAGTGTAAAAAAATATGCTGGTGCAGTCATAGTCATATTTGCAACCTATTTCGTCACTTCAAACTAATTCTCTTATCATGGAGAAATGAAGAACATTTGCAATCACACGAAACTGAACAATTTGTTCAGGTGTCAGTTAAAATATGTATAGGAGTGAGCCGAAATGTGCTGTATAGGACAATTTAGGTTTGGGACCTGGGTTTTTAGGGTTTTTTAGAAATTTTTTTTTTCAAAAAACCCTTATGAAATCGATTTTATCTGTCCGTCCGTCTGTCCGTCCGTCTGTTCACTAAATAACTCGTGAACGGCTCAACCGATTGTCATGAAATTTGGTAGGAATGTGTACGAACGTTTGAAAAAAGTCGACTTTTTTAGTTTTTATCGGAGATTGACATATGGGTATTTAAATCAAAGAACTAAACGAGTACATCTCAGATCAGTTAAAATTTTCCAGTTTTGAGTAACAGTAAAAAAGTTATTGGCGTTCAAAGTTAAACTTCCTTTTCGACCTCGGTTTTTCTAAGCCGTTATAGGGATCGATATGAAACTTTGCACAAATATTGGTCAGTATGGCCTTATATACGTTAAATATTAAGACTGTTGACTTTTGCTAAGGAAAAATAAATAACAGTAAATTTGTAAAATTTCAATTTGTTCGTGTGTAGCCCATCTTAGGTTTACAAATATGAAAATCCTGCTAAGGGTTTTTAGAAAATTACATAGGGAATATGTCTTCAAATTTTCATTCTAATGACTGTATCCAAACCGGAAATATAGCCAAGTAAGTATTTAGTAAGGGCGTGGGCTCTTATGTCAGGGGACACAATGGAATCATTTCATATAAGTTGCTTTTCCTTGATTAAAAAAACAGTAACAGTAGATTTACAGCTAATAATTTAGTTCATATATAAATACAAACCATTGCCTGAGTTTCTTTTTGCTCAAAGGCCATCAGAAATCTTAAATCGAAAAATGCCTGTAGATTTGCCTTGGAGTACTTTTAAACCAACTGGGTAAATAGTAAATCTATTTTTGGATTGGCTAGCGCCTTTCATTCTGGAACGCGTTTATTTAGACCAATCCAAAAATAGATTTACAGGAAGCATTTCATTAATGCGGTGCACAATTCTTATCTATTGCTTATAAAATATATGTACAAAAAATATTCACTATGCATCAAAATTCTAAAAAAACCTCGTATTGCGGGCGCAGCCCTCTGTACGCCGGTATTTTTACATGTTTTCATTTGAAAAGAATCAAGGTTTCATAGAAAACACGCAAAATAGGGTATTTTCAATGTGTCAACTTTTATGGGAATTGAAATGTTTTGGGGTTGCCTTCATACGAAAACATGAAAATAGCCCCAAATTATATGTTTTCGGTCACTCGGAACACATTATTGCTCTATTTTTTTTACTATTTTTTTCTACTTGAAATGCTAGAGTGATTGGACTAAACGAAACGCCCCAAATCTCCTTTGATTTCCGTCAAACCTACTGTCATTTTGAAATTCTCTACTCCAAAGTTTGCCTATCATCGGCTAATTCTGCTAAATACCGTAAAATTAGCCTTAGCCCCACTGACCGTGGATAACCAAACTTTATCAGTCAAATGCAAGTGAAAAGTGATTGGTGCAATCAATAGCGACGGCAGCAGGTTTGCTAAGTACTTCCGAAATCATCAGCGGCCGACCACTTTGGTGAAGGGAACCCATTGGATCGCCACCACCATGCCTACGACTCATGTCGGGTGGGCCTACAAATATATGCATACCATGCACTTCCTGCGGAACTCGTGTTAGTTAGGGCCCCACTCCTCAAGGTCACCTGAATGGAGTCCCATAGAAGTGACACAGGACTTCAAGCTTAAAGTTTTCGCCCGCTCCAGATTTTCAGCAGTTATTTTTTTTAACGAGACCTCCAGGTTACAAGCGCAAATAACTTCTCAATAAATATGGTATGGTATGCCTAGTCTCCTGTATGTTTACAAATTCATAGAAAATCTATGAATATCCAAAAACAACAATCTTTAGACATTCATTAATCTGAATGTAGACTGAAATATTTCGTTCATTTCAACATCGCAGTTCCATTTAAATCTGCATAAATGATGCACACATAAAATTATGCATGCCATGCATAAATATGCTATACGTTCAAATTCACTCTCTGGCCTTTTTATACTCTAGACCCAATAATTATATTTGAAGACAAATTTAGACTATTTTAGTTGCAAGAAACGAAAAGTATAAAAAAAGAAAAATTACCCAACATGAGTGGTAATTCCCAGCAAGGAAAGAGAGTGAAGTATAAATTGTAGAAAATATAGTTTAAGACTTCGCAATGGAGCGGAAGGTCATTCCTAGGTTTCATTTGCGCTACCGTGGCTCTCTTGATTTCGGGTAATCTAAACGTTGTTTTTGTGGAATCAAGATCAATTATTTGCACTCATTTGAACATTCTTGAATGCGATAATCAGCCTCAATTTATTGACGTAGGTACACCGAATCCAAAACTTGAGCACTAAACAATATTTTTGACTGATAATTAAATTTTTCTGACGATGAATAGTTGGATTCGCTGCGGTATGCTTTGCACATTTCTTGCTATCTGTTTGGTCCAGGGTATAACCAAATCGATACTTTTTTGTCACAACAATAAATACGATACCGAAAAGCTATTGGATACAGTATGCAATACGTAGGTAGATTCTAATATAGTGCTCTCGGTATCCATGACATGGGCGGAATTTTATGAATCGCGACATCTCATGCTGTTCCCGACTGCATAAATTCCCTGGTAAACATTATAAACATTCATGAATTGAGCAACAACAACGCGGCTACCATATTAAAATTCATTAAGCGCACAGTTGCAGTCGTTAAAGATCAAAATACACTCATATTGCACACGACAATACAACGCGGCTATTATAGGCTTAGCCGGCTTAGAATCTATCCAACACAATATGAATTCCATTTGGCCCAAAATGGAAAATTGGTCGCTGATACAGTGTGGTGTAACTTTATCACCATATTATAGTCTGTATGTCCGCCGTTCAGGGCTTTTAGGCAATGTTTAAAACTACAAAATTATTGTTATGGCTGGATGCGAACAAACCAATAAATTAAGAAATCGAGGTCAGTATGATACTACAACTTGTACCATATAGTACAACATAGCACACTAGAATTCTGTAACATGGTGTGCCAAACAAATAAAACGTATGGCAAAAGGCATACACTATTAGCATCCCAGGGCCGGATTTCCCATATGGGCAACCTGGGCAGCTGCCCAAGGCGGCAGAATCTGAAGGGCGGCAATTTTTTAAACTTTCCGTTGGTTAAAATTCTGTGAATGATAATTTTGGGAAACTCAAGGAACAGTCACAATTAGACAAAATTTTAACTTCTTCTTTCAATTTTTTTCTAGTTACCCAGGCGTACTGTTGAACGCCCAATCTCATATTCACCGTATTGTAATGAATAATACTTATCCATAAAAAAATGGAACAAAATTTACAGCCGGTCGAAATGGCTAAAATATCGCAAAGAAAGACCAAGCGTAAACGGGATGGATTTTTGTGGTGTACATTTTGATGAATATTTTGGAGTCCTATAGCTGTCTCCGTTCAAAAGTTACACGCGATCAAAATGCGACCCAAGGGTAGAATAATCGCAAAAAATAATGAATAAGGGGGGGATTTTAGTGTCGATTTAGATTACGTTTTGCTAGAAATTTCAAGTCGTAGGTGTCTCCGTTCAAAAGTTACGACCGTTTAAAAATGCGACCCAAGAACAAAAATTTGCAAGCGCAAACGAAGTCAATTTCCCTTAAATGCTAAGCATACAATTTTGGGATTTTAATGCTGGACAGACATGTTAAATGTGGGGCTGTTCCGCAGGATTCATCTCACCACACACTCTCTGTTTTGATATCCCTATTGATTCCCTAAAAAATATAAATTGTTCTGACTTTCATAATATTTGATTGAATTAAATGCTTCAATCTTAATTTGCTAAACAGTCGTTTTTCGTTACCCCAGAACACTTAGAATCTGGTGTATAGAGTATAGGTCACTTCATTTCAGTCCCTTGGATCCATCCGGATGCCATCTGCCGATATTCTCTGTCTCGAGAAGCCTTCTGCAAGAACCTCGATACTGACGGACTCAATCTTAAGCTGAACGTGAGGAGCATCGCTAAGACAACTTTCAAATTCTGCAAATTATGTTGAGATTATTTCCAATGTCGTTACGATTGTCGCCAATATTCAAGCTTTAACCACGGACTCTACGACCAATATAGCCGGCGCGTTACAACAAATTCAAAATCGCTCTTTTTCTCAATTGTTTTCAAGTCTACAGTGGAGAACGAAAGCGAGTGCTTCTATAGTTTTTATTTACCAGAACATCAGGCGAGGTTCACCGAATGGATTTTAGACTGTTCAGTTTTGCTCCTTGATTATCGATTCGATGTGTTTGTCCTGCCAAGATGATCTTCTTTTTTAAAAGACATCTTCAAATTTTGTGAATCGTGCAATGGAGTGGAGTTGCTTGCACTGGACATTTGTCCAGAACATCCATCGCTGTCACGGAAATAATAGGCCGACAGAGGACCCTAGCAAGTCGCTTGACTAACAAAAAAATAGACTGATGGTTCCCCAAGCAAGTCGATGAAAATTTTGTTGGTCCTCCTATGCAAAAGAGATGACCTCCAAAACTTCCATCAAGCTGGTCTCACAGAATTGTTTCAATGGTTTTGGGAAGCTCGAATCTGTCGAATCTACCAACTGAATCCGTTTCACAAACTAACCATGTACACTGAGAAAAAAAAATCCTGTAAATTCAAAAAATACGCATATCCTTCAAAGAGATTCAAATATGATTTTGCTTCATATTTGTTTCCCTTTGAATCATTGTATAATCCCTTTATTTCATAGACTTTTTAATTCAAACAGATTTCCCTTCGAACTAATAAGGTATTCCTTTTGAAAGTCTATCTATAATCACTTTAAATTAAAGTGATACAGTGTCAATTTAATCAGGCCACAAATCGAAAAGATTTCCTTTTAATTTAATAGGATGGACTCTTTGTTTTAAATGCATGAACTCAAAAGAATACTTTAAATTACACCAAAAGGAGTAATTATTATTATGAGTTCTAATTCGAAAACATAATTATTCATAAATGAGTTTTGTATAACCTCGCTATAGGTGTTGGCGACATTTCATTTACCTCTTTACGCTCTAAAATGCATAATAAATTACCTGCCTACACAGTGGGATTCGATCCCGCGATCCTATGATTTGAAGACTAACGCCCCTACCAACTACACCACACAGACTATACGGGACGACGTTTATAATTTACACCATACATTGTGACATCGCTCTACCACACTGCCGACCAACTGCGAGTGTAAACAAAAAAAAAATCCTATTGAAAATTTGGATTTAAAGGATTTCCCATTAATTTAAAAAGGTTTCCTATTGAAAATTTGGATTTAAAGGATTTCCCATTAATTTAAAAAGAATGAATTTGAATTGAAGCGATGTATATTTAAAAGAAAAGTATTATATTTAATAGGAATGCAACTCGATTTCAAAAGGATATCGATTTAATTTTAAGGGACGTTATTTTTCTCGGTGTAGGTATATAGGATTTGTTCTACAGCCGATATTCGTAGCACAATTTTCCCAATATCCTTCAAAAATATTTCCAGCGTAGGCTCTTTGAATGCAAGATAGACCAGCTCTCTGTATTTTCTTTGTGGTAGCTCTGGCTCTGGCATACTAATGATCGCTTCGGCTAGTCATCACCAACTGCGTCCAGGACGTTTTATGAACTCATACGCTGCCTGAGTCACTTTTGGTTTTAATAAAATTTTCAAAATTTTTACGTTTTTTACTTTTCTGCAGTGAAAAATACTAGCACTGCCAAAAAATAATTTAAAATAATAAAAAGCAGCGAAAAGAATTTCGCTGAACAATACATACGAATCCTTTCATTTCGACAACTTTAATTTTCAATTCCTGTTGAAACAATTAAAAAATTATGAAATGTTCATATCACGGAGGGCGGAGATTTGAGTACTGCACAGGGCCGCCATAGATGCCAAATCCGGCCCTGAGCATCCGCCGTAGATTTTGTAAATGGGCAAATGCGACAAGTAGTATACCCGTGTCGTATGTGCAGAATATGGATTTTGGTATGCAGAAATAATTCTCGTTGACACGAGAATGAAGTATATTGGCCACCTTTCATTTAACCTCAATAACTAATTGTCACTTGAGTGTCTGACGCCTTCATTTTTGCATATGAATGTATGTTTTGCAAAAAATTGTAAAATGTGAATATTTTTACGCGTGCATCTACAGTGCACTTAATATTCTACTTATGCCTTCTGTACTCGTAAAATACTGACGAATGTTCTGTTGATTTCGTTCTGCTCAAAAAAAATAATAAACAGATTGCTGGGCATTTATTGGAGTGTGTCTGAATTCATCTGTAATAGTTCTGAATTATATGGGAAGTGCATTACATGTACTTTCGGATTCCAGGGGAATTTAGGTTAAGGTCAGGAATTGTGAAAATTGATGGCTAAGCATGCATGATACAAAATACATATGTATGTAATATCAAAAATTAATGTGGTTTTCGGTGATGTGCGTTGATTCTCAATAGTGTTTCCTAGTTTTCTTTTTTGCATAAGAGCCTGAATAGACATCGGGCGGAATGAAGATGACATTTTTATCCGCTGCGATTTTTTCAATGAAAATGCATACTTACTGTCGTGGAACATGTCGGAAATGATGGAGAATTCCATAAGCTACAATCCGAATATGGTTCCAACATTTTTCTCGGCCATTTTATGTATTATTTTTCGATTCCCCGGTCATTAGATATTTTCCACGGTGAAATGACCGGGGGATCGAAAAATAATACATAAAATGGACGAGAAAAATGTTGGAACCAAATTCGGATTGTAGCTTATGGAATTCTCCATCATTTCCGACATGTTCCACGACAGTGAGCATGCATTTTCATTGAGAAAATCGCAGCGGACAAAAATTGCATTTTCATTCCGCCCGATGTCTATCCAGACCTTAAGAAGTGAGTGATTTACGGGAATGACAAAAAGGAATGCCTTCAGTAAAGGGTAAAGGCTCAGACATTGACTGAGAGAACAGCGGTAAAAGGTATTTATGAGGTACTCATAAAAAAGTACCCGGACCTGGGAGTACTCCAATCAATAGAGACGAAATAATAGGGGTTAGCGTGCAAAAATTGGGGTTGTCTTAAATTTTTGATAAGTATGTTATAAAGATATGTGGGGTAAGTTAAAATCCAAGTTTGCGTCACTTTCCCCCCCCTGGGCTCACTCCCCCATCTTGAAAAAACTATCTAAAATTGGCTCTTTTATCAGTTTTTGGGCTATAACTCTTTTCCAGTTCATTTGAGCAGAAAATGAGCCAAAAGTATTTTGTAGAGCACAAAATTTCCTACAAAACCAATCTAAAAAGTTTTACTCTACATACAAAATTGACAGAGTTATTGTAGAGCCAAGAAAATGGGGAAAGTATCAAAAATCTTCGCATTATTCACAGTTTTTGTCAATTTTATTTCATTTGCATTTAGGGTGACCACCTGGCTGCAGCGCCCGCTCTAAGGGGGGGGCAAGCCGGGCGGTCGCCCGGGGCGCCAAATTTTAGGGGCGGCTTTTGGCTAGCACTTGAATAAAAAAAGATGAAAGGAAAAACATATCAACTTCGATTTAATGGAAAGGTCTGCGGTTTCCTTTCTACAGATGAAATAAAAAGGGGGCCAACAAAAATAAAGACTAAGGGTAAAAACCGTGTTTATTAAGGTTAAAGTTGTGTTTTGAAAAGGCATATTCCTTGTGAGGCTATGAAGAGCTCACAATTGATACTAAGTGCTGCATTTTGAATTTTAAGTAAGAGCCGAGCAAATTTTACGCCGTAATGCTAGCACCCGCCCTACTTTCGAAAAGCAAAGTGGGACTATTCGCTCAGTTATGTGCTGATTACCAACTGCGGTGTAGGCACATCGCCCGTTTTACTAAGAAATTACCACCAAAACGGGCGATGTGCTTACACTGCAGGTGGAGCAACGCGAAGCCATGGAGGCAAGGAAGAAGAAGAAGATGTGTTGATTACCAACACAATTAAGTTATATGTACTTCAAAAAAAAAATCATACTAATTGGAGAATTACTCGTATGTGCTAATTTCGTCTTCCGATTGAACATCTAGTTCAAGGACCTTGCAGGAACCCTAGTTTTTGCCTAATTTTCCGAGGAAGGAATTATAGCACGAAGTTGTATTGTTTCACTTATTTATGCGATTTGATTTCCGGAAGATGAGTTCTAAAGTTATTGTTTAGTCTGTTGAGCAACAGGAGACCAAGTCCACTAAATAAATATTGAACTCCCGAAGAAATTCATATGAAATGAGAAATAGGGAGTCGAGCACATTAAGTCGTTTAAAACTCCCCTGTGAGAAATGTTATCCCCAAAGGTATTATTTTCATCAATATTTTTTGGAGTTCTTTTCCATAATTTCTATCGACATTTCGCAGCATAATTTAACTTCAATTCGCCAAACCTTCGCATGACTGAATAACTTAAGTTGGCTTCGATTGCTTTGATTCATCTTGCATTGGAGGACAAACTACGAACAAGGTGGTTTCAATTTTAGCAAGATGATAATTTGTGTTCGGACATACTAATAATATCGGAATTTGTCTAGGTTAACCCGATTTAACTAGGTCTGACCTTATTCTCTTTAAAAATTCTCGAGATGACGCATTTATGAAAATTTTCAAGGAATTTATGGAAAACAACTGCAGGAGGTTACTAATTTTTTGTCCTAACAGAAGAGAAGAGTTTTCTAAAAATGTATTGAGTGTTTTAGTGAAAAACAAAATTTCGCATTCATTTTCGATTTCTTACATCAAGCATTAACATTTTGGAATTCCAAACAAACTCTATAAGGCCTTGCTGAACTGTGGTGAATTGCGCTTAAGAGAATTTTCGTTTTTTTTTTAATGGTCTTACATCAACTGGTTTCACTATATAAATTGTTTGGAGCAACGACCATTAGTACAAGCAGTTGATTCAAGAGGAAAATCCGTTTGAATCGATTCTACAACAACCATTCTAATCATCTAGATCAGTGACTCCCAAAGTGGACTCTGGAGGGGGCACCTCCTAAGGAGGCGCGAGGATTAGGGAACGGGGCGCGGGCACAACTCTAATGTTGATGCCGTTTATAAATTATGGTTTCCTTCAACACCAACCATTCTGACGCGAACTTCTCTCGAAACTTACCGCAAGAGCAATCCGGTGTTGCAAAACGTTGCAAATTGCCAAAAATTTTATTTTCTTCGATTAAAAAAAACGCTGCTTCTAAATCCGTTTGATGACCACAGCTGATGATATGGCTGTTTGAAATTGAACAGGATCGCGATTCTGAAAAGAACCGCACCAGTCAGCTGGTTTTTGTATGGATAGAATGAATCTTTGGTAGAACTGCGGATTTTTGTCGCTCCAGTACTTCTAAAAAAATGTCCAGTAGTTCCAAAATATGGGCTGCACTAACAACAAAATGATGCAACAATTTTAAATGCGAAAATAGTTTCTGAGCTTACGTATAAAATTAAAAGCATTCCTTGCCATCGGCAATTTTTGCACACCTATTTTCTTGGGAAGCGCTAGGATCAGCAGACCTCGCAAGGGTTGTACAAACTGAAAAAGATTTGGAACCACTGATCTAGATAGCATGCATATCAACTATCAATCTGTTTGGTACAGTACCTAAGGGGCGGCAATTTATCATCTTGCCCGGGCGGCGTAAGTGCTAGAGCGGGCGCTGCTGGCTGCCTTCGATTTACGGGTCACTAGCGTATAAAAAACGGGTTTCCGATTTTTTTACGGGGCAAAAATTAAAAAAAAAACTATGTTATACCAATATGTCAGTTTTTTGTAATAATATTTCTTATTTGATGATAAAGCTTCTAATAACTCTTCATTTTGCAATAGGTGTGTTTTTTTTGGTTATCCCGTGGAGGTTTGGGTAACGAAACTCTATATTAAAAAAATCCAGCTGATCCACCTGTCATTTTTTTTATATGAAGTTTCGTTACCCAAACCTACATGGGATAACCAAAAAAAAACACACCTAATATAAAGTTTTAAAAATCTTTAAATGTCATTTTAAAATTGCTTTTTATTTGACGCTCAGCCTTTACAGTGTGAATATGGGACGAAATTCATTAGCTTTTCTTGTACGAAAGCTACCCAAAAACCTTATCGATTTCGTCGATAGTGGACCAGCTCGCATAGCTCGAGTACATTTTACGTCGAAAACAGTCAAAAATTCGTTCGGGCTGAACAAGGCTTTTTGGCTGTTTTTGACGAAATGAATAAGGGTCTTTTGGTACTTAGCCACTAGAAAAGCTGGTCGATTTCGTCACCTGCGTGAGGATGAACTGAACAAGGGTTCCTAAATACGCTGCCAGGATAAAAACGACCAGTTTCAAACTTGGAATCATATTTTGGTGCTATTATTGACAGCTTTAAATAATTTTGTCCGTGTATCAGGGCTTATCAATTCATCGGCATCTCTTCATCTCCTGAACATATTATTAATTACGGGCGAAATTACATAAAATTCTTCATAAAATTCATCCAAGATGACTGCAGTTATGTTTAGACATCCGACGATTCTCTCCAGTTGCTCGCATTTCAGTTTGTGCTGCAAATTTAAGAGTTGCAGACGGTGCAGATTCCAAATACTGCAACGCATTTATGCATGTTAACAGTGTTAGCTTGATTACGTCACTTTCTCGTCCCGGTAAATTTCGAAGTATTTGGTTGACGTTAATACAATAAAAAAAAAATCTTGAATCATTCATTGTTTGCCCCGTAATTTATTTTTTGGATTACGTGTTTTCGAACTTCCGGTGCCCGAAAAACGGGGTAACCCGTAAAATACGGGGCATCTGGCCACCCTATTTGCATTTCAAATAGAAAAAAATGAGTTCGGCTAATTTTTGTTATTTTTGAATTAGTAGGGTCACAGGGATCTAAAACTCATTTTGCTAAATAAAAATTTTGATCAGAGGGGTCCTAAAAAGGACACTATTTAATCCTTAACCGGAGGTCGGCATGCGGGGCATTACACGAAAGGGAGCGTCGAGTACATTACATATCTGGTGTTTGTTTCCTGTTTCAAGAAACCTCAACGAAATAAACCGGGCTTAAATGAAAAATTATCGTGTTTTCCGTATATCTTTCCAAAGCCATAACTACGCGAATAATTCAATTTGCCACTGTCTTTTTCATTTTTTAGAATTTGTAATAGCTGAAGATGCTATCATTAAATTTGCTAGGAAAAAAATTCAAACATATAATATGTTTGGAATATTTGACAAAAATTTCGTAGCATCGGAAGAGTAGGGAAGCGTATGTCAAGTTGATAAAAGTCATTATAGCTAGGTAGGTAAAAGTGGTGGCTTAGGTCAAGCAGACCAGAAGCCCAATTAGCGCAGAAGGCGCCGTTTTGAAACCACATATTCCATTAAACTAATAAAGAAGGAGGTTACAGAAGGTTAAATGTCATGAGTGGAGAGGCGTCTAAAGCCACGTAGTACAATTGAGGAACTGAAGCAGCTCTCCTATTCTCGCCTCCGACGCATCCTCTTCTAGACTATCAAAAAACGCACGACCGAGCGTTCGATAGCGGGATCTAGCGAGACCTGGGCATTTGCAGAGAAAGTGAATTAGAGTTTCTCTCTCATTTGCGTTATCGCAACTACGACAATGCGAGTTGTGAGGTATACCCAACCTGGCCGCATGGTCCCCTATTGGCCAATGGCCCGTAATAACTGCTGTAAGTCTGGCGATATCCTTCCGCGGTCTTGTTAGAATCTCGGACGTCCTCTTCCAGTCATATGATGGCCATAACTTCCGTGATATGGCACAAGTTCTTATGTTTCGCCAGTAGCCGCCTGCAATCGTAAGATAATGCAAGGAAATCTGTCCCTTGACAGTTGACATCGGAACGTGTACGTGCTCCTCATAGGAGGTGTCCCCTTTTCTGGCCAACTCATCTGCCAGCTCATTGCCATCTATATTCGTATGTCCAGGCACCCAAATTAGTGTGATTGAGTGCTTCCTACCAAGATTGTTTAGCGTCTCCTCACAGCATTTGACAAGCTTAGAGGATATCTTCGCAGAGTTAAATGCCTTAATAGCCGCCTGACTATCTGAGCAGATGGCTATGTTTTGGCTGTCTTGAATATTTCCGAGTGCGAGGCATGCCTTCATAATTGCAAACAATTCCGCCTGGAAAATGCTAGCATGATCAGGAAGACGGTAGGATTCAGAGATGTTAAGTGTATCCTGAACCTATACCGCAGCTCATTTTAGATCCATCTGTGAAAATAGAGATTTCGTAATCCCCTACTGCCACACCCGTACCCCATTCGCACCTAGTCGGAATTTTGACAGCAAAGTTTTTCCCAAGACTCAGTGTAGTCACTGCAAAGTCTGTTGTAGCCTTGATCTCATCTAGTGGCAGCTGGTTGAGGATATCAGCGTGACCATATGGCTTGAAGGTCCAGCCACCGGACTCTTTAAGCCTTACCGCGCTACATGCCGCCAGTTTACTAATAAAAAGGTTGATTGGTAGAAGATGCAGGATTACATTCGACGCATCCCTCGGGCATGTTCGCAAACCCCGTGTGATGCCAAGATATGCCGGTCTTTGCACCCTACCCAGTTTCGTTATATTGTACTCTCTGCTAAGCGCTGGCCACCACACAAGTGCTCCATACGTCAGCATGGGACGTACCACTACTGTATAAGGCCAGAGTACTACATTTGGTTTAACGCCCCACCTTTTATTGAGGGCTGTCCTTCAGGCGTAGAAAACTACGCAGGCTTTCTTGACACGCTCTTCAATATTCAACTTCCAGCTGAGCTTCGGGTCTAAAATTACTCCCAAATACTTCGAACTAGACGATAGTGTGCATTGTCGTGCTCTGTGGCCGTGATCGTTCGGTCGCCACTCTGTGATATAGAGACTCATAGGAAAACGAGTTTCCAAACTCGGCACGGCTCGTCGCAAGTTTATTATTCAGAAGAAGATGATAAGAGATATTCTTATCATTGAATAATAAACTAATAATGCGACTAGGAAGTGGTACGGCTGACAACCGAATCACACTCCGAATTCAGTTGTCTTTGTAACGTTGACGACTACACACGGTAGTCGTCAGCGCACCATGCTCCACTAGGAGTTAGGGTAATAAAGAGAGAGAGACGATAGTGTGAGTTGCTGTCCGTTAAGTTTTGGAAGGGAAAAAGATGGTATCTTGGTTTTTGTAGTGAACAGCATCAGCTTTGTCTTGCTTGGGTTCACACCAAGGCCACAGCTTGTAGCCCACTTGCTGACTAACCCGAGCGCTCTTCCCATGATCTGACTGATCACGGAGAGACACATTCCTGATACTATGTCATTATACTCTCTTTAAATTTACTCGCTTCCTGTGCATCGCACAAACAGAATTGATGAAATTTAATGACAATCAAATTTCCTATAAAACATACTTAGAAAATTTTAAGCTAAAATGCAGCGGTAATGAGTTATTGATATGTAAATGCAAAAAACTGCCATGATTTTTTAAATTTCCCGCTTTTTCTTGGTGCTACAACTCTTTTCGTTTTTATTGCAGAATACAACTTCTTAGATTAAGTTTATAGGAAATTTTGTGCTCTACAAACTTGTCCTAGCACATTTTGTGCTCAAATGATCAGGGAGGTAGTTACAGGTCAAAAACTGATAAAAGAGCCGATTTTAGATGGTTTTTTTTCAAGATGGCGGCGGGATCACAGGGTTGAAAGTGACGCAAACTTGGATTTAAACTTACCCCAGCTGTCTTTATAACATATCAAAAATTTGAGACATCCCCAATTTTTGCAAGGTAAAATCTCCATGTTGATTTGAGCTAGCGTGGGGAGAGGGGGTAAAAGTTCCCAGGTTTGTGGTTTTCAGCTATATCTACGAAACGGTAAACGCTTAAAAAAAATGTAGCCAGAATGAAAGCTTACAAAAAAACCTGTAAAGTTCATCTGACATACATATGTACAATTTCCAAACAGTTATCCACATAGCTAATTTCAAAATTTCAAAACAAATACTTCGGGTCAACGTTACATTGCATATAGAGGAGTGTATACAGGGTGTCCCGTTCATGGTGCAGAATATTTTAATGGTAGGTAGTGTGGCTCATTTAGGGAAAGTTAATGTACTACGGGACCCCTCTATTTTGAACCGTTACAAAAAAATTTTTGTAAATTGTGTCAAATTGCCCGACTTTCCGAACTAAATCAAGATTTGCCACACCACCGCACATTTCATCCGAGATATGACTTCACTTTCTGAAACTACATAAAATTTTCTATAAAACGACACCTCGTCCGTTGCGAAGTTGCCCGTATCTTCCGAGATACACCCGTTCAAACTTTAAAGAAATTTTAAAATCGGTTTTTCATCACAAATTAAAATGATAAAATTGTAACGGTACTTTGAACTGACAAATCTGCCAAAGTTGACAAAAGTGTCCTCATTATGTTAGCTTTCGAACGACATATAAAAATTCCTTCGCCAGTCAGTTTGTGAGCTATTATTACTACATAATTAATTAGTGTTTGTACTAATATTTTACCAGGTATTATTATTTAAATTGTCATTAGTGTTATAATATTATAACTTCGAACTTTTACAAGTATAGTGTTGTTCCCGAATAGTAAATATGCGAACATGTTATGTTCGTATATGGCAAATCTAACGGGAACGCATGTGAGGCACAGTTCGGGAGTAAAGGGTGGCCCAATTGAACTGCAACCAAATGTAGGTAACTGTAAATCTGTGACCGCCAATGATAGCGTTGATAACTGTATCAACGCCGGAAATGGTACGGAACATCAAGGCTCGAATTCGCCGAAATTCTCGACGGAGTGGCAGAAAAATGGCTGCTGAGCTGCACATTTCGAAATTAACAATTCAGCGAATATTGAAAAAGGAGCTCAAAGTTAAGTCTTACAAAATACAAAAAGGACAACACCTAACCGAAGCCCAAAAAAGAGTTAGATTCGATAGGGCGAAAAAGCTATTGCGATTGCACGAACGTGGCCAATTACCAAATATCGTTTTCTCCGTTGAGAAAAATTTCCCTATTGAGCAATTTTTAAATTAACAAAACAATCGTGTCTACCTAACATAAAGGTCGACCGAGAATTTAGATATCCGGATGGCCACTAAAAATGAATCCCCACCGATTGTGATGGTTTGGGCAGCCGTGACGGCGAATGGCCGATCTCCGCTAGTGTTTTTAGATCGTGGCATCAAGATGAATGCGAATGTTTACCGAGAAATTGTTTTGGAAGGTGCTTTGAAGCCGTGGGCATGCAGACATTTTACTGAAAGAGAATGGACATTTTAGCAAGACTCTGCACCGTCACACAAAGCACGCGCAAACCAAGACTGGTTAAGAAACAATGTTCCAAAATTCATTTCGACCGAACAGTGGCCTCCTCATTCACCGCATGCGAATTCGCTGGACTACTCCCTATGGGGGATTTTGCAGACCCATATCAACACTAAAAGATACCAGAGTAATGATGCGCTCAAGGTAGCTCCTCGCCGTGAATGGGCAAAAATACCAGAGGCTCACATTCGTGCAGCGTGCGATTCGTTTGTCAACCGACTCAAAGCCATAATTCGCGCTAATGGTGGTCACATTGAAAATTTAAATTAAATTCTAAAAATATAATTGTATTTCAACATTTTTTGCTTATGTTCAATCAAATCATGTATTAAATAAATAAAAAAATCAGTTAGTCAAAAGTTGCAGTTCAATTGGGCCACCCTGTATAGTAGTAGACGCTTTTCCCGTAGACAACTTCCGGACAGTAGGACGATTGAAAGGACATATCGAATTTTGAGGGAGACCGGAAAAACGCCAAACCACAACACCAGCGATCAAAGTGAATGCTCTACCAGGAATCAAGACGAAATCCTTAGACATTTTGATGCGAACTCCGGTATGAGTACGCGAAGGGCGTCGCTTCGCCTGAATGTCCCGCGTATGGCGATAAACGGGGCACTCCACGCCGAAGGTCGGTATCCGTATCATTTAACACCGGTCAAGGATTTATTTTTTTCAGACTTTGAAAAGAGGAAGACCTTTTGTAGGTGGTTCTTGAATCAAAATTCAACAAATCGAAATTTTCTGAGAAAAGTGCTGTGGACAGATGAAGCAACTTTCACACGGAGTGGCGTGTTTAATTCGCGAAATACCCACGTCTGGGCCCATCGGAACCCCTACTCAACTAAAACTTCCAGTTACCAACATGAGCTTAGGGTGAATGTTTGGATAGGTGTTCTCGGAAATCGCCTTTCCGACCCCATAGTTCTTCCTGAACGGCTGAATTCAGTGGTGTTCCATAGCTTGCTGGAAACTGAAGTCGGACAAAGTTTACTTGATGCTGTTACAATTGCGGAACGATCTGAAATTTGGTGGCAGAAGAACGGATGTCCGGCCCATAATGGAAGAGTTGTCACGGATTTTTTAAATGACAAATACCACGAGAAATGGATTGGATGATATGGGCCTATTCCATGGCCTGCAAGAAGTTTTGATTTAACTCCTCTTGATTTCTATGTATGGGGAAGTTTGAAAAATCGGGTTTATAACGAACCCATTACGTACATGCGAACAGCATGCAACGATTTGAGAGAAAATATAGGGAAGAAGTTCTCCGGGCTGTCGCATTAGTTGCCAGAAGCATTCACTTTGTATCCGACACGAAGGAGGACATTTCGAACAATTTTTGTAGCTTTCACTTCGAAATTAATTTTTCTGCTAATTGGTAAACATAAAACTATAATACATATGAATAAAACGTCTTTCATATGAAAACCAAATTTTTAACCTTTGAAACGTGAGATTCGCAAATTTTCAAATCTTGAGCCCTTAAATTTTATTTCTTAACTAAACTTTGCATAAAAGTGTTCCTAGTAAAGCGTCAAAACATATCCAGGAACGGATGGAATCGGAACACTACCAACCAAACCACCCCATCGCTCTAAAACTAGATTCTTCTAAGAAAAACTTGTCTCATTATGAACCAATCTTAACCACACTTCACCCAAATGTGTTCCAAGTAAAGCCTCAATACATCCAGGAAGAAATGGAATCGAAACACTATCTACATCATAGGGCTGCGGTCGAAATTGTAAGCACAAAATAATCTTAAATTTCATTCAAATGTAACGGGTATTCAAATTTCGACCGCTCCCGAAATTAGCCTCGATCTAATTTTTAAACCCGTCACTATGTGAAAGGGTATATTAACTTTGTCATGCATGAAGTTTGCAACGCACAGAAGGAAGCATGTACGACTATATAAACTCTATATATTATAGATAGATCAGTGTGTCGAGATAAATCGATTGAGCGATGTCCGTCTGTCTGTCTGTCCGTCTGTTGCAACGCAAACTAGTCCCTCAGTTTTGAAGCTATCGGGCTGAAATTTTGTATACATGTTACTTTTTAGTGTACGCTGTATATATGTCGGAACGAATGGAATCGGACCATGGGGTCATGGGGCTGCCATACAAACCAACCCCTGAGAATTAGGTTCTTCTAAGAAAAACTTTTCTCTTTATGTACCAATCTCAACCAAACTTCACTTAAATGTGCTTCTAGTAAAGCCTCAAAACATATCTAGGAACGGATGGATCAGAACATTACCTCATAGGGCTTCCATACAAACCAACCTCTGAAAATTAAGTTCTGCTAAGAAAAACTTTTTCCTTTTGAATTCGACCTTAACCAAACTTTACCCAAATGTGTCCCTAGCAAAGCCTTTAAACAAATCTAGGAACGGATGAAATCGGAACACTACGTCATAGGGCTGTCATACAAACAAACCCCTGGAAATTAGGTTCTTCTTAGAAAAAAAATTTTCTTTATGAACCAATTTTAAGCAAACTTCACCCAAATGTGTTCCTAGTAAAGCCTTTGTAGTGTATTGTAGTGTATACCTCATAGTGTATACCACGTAATATTAAGTAGTGTAGTGTATTAATTATCTTGTAGTGTATATGTAATATAAAACACGCGACAGAAATAGCCCGCGCCAAGCAATAAGGTATCCCATATCCGAAAATAGGAAGAACAACAAACAGACGAAAATAGTAAATAGTATGCAAGTCGATCCATTCATTCTGTTTTGCAATCCGATATGCAGTCTGTATGCATATGACTGGAAATGTGCATATGACTTGAGTGTCCGCGTTTGAGACATTGAAGGTCAGTTAATTTCTGAAAAACTTTTCCCATGGGAACCGAGAAATTGCTTGACGCGCACTTTTTCCTTAGGCTTAAGTCATAATGTAAATTAGTATAAATAGTGTTAAGTTTTGTAAATAAAATATCAGTCTTTTACTATAAACACCAATAGGCAGATCTCTGCCGCCGTTTTATTCTAGACAGATCTCGTTTAGCAGTTGCCAGCTGCTTGCCTAATTAGTGGCAGTTAAACATGGTAAGTTCGGCAGTTAACCTACTGCTTGCCTTCTAACGGCAGAACAAAGGTTATATTTCGGCAGTTTGTGCCTATTAAAGAGCGGAAGACAGCTGCTCTCCAAATCTCTGTCTTAGGTCTGATTTGTCCTTTCTTTGACATTTTCATGTGGAAATAATCAAACATATCACACCTTAAACATATCTATGAATGGATGGAATCACAACATTATGTAATAGGGTTGTCATACAAGCCAACCTCCAAATATATGGTTCATGTAAAAGAAACCAATTCATCCTGGACTACCCTCAACGCATCTAAGAACAGATGGAATCGGAACACGTCATAGGATTGCGGTAGATATTGTTAACACAAAAAAATCTCATTCAAATGTGACGGGTATTCAAATTTCGGCCGCGCCCGAAATTAGCCTCGGTCTCGTTTGTCTTATGTTTTATGTACACGAATCCGGAGCTCGAATCGAGAAAAAAGCCAACATTTGCGGTGTTTTTCCGTTTTTTGGCATGTAACTGTGAAAAGCTGTCCATCTGTGATGTACGCAGCAAAATATTTCGGGGGAGATTTTAGAACAAGAAAATATATTGTTGTAGCATTGCAGTGTGCATAGGATCCTATCTCTTATTTACAACCAAGATATTCGCTTATTACCCCTGGAAATTTTAACAAAAATTTGGCCAAACTTCGGAAATATTAGGGTAAAGCTGCATTTTTGCATGAGCATGCCTTTCGACCCGGAAAGTTCCCGTCTGTGCGAGTGGCGCTGGCGGTGCTACAGAGGGGCAAAGACGCCCAAAAACAGGTTTTTTGAATATCTCGATAACGGTAATATGTGCTGAAAAGTGGTGTATTGCAATTTTTTTGCTCTTTTGGTTTCTGAATAAAATGTCAAAAGTCGATTTTGATTTGACAACTCCTAACGGTGCCAGGAGATCATCAAAGATTTAGGAAAACATCTATAACGGTAACACTGGCTAAAAAATGAAGGGACAATTCGTAGCAGATACGGTTTTGAAGAAAGTGGCCAAATTTCTCATCAATGTGTACACGGTACATCTTTACGAGTGCTACAGGGGCTCCAACCTTAGGAAAACGGGAATTTTTGGGTTTTTCGTGAATATCTCTGTAACAGGGGAGTATTCTGTAAAGTCGTCTATGACAAATTGCAGCTTCTGTGGCTGCAAACCAAATGCCGTAAGTCCCCATCGATGGGTGGGCACCTAAGGAAGCTATAAGGGGCCAAACATCTAAATTTTCTTTTTTTTTCTGAGAATAATTATAACGGTAATATTCACTAATAACGGTAATATTCACTAAAAAGTGTGATATTACAAATTACTAGCTTGTACAACGCCTAAATTAATAAAGAACATTTCAGATGGATACGTGTAGTCCTAAGGGCGCTATGAGGGTGCAAATCACACAATAATGGCATTTTTTTTCGATAATATATTTATAACGGTAAGGTATGCTGGAAAGTGGAAGGTTGGTTTATCGCGACATTAAAGCTTTTACCCTTGACATCTAGCCAATGGTTTTGATATTAGCACATGCTGTACTGAACTTATTCGTGATAGAGCGCCCCTGGTTGTCACATCTGTAAGAATTCTTCCGGGTTAACTTTGGTCAGAGTGGGTAAACGTAAACCCCCGATACATTACTGGGTTTATCTATTTTATGTTGTTATTGTAATCCCATGTAGTTACCCTAAACTAACCTACACCCGAGTACAAAAAAACACGCCTAATATTCGCTTAAACATTAATCTAAAGTTGAACATTATTTAGATGTCACTACAGAAAAAATTGAACTCTTACTGTAGTGATACTGATAGTATGCTGATAGTGTGCTAGAAGTTAGAAAATGATACTAGGTGTTTGCTAGTTGAGAGTCCAGGTAGAAGTGGAAGTTTATTGATACTCTCTATAGGTACTTAGACTAATTACAATACAATTTATAATTTTAGTTCAATGTACGTTCTAGGGATGTGCATAATGTAAGTTACATAAATGAATCAATCTCTACATCTCCCCTTTAAAGAATAATATTTATGTAATTTGAAAACTAGGTCTAAATTAAAATTCAATTATTATTTTTTTTTTTTTTCGTTTGATAGGCGTAAATAGATTAGAATGAATTATGAAAATTATAAAACAAATTATTGTTATTGTAAATGTACTTCAAATGAAACATGTTTAATTAAATGATTTCTTATTACTAAATTCTCTGTTTGATTCAATCATAAAATTACTATCAAGCTTGAGTCCAGATATGGTATTGTAAGTAGGTTTGTATGTATTTGGTTTTCAGTTGCGCTTGCGTAGGAATGATGAGTTTCGACGTAATATTTTACCATTTTCAAATTGTATAAAATAAGATCGTGGAGCTTCATGACGTGAATGTATTATAGCAGGTTTCCATTTCTTCCTATCTATCACCCATACTCTATCCCCCTTTTCAAAACTATACCTCTGTTTAGCAGTCCTATCGTAATAAGTTTTGTTTGTAAAATTATTTCTATTAAGCACTTCAACAACTTCGTGGTTTATATTAGGATTCATATGTATCTTTTCTTTGCCTGGTATTATGGATCTAGTCTGGCGATTCATTAAAAGTTCTACAGGAGCCATTTTGCTATTTTTTAATGGAGTGTTTCGATACTCTAAAAGTGCCTGCCATAATTTGGTCTTCGTTTCAGCACACTTATTTAGCATTTTCTTGGCAATTTGAACTAAACGTTCTGCAAAACCGTTAGATTTAGGGTAATGTGGGCTGCTAGTCGTAATACTAATATCAATTTTCTCTGCAAACTGTTTAAAAGTGTACGAGTTAAAAGGCATATTATCTGCAATTATAATTTTGGGTATTCCGTGTATTGAAAATAGTTGTTCCAACTCTTCAATGACACTAGAAGCGTGTTTACTTTTTAATTTTATTATATCCATATATTTTGAAAAATAGTCTCCTACAACAAGATAAGACTTTCCTTCAGTTTCCATTATATCCATTCCTATTTTCATATATGGACAACTTGGTATCTCATGGCTAATAAGTGGCTCCTTTACATTTGAAGATCTATATTTTTGACATGAACTACAATTTGTTACCATTTCCTCAATATCTCTATTGATATTTGGCCAATAGATTAAACTCCTTGCCCTGGATTTAGTTTTTTCAATTCCACAATGGGATAGGTGTAAATTCTCTAAAACTGATTGATTGTGGTATGAAAAGCCTATCATTTAAAAATACTAACTCATCTTCAATATACAGATTATCTTTCAATTTCCAAAAATATTTTAAATGTTCTGACAAATTACTTTTTGTTTTAGGCCATCCCTTCTGTATTACAGTTCTTAAATCCTTTAAAATGTAATCATTCATTGTTTCTCTTTTAAAAACTTCTAATTTTTCCTTGCTTACATTAATTGTATGCACCAACTCATTTAGTTCTTCTATTTCTTTTTCTTCAGGTTTAAATTGAAAATTTCTTGATAAAAGGTCTGCTAATATTAAATCTTTCCCTGGAACGTATTTCAAATTGAGTTTATACTTTTCTAAACGTAACTTCATTCTCTGAAGCCTCGGTGAGGGTATTTTATGATATTCTTTATTCATTATTCCTATCAACGGCTTGTGGTCAGTAGCCACAGTAACTTCGCGACCATAAATATAGTTGTGAAACCTAGCACACGCAAATATTATGGCTAATCATTCTTTTTCCACCTGCGCATAGTTCACTTCGCTAGATGAAAGACTTCGTGATGCAAAACAGACGGGCTTATTGCCTTGGAGAAGTACACATCCTAGGCCGTTTTGTGATGCATCTGTCTGAAGGGTTATTTCTTTTTTAGGATCAAATGCCTGAAGCATTGGAGCATCTTTAATGTCTTGTTTAATTTTATTTAAAGTTTTGGTGTGTACGTCTAACCACAGAAAATCTACGTCCTTTTTTAATAAACTCCGTAAAGGAGTACTAATTTCAGCCAAACTAGGCAAAAAATCCCGGATATAGTTAATAAAACCTAGCAGTTTTTGAAGATCTGTCTTATTTTTAGGAATGCCTAAGTCCTCAATGGCTTGCATTCTCTTCTCATCAAATTTTATTCCTTCTTCTGATATTACATGACCTAAATATTTAATGCTTTTAAGCTTATATTGTATTTTTTCTTTATTAAAGACAACCTTATGTTTTGCAGCCCTTTCCATTAATTTTTCAACCGTTTCATCGTGTTCTTTTTCATTTTCAGTGGCTATTAGAATATCATCTATATAAATTGTTACATTGGGAATGTCACCAAATATCAACTCATTGATACGTTGAAAGACTTCAGGTGCTATCTTAAGACCAAAGGGTAGCCTTTTAAAACTATACAAACCAAAAGGAGTACTAAATGTACATAATTTTTTCGAATAATCATCAAGTTTGATTTGATAGAAACCATCTTTCAGGTCAAAAATGGAAAAGAACATTTTACCAGAAATTCTGCTTTTAATATATTCGAATGATGGAATTTCGTAATAATTTTCCTTGATAGCTTCGTTTAACGCCTTCGGATCTAAGCATATTCTAAGGGATTTATTGGCTTTTTCAACAACTATAATATTTGACACCCACTCACTTGGTTCATTTGTATATTCAATTATATGTTTTTCACACAACCTATTTAGTTCCTTCTTTAACGGATCTCTTAATGCAATTGGGATCCTCCGTGGTGGTCTAGCACTAGCATGTACATCAGATTTCAATTCAATTTTAAAATTTTCATGAAAACAACCTAAACCTTCAAAATTTAATGGATATCTTTCAATAAGCGTACTTGAGGAATCGATTAAATTGACTCTTTTCATTAAATTCAGTTCAACACAAGTTTTCAATCCCAACAATGGAACCGATTTATTATTTCTATCCTCGACTACGTAAAACTCCTGTTTACTAATTTTATTTTTTACCACACAATCTAATTTAACTATTCCCACTGTATTTATATTACCTCCATTATATGCCGATAAAATGGTCTTACTAGGATTAAGATTAAATTTCATTTCACTTAAGAATCTTTGCGGTAATACATTCACTTCAGCTCCTGAGTCTAATTTAAATTCTATTATACTATTATTAATTTTAACTTTTTCGATCCAATTACTTTTGCCATCTAATTCTATTTTATTCCCATTATCAATCGCATTAATTCGAAACTCATCACTTTGACTATCAATCGCACTTACTTGCCTTTGTTGAAAACATGCTATGGCGAAATGATTATTTTTTCCACATTTTGCACAAATCTTGCCGAAAGCTGGACATTTGAAATTTTCATGCTTCTTAAGACACCGCTTACATTCATGTTTGGACTCATTTGCTTTACAATCATACCTAAAACGAAAATTTTGATTTCTATTATTTTTCGAATTTTTATTAAAATCTTTAGAATTTTTAGTATTTTCAAAATTTCGATTAAAGTTATTATAGTTTTTATTTTTTGAAAAATTTTCACGGTCTCGATGATGTACAACATCCAATGATGATGATGTGGAAGGTCCCCTCATGGAACTCATCTGGATCTTCGATACTTCGGCAGCTCGGCCAATTTCAATGGCTTTCTCCAAAGTGAGGTTATCCGTTTCCAAATATTTCTTTTGAACCGATTTTTCTACAACACCCAGAACAATCGCATCTCTGAGCATCCTATTTTCGTCACTGAATCCGCAATTTTTAACTAATTTTTTAATATCCATTAGAAATGAGTCGAATGGTTCGCCGTTTTTCTGTTTTCTGCTATGGAAAACGAAAGATTCGTAAACCTCATTTTTCTTGGGCTTACAGAAATCCTCGAACGCCGCAACTACTTTCGCATATTCTTTCTGATCTGCTTCAGATATTGAAAAGGAATTATACGTTTCTATCGCGTCCGGGCCGACCGCATTTAAAAATACCGCTACTTGCACTTCTTTTTCTTTCTTAGATAATTGTATTGCATTTGCAAAAATCTTAAAATTTTGATAAAACACGCGCCAATTCTCGGCGATATTTCCTTCTAAACTTAATTCGGGCACTTTTTTTAAATACTCCATACTTGGATGGCTAATTTTAACAATTTGTTCGACGTATTTTATTCTTTTGCACGGTCTTCCACGCGGTTTTTTCACTATCACAGAACTATCAGCTTTTCCCATGTATTCTTACTTTAGTTTAATTTTTATTATTTAACTCTCATTTCACCTATTTTCAATTTTCACTTTCTTTTTATCTAATTATTTGCAATCGGCCAATTTGATTATTTTAATTTTTAATTGAAGATATACTTCCCATCGTCGTACTCGTATAGGTAGAATCTCCGCAGCGCCATGTAGTGATACTGATAGTATGCTGATAGTGTGCTAGAAGTTAGAAAATGATACTAGGTGTTTGCTAGTTGAGAGTCCAGGTAGAAGTGGAAGTTTATTGATACTCTCTATAGGTACTTAGACTAATTACAATACAATTTATAATTTTAGTTCAATGTACGTTCTAGGGATGTGCATAATGTAAGTTACATAAATGAATCAATCTCTACACTTACCATCACAGCAATTGAAAAATATTTGTCCTACTTTTTAAGTCCCGAAATTGAATATTAGTAAAAAATTGTTTAATGGCCATTTAATGAGTCAATTCTTAATTTTTTGTTCACTAAACGTACGTGTATCTACTATACAAAGAAGACATATTGTATAGTATACAGGGTGTCCGGAAACTACCGCATAACCGCACCGGAAAATGATTCCTCACGTGATTTCCAGCAAAAAAGTTGTACGGAACAAACCCCCAATTCGGCGTTTGAAGATTTTTGAAAAAATCATTTTCTTACACGACTTAACCTCAATATCTCCAAAACTAGATATAATAGCGACATAAGATGGCTATCACAGCCAACAAATACCCATAAAGAAGGTAGAAGTTGGCGAAAAATTAGATGGGAAAAAATTATTGTTTTCGAGTCAAATCACACAAATTTGACTTTCAAGTTCTGTAGAAACCAAAACACTTATAGTCTAGGAGTCAACCAACTACCTCCCTCATAAGGTAACCGGCTGAAAATGTGTACAGGTGGTAGGTGGTAGAATTTATGTTCAAACAATAGATCTCGCTTAACCGTATCGAAACATAGTGGGCTGACCGCTCTGAACCGGTTTTAACCGGTTCGAAATATTGAAAATGCGTTCGTAAGAAATGCAATTTTGATCATACCTGATTAGGTAACCAGGCTGGATTTGCATTCAAATGGTAGATCTCAATTCGCCCGTGTCGAGAGTACTGGTCAGCCCAGGCCGAACCGGTTTCTTGATGCCTTTTTATCGATTCAAAATAAGCAAAAATACACCAAGTACACAATATAAACTACTTAATTTTGGGGGGATATGAAGCATTCACGCAATTAAACTTATGTTGGTATGACAGACCCTATAAAACACAAACATTGCGTAATTTCCCTAACAAGAAACCGCTAAATCTTGGGCTGACCAGCAGTTTTGAACAGAAGTGGTGATGAACTACCACCAGTACACATTTTCAGCCGGTTACCTTATGAGGAAGGTAGTTGGGTACCTGACTCCCGTACTATTATCCAATTTTAGTGCGGTTAGTTTTGTTTTATAGGTAAATTTGTTTGCTGTGAAAGCCATCTTATTTCGCTATTGTAGTATTAGCCCAGGCAGAATAAGCCAAAATAGCTGAAATAGATGCAAAAAATCATATAGTCCCAAATATTTCAGAAATGCATAGAGGAAGGTCCCCTGAACATCCTGCAAAAAGTCCCAAAGATTTGGAGCGCCGCCGGGGTCAGGAGAAGGGTTAAAAGGTCCCTTTTTTTAGTTTTCCGCTTAAAACTCGAAAACCTTCAAATTTACGCAAAAACCATATAAGACAAAGTGAAAGAAGACAAAATTTGCTATCAAATGATATATAAAAATGTATACCTCTCCTTAATAGTTTCTGAGATATTAGCCCGCAAAATCAAAACTTTTTGAAAAAATCTTCATTATCGCATGTTTCTTACTAACATTTGTGTCGATTACTCGTACATTTTATCTAATCGTTAGTCTTATTAGATAGATAACACACAAAAACTATTGCCAGAAAGATTTCACATTATATTGAATTGCATTTTTGTTTGAAATTGCGAATTGATTTTCTCAATTACAGGTGATGGCGTAACCAAGCCAAATATGACAGATCTATGCAAAATAAACGAAAATTCAATTCAATATAATGTAAAAACTTTTTGGCAATGGTGATGTCTAATCTACCTAGTAAGATTAACCATTATATAAGATGTACGAGCCATCGGCCCGACGTGGTTCAAAAATCTAGTGGGCCGATGAAATTTAAACTTGGATCCACGAAAATAACATTTTTGGTAAGTCCATACCATGAGAACAAAAGTCAGTCTTCTGTCTGTAGTGCCTACGTACTAAGCTATTTCGTTATTTCATCCTGCGTATTTTTTGAGGTGGTAAAAATGGAAAATAAGTGTTTGATTTGCCAGGAATCAGCCGAAAAAGATACCAGCAATATTTCTGAAAAGGGGATAAGGTCTTTGTTAAGTGCTAGCTTGAAACGAAGGGACGGTAAGGATGGTTTGTTTAGAGCGAAACAGGTAGGTGTTGTTCATGTAGAGTGCAGAAAACGATACATTCGGTTTTATGACCGAAGAGAAGAAACAATCTTACCAACTACATCGACTTCTAGCTCTGTCGATATAAGCTTCGATGGCAATACGGTGGCTACTATTCAACAGGACGTCTTCCTTCTTAATCGTAATAACAAATCGAAGCTGATTAAGATGTTGGCAAAGACACTTATTTCGAAAGGGATACAAGTGAATATTGCTAAAGGAGATGCTGATGGTGATATTGTTGAATGTGGTTTAAGGAAGGCTACTGATTCTCGGAGTGTAGTGATTGTTGGGGAAGATGTTGACCTTCTCGTTCTACTAATAGCATTGGCGCCACCAGATAGAAATGTGTTTTTCCTGAAACCTGGACGAGGAAAAGTGCAGGACAAGATGTACTGCACCGAACAGCTTCAACTACTTGATTATAGTGGATCCATTCTGTTCATTTACAGTTTTACAGGATGTGATACCACATCCGCCATTTACAGCAAAAGCAAATCGACTATCCTCAAATGCTTCAAGCGATCTCCAAATGATATGAAAACGATTGCTAAAGTTTTCTACGACCCCAATTCAACACCAAAGGATGTATCCAAAGCTGGGGAGCGGATGTTCCTAGTTATATATCACGCCCCACCTGCTGAACATGATTTGGATAATCATCGATATATGTCATTTATAAGGTCAACAAGCAAGGTGAAAGCTAACCTATCGTTACTCCCACCAACCACATCAGCAGCACAACAGCATGCATTTAGAGTCTATTTTCAGGTACAACAATGGCTTGGTAACCACTCACTTAACCCCGAACATTGGGGTTGGTGTCGAGATGAAGACGGATTACTATGCCCCGTGAAAACAAGTGCACCAATAGCTCCAGATAATGTGTTAAAATCCATATTTTGCAGTTGTGGCACCGGATGTGGTTCAAGGTGTGGATGTCGCAAAAGTGGAATTTATTGTTCGCCTATCTGTGGTTCATGCCACGGATCGTGTAAGAACAGTGCACCATCACAAAATGATGACATTTATGATGACGACTAATTTTGTCCGCGGCTGACCTAATAGTCGTTACATTTTTTTATAGACCCGAATTACAAAACGGCGAATTCCCATACAAATTTTAAATCACCTAATAAATTCATATAACCCTACCGCTCGTCCAGCGATTGTTAAATGAGCATGTTAACTCGTATTCTCGTTGGAAATATTGTGTTCCACATACTTCACATAAATTTTGATCTTTAAAATAATATTCTGACACGTGAGGGGTAATATTTTTACAGTGAACACGTGGTAGAAGAGTTTTTTTTTTTTAAATTGATGATTTTCACTTATCAATATCTCGGAAACGGTTAAAGATAGATATAAAGTGCATTATACTATTTTATAGGGAATTTTGTCTTCTTTCACTTTGTCTCATATAATTTTTGCATACAATTGATAGTTTTGAAGTTTTAAGCAAAAAACCAAAAAAAAGGACCTTTTAACCCTCCTACTGACCCCGGCGGCGCTCGAAATCGTTGGGACTTTTTACAGGTTATTCATGGGACCCGCTCCTATGCATTCCTGAAAGAATTAGAACTATATGATTTTTTGCAGCTATTTTCCTTATTCTGCCTGGGCTATTAAGTTTTAAGTCGTTAAAGAAAATGATTTTTTTTTTAAAACCTTCAAACGCCTGTGGTAGCTAAATTAACCCTTTAGCTACCACAGGCGTTTGAAGATTTTTGAAAAAAAAAAATCATTTTCTTTCACGACTTAAAACTCAATATCTCCAAAACTATAAAATTGGGGGTATGTTCTGTGCAACTTTTTTTGCTGGAAATCGCCTGTGGAATCATTTTCCGGTGCGTTCATGCGGTAGTTTCCGGACACCCTGTATATTCGTTTGGAAATACATCAGTCGAACAAGTACCCCGTAATTTAACAAGTCTGCCATGACCATGGTATCTTTTAGCCAGCTTCAATGGACCAAATCCTACAAAATTATACACATTGTTGCTCCCGAACATTGTGGAGTTGTCCGGTAAACGAACAGGTTGCTATAGTCTAAAAACTCAATCGTTCTTGAATATTGTAAAGCTGCTTCGTTCGTGATCTCATGCATGCAATTAAGGTAACCTCAATGACTCAGGTGTTGGTTTGTATCTTTATTTTTGTCCGCTCTGCGCGCTATATAGTCTAGTACAGATAGCTCAAAACCCAAACATCCAAAAGAAAAAGAAATTTTTGATGCCAAATTGTTGAATACACTGCCCAATATACGCAATAAAAAGTTACACCAATTTGCGCCATGGGTTAAGGGGGGAGGGGGTCCCAAAGGGGTTAAAATTTACTTTTTTACAAATAACTGGAAAACTATGAATCTGACCTTAAAATCTTCTGAGGACGAAACAAACTACACAAAATTGCCTTTGTAATGATATATAACACTCTAGACGTTTTTTCGGAAAATTATACCCTAGACCCAAAAGTATTATAGAGAATTTACATTTTTTGAGTTTTACATTTCGGACTGTAACTCTTGATAGAAAGAACCTAGGGTGACGAAATCTTGTTCATTCTATTACAAACAAAATTTATTTGGTTTGTACCAAAAATTGAGGTGCTCCGACCATTGATGCCTCCCTCACTCCTCCTAACATTTTTCAAAAAGGCATGCCTGTAGCTTCTTTTCAAACTGAGCCAGGCAGATAAAATTTGGTGAGGTGCCTAGTCTAAGCCCCATTATGCTCCTCACCAAAAATTGTTACCATCCGATCAAAACTAAGGGTACTCCCCATACAAAGTAAACCAAAATTCTAAAAAAAAATCACATTTTTTCATTTCTAAATTCTATCTAAAATGAAAAAATAAAATTTATTTCTTAGAACGTCATTATAACAGTTAATTGTAGTCTTGTAAATGTATATTCAAAAGTTTGTACCAGAGCGTGCCTTACAAGTACGAAAAATGTGGTATGAAGGTTGCTAGTACACGTTACTCGATTTATTCGGAACTAGCCTTTGAACTAGTACCAATGATTTTCAAACACAATTTGTTGATACTTGTAGTGTACGCTTTGATGCAAAATTTTGAACATATATTCAGAGGACTACAGTTAACTGTTATAATTTCGTTCTAAGAGATAAATTTTATTTTTCCGTTTTAGATAGAATTTAGAAATGAAAAAATGTGAAATTTGTTAGATATAATGGAGCTTAGACTAGGCACCCCACCAAATTTGATCTGCCTGGCTCAGTATAAAAAGAAGCTACAGGCATGCCTTTTTGAAAAATGTTAAGAAGAGTGGGAGGGGCGTCAATGGTCGGAGCACTCCAATTTTTGGTACGAATCAAATAAATTTTGTTATCAATATATGGACAAGATCTTATGACAGTAGGTCTATTCTATCAAGAGTTACAGTACGAAATGTAAAACTCGAAAAAGCCAAATTCACTATAATACTTTTGGGTCTAGGGTATAATTTTCTGAGAAAATGTCTAGAGTGTTATATATCAATACAAAGGTAATTTTATGTTGTTTGTTTTGTCCTCAGCTCATTTTAAGGTCAGACTCATAGTTTTCCAGATATTTGCAAGAAACTGAATTTTCACCCCTTTGCCACCCCCTCCCCCCTTAATCCATGGCGCAAATTAGTGTAACTTTTTACTGCGTATATTAGGCAGTGTATTCAACAATTTGGCATCAAAAATTTCTTTTCTTTTTGGATGTTTAGGTTTGGGGCTATTTTGAACCAATTGTACTGGACTAATACGGGTATATGGAGTACAAGCCAAACGCTTGCTGTTTTTTTACGATGAATTCCAGCGGACGCACAAGTGAATCATCCCTCACAATAGTGAAGAGAATGGTCAATGTATGGTGTATGTGTCGCTAATTTAGCGTTCCCATTTTGAGTTCAGTTATTATTTAAAGCGGCTTTTAGTTTAGTTTCAATACAGCTGTATACTATTTTTTACATTAAACTTTACACACGAAATTGTTACTGAAATGACTGTGAGTTGAGTTTGACTGTGACTGCACATGTACCTAACCTTAACAAAGTGCTAAACGTTAAATATTGATTTTATCTGATTGATTTTTTTCTTAGCATAGTACATTCCTACCTATGTACATACCTCCTGATGCTTTTTGCACTTGATACACTCTTACTAATCAAATTAAATCATTTTACATCAAATGGCCTAGTGACCATTGTATGCGCTTACACTGAAAGATCTAAATTGGAGGGAGAGGCGACAAATTGATTTCGAATTTATTTTTTCTTATTCTGATCAGTAAATGTCATGGTGATTCCACGATTCATACATCCAACAGCGATTTATCCAATTTGGTACTGCAGTTACTGATGCTGATGAGATGAGGTTTGGTACGAGTGTGTACATATACAGTGACAAGCAAAACTGTTCACGAAATTAAAGATTTTTGCTTTTTTTGCCGCTGTGAAATTAGGAGAAAAAAATCAATAAAACTTTTAACTTAAATAAATATTTTATTTTATTCTAAGCAAACAAATCAAAGAAATATGAAAATTAAATTATAATATTTAATAAAAAAAATGGATTTGTTTATTTACTTTTGTGAACACTTTTGCGGGTCGCAGGCAATTTCGATTTTAATACATCGTATAACCGCATGTGGCCTAAATAATGGCGTCGATACGCTTGGGCATACTTTGGATAAGGTTATCCAACAGTTTAGCATCAATTTTGTCCCATTCGCATTGAACTTTTTCCCAATGCTCGTCCACAGATTTCAGAATATCCTTATTTGCGAGCAGCCGTTTTTTTGAAACAGACCACAAATTTTCAATAGGATTTAGGTCGAATGACTGAGCTCGCCATTTTATTGTCCTAATATTATTATTTTCCAGCCATTCTTTTGTTATTTTGGCCGTATGTTTGGGGTCATTATCATTCGTAAAGATTGCGTGTTCAGTTTCACAACCAAAAACATTGATACTCGGAATCATAGAGGCCTCCAGGATGTCTATATAATCAATTGCACGCATTATTTCCTTTATTCGATGCAATTTTCCACACTTGTTGCATTTAAAACAACTCCAAACCATTAAAGAGCCTCCACCGAATTTCAGACTTTTGATGGTATTGTATTCGCGGAGCCCTAATTTTTGGTCCACCTAAGTCCAAGTCCTCCCAACAGAGCCTAGTCGATTCATTTTATTCTCATCAGACCATATTGCAGACTTCCAATGAGCAATAGCCCAATTTCGGTGCTGCTTAGCAAAGGTTAAGCGGGCTTTCTTATGGTGCTCTCGTAAGAATGGCTTCTAAGCCTTTGCTTTCGCTTTTAACCCTCCGGTTTTAAGACACCTACGGTCTGTGTCATCTGAAATACAGATCCCTCGTGTGCTCCGTAGCTCTAGATTCCCTTTCGCAGCATTTTCAACGGCACCAGTAACAATTATCCGACGAAAATACCGCTCGGATTAGGGGGATAGCTATTTCGGGCGACTTCTTTTGAACCTCTCTCAGAAATTTTAACAAAAGAATGTCTGGAAAATAACAATATTAGGACAATAAAATGGCACGCTCAGTCACCCGACCTAAATCCTATTGAAAATTTGTGGTCTGTTAAACAAAAAACGGCCGCTCGCAAATAAGGATATTTCGGAAGGAAAAGGAAAAAGCTCAATGCAAATGGGAGAAAATTGATGCTCAACTGTTGGATAACCTTATCCAAAGCACGCCCAAGCGTATCGACGCCATTATTAAGGCCACATGCGGTTATACGATGTATTAAAATCGAAATTGCCTGCGACCCGCAAAAGTGTTCACAGAAGTAAATAAACAAATCCATTTTTTTTATTAAATATAATAATTTAATTTTCATGTTTCTTTGATTTGTTTACTTAGAATCAAATAAAATATTTATTTAAGTTAAAAGTTTTATTGATTTCTTTCTCCTAATTTCACAGCGGCAAAAAAAGCAAAAATCTTTAATTTCGTGAACAGTTTTGCGTGTCACTGTATGTATTAAAAACGGAACACATTACAACGTGAGCGGGCGGTGCAACTGATATCAGTTTAGGGGGCCGTAATAATATAAGCATGGCTACACTAATTTTAACTTCTTGTACATGGTATTTGTAAGGTCGGCGCTTATTTTAAAGTTTGGTGAAACGTACAATTTACTTTCTACCGTGAACGATTGGAAAGTCTATTCAATATTAGCTTTTTATGTGTAATTAGTGTATAGTAATGAATGAACATAATTGGTATGAGTATTGGTAGAGGTATTCATCCGTTTATTTGATTGAATAACGAGTAACATTTTTTATGGTGTACATACTTTGAAGCATTATAAAGGGCTTAATTTAAGAATAATTTCCCCAATAAGTTTTATATACTACATTTTGACTATAAATGGGCTAGGTACATATTAATGTGGCGTGTGGCTACGCTCTATGGCGTGGGTCAAGAATAATCCTACCGTGTTTTCCGACTGGTCAAAGAAAGCGACTAAAGAGGCTGTAGTGAAAAAAAGCTTCCTTGATCAACTTTTAGATCTGAACAATTATGCGTGCACCTTTGGCTTTATTGCGCTTGCGTGGGTATTCAGATGTATCCGTATAAGAAGCTAAACAACCCTGTGGCATGGGTTACGAATGATGCCACCGCTTTTCCCGGCGTGTCTCGTAGAAGGCGACAAAAAAGGGACAGGAGAGATGAGAACTCTTACAGTGTAAAAAAAAATCCCTAATCCAAGGTGGATCAGCATGCGCCGAGGGATGCATGGTCAAGAGGGTGCTTGGCCCTAGTATGCGAAGGTAGCAGGCAACCATTACATCTGAAGCCTGAGGCACATTTTAACATCAACGAGATCTCCCATAGATTAGTGTGTGTGTGTATGGGTTGCCTTGTCTGGAGATAGCCGGCGGACGTAAAAGGAAAGTCCATAAATTTACTCCTTTCCACACACTAGTGCCAAAACACAACCTTTCTCCAAAAGGTGTAAAAGAATGGAAGGCCTTATGGAAATTCACGCAAATATAAGCACTACCCCGCCGGGCACTACTTCTGCTATGCGGTTGAGTGATCCCGGGGCGAACTTAGTTCGCGCCAGAGCTAGACGGTTTCCGGGGGCGAGCACTATAAGGCAGTCCAACTACACTGTGGAGAAGCTGATGGTTGCAAGCTGGAATGTAGGTTCCATGACGTCGAAGAGCGAGGAGATTGAGGATATCATGAAGCGGAGGAGGATAGACATTATGTGTGTGCAGGAGACGAAGTGGCGAAATACACATATCGACAGAGCCCGGTTTCTTACGAATTCCAAGAAGTACAAATTGTACTATATACTATGGAATCACAAATCAAAGAAACGGAGTTGGCATTATTCTGGCGTCGTCTTTGCTTGGCAGCATAAGTGTCGCGAAGAGAAGTGATCGCTTGATCAGCATCAAATTGGTTATCTGCGGAATTAGTGTTCTTGGGAGGCGATCTAAATGGCCATGTAGGTGAATCAAATTATGGTTTCGAGGATTGCCATGGTGGAAAGAGTAGCCCTTCAACGGTCAGAAATGACGAAGGTGAAGCTATTCTGACTATGTGCAGATAGCACGGTTTGGTCATCCTAAACACATGGTTTGTGAAAAACGAGAGACACCTGATCACCTATAGTAGTGGACACGGAGATAGGAAACACGAAACGCAGATCGATTACCACCTCTGTTTCGATTTTATGAGAAGGTGGGTAAGAGACTGCAAGGTGATCTTGGGTGAATCTGTCGTCAGCCAACATCGTTTGCTCCTGTCAGAATTTATTTTGAAAGTAGGAGGAGCAAGAAATAGAAGAACTCCCAAGCCTGTCGAAAAAATCAAGTGGCACAATCTCACAAACGACAACTTTGAACCTGTAGTAACTCCATTCATTGATAAAATGACGGAGTGGTTTCAAAACAACACCAACTGCACCGAGCACAGTCCAACACTAATGTGGAAAAATTTCGCTGAAATGTCAGTAGGTGGGGCGGAAAAGGCACTTGGAGTTTCGAAAGGTCCACTCCACACGAAGAAAGAAACATGGTGGTGGAACACCGAAACTAAGGAAGCAGTGCAAGCCAAATCGAACGCATTTAAGGCATGGACGAAATGTGAGTCAAGCAGTGAAGCCGAACGGGTTCAACTTCGCGAATAATTATATGCAATGCCGGAAGAACGTAAAGCGCTTGGTAGCCCAAGCAAAGGCGAAGGCAGCTGAGAAATTCTACCAAGAATTAGAGACTCAGACTGCGACCAAAGGACCGTCTTTGCGCGAGAGACCTAAGCACCACGCCAGGATATTTAGGGTCGCAGCCCAAAGGAGAAGGAACGCTCGGGAAATACAGGCGCCAAAGTACGTGGAGGACTCGCAAGGAATGTTGCTGATTGACGATACGGCAATTTGTAGCAGGATGCGAGAGTATTTTGACGAACTTCTAAATGAAGAATTTCCTCGAGCAGCTTTTCAAGGGGGAAGATAAAGGTTGAAAGGCTTCGGCTAATTCCTATATCTTCTTCAGTTGTGGCATAACTGCGGACCCTTAGCTATATGCAGGAGGAGTTTCATAGGAAAAGGACTTCGGCCAATTCCTATGTCTCTCTACGGGGCGTTACTTTCCCGCATTATCCGAGTAACCGCTGCGCCTGAGTGCTGCATTAACATCTGCAGCGTCTCAGGTTACTTAACGTGATAGGTGACAGAAAACGTTTAACTCAACCACTAAAGCAGCATCTTCGAGGCATGCCCATGATGGCCTTTACTCAACGATTAAATCCTATCATGGTTTAGCGATGTGCCGACAACTCATCCTAAGACAAACTTCAAGTCAAGAAACCTGAAACAAAAGCCTCGGATTGGACGGATACAAAACAACGACGACCCCGCAAACGAACAACTGATTACTCTTTCGGATCCTGGAATGTACGCTCCCTGAATAGACCGGGGGCCTTAAGGGCCATCCTGGATCAGGTAGAACAATACAAGCTGAGCATAGTTGCAATCCAGGAAACTAAATGGCTCAAAAGCGAGATTAACGATCTCAATTCGCACACTATTTTTACGAGTGGTAAAGAGGAGGGCAACAAGGAGTTTGGAGTAGCTTTCATCGTGAATAAGCAGCTCAAGAACCACGTTATCGGCTTCAAACCCATCAACGAGCGGCTATGTGCGATCCGCATTAAGACCCGTTTCGCTAATCTCTGCCTCATTAATGCGCATGCCCCTACAGAAGTAAAAGAAGACGCGATTAAGGACGAGTTCTACAACGACCTAGAAACACTCTTCGACTCACTTCCATCAAACGACGTCAAGCTGCTGCTAGGAGACTTTAACGCCAAAGTCGGAAATGAAAGCTGGCATAGGGGAACTACTGGAGGTCATAGCCTCCACGACGAAAACAACAACAACGGTCAGCGACTTATCGACTTCGCGAGCGGCAGAAACTTGGTCATAAGCTCAACATGCTTCCCTCATCGACGAATCCATAAGCAGACCTGGAAGTCTCCAGATGAATACACCGTGAACCAGATCGACCACGTACTGATCAGCAAGAGATGGGCTTCTAATGTCCTAGATGTTCGATCCTATCGAGGAGCCAACTGCGACACCGATCACTATTTGGTGAAGACGACCTACAGGTGCAGAATCTCTTCTGTGCACCTAACGAGAATCAACCCTGCCAAGATTTTCGAGGTTGACAATTTGATTGATGATGCCACGGCGGCTGCGTATACTACAGCACTTGAGGAAAAACTGTCGCCCATGCTTGATAACATCAATAATCTAGGCATCCATGAGTTCTGGGAGGAGCTCAAAGACAGCATCAAGGGGGTCGCAGAAGAGGTCGTGGGCTATAAAGGCCGGCGTAGACGAGCAGACTGGTTCGACGACGAATGCAGGGCCTCGATTGAGGCGAAAAATGAAGCCTATCGCCAATACACACAACGTGCATCCCGAGCCAAGAAAGAAAAATACAACGAACTTCGGCGAGTATCTAATAGGTTAATTAGACGTAAGAAACGCAAACATTTTGACGAGCAGTTACAGCAAATAAACCAAAGATTAGCCAGTAAGAACATTAGACAGGCGTACAAACTTATAAATAATATCAAGAACGGATATCAACCCAGTACAAGCCTATGTAAGGACAAGGATGGTAACATCATCAGCGACATCGAAAGCGTCAACAAACGATGGGCCTCGCATTTCGAAGAGCACCTCAATGCACCATCAACATCCCCCGCGGACAGGCACGTAGCCAGGGGAGGGGTCCAGGGGGTCCGGACCCCTCCCGAAATGTTTGCAGAAATATTCGGAGTCAACGTTTTGATAACATAATTTTGAAAAAGATTGACGTCTTCTTAGCTCCTATTTTTTCAGACATCATTACTCATTCACCTAAATAGCAGTCGATTTCAGAGTTTAATCAATATTTTCAAATTGTTAGCTTAGTTGAAAGTGCCGGTAGCAGTAATGCGGCTAAAACACTACTAATTATGTGTAGAAAATTACTATTCGCATTCGGTACAGAATTCTCGTTATTATTTATCCTAATTTGCCTAAGAGTTTGGTGTTTTGAACTTTCCGCTGCTGAGGTCCTAAATGTTGCTAAGAAATAATTTCAGAACGCGATGAACAATAGTTTAGCCTGAGGATTGCTAGAAAACCCAGAATTCAACATAGTCGAGATTTCCAGCTTACACCTATGGCTAAATTAATATATGTATTAGTCATTTGAAAATGTGCATGGGATAGGGTAGCCAGACATCTCTCTTTAGGTGGATATGACCTGCTTTTACTCTCTGTGCTCCCCATTCCAGCCCAAATGCCACGAACTTAAGTTCGAATCCCAGATTTCTTCCCACAATTCCTTAATAAAAAAACAACCGCAGATAGAAAAACATCCATTGTAGCCTCGCCACATTCCGAATTCAGTAAGCTTAAACTATATAAGTTTCACGGTGGTGTATTATGGTGTCACACATTGGTGTCAGGGAAACTCGGCATTTAAATCATGCTGATGACCAACATTGTGAAAAATGCAGCCACAGTCAATAATTTGCCCTATTATTAGTTGGAGACAGTGGCGCAACAACGGGAGGGGTAGACCAAGAAATTGTGAAAGGAAAATATGAAAATTAGAACTACACAAGTTTGACTTTTTAATTTAGAATCTTTGCTATTAAATACTGTACCGTTCTAGCAAAAGAACTCCAGTAACACGTACTTTACAAAATCACACTGTTCATTTCGAAAAGGACTTCCCCTTAATTTCTTTCTGGACACATGGAATCTTGTAGTAATTCTTAGTGTACTACCCTGTTAAAATTAATCTAATAACACAGACCATAATTTAAATTTAAAGGTTAAAATCGTTTTCATCAAATTTATAAAAAACAAAAAATAGTACGGGGGCAATATTTGGACCCTTCCCGAAACAATCCTGGCTACGTCCCTGCCCGCGGAGCCAGCTCTTGAGCAGTTAGCCGAACCAGGCCCTCCCGTTCTACCCCCAACAGTAGAGGAGGTGAGTCTTGCCATACAGTCGCTTCAAAACAATAAAGCGCCCGGCGCTGACGAGATCCCAGCGGAACTGCTGAAGCATGGTGGAACGTGCCTGACCAACGCTGTACATGTGCTACTGCTGAAAATATGGAACGACGAGGTAATCCCCGAAGATTGGCGCAAAAGCATAATCTGCCCAATCCACAAAAAGGGTGACAAGCTGAAGTGTGAGAATTACAGGGGCATATCATTAGTTTGTAAGATATTATCGAAAATTCTTGAAAAGAGATACAATCCGTACGCAGAACGAATCATTGGCGAGTATCAAGGCGGCTTCAGACCTGGTCGCTCAACGACCGATCAGCTTTTCACAGTGAAGCTACTACTCCAAAAGTTCTGGGAATATAACATCGACGTATACCAAATCTTTGTCGACTTCAAGCAGGCATACGACAGTATCGATCGAAGTGTACTGTACAACATTATGCTGAATTTTGGTATACCGGCAAAGTTAGTGCGACTCACAAGGATGACGATGACTAATACCGTCTCGCAGGTCAAAGTGCAGAACCGACTCACTGACCTATTTGAAACTCGTACTGGACTCAAGCAGGGCGACGGGCTGGCGCCGACGCTCTTCAACCTGGCTTTGGAGTATGTAATTCGAGCCATGAATATGGACAGCAGCGGAACGCTACTCATCAAGTCGACTCAATTAGTAGCGTACGCCGACGATATCAACATCATGTCTCGAAGGTTGGGTGATGCAGAAAGCCTCCTGCATAACCTCAATAACGCCGCAAAGGAAGTTGGACTACATATCAACGAAAGCAAAACAAAGGCCATGATGCAATCGAAAACAAGGACGCCAGCAAATTCAAGCATCACAGTGGGGGACCTTAATATCGAGTATGTAGACAACTTCAACTATCTGGGTTGTAACTTATCAAAGGACGCCAACGAAACCGACGAAATTAAGCGACGGATACAACTAGCCAATAAGACATATTTCTCGGTCCTCCCTATAATTAATTCGAAACTTGCGCACAGGAACACGAAGCTCCGCGTGTACAAAACGATCATCCGACCCGTGCTATGTTATGGCTGCGAAACATGGACCCTTATCCAAGCCTCCGAAATTTTGCTAGACCGATTCGAACGAAAGGTCCTTCGGCGAATTTTCGGGGCCGTTCGCGAGCGAGACCAATGGCGTATCCGGTACAACCATGAGTTGTATCAATTGTACGATGAGCTGGAAGTATCGAAAATTGTGAAGCTTCAACGTCTGCAATGGGCGGGGTATGTACAACGGATGGACGACAATCGCATGCCAAAGAAAGTTATGAACGCACAACGAATTGACGGAGCGAGGTTGCGTGGACGACCGAGAGCTCGCTGGGAGAACTCCGTAGGTGTAGACGCCCACCAGCTGCTGGGCTTCCGAAACTGGAGGACAAGGTCACGTAACCGCGACAATCGGAGGTCAACGATTCAGGCGGCCAAGGCCCGACGTCGGGCTATCGTGCCACATTGATGAATAGAATATAATTTTCTTACGGTCAGCTATGACGACCAAAAACTTCCTACTGAAACAAAGAGCGCTTATATACCGTCTCTTAATTTAAACTTTCTTAAAACATTTTTGGAGATAGTACCTTTTCCATAGGGTGAATATACCGTCCTAGTCTAGTTCGCGTATTAACTTTCTTCTTCTTCTTTTTATTCGAATTGGTTGTGGAATGTGCAGATGTTTAGAAATTGTTTATCTGACATTTCGATTATTTGGACAATATTGTGATTGGAATTTGTTAATCTCGCGTTTTTTCTAACAATGAATTTCATATAAACTTTGTAGCGAAACGAAAATCGAAAACGATATCATTCCAGTAACAAGACGACTTCGCTCTTCCTGGATAAATTTCAGAGACAGTCGCTTGGCTAGGCATTATGGATTGGTAAGCACCTCGCCATCTGTTGCGAGCGGGACTAAATTTAGTTTCGATTAGTTAGTGCACCCCGTATATGCCGTCCAAAAATAATTTAAATTTGTCTAAAACTTTTTATCTTTGCTCCGGTATATAAGCGGTCAAAGTATCGTTGTCAGCTAATCCGATCTATTTATATGCCATCAGAATGACATAAATTATACATGAAGAAAAAGTTGGCATTTTCAATAAACCTCACCAACACGCTGATTCATTCCCGCTTGAAGGCTACCAACTTTATTCTAGAAGAGGAAACGTTTGTACCAGAAACTATGCACCTTATCAAGTCCATGCTTTTTTAATGGAACACGATTCGTGACTCCGATAGTCACACTCCCAATCAATTTCCCGCTGACACGAATATTTACACTACTAACTACGCTCAATACACAATGGAGAATGGGGGCTCATGTCATTAAGTATGCAGTTTATGTGCCAGAGCTAATAACCCTGTAGCCACAATTTCCTAAACAATTGGCAGCCGTACGGCAGCTTATCGCGTCACATTTAACTGAACTGCACTGGCGATAGTTTCAGTTTTGTTTATTTACGGCCGAGGCGATGACATGTGTGAACCGCAGAGCCGTTCTCACCATAATCGACAGTCACTGCAGGCCAATTTGCGATTGTCATGTGAAGGTGTCTGCAAAAGCAAACTTCGCTCCACGCTTTCGGTCAAATGCATTCGTCATTCGCCAAGCACGAAAACAAAAACAAATACCAGCTGAAGAGTCTCTATGGTGAGTAATCACCACCGCATCAGACAATGATCTAGGCACACGCCGAACGCGACCCGAACTCCATCAAGCAGTTCATCGGCTTTGGCCGAATGCCGAAAGCGCAGCTGAACAATTTCACCACACTGCAAGTGGCGAACTGCATTCCGCAACCAACAACAAACCACACACACATCGACATTCCCAATTCCAACCGCGCTCCTGTCAACTGGGAAAACATCGAAAAACTGCTACCGACCAGAGGTGCGAAAGAGACAGGTGTTCCGAGATTAGTCAATTGAAAATCTTCTTCGCCAATTTATCGATCCGTCTCATTCCGATCGGCCTATGGGACTGTCAAAATGTTTGAAAAAGTCGCGGCTCCGCGGATCCGCTGACTCAAATTATGCACTTTTCAGAGCGTTCGTTAAGGTGACTAACCGGTGTTCAATGACAAAATCACCCACAGGCGCCACACTTACCTTCAGACAGCTCCAACTCCAGCTCAGCCAGCTTCTCGCGAACATCATCCGGCAGACTGCCGTAGTCCACCACCAGATCAGACATTTTGGCTGCAACTAGAGTGCGACGCGACGATGTCCTGCAATTTCACTGATGCACTTTTCAATCCACTCCCAGTGCCCGGAGGGCAGTTTCCGACTCGGTCAAAACACTGACGCGAGTCGCCTCGCCCGCACGTTCCTTTCACACTTCACTCGGGGCAAGCAAAAAGCACCGATCGACACACTACCGCCGCGCACCACACAAATGCCTTTGGGGGATAATGAGAAGAAAACTCGCGATTGGGGCACACTTTTTCCCGGAATTCTCGCGGTTACATTCTTTCGAACCGCAACGGGTTTTATTCGTGTCAGCACTTCACAAGCACACGCAATTATCTTTCTGTGCAAAATCACAAAATTTCACTGCAAACACACTCGGGGACGGTGTGTCGAGACACCTCCGCAACTCCACCGCACCGTCGCGACAAAAAACTTTTTTTTGTGCATTCAAATTTTCCACTCACGAGAAACGAGGCCGCGAGCGGTTTGGGCCGGCTTAATGGGTTTCTTGCGCTTTTCCTTTTTTACCGCAAACACTTCACATTATTCTCCATGCAGTCGGGGCGAGAAAACGGCTAGGAAAACGATGAAAACGACTCCACTGGTCCGTCCGATGTCACCGCAAAGAGTTGACGAGACGTTCTAAAAATCTTATCGGAATCGTTGCGAAGTTACACATACATAAAAGAACGGTTGATATACCGCGATTTGACATTTGGTGCGATGTTTTTAGTTGGTACTTCAATCTTTGTCGGTAAGGCAGTTTTCGTGACTGCCTTTGATATGGTTTTTGATTTCAGTACTCACAACAGATGGAGCAAAGCGTGTTTAGAAGATTCTATTTGAAGGGAGTTCCCCGACCGGTTTGAAAAGCTGTTTGACAATGGGTGAGGTTATAAAACTAAACGTTGCGCAACGTTTCGCGCAACGTTTCAAATCAACCGGCCGTTACGGATCAGAAACTTCTCCCTACAAACAGATCCTCTAAGCGCCCCCTTGCGAGGCATAGCTTGATTGATTGGCAGAAATTTACAATCTGCCGTCGAACCGTGCATTTCCGCCCTCATTTATTTATTAAACTATTTATAATCAAAATAAAATGTATCTGCATCTCGTTTAAAACTGGAAATTTTAATTTTCGAGCATAACGTATCAGCTGTGATGTGTCAATTGTCACATTTGTCACTTTCCGAGAGATGGCGATGGGAACACCAAGTCTGATCCGGATCTATGCGTTTACAGAACACAATAGGAAACGTTTCGGAAAACGCGAAACGTTACGCGAACGTTGTGTTTTATAACCTCACCCAATGTCCAATGGGCCTTTCCACATTATAAGACAAACCGTACGACAAAAAACCAAAACCATGTTGTTAGTTGTTGTAACGTTTTCTCGTACGGTCGTTTTCATATAGTCTGGAATGACCCAATGGACAGTGTATGGCGATTCTTATGCTTATCACCAATACTGTTCCTAATCACCATCAATATGACGTAATATGCGTCGCTCTACGTAATGTACTAACCAGTGTTGCAAATTTAGCCTTTTTCCGGCCAAATTTAGCCGGAAACCGTGCGGTTTAGCCGGAAGAAATTTATAATTCCGGCCGGCCGGATTTTTAGTCGGAATTGATTTTCTTCGGCCGTTTTTCCGGCTAAAATTATTTTATGAATTTGTTTTACTTTGAAACTAGAATCAATTTTTCAATATTCACAAACAAAATAATTAATCGCCGTGAAATTATTTCTACATACAGGGCCGGATTTCCCATATGGGCAACCTACGCTACTGCCCGGGGCCGCAAATTCTTAAATTTTTTCATTGGTCTAAGATCCCAAGTAACAATTTCATCCCTATAATACTTCGTAAAATATTCTCTTCTAACGACAATAGGGGCACTTTACAGGGTATAAACACTGAATAATAGTCCAATAATGGCATCTGGCGCCGTTTTTTGATCCAATAGGACTTCATTGTAGCACTGAATTACGCTTCGAGAAAGACATACATCATGTGTTATGTCATTTTCTCGCTATTGCAAAAAAAGAGAAAACAAAATAATTCCCGCAGCCAGCGTCGAACCAGCGACTGTCGTACGCCAGTCCGACGCCCTAACCACTCGGCCAACCTCACATATAGATAACATTGCTCGTAAACACTACAAGTGCTCGACACTTCTTTATCGACCCTTCTCCTATGCACCTTCTTCTTTATATGTCAATCAGTTGAAGCTAATTAAATTCACACAATCTTCAATAAAATACAGACATTTTCTGCTCTGAGATTATCTTAATTGATTCATAAGCTAACAAGGAGTGAGGAAATGTTGGTTTCAAGCAATATTTCAATGAATTCAACTCAAGAAACGTGGTATTCCAGAGCACTTCATAAGTGTCAATTCAGTAAATCACAAAGTTCATCCTTCTATAAAACTACGGTGAACAATTTATTGGATGACCATACGAATGTCACACTATAAAAATGACATCGACTGTGCTATAGAAGAATATAATGCATGTGTGTGAGTTAACTTAGAGAGACCATTGCATTGTGTGCTGTATCATCCAATAAACACAAGAGTGGAGTATTTAAAGGAGTACGTTTTTAGGTTAACGTTTAGAGACAGTTTTATCGAAGTTTTATACCACCATCCTTAAATTTATTCCATAATGATGATATAAGCTTTCCAGAAATACTTTAAGGATGTTTTATCGGATCAAAATATTACTTTAAGCGATGTCACACGATAAATGAATTTCGTGGTACTATATGATTGCTACAGTATGGAGTGCTTCTTTAAAGCAAACGAATTGTTGCTTGGGATGGATTTGAAAACTCAAACATAATTGTAGAAAATAATTTGCTTTTTTAATTTATTCTAGTTAGATGTACATATTCGTTTGAATCCAAAGCACCTAATGGCAACCTCAACTCAAATTTTAAAAATTGGGACTACGCAAAATTTTGCTTGAAGCATACACTCATTTACTCTGAATGGCGTGGCGGCCTTTAGTTCAACTAGAGTAGGAGTATAAATCATTTTTGGCTTCATTTTAAACATTATTATGCCTGAAGCCACATTAAACGATACTGTAGTGTAGGCCCTGTAGTATTTATACGCGAGTACTTGGCTGCCAGCTTTTGTTTTCAAGCCTCTAAAATTGCCCCAGACTTGAAGAAAAAAACGAAAAATATTTTTGGTGATAGCGATCCTTTAGAAAGTTCAAGACGCCTCCATAGCAAGTAACTCATCTAACCAGACATTTTCGTGTGTTCAATTACTTTTAAAATTTGTCCACACATCAAATTCGCTGGGAAGCAAGGATGGTTGAAATCAGGAAAATCTAGAACTTTTTAGGCATCGAATGATTTTGAATCAGTGCTTTCCCATTTCGTTTGCGTTGTCTTTATCACCGAAAACAAATTAGGTCAAGGTGTGTTCAAAATTTACCGTAAGCTTTCCTAATTTTTGGTTAATTCGATATGACGTTTTCTGGTTAAATATGATGCTAATATAGGAAATTTTATTTGTTGGGGTAATTCGCAAAATATTTTCAAAACTATCGACAAAGAAAAAATTTAGAACACATGAATGCATTTCTAAAGAAAGTGAAAAGCCGAATGTAATAAGAATTGTACAGTTTTCTATGTTATCACTATGGAGTTTCAATCATTCCTAAAACAATTTTGGGAGGTGCACGGAACGGCAGGATTCCTCCCCTGGGAAGCAACATACAAATTTTTCAAGTAAACAAGATACGCTTACTAGTAAAAAATTTGAAATTTTCAATTCTTCACATACGCCCGCTAACGTTTTGCCTACATTTCCTTTGTGAGGTGATAACTGCTACCTTCACGCTTATCAAGTGGGGGAGGGCGGCAAACTCGTTACTGCCTAGGAGCGCAATAGAGGCTAAATCCGGCCCTGTCTACATACACTTATTATCGTCTATTAGGGTAAGTACCTACTATGTCCACCTAGAGGAAAACTTGCATTTATGTCTCCTGGGAAAAATTTGCCGCGAAGACTAGCCTTTTTTTTAATAAATTTAGGGTATTGGGGTTCACGTAAACTGACGTTATTAGTACCTAGTCTAAGCATGTAATTTACTAACCACCAATATGCTGAATAATTTGCAATTTGATAAAATTCTTTGGCTGTGCAATTCTTGGAGCATGCCCAAGCAACAATTCGTTTGCTTTAAAGAAGCACTCCATACTGTAGCAATCATATAGTACCACGAAATTCATTTATCGTGTGACATCGCTTAAAGTAATATCTTGGTCCGATAAAACATCCTTAAAGTATTTCCGGAAAGCTTATATCATCATTATGGAATAAATTTAAAGATGGTGGTGTAAAACTTCGATAAAACTGTCTCTAAACGTTAACCTAAAAACGTACTCCTTTAAATACTCCCTTCTTGTGTTTATTGGATGATACAGCACACACATGCAATGGTCTCTCTAAGTTAACTCCCACACATGCATTATATTCTTCTATAGCACAGTCGGTGTCATTTTTATAGTGTGACATTCGTATGGTCATCCAATAAATTGTTCACCGTAGTTTTATAGAAGGATGGACTTTGTGATTTAATGAATTGACACTTATGAAGTGCTCTGAAATACCACGTTTCTTGAAATGAATTCATTGAAATATTGCTTGAAACCAACATTTCCTCACTCCTTGTTAGCTTATGAATCAATTAAGATATTCTCAGCGCAGAAAATGTCTGCGTTTTATTGATGAATGTGTGAATTTAATTAGCTTCAACTGATTGATATATAAAGAAGAAGATGCAATGCGGAGAAGTGTTGAGCATTTCGATAGAAGCAACGAACCACTTGTAGTGTTCACGAGCATTGCTGAGTATATGTGAGGTTGGCCGGGTGGTTAAGGCGTCGGACTTGCGTATGACAGTCGCTGGTTCGACGCTGTCTGCGGGAACTTTTTTTTTTGCAAACGCGAGAAAATGACAGAAAATGATGACATAACACACTCAGAGAAAAAAACGCACATTCATATTAAAAGCTCCACATTTAAATTGAAAGCAGTATTCGTTTGAAAAATCTCGTTTGATTTGAACGAATTCTCATTTACGCTAAGAGAATTTCTTTTAAAACAAAAGAGCAGCCAAACCGCAAACGACGGTCGTTTAAATCAAAAGATTCCGCATTACATAGTAATGTGTATACATTCCTTTACGTAACAAATACACATACCTAAAGGACGCGATGCCAAAATGTAGCACAACAGGTAGTTAAATACTTCCGGCCGGTCTGATGAGTCTCGCGTGTTCATGTTCATTCCAAACAAATGTGTAGTGTCTAACAACAAACGCTTTTTTACAACTCATTATGCTTTTGAAAGAAACGCCACTCCCCAAGCAACAATTCGTTTGCTTTAAAGAAGCACTCCACACTGTAGCAACCATATAGTACCACGGAATTCATTTATCGCGTGACATCGCTTAAAGTAATATTTTGATCCGATAAACCATCCTTAAAGTATTTTCCGGAAAGCTTCTGTCATCATTATGGAATAAATTCAAAGATTGTGGTATACAACTTCGATAAAACTGTCTCTAAACGTCAACCTAAAAAAGACACTCCTTTAAATACTCCACTCTTGTGTTTTATTGGATGATACAGCACACACATGCAATAGTCTCTCTAGTTAACTCACACACATGCATATATTCTTCTATAGCACAGTCGGTGTCATTTTTATCGTGTGACATTCGTATGGTCATCCAATAAATTGTTCAGCCTAGTTTTATTGAAGGATGGACTTTGTGATTTATTGAATTGACACTTATGAAGTGCTCCGGAATACCACGTTTCTTGAATTGAATTCATTGAAATATTGCATGAAACTAACATTTCCTCACTCCTTGTTAACTTATGAATCAATAAAGATAATCTCAGCGCAGAAAATGTCTGCATTTTGTTGATGAATGTGTGGATTTATTCAACTTCAATTGACTGACATATAAAGAAGAAGGTACAATGGAGAAGAGTCGATAAAGAAGTGTTGAGCACTTGTAGTGTTTACGAGCAATGTTAACTATATGTGAGGTTGGCCGAGTGGTTAGGGCGTCGGACTGGCGTCCGACAGTCGCTGGTTCGACGCTGGCTGGGGGATTTTTTTTTTCTTTTTTTCACGAGAAAATGACAGAAAATGATGACATAACACATTGATGTATGTCTTTTTCAAAGCTTAGTTCAGTGCTACAATAAGGTGCAATTGGATCAAAAAACGGCGCCAAACGCCATTATTGGACTATTATTCAGAGTTTATACCCTGTAAAGTGCCCCTATTGTCGTTAGAAGATAATATTTTACGAAGTATTATAGGGATGAAATTGTTACTTGGGTCGTTAGAATTAAACGCATTTGCGTGTGGAGCCAAATCAAAAGCGGAAATCGTTTGAATTAAATATATTTCGTTCAATATTAGTGAATATTTCTCTGAGTGCACATATGATGTATGTATGTCTTTTTCAAAGTGTAATTCAGGGCTACAATAAGGTTCAATTGGATCAAAAAACGGCGCCAAATGCCATTATTGGACTATTATTCAGTGTTTATACCCTGCAAAGTGCCCCTATTATCGCTTGAAGAGAATATTATACGAAGAATTATAGGGATGAAATTGTTACTTGGGATATGTGAGGCGAAATCGGTCCGTTACAATTCTGTAAAATTTTGAACAAAACATTGAACTTTTGATGTATTTCTGGTACTAAAAATTCTCCCAGACTTGCAAATTTTGCCCTAAAAAAAAACTATGAAAATGTTGCTAATGTGAGGCTTGTTTTACATAAGTAGGAGTATAAGCAGGGTGTCAGGAAACTATCGTATAAATTCACCTGACAGTTTTTTCTCATATTCTCCACTTTTTTAGTAAAAAGGCGTGTGGGATCTTATCACTTTACCTGCCACAGCCATTTCAAGATTTTTCCTAAAAAAACACTGAAACCAATACCTAAGAAACACTAGATAGATTATTTTATACTTATTTATATTTTTATATATTTTATTTTAATGGAGCTCTGTTTTAAGGAAATTTGTTGGCTGCGATCGACATTTTATTTCAGTATTGTAGCTGGGGTAATTTTAAACATATTGCTTTAGTTTGAAACGATTTTCAAAATCTTTGAATGCCTATGGCATCTAAAGGGTTAATAATTTATGTCCGGTACAACATAATTATTTCTGCAAATCATATAAGAAATCATTTAAAAGTGCATTTATGCGGTATTTCCCGGAAACCCTGCTTATTTCCTTGAGAGACGAATGCGTTGCTTTTGCATTTGACACATCCACGTTTTCTTCGGTCTGCCTCTGGCCTTGGGTCCATCAAGTGTAGCTTCCATTGATATCGCTTTCTTTGCGGGGTTCTCAGGCAGACACCTTTGAACATGGCGAGCTTTTCGGTGATTGGTTTGTCTGTGGACAAGCTGCCTCGGATGGAGCTACTTTTGATGTGGTCCCTTTTGGTTACAACAACTGACATGCGTAACATTTTCATTTCAGTCGCTGTCATTTCTTTCGCGTAACCTTCATACATGGTCCAGCATTCTGATCCATACATGAGTGCGGGACGTACAACCGTTTTGTACAACTTGCCCTTTAGCTTCAGTGGCATTTTCTTATCGCAGAAAACTCCAGAGTTTTCTCGCCACCTCATCCACCCAACCTTTGTGCGATGTTTGATGTCATCATCGCATGTAGCTCCGCTGTTCACCATCGAGCCAAGGTACTTGAACTTGGTACAAGACTTAAGCTGCTCTCCTTTGACGTACATATCTGGTATCGGTGCATCTGGGTCTGAGAATGGGCAGCATAAGAACTCAGTCTTTGTTATACTTACCCTCAGTCCATGCTCCAGAGAAACCTTCCGCCTGAAAAGCCCTCAAAGCGGGCGATGTAAATGGATGTTCCAAGGCCAGAGCAGGCTTATATCAAAGAAGAAAAGTCACTTTGTCACTTTGTACGGAGGGTACCCTAAATTTTTATCTAATTGAGCTGATATTTGGTATGATAAGGTGTAATGAGGCTCTGCCTTAAAAATAAACCAAAATTTTCCTGGCTAATGTAATTTGGAAGAGTTATGGGCGTGTACATGTGTTTTTTATTATACCCTATACCCATAAGATGGTATAGGGTGTATTGTTTTTGTTACGCCGATATTATGTAACACCTCAAAGGAGCCACTGGAGATATGGCAAAGTATATACAGGGTGTCCCGCATTGGGTGGTCAATACTGTAAGGGTTGATAGCACAACTTCTTTCAGCAAGAAAATTGCCAATACAATCGGAATTTTTTTTACCGTTACCTTGTTATCGCTCTTTTTGTGAAAGTGATCGAAAATCGTGACTTGTCATGCAAAATCATAATTTGCAGCCCTTGTAATTACTTAATCCAAGATTTGATTTCAGTTTCAGAAACTACATAAAATTTCACCAAAACTGAAGTATTTTCTGTTGCCAACATTATCGCCACTTTCAAGATACAGTTACTCAAACTTAATAGAAATTTTAAAATAGATTTTTCATCGAAAATTCAAACATTTCAAACAATTTCATAACGGTGCTTTATACGTACAACTCTGCAAAGTTGATAAAAGTTGCTTCAACATGTTGACTTTCCAACGGTATATCACTTTTTATATTTACATTGCAGAATTTTAGGGAAACATGCATTGAATGGTAAAATTCAAGGCTTCAGTGGAATCGCTAACAATTTTTCCTTTACTCGAAAAAAGACAAACGAAGGCTATTACTCGTATAATACGGGATAGAATCTCGCTACATTATTTTGACCAGAATAGTAAAATATTTGAAATTTTGTACATTGTTTGGCAAATGCAACGGTACTTATAACAGTTAAAATTTAATATGTATTTGCTATTTATGGCAGACAGACGGGTGCCCCGGTCATAATGCGAGATCTATCAAAGAATATTTGGAATACGAATTTCCCGGAAAGTGAATTGGCAGATTTGGGACAGTTGCGTGGCCTGCGAGAAGTCCCGACCTTACTCCCCTAGATTTTTATTTATGGGGTAAGTTAAAAAACAATGTCTATTCCGAGCCGATTACCTTCCGGGAACAGCTGCTGCAGCGAATTAATGATGCTTGTGGCAACATAAAGGAAACCCCTCCTGAAATCCTTCGGGACGTTTCTTACATGCGCCGAAGGTGTCGAGTCTGCATACAAAATGGAGGAGGCAAATTCCAGCAGCATTATTCCAATTCATCAAACAAACCCATTTAACCATTAGTTAATATTTTTAGTTTATTGGTTATTTCTCATATTCAAAACTTTATTTTCATTTATATTTAACAAATTTTTAAAATTGCGATAGTAAAATATAAAAAATAAATGAATAAAATTTCAGTTTGAATAATCCGATAAGAAAATTATTAGCTTGTTTTTTTACATCCAATATGTGTAATTTCAAAATCCCGCAATGTAAATATGAAAAATGATATACCGTTGGAAAGCCAACATGTTGAAGCAACTTTTATCGACTTTGCAGAGTTTTACGTATAACGCACCGTTATGAAATTACTGTTTGAATTTTCAATGAAAATCTATTTTAAAATTTCTATTAAGTTTGAGTAACTGTATCTTGAAAGTGGCGATAATCTTGACAACAGGAAAACTTCAGTTTTTGTGAAATTTTATGTACTTTCTGAAACTGAAATCAAATCTTGCATTTAAGTTATCAGGAGGGCGGCAAATTATGATTTTGCATGACAAGTCACGATTTTCGACGACTTTCACAAAAAGAGCGATAACAAGGTAACGGTAAAAAAAAATCCGGTTGTATTGGCAATTTTCTTGCTGAAACAAGTTACGCTATCAACCCTTACAGTATTTTCAAATTCAAATTCAAATTCAAATTTATTCCATTCCAATTTCAAATTCAGATTACAAGGACAATTTACAGTTGGAATTACTCTCCACAATGGTTATATCCAGAGCGTGGAGAGGAGTTTACTTATATTTAACTTATTGTTACTCGTACACAATACATATATGAACCTATAATTTCAATAATAATGATATGAAGGAACTAGATTTATTTATTAATTAATGCTACTGCCCGAGTGTCAGAGAAGCCATCAGTTTTCTAATAGAAAAAGTTTTAATTTCCGATTGAACACTAGATAATTCCCGGGTGCTGTTAATTCACTTGGGAGTTCGTTGAAGGATTTTGGCCCTATATATGACCAGTGCCTCATCGCGTGAGTAGTTAATTTTCTGGGTACATAAAGAAGTCTGCGTGATTCCGATCTAGTCCTATAGCCATGGGAAATTGGAGTTAAAAATTCCCTTAACATGAATGTACGCCTAAGAATAGTACATTTGTAGATATTTGGTAGTTTCAGTATACAGAGTTCATTATATAAGTGGCTGACTGATTCGTCACGCCTTTTACCGTGCATAGCCCTTATAATGTCGTTTTGAGCGACGATCACAGGCTGAAGAATTGACGGATAAGTTCCACCCCATGACAATAGTCCATAACATATGATAGATTGTGCCAGAGCAAAATATACCATTTTCAACACCCCCATGCTAAGAACTCGTTTAAGCCTAGAAAATATGTACGTTAATCTGTTTAAACGTTTCGTTAGGATTGAAATATGGTCTTTCCATTTTATGTGCTGGTCAAAAGAAACACCTAAATATTTAAACGATTTTACTTTTTCTATTTGATTATTACATTGGCATCCCATCGTTGCAAAACAATTTAGACCATGCATCTTTATGGAATTTTCCTCTAATGGTTGTCCATTTTCATAGATTGAATACGTAACATATTTGGTCTTGCCGATATTGATGGACAATTTATTTTTGAAAATCCATTGTTGTACTATTGCGAGACCACATTCTGATTTTGTGTAACTTTCATTCCAGTTTGTACCTGTGAATAGTAAAACTGCGTCATCTGCGAATAAATTGATCCTACCATTGATGATTTCTTCCAGAGCTGGTAAATCGTTAATAAATAACAGAAACAGAAGCGGTCCTAGTACAGTCCCTTGTGGAATACCGTATTGACTGCAGCTTAGAAGAGGACTTATGTAATCAGCAAGTTTAACCTGTTGTTTTCGTTCGTTAAGGTACGTCGAAAACCATTCCTTGGCTCGCCCTTGTATACCAATTATCTCAAGTTTTTGTAATAACAAGGAGTGTGAAACCGTGTCGAAGGCTTTCGCAAGGTCGAGAAATATAGATATCGGTTTTAAGCCTTTATCTAAGGAATCGTAGATCTCAGAGGCTACTGTATCAATTGCATCATGTGTGCCTAAACCTTTCCGAAATCCAAATTGTCTCGCTGATAAAATGTTATTTCTTTCTAGGTAATTGAGTACCTGTTTTTTAACTACTTTTTCCAATATTTTTGCTACGTTTGACAGCAGTGAAATAGGTCGGTAATTTTCTGGTAGTGTGGTATCACCGCTTTTATGAATGGGTGTTATGATCGATGCTTTCAGAGATTCCGGAAATATTCCCGACGTTAAACTTAGGTTTATTATATGTGTCAAAGGGGAAATTATTAGTTGTTTAATGTCCTTAATGTGATTAACAGTAATCCCATCATAGCCTGGGCTTGACTTTCCACGCAGCTCCTCTATGATTTTTAGAACATCCGTTTCATTTACTCCCTCAAAAATAAATGGAGACGCTTGTCTTCGCGGTAGCGTTCTCGGTGAGACAACACTGTCAGGAATTTGCTCTGCCATCAGTTTACCCATATTACGAAAATGTTCATTTAATGAACTAGCACATTTAATAGGATCTTCGCTTACTTTTACCACTTCACCCTCTATCTTTATGGCTTTTATTTTAATTTTTTCCTTTTTTGAGTTTATTATGGATCCAATTTTTTCCCAAACTTTTTTAGTGTTGTGTTCTACAGCAGATATTTCTTTCCTATAATAGTCATCTTTCGCTTTTCTTACTATATTCCTGAATATATTTTTATAACGAATAAAATATTCTTTTAGTTTAGTATCATATCGATTTCTGTTAACTAATTTATATAACTTATCCTTCTTCCTTAGAGAGTTCATTAGGCCTCGGGTCATCCAGGGTTTAACGTTTTTAAATTTATGGTTGGTTCTGAAATTAATAACACTAGTTGCTTTTTCTATATTTAGTTTTATTTTGGATATGAACTTATCAGTGGCTTGGTTGACTTCTATACATGATTCGACTTCGGACCAATCTTCGTTCTGCATTAGGGCAGTGAATTTGTTATTAAGAAAATTTCTTTTTGTTTGATATTCATTTGTAGTTTCGTTTGTTGGCTTATAATGGCTTAGGTTGAAGGATATTGCCCGATGATCTGTTAAATGCATATCAAAAACTATAGCCCTTAATTCTTCCTGATTGTGAATATTAGCAAATATGTGGTCAATGCAAGATGCCGTTAGGTTTGATTCTATGCTATTAACGAGAGACTCAACTCGAGTAGGTATATTAATCCTAGGCAGGAATCCCCGTCTTCCCATTAGCCCCAAATATCTATCTCCTATTTCGCTGCGTTTTTCATCGCCTATTTCAATGTTAATATCTCCTATTACTATGGTACTGGGTAGAAGATAATCTTCAATTTCCGATAAGAACACCTCCTCGCACCCTGATGGAGATCTATATAACGCCAATATATCTAAATGTACATTCTTAGACTTAATGTTTATAGCCAAACAATTACAATTTGATAATTTGTGCTCTTGCATTTTAGTATTCGGGACTAGATCGTTTTTCACATAGACTACGATGCCACTGTTTTGATTATAGTTATAAGTAGTAAAGAATAATTTATAATTCTCAATAGTAAATAATTCAGTTACTGGAAGTTCTCTGCCACCTAGCCAGCATTCTCCTAATATAATGACATCAAACTGAACTCTTAAATTTGCTAGTACTAACTGAAATTCCTCAAAATTTTTCTTTATACTCCTGACATTTAAATAGAAACAGGATAACTCTCGCTCTTGTTGAAATTCAAAGTTGTTATAATCCAAGACGAATTCACACGGATATTCAAAATTATCAATTTCATCAAAAATATTCATTTCAATTAAATAATAAATGTAAAAAGATTTTATATTAAGATAAATATATTAATTATTGTTTCTTATCTGTTGTAAATCCGACGCATTTCGAATGACAATGTATCGCTCGCTTTCGGTTTTTCTGGCGAATACTCTCCCGTTCATCGTCCATATATACTTGAAATTGTTCAAGATAGACTTAGTCTGTTGAAGCAAGACAGTTGTGTGACGAGTTAGATGCTCGCCTATGTAAAATTTTCCTTCAGCTACGCCTTTGTTGATCGATTGAGTTGAGATGCCGGGCCCTTTGTTAATATTCCTTACTAATTGTTTATAGGATCGGATCAAGCAATCTCGGGTGATTTTTCGCGTAAATCTTATCACGATTGTGTTGTTTTTGTTGTTGCTGGCTCTGTACACAGAATCAATATCATGCTCGCTGACTTCGACACCCACTGCACTTGATACAGACTTGACAACTTGCACTAAATTTTCGTTGACATTATGAGGGAGGCCATTAATGACTGCATTGTTTGCTCTTAGTTCACTTGCAAGTGTTATATTTTCTAGTTTTAATTGGTCAATGTCCAATTTTAGTTGATCATTTTCGTTTTTTAAATTTGAGGTTTCTTTATATAGTTCGTTTAGTTTTGATATACACTCATCGAATTTTGATGACATAAACTCCACTGATTTTTTTATTTCAGCTAATTCCTTGTTAGTTTCTTTTTGGGTATCATCAAAATCGCGTTTCAGTTTATCGATTGCTTTATTAATTATTAGTTCGATGTCACTTTTTTCCGCACTTTTGTTGCCTTTACATTCCTCGCATTTCCAGTTATCCCGTTTTTGCCCAGCTTGGCGGGTTTTGACATTTGTGCAAAGTGTATGGAAGAAAGAATTACATCCAACGCACATTATTATTTCTTTTGGGTCGTCAAGGGGATTTTTGCACAAATAGCACTTTGTTTCATCGTTAGTCGGCATTTCAAAATAATACGGTGTTAAGTAGGAATGGAAATTTGAGTGATTAACAGAATTTCGGCGCGGAGTGATATAGGTCACGACTGCGTACGATAGTCAAACAATCGAAACTCTATTGACCACCTAATGCGGGACACCCTGTATATAAATGATCAGGGTCGGTCCCTGAATCGAATAAGCCATGTCTGTCTGTGTGTCTGTCTGTTAGCACGATAACTCCCGAAATAATGAAGCTAGCGGTTTGAAATTTTGGTCAAATGTTTGTTTTGCTAAAATCTTGAACGGTATTGAAAATGGGCGAAATCGGACCACGGGTTCCCCTACCTCCCATACAAACTACCCCTCCTTGATATTTTAATTCGGCCATAACTTTCGGTAGAATATCGCTATCGACTTGAAATTTTGATCAATGTCTCATTCTGACATATACTTTGAGTTGATGGAAAGTGGAGTAGGTCCGACTACCCCTACCCCTACCTCCCCTACAAAGTTATAATCAGCCAAAACTTTTGATAGAATGTCGCGAAAAACTTCAAATTAGTATCAAATGGTAGCCGTTGGATGCCTTGATAAGATAATAAAGATGCGAATTTAGCATTGTCATTCACAGCGTACGGACGTGAAATGCTCTGTGCGTGTCTTTAACCGGCAGTTTCATATCTTTCGCGGAAAAAGCCTTCGAGGCCCCTTTCTCTGCGCGATTTATCGTCCTTGCTAATTATTGTGAAATTACTATTAACTTTAAAATTGCTGAAAAAGTCATTGTAATTCGAAATATAATCCCATCTGAACACGCGCCAGACAACTAAGCCAGATTGTGAACCATTCGCGAATTTGTGAATAGTGGCGACCAGCGTCAGTGTAACGTAAACTATCGGAGTAAACAAAACAAGTGCCACAAACATTGTAGTGTGCCAAATAAATTAGCCCCTTCCAGCCACCTTGGATAAAAAGTGAATCATAACCTCTCGCACAGGCTTAGCTTAAGTCTAACCCATCCGCCGAATCATCAATCATCATCCAGTGACACAACCATAATTGTGCCACTGAGCCGTCACCGTTTCCTGAATTCGTTTTGACGAAAAGCGGAAGACCATAATAATAATATCGTTACAAAGTGAAACCCCTACTACATAAAGTGTAGAAGCAAACTCACCCGATCGCGAAATACACTCGTAAGTGCAAGCCGCACGACAGAATGTAGTGAAACATAACCTCATAATAATCTTGAAACTTTCAACAAAATACAGCCGAAGAAGTACCATTCAATGACATTAGACATATCATATTTTGTGTCAGTGATCGGTCACCGTCTCTTCAACTAGTTTGACGAAAAGTGGTGGAGCATAACAAATATTTATTGCAACGTGAACCTTCTACATAAAGTGTAAAAGCAAGCTCACGAAATCGTGAAATTTCGCCATAATACAGACGTTATTATTGGCACAAACGTTGTGTACTGTGCGAATCATCAACTTAATCGTATGGGGTTCACCCCATTCCGCACTGTACTCGTTACCGCTACCATATGAAAGGCCATATAGCTTGGATGCCGAATGAGTAGCTCAGCCAAAAGACTGGCCGAACCGCTCTACACCGATGCTAAGCTGAGCAAGGTAGCAATTGCCCAACAACAAGAGCCAGCCCCTCAATCAAGGCGGGGAAATGAGGAAAATACTATGGATACCAACATATCACCCACAACCATAGACAGGAGCGCAAACCAAACAATCATTCAAAAATCGATGGCGTGGACTATTGCATATTGGCGCCCTCATCACATGCTTTACCAGCAGGTCAAATTCGGACGGACTCTCTTAGCACCATTAGCACAGATGCGTGCCATACATCACACGAGAAAGAAGCGGTAACACAAATTAATGAGGATTGCTCTCAATTTAAACTAGCTAGAGGTAAGTAGGCTTTTGAGTAGAAATAAAAAAATCCAAACAATAATCATGAAATTCACAGATTTTCACAGTTAGAAGTACAAGATGTGGACCAAGCTGAACCCACCCCCAATCATCTCTCCAGGGAAAAATTATATGGTGCCCTTCTATATTTCTCAACAACATTTCCGCCGAGTCTATCAAAATGTTGATGGATAGGTCCCCTCAAACTAAATACAGAATTACGCACTTCTCGGAAGCCAGGCACAAGCTTACCGTTTGCAATGTCGCCACTCACACACAAATCCTGAACATTGTCAAAAAAATCTCTTCCCGAAGGACACTCGTTTACGCCTCGCGCCGATAGAAAGGCGTCAATAATCTTGAGAGGATCAAGCGGTAATTTTCCTCCAGAGGAAATTAAAGAGGACATTCTCCTCTCGCTCTCGAGACCTGAAATAAATCCTGAACACCTCAAGGTACTCAAATTCACAACACCCTGGTCCCGCAAAAACGGTATTAACCTCCCAGAATCATCCTCGATAAACATGAAGATGTTAAGAGCTTGATATCTATACGCTACATTATCAACCAAAGAGTCTGATGGGATAAGCCTAACAAAAGCACAGTGTTACAATGCTTCAAATGTCAACGTTTTGGACACATTGTAAAAAACTGTGCCTACGCCCCCAGATGCGTGGCATGCGCAGAGGAGCACACCAGCATAGAATGACCTCGCAGAGCCGACGCAAACCTTAGGGAGAGTAACCCGCCACGTTGCACACTGGGCGGTAGTACCGGTCATCCAGCTAACTTCTCGAAGTGCCCCACTAGAATCAAACACCTTGATAGCATAAAAGAGGAAAAAGAAAAAAGAGAAACGGCGAGAAATTTCCTGGGACAACAGTTTATAGCTCCCCAAACGCACAATGATGGAAAAAATCGCCATACTTCCTACGCTGATATGGTAAGAAATAATACCAACGACTACAATAATGGCTACGGTAATGAAATCTCTTCACTGTTTAAAAACTGTGAAGATCTCTTGGGTATAAGCTTCCTCACGCTTATAAAACGCGCAAAAGCTTTCTGGCCAACGTACAAAAGGCTCACCAGGGATGAGAAGCGCTCATAAGTTTCGTTCTTAACCTAACGAGTGATGATTAGATTAATGAACCTAAATATAAATTCATTGAGGTCCACGATAAAAAATAAATATTCAAACATTAACTACAGTTAGTACAACATGTCAAAATAAAACAGAATAACAATGAAACGAAAAATGAATTACAAAAGTAGTTTTAAGTATAATCGAGGTGTTCTCGTAAGAAAAAATAAAATGAAATGCTAAAGTTAAAAGGAAAAAGAAAAAAAAAATGAGAGTAAAATTAAGATTCCTTAATTAACCTGTAGATATATTTATTTTGCGGAGGAGGACTCTATAGTCCAACGCTACGGAAGACTGTACTCGCGAGCTATTAAACTTAATTAGAATAAATAAATAAATAACAGGCGCGACAATCCAGCATTGGACTAAGGCCGCAGGATGTGTTAGTGACATCCTATTTCCAAGATCTTATCTGCTTTTGTTAAGGTAATGAGATCAGCATCACGCTCATCAGTGTTATTTACCCCCATAAATGGGTACTCGTTTAACATCTGAGTGAGATCATAGTCCGTCACAAGCACGTGAGTTCGAAAAACACCATGGAACACGGTGAGATTCGAACTCATGACCCTGTGCACCGAAGGTGCGCGCACTAACCGCTAGACCAGCCAATTCAATGGGTGAAAAAATTATCAATGACCCTAAGAAATTCTTTAGCTTCGTCAATATGAAACGTAAGACTACCGGTTTTCCTGTTTCCATGTCCTATTGTACGGCTTCTTCCTCCTGTCCTCAAGAAATTTGCTGATCATTTCCAAAACACTTTCAGCTTAGTTAATAACTCAAGTTCCTCATTGCCCTTCACCCATTCTAACCCAATATGTATTATTGACGAGATTAACATCACACTAGAGGAAATATCAAAAGCAATTGCTGGACTAAGTATAGATAAAGGCCCTGGCCCTGACTTAATCCCTCCCTATTTTTTGAAGCAGTGTTTGGATCAATTGCTCGTTCCCCTTTGTCTTATTTTCAATAACTCCCTTCAATCAGGCGTCTTTCCTTCTTATTGGAAATATTCCCACATCACTCCAATTCATAAGAACGGTGATAAACGGTTAGTCGATAACTATCGAGGTATTGCAATTCTATCGGCAATCCCTAAGTTATTTGAGAAAATCGTTTGTGACAAACTCACCACTGTCATTGACCCGCTTTTGAATGAACAACAACATGGATTCCGCAAAGGAAGATCGACCACAACCAACCTCATAATCCTAGTTTCCGAGGTTCTCTGTGAAATGGAAAAGGGGAATCAAGTTGACGCAGTTTATACTGACTTTAGTAAGGCCTTCGATAGAGTTGACCACAAAATTCTAATTGAAAAATTACACAAATTTGGGATATCTGGGTCCATTCTGAGTTGGCTCGGCTCGTACCTTGTCAATCGTACCCAATTCGTGAAATTTCAAGGTTGTATATCCAAGAGTATATCCATATCCTCTGGTGTACCACAGGGCAGCCACTCGGGTCCACTACTCTTCAACATTTTTATTTCCGACCTATCACAGTCTTTGTCTGATATTCCTCATCTTCTCTATGCCGATGACCTTAAACTGTACCATACCATACAAACAGATTCTGATGTAACATTTCTTCAACTGAAGCTTAAATCCCTCGAAGAATGGTGCAGTCTGAACAATTTATACCTTAACGTTAATAAGTGCCAAGTAATGAGTTTCTCCCGTAAAAGCGAAATTATAACGCATTCTTACCAGTTGCATAACGAGGAACTGACTCGAGTCGACCATATCAAAGACTTAAGTGTAGTCTTAGACTACAAACTATGCTTCAATTTACAATATGACATGGCCTTGTCCACAGCTAATAAGCAACTCGGTTTCATTAAAAGACGGGCTAAAGAATTTCAGAATCTCTGGGTTACTAAATCTTTATACTCGAGTCTTGTGCGACCCCTTCTTGAATATGCTTGCGTTATCTGGAACCCAGTACATGAAATACACAGCATCAGGTTTGAGTCAATTAAAAAACAATTTCTCCTTTTCGCACTAAGGAATCAATTTAACACTGCCGATTTCCGTAATCTGCCTTCTTATGAATACAGATTATGCCTTTTAAATTTAATGACACTTGCTTCCCGAAGAACGCTACTCAGTGCATGTTTCACCTTTGACGTGATTAGCGGCGCAGCTAATATCAATACCCTATCTGAGAAAATAGCTTTCAACGATCAATTGAGACGGACCAAAAAGTGTCACAAAATCGAACCGCTTATGGCTACAATGTACCTATAAATAGGTGCTGTCGAGTTTTCAACTCAATTGGCATACATTATTCTCCTGGGATATCTAAATTCACGTTTAAACATAACCTAATAAAAGCCCTCAATTCCTCCTAGAATCCCATTCCCTCAATCTCTCTTTGTAAATTAAGTGAAATGTATGTACGTAATTGTAATTATTAAATATTGTTACCTTGCTTGGTTAAATAAATAAATAAATAAAAAGTGGAGTGGAAAGGATTACCACTATGACAGTTTGTCTAAGGCCCTAAACAAAACAAAGTACGAAGCAAGGACAAAAACAAACATTTTTTTTTGTATGGTTTTATTAATATTTATTTATTAACTTTTGCTCAAATTACACAATACAATAATTTTTTTACTTTGCATTTTCCTTACTAGTTGTTAAATTGTAATAATTATAATAATAAAAAGCAAATATAAAAAATTATTTTTTTTTCTTGTTTGTTTTGTTCTTAGATGTTGGTTGGTTTATTTTTTAATTTTTTTTTTTTCCATTTCCTTTCAATCTCTCTCTTTTTCATTCACTGTGTGTTTGCATGTTTTTTTCTTAAATTGCGTTCCCATTCTTCTTCTTTCATTCTAAATTTTATACTATATTTATAATATATATATATTTATTTATATATATATATATAATAAAAACATAAAATATTATATCAAGAGAAGTATATATGAGTGTGTACTTTGTAAAAAATAAACTGCGCGAATGTTTTGTTTCATACTTTTTTTTTTATTATTATTATTTTGTAAATTTACTTTTATGTTATATTTATCATTAAACTACATACAATTTGGGGGGCGGGCGCGTATATATATATATGCCATTGTGGTATGAGTGTGTTTGTGTAGTGTATGATGTGGTATATTTGTTATTATCCTCTGCTTCTTTCTATAATCTCTGTTACCGAGTTACGTACAATTTATAAGATTGTTTAGCTGGTTCCCTATTAGTAAGATAATGAATGTGTGTGTGTGTATTTATTTATGTGGCATTGCGTGTGAGTATATTTCTGGTGTTAATTATGTGTTTCCGAGTGTATTATTTGATTTTATGCGGAGTGTAATATTATATATTATATTGATTTGTATTTATATACGATAAATTGTTCTTACACATACAGTTTTTTTGGGGGGATGAAAAATGATCGGATTTTTTTTTATTTATAAGATGTTTCATCTTTTATATGTGTATAGAGTTTTATACCTTTAATTTTAATCAGTAATATTCTCTACAATCGGTGTACAAATGTTCATCATAAAAAAAAAACGTTTTATTTTCTGTTTATTTAGACATATATTTATTCCGCTTTAAATTTAAATGTTTATTCGATTATAAAATATGCAAAATGGTCGAGATTGTGTATTTATATATATATATATATATATTTTATAAATTTTTTGTTTCCTTGTTTTGTTATTTTATTTTTTATTTTTGACTATTAAATAAACTACGAATTAAAATCAAAGAAACGATTTTAATTTTAAAGTACCTAAAATGAAAGAGGGGGAAATATATGCATTCAAATATATAAAATTTTTACAAAAGCTACAACTCGCATTACCTAAACATATATAGGGGAGCAGGGGCGAAAGAGAGGAAGCGAAAGAACTGATTGGGGAGGGGAAGAAATACATATATATATTTAAAGAATCTTATCTTTACAATAATATTTTGCCTTTATTACAAAAGACAAACTTAATAGTTTTTTTATTTGTTTGTCCCTCCATTAGTATTTATATATTCTTTTTTAACATTTAAAATGTAATTTTATTTAGTTTATTTTTTTCCTTGCCTTAGTGTTAAAGATTCATCATCTCATTGTATTTTTTCTTGTTGATTTACCGTAAGTTCATTTTATATATTTTTTTATTAAATATTTATTTAAATGTATAAAAATGTCATATCTAATTTTTTTTTATTTTCATTCCTCGTTTAATATAGAGATTTTCCTGCTGTTTGACGACATTCAATTTCTTGTTATTTTTCTAAAATAATAAAAACAGAATCATAAACAGCAGAAAAAACTTAAAGTAAACTACTACAATATCTTTGTCACATTAAGCATTTTTTTTCTCTCATTTACTTACGTCCATTTTTTCCTGGTGGTGTTTTTCACTCGCCAGAGCTTGATACCCATGTTTGATCTTATCGATTTCTTTTTTTTTGTATTCGCATTTGTATCGAATATTTCAGTTCGAATTATTTTAAGCAATAAATTCATTCATGTCCGTCTAAATACATACTAAAAAACGTTTCGACATATTAAAAATGAATAACGTTTATTTGAAGCATAAACTACACATAAAAATGTATTTTTTAAAATAATTTCTTCTTTTGTAGAAAAAAGGCAAATTACAAAATTAATTATATATATATAAATGTGTGTGTGTGTGTATATTAAACTAGAGCGTTAAAATGTTTGCACAATTTGAGCATTGCATTTAAAAATATTATCCATGAAACAGAAAATGTTTTATTTATATAATGTCAAGAGAATTTAAAAGAATATTTATAAACAATACAAATTTAAAGGAGCGACACACTGTAATATAATTATGTTCGGTAAGCAATTTTGGATTTTACTTTGCGCATCACGTGTAATAAGTAGTTGCATAAATTTAATGATTCACTTTAATCTTTCCTCATGCAAAGTGAAAAAATCAAATTAAACGATTTGATTTAATCGCTTGTTTGTTTTTTTTTTGTTCTATTTCTTTTTTTATGTGAATTTTTTGATGAAATGTCTTTATGATGATAAAAGCCATCGGACAGGCTGAATGTTTACTATGAACGATGAATTTTTATTTGCAGCCGTACTACTTCGGTATGAATAAGTAGTACAGCCAAGTCCTTATCGAGTGAATCTTTCAATTTTTTTTTGATTATTTTTTTCTTTTCTATGTTTATTTATAGAAATATAAAAAAAATGTATGGAACAAACATTAACGGTTTGTTTTGTCTATGAATGTGAAATGGATTGATTTTTATTTTTTTCTTTATGATTTGTTCTCGTTTTTTTCCTTTTGTGTATTTATTCATGTTGCGGTCACTCGAGAATGTATGTATATTTTTGTTTTTCTTATGTTTTGATGCGTTTTAGATGATGTTTTTGTTACGTTGTATTTCTAAATGCGATTGGGATGTAATGTGTGTGTGTGATACAGTTTTTGCATGTATATTTATAATTTTTTGTTTTTTTTTTTTTACTTATAAATATATATACTTATTATATATTTATATAAATGATGATGGTTTTTTTTGCCATTTAAATGATCATTTCTAATTATTTGCACACAACAGATTTGTTGCTGATTAAATTAAGAAGTCAGCGCGATACACACTCATGCTATTTATTTAGCCTCTTCCTTCTCCTTGTTCTCTTCTGTCTTTTCTTTTTCGTCAGACTGCAAAGAAAGAAAAGAAATGGGTTAATATAAATGGATAGATATAAATATGTTAGGTTAATTTTACGTTAAATTTTTCAAAAATAATTGCATTCCAGAATTGCAACAATATTTAATGCAAACTTTAGAAAGAGAAAAATTATTTCGGGGTGTATGATCGAGACTAATGCTCTGACATATTTATTAACTATAGAAAAACAATACAACAATTTACTGTTTTCCTAGGTATTTTCCCTCACTGGTTACACATTTTTCCAGCTCTCCGGAAGCTTTTTGATGCCAGTAAATTCCCTGGGCAGCTCGGACAGCCATGTGCGCCCAATCTCCTCTACCCTTCTTCTTCTTCTTTTAGCGGTGCAGAAAGGTGTGAACCACTGGAGGGCGCACTGAGAGGATTCTATTCGCACCTAATCTCGCAATATACCGACTCACTTCTGTAGTGTGAATCTCAGCGATGGCAGCTCGGTATGCATCATCGTCATAAGGTTCCCTCTTGTATCCCTGGACATCTCTCTCTAGGTCTCGTAAACCACGCCTGACATGTCGTGGTGGAGGAATTCGGTCCATGAGACTGTGGTTGGGATGATCCTCACGGTAGCAACCAACAAGATACTGTTTAGACAGTAGGAGATTGTGGTCACGTATTGGCATCAAGTTTGTCTCTTGATGTAAGTGATCCTGGGCAGACATCAAGAGGCAACCTGTGGCTGTGCGCAGAGCAGTATTTTGGCAGACCTGAATTTTGGACCAGTTTGTATCACATAGTCTATGTGACCAAATTGGGGCTGCATAATCAGCGGCTGCTCGACCCACCGCTTTGTATGTGACTACCATGGTTTCTTTATTCTTGCCCCAGGTGCTACCAGCTAGTGCTTTTAGGACTTTTTTCCTACTGCGCATCTTTTCGCAAATAATTGTCGCGTGATGAGCTCACGTCATCATGCTCTCTAAGTGGAGCCCGAGAATTTTAGGATTAGCAACAGTAGGAATTGGATTGTTGCCAATACGTACATCAACTTCCCACCGACAATCCCCCGACCAGGTGCTAAGAAATGTCGCAGAAGATTTAGACGCAGAGATGTTGAGGTTTCGGCTTTGGAAGAAAGCCTGTACTCGCCCAAAATAGCGATTAATTTGGAGGCGCATTTCATCCTTATCCTCCCCTGTTGCGAGCACGGTGCAATCGTCTGCGTAGGAAATCACCTCGATTCCTTCAGGTCGTGTAGGAAGGCCGGACATGTAGATGTTGAACAGAGTGGGGGAGAGTACCCCACCCTGTGGAACTCCTAATTTGATTTTCTTCAGCTTAGAACGTTTGCCACGAAACTCAGTGAAGGAATGCCGACCAGCTAGATAGTTGGCAATCCAACGGATCTCTTGTGCAGGGATATGCATATTCAGCAGGTTCGCGAGAAGCATCGAGTGATTGACATTGTCAAATGCACTCGTTAGGTCAATTGCCACAAGAATCGATCTGTGGCAAGGACGTCGCTGGTTTAGCCCGTCACGGATGCGTGTAGTGATCGCATCGAGGGCAGTGGTGGTACTATGCATTTTCCTGAAGCTATGCTTGTGGGGTTCTAGCTTAGCATGCTTAACAAGAGTGGGGTTAAAAAGGGCCTCCAGCGTCTTTGCGACAAGAGACAGTATTGTTATGGGTCGGTAGGATTCGCCGAGACCAGCGCTCTTCCCTGGCTTGAGACAGGGGACAATCCCTCCTGTTTTCCAGATTTCAGGGATGGCAAGCGTAGAGATGGACAAGTTAAAGGCTGCCGTGAGATACTCAATGGCTGGAAGGTCGAGATGTTTCAACATGACAATCGAAATGCCATCGGGTCCGAGGGCCTTTGAGTTTTTAGCATTTTCAATGACTTTTTTAACCTGGTCCGCAGTATACGATGGTATGGTGTCAACATTTCTACTGCGAATCCGTTTTCTAATTTTGCGCTTTAAGCCGTCGGACTTGGGATGTTCAATAAATTGTTTATTGAACAGGCTTGCGCTGACTGACTGAAGATCGCTGGTGCTCTTATGGCCAAATTTGATGGCAATATTACCCTTTCCTTTCCTAGGATTGGATAGGGCGCGGACAGTAGACCATAGTTTACTGACACCTTCATTGAGGTTGCAGTCATTGAGGTGCTCGTTCCATATCGCCTTCCGATAGTCTTTTACTTGTCGATTGATTTCGGAGTTAAGCTCTTTAATTCTGGGATCACCTGGGTGAGCGCGTCTGATGTTATCTCGTTCATCGGCTAATCTGGCGGCACTAGTAGAAAAGTTAGGTCGAACTTTCGGGATACGTCCTGAATATAACGTGCCGCTGCTTTGACAATGACGTTCCTAATATTTCGTTCGGCCTTATGAACGCTAGTTGGTGTAGGTAGCTCGATGAACTTCGCCGACGAGTATGCTTGGAAACCCTCCCACCCAATCGGCTTTCTTGTGATTGACAAACGTTCGCTTCTCAGACTTAGTCAGGTTTGCTGGTTTGTCAATTCTTATAATGATTGGGATGTGATCGAACGAGCGAGCAGTATGCGTCTCCCATCGAGTAGCACTGATTAGGCTGGCACTTACAATAGTTAAGTCAGGAGAGCTACTGCAAGTGCCTGTGACTCGAGTCGTCGAGTCTTCATTGAGTGGACAGAAATCTGAGGCGTCTAGAGATTCGGCGATAGTTATACCCCTGGCATCGTTGTTGAGGTCACAATGCCAGAGCTCATGGTGCGAGTTAAAGTCACCAAGAATAATCCTGTGCTCTCCAGATAGGAGAGGACCAATATCGAAACGATAGCCAGAAGGGCAGCTAGAATGAGGTGGAACATATGTATACATTGAAAATTTCGATGTTAGTGCTCCCTGATGAAACTGAGACGGCTTGCATTTCCGCCGTACCGTCGACATCTACATCTAATACAGAGTAATGTGCGGACTTGTGTATTACGAAGGCAAGTCCACCTCCAGGGTGAGAATCATTCCTGGCGGATGGTCTATCTTTGCGCAGTATAACGTAATTGCCATGGACGCTAAGAGACGAGTTCGTATGGAGCAACGTCTCCTGAATGGCGGAAATCAGAATTCTGTTTACACTCATGAAGTGAGTGATCTCGGTAATTTTTTGGTGAATGCCGTTGCAGTTAAACTGCAATAAGGACAGTGGAGTGAAAACCGCTGGAGAAGGGGTTAAACTAGGTCTAGCATTCCTGATCATATTGTTTGGGGGTGTGGGGGGCTGAGGAGGAGGTGGTGGGCTAGGAGCAGTCAGTGGTCGCCCTGAGTTTATACGGTGCAACATATGATATGGAGTGCTGACCAACCCTTCTCAAGCCGGAACACCTGAGATGTACCCACTCCAAGCAGCAATTACACTGTACTGACCTGGCATTCGAACCAATTCGTTCGCCGCAAACACTACAAAACCATACCTCTGGGCCTGGATTTGTTTCAATGCCGGCGCGAATTAACAAAATTGAGAGCAGCCGCGCCGAGATGTAACAGACAAACACAACCTTCCTGCATCGAACCTTCAAGGCTCTTGCCAGGGAGGTATTTTGGTAACTTTTGGCCGTTTCCACGTAGAAAACGGGTGCGGTCCGCCCCGTAGAGGCAGTTGCCGTAGGACCGCAACTCCTCTACCCTCGTCGTCGGTGTTGAATTTTTGACCTCCGAGGGCTTCTTTTGGTGATCCAAATACATGGTAGTCGCGGGGTAATAAATCCGCAGTGTAGGAGGAGGAGTATTCCATTACCTCCCATCCCGATTCCGATTGTATCGAGCGTGGGCGTGCGGTATGAGGACGCGCATTATCTTGGAGGAGTTCAACAGTTTGGGAGCCCATTGCGCCGTTATTTTGCGATATTGAAGGTGTTCGTGAATGAGAGACTCTAAACCAATACCAATACTGATGCCGAGTTCAGCCGAAATGTCTCGAACATTCATCGTACGGTCCATCAAAATGAGTTGTTTTACGTGGTGAACGTTGTTTGGTAAGGTGCTGGTTCGCGGCTCATTCTTGACGGTTTCACGGCCATCCTTAAAGCTATGACCCATTTAAAAACAGCAGCCCTACTCAAGCACTCACTACCGAACTGATTTTGCAAACGCAAAAAAAAAATCCGTATTTTTAACGCCTTCCCTCACTAAAAAACGAATGACAATACGTTGCGCGACGGCGGTCGGCACTGATGTTTATTTATTGTCGTAGCACAAGCAAACCATCTACGAGGTATACCGTCAGGGGAGCACCTAGCCTTTCGGCCTTTATCTCCCGGTCCCGCTAAATGTTTGGACCTTCGGCTTTTTACTGACAAGGTCTTATTGTCAGATGGGGGATTTCTCCATCCGGCGAATGCACTGGTGTGGCATTCTGGAGGAGCATGGACTGAGAGTAAGTATAACGAAGATTGAGTTCTTATGCTGCCCATTCTCAGACCCAGATGCACCGATACCAGATATGTACGTCAAAGGAGAGCAGCTTAAGTCTTGTATGTACCAAGTTCAAGTACCTTGGCTCGATGGTGAACAACGGAGATACACGCGATGATGACATCAAACATCGCACAAAGGTTGGGTGGATGACGTGGTGAGAAAACTCTGGAGTTTTCTGCGATAAGAAAATGCCACTGAAGCTAAAGGGCAAGTTGTACAAAACGGTTGTACGTCCCGCACTCATGTATGGATGACAATGCTGGACCATGTATGAAGGTTACGCGAAAGAAATGACAGCGACTGAAATGAAAATGTTACGCATGTCAGTTGGTGTAACCAAAAGGGATCACATGAAGAGTAGCTACATCCGAGGTAGCTTGTCCATAGACCAACCAATCACCGAAAAGCTCGAAGACCGACAAATGGATTGGTATTGCCATGTTCAAAGACGTCCGCCTGAGAACCCCGCAAAGAAAGCGATATCAATGGAAGTTCCACTTGATGGACCCAAGGCCAGATGCAGACCGAAGAACACCTGGATGTGTCAAATGAAAAAGCAACAACAACGCATTGGTCTTGGCGATGACACGATCCAAGATAGAGCTGCCTGTAGAAATATGCTGAGATATTACCACAAAAACGGGCGATGTGCCTACACCGCAGGTCGAGCAACGCGAAACCATGGAGCGGTATAAAGAACGAGGAAAGGAAGAAGAAGAAGAAAGCGCCAAGACCCGACTGAGTATCCAATAGGGCGCTGAAGGCAGCAGTCCGTACAATACCCAGATAGTTCGTTGATGTTTCTAGAGCCTGTCTCACGGAACAGACTTTTCCTAAGCAGTGAAAAAAAAACAGAAAGTGGTTATATTACCGAAAGCAAATAAGTCCCTCGGAGAAGTTCGTAAAACTTGTCTACTAGACACCACTGGCAAAATATTCGAACGATTATTTTTAATCGCCTAACTGAGGTAGTCGAAACAAAGGCGGGTATATCTGACCGACAGTACGGTTTCAGACGGTCACGCTCCACAGTAGACGCAATAATGACAGTGAAGAACCTGACAGGGGAACAAATGGATAAGGATCGATATACTAAACTATCTGATAGGGAATAGGTATAATCAAAAGCTATTTGTCGTGCAGATTTCTACAGTATAATACTGACGATGGAATGAAAATATTTACATGGTAACAGCAGGCGTTCCACAGGGTTGAGTACTGGTTCCTTTGTTGTGGATAATAATGTACAACGCAATCCTCGACCTTCCGGTACCTAGATGTGTTGCCATCGTCGGATTCGCGGATGATATCGAATTAGTCGTTCCAGCGAAAAGTCCGTCTAATGTCGAAGTACACGTCAGCGAGGCAATCACAACCATCAAACTGTGGCTGGAGAAAGTCGAACTAGAGTTGGCTGCTCACAAGACAGAGGCCGTTCTCATAACCAAACGCAGAAAGAGGAATGCTCTGAAGATCAGAGTCGAGAACGACTTAATCACTTCCAAACTCGCAATTAAGTGATTGGGAGTGATGATTGACGTGAAGCTAAACTTTAGAGCGCACATTGACTATGTATGTGAGAAGGCGGCGAACTCCACAGTTGCTTTGGCAAGGATAATGCCAAATATTGGAGGCCGGAAAACGGGGAGAAGGCTGTTGCTGTCAAGGCTGATTACCTCCACCCTTTTGTACGCCTCTCCAGGGTGGGGCACTCCACTGCTCTGTTTTTCGAATATTAGAAGTATCCGTTCGATATATCGACGGAGCGCCTTGAGGGTGTGCTGTGCGTACAGAACAACATCTCAAGAAGCAGCGTACGTTGTGTCAAGAATGCTGCCAATAGACATTCTAGTGGACGAAAGTGTTAGGCTTTATACGAGTACTCAGAGAGAATGAGGGGAGTCGATGAGGAAGTAGCAGGAGTGCTGGGACCGGGCATCCACGGGTCGTTGGACCTATACTCTCATACTTAAGATTTAGAGGTGGCTCCACCGCGGGCACGGGGAGTTAAATCATCATTTAGCACAGTTCCTCACGAATCATGGGGGATACAGACGACAGTATCTTTATAGGTTCAAGTTGGACGATTCGCCCTACTGCCCAACCTGCAAAGAGGCTGAATAGAGCGCAGAGGACTTTCTGTTTGAGTGGATTGCGTGCTTGAAATTACCCAGCATGTGGGAGGCAGTTAGCCGTGCATATGCAACATTCATCGAGAGTTGCGAAAAGAGGAAGAGAGGCGAAAGGCAGAACGCCGCAATTGACGGCTGAGTAGCCAAAATCGAAGTAGCCAATGGGCAAGAGCCGTCCCTGTGGAGTTATGCCGGGAGGTCGTTCCGCAGGAAAAACAGAGAGGTGTTCGGGGCGAATTTTGAGAAATTCGCATTTTCAAGATTTATCCTTATAAAGGGTTTTCCAATAGGGACGCTTGATCTTTGAAATGAAAAAAAAAATACATGTAGGAGAGATATTTGCGAATTTTTTTTTTTATTTGAAAGGTCCATCGACCCCATTACATATGGAATATGACATCATTCAAATGACCGCCACGGCTTCGGTTGGTGGCGCGCACACGAAAGGTCCAATTTTCGATGACTCTGGCGCACAAATCGGGCTGTATACCGGTCGATGATAACCAACTTCTTTTGGCCTGAAATCGAGAATATGGATCTGCACAACATGTGGTTTCAACAGGACGGCGCTACGTGCCACACAGCACACGCTACGATGGATGTTCTGCACGAGCAATTTACGGGCATGGTCATCTCGCGCGGAGGCGACGTGAACTGGCCACCGAGATCGTGCGATTTGACCCCGCTGGACTTTTTCTTGTGGGGTTTTCTTAAGTCGCAGGTCTATGCCAACAAACCGCAAACCACCGATGCCCTCAAAGTTAACATACGCCACGCCATCGATCAAATACAGCCCGATTTGTGCGCCAGAGTCATCGAAAATTGGACCTTTCGTGTGCGCGCCACCAACCGAAGCCGTGGCGGTCATTTGAATGATGTCATATTCCATATGTAATGGGGGTCGATGGACCTTTCAAATAAAAAAAAAAATTCGCAAATATCTCTCCTACATGTATTTTTTTTTCATTTCAAAGATCAAGCGTCCCTATTGGAAAACCCTTTATTTACACTATTAAAAATCTCTTTAACTGCGACTGAAATTGATTTATCTCGGATATATATCATAAATGTAATTTAAACAATTGATTCGGTTTTACTGTTTTCAAATTTTAATTAATTACTGAGCCTATTAAAAATGCCTTTTAATATTTAAGATATTTTTTTTTTAATTAAAATCGACAGTAACATCTATGTTGAAGAACTTTGTACTATATTCTCTTCAAGAAAACGTCGTAAAATTACATCACGCATCCTTTTATGAATATACAAAACTTTCATTTCGCCTAATGAGCCCGGGACTGGCTAGGAGTAATTAAGCATTCATAGAAATTCTTTCAGAATCATGGAATATTCATCATCTCATCAGAAACGGGATTTTAATCTAAGCACATAATTACGACCGTATATTTTATACCTAGAGCATCATTATCTTACCTTGTCTTTCTCTAGTTCCTTTTCGATTTTCTCTGTTTCATTTTCCTGTTCGGCTGACTTTTCGGGTTCACCTTCCTTGCCTTCCTTGGCTTCAGGTCTAAAATAAATACCAAAACAGATGATTAGCAAAATATAATAATTAATATGCAGTCCCATTTCAGGACTATGACTCAGTATATACTTACTCTGGTTTTGGTAAATGTGCATTCAAATCCAATTTAGTGCAAATTTCATCCCAATCGGGGAAACATCTTTCCTTCATTCTCGACACATGTCCCACCAGATTCGGGCAGGTTTCAGTCATGAAATCGCGCAACGGATAAGTAACATCTTTCGAGATGAAATGCAACTGTGAGAGGACGGCAAACGATACGACATCCAATGTTGTGGGCTCGTCGCCAAAGAAGAACGGTTTGTCGGCCAACATATCGCTCAGTACTTTCAAATCGTGCTTGCCGAATTCTTCGATTTCTTCGGGCTTGTGTACGCCAATGCCCTGGGCCTTCACTTTTTTCGTACCCTGGAACCACTGTGCATCAGAAGGCAATTCAAATCGTACAATATAATCAAAACGAAATCAAATTAAAGGGAAAGTATAAAGTAAGAAAACAGAAAAAATTATAAAAACAAAAGCGGAAAGAAGAAAAAAAGAAATGTTTGATTTTTAATATTATTTTGTTAGGATTTCTCGAATTTTGTTGTAATGGAATTTATTGATTTTGTTGCATCTATCTGTTTCTACAACTTTGCCAAGCGGTGAATATATTTACTGAAAACGTGTACGAATTAGATTGCAAAGCGATTTTGAAAATTAAAATGGACAATATCCGTGATAGCGGAGTTTCACAACTCTTTTGGGAAAAATCTGACATTTCTCCACGCATTGTGCTAAAAAATGGTGCTTTGGTTGAATATTTAAAAACCACTTAAATATTAGGCAAAAACAAAGTAAAAGGGCATAAATGAGTCTCGAGGCGATAGGTTCTGAATGCAATTTTCCAGTAGGACCATACTATTTACCCTAATCCCTTGAGGGAGATGCATGACGCGATGTTGACCGTCATCAACGAACGATTCTCAGCTAGTGAATGCGCAGTGTGATGCAATCACCAGTCGCTGATCGAACCGTGACGACTTCATCATTTCGCAATGAATCAAAAGTTTTATAGAGGCAATCACGGCCGGAGAGAAGGACGTAATAATAATAAATACTATCATTTCTCCCTCCTGTTCCTTTTAACCTCATGTGGGGCTACGCATGATTTCCAATTCGTCATGTTATGGGCCAACGCCTTTTCCTCCTCTTCAGTGGTATATAGTTATTTACGTTATGAAATCCACAAATGTAATTTTAAACATAAAAATGAGAACTGACATTGTCTAAAAAGATTTTCAGTACCAATTCAACGAATACACACTTTATTGCACACTACCCATGTGTACAACTCCATCTCAAAATAGATCAAAAAGGAAGCGTCGTCGCCTCAAAATAGTGAAAACTTTAAAACAAGTATATGCCACTAAAAAAAGCCAATTGAAGACAATGTGAAACCACTGAGTAAGGCTAGAAACCCTACACGTCGACAAATTTGAAATGGCCACGCATTTAAGGCTTCATTGATACTAAATTGATTTTTAGTGTTCATAAAACTGCCCATTTCTGCGTTCACGGCGATTTTTCAAAGCCCAAACGATTGTATATCACCGAGTGAAAGATAAACGCTACATGTGCAAAGCACATCCCGAGATGGCCATTCTCAATGGACTGTTCGGATTCTGCAATCATATAACCGCGTAGTATGTTGTCGTTTTAAGAAAATCCTCTTACTTGAGTTAACGACTCATCTTAAACATGGCAAAGTTCTCGGGCGGATTGGACGAGTTACATCGTACTCTGTTGTATTCATTGTTGGACTTGTCTTGTTTTTATATACGGTCGTCAGACAACCTCTGGTTGCTCATCCGGTCATGTTAAATTAATCCAGAAGAATCCTCTCGCCTGTTTTATGACGATGCACGCATTGTATGTGCATATGGAGTGTTGCGTGTGTTTTTTGGTCTTGGTATAAGTCAGAGGCATATGAGATGAGTGGACAATGTATCCAAGATGCGATTTTATTGTAAAAGTACATTATATGGATTTCTTGTAGCAACCTTTACAAAAAACGCATTTGATTAATGATCTTGATGATGACGAGAGCGCATGATGGAAGTTTTTGTTGGTTGTATTTTGACAATTGGTTACATGTATCCCATGTGTATAACAAAAGTCCAAGCACGGTAGGCTATTGTGAAGTACAGACGCAAGGGACTAAATGAAAAAAAAATAAATTGACTAGGCTCCTCGCATGCTTACGATAGCTGAAACCGCCCTGTCTTGTTATAAGCCCGATAAGCTCCCAAATTAGTGCGTATTTTCAACCAGGTCTACTTCTTTATCACGTAAATACCACCGCTGATCTATTTAGCGTAGCCATGTCTGTGCAAAACAGCGATTTCAATTGGCAGTTTACATTACCGTTAAAGGTTGAAGGTTTGTGTTCGTAGAGACGACTCATGTGATGGACGCTCAGCGATTGCTGTTAAACCACCGATTCTGAGCACTATACGCGCAAATTTTCTATAGAGACATGTTCCTTCAGGTCATAGTCGACACAAGAAAAGTAGCACCATTCAAAAAATATGCAAATATGGCTCGGAATTGGATGCAAAACTACGATCGCTGAGCGATCATCACATGAATCGCCTCTACAAACACTTACCTTTATGTTCGTAGAGACTACTCACGTGTCGATCGCTCAACGATAGTAGTTGGACAACCGAATCAGAGCACTATATGTGTGTTTTTTTTTTCAACAAAAATGTTCCTTTTTAGGTGATAGTCGATACTAGGAGTGTTTATGCAAATAAACCTCAGAATTGGTTCCTGAACTATGAGCGACCAACGCATGAGTCGTCTCCAGCTACATAAACCTTAATTCGACGCGGTAACGTCATAACTAGCACACCAAATTAAGGTTTCTATAATCGCCGAAACATGAATTACACCCCCGCAGTTAAGTGGAAAGGTAATACCACATAATTCGAATAGATGTCAAAATCAACTCTTCTATCAGTCAATTGCAATCAATGTAAAGGTTTGTGTTGCTTGAAGTGGCTCATGCGATCATCGCTGAGCGACTATTGCTATTTTACAAGTCCTGGATCATTATTTGCATATAAAATGTTTAGTGAATTATTCCCAGACTTTAGTGAATTATTCCTCCAGACTTTAGTGGATATTATGAAAAATGCTCCAGAAAATTAAATAACAGCTTGGCAATCATCGCATGCAACACCAGACAGAGTATTGATCTGTATTTAACCCTGTATGCACATTTTTTTATAGAAATGATTTGGTTAAGTTACACGCGATACTACAAAAACATTTTTTATTCAAAATGTATGCAAATACCACTCCAGGAACAATAATCGCTCAACGATCATCACATTTCTCCTTGCAACATAAACCTTAAGAATCAATCACTGGAGGTACATACATACAAATTCGTAATGTTGAATTCAGCGGCATACGCGGAAAAATATTTCGGAAGGGGTTTTGGAAAAACACCTGTTATATGAAATCGTACTGATACGGAAAAAAATACAACTTAGGTCTAGAAACTATTCCCAAATTAGGTCTCTAGAGACAATTCATGCGATGATCGCTCAGTGATCTTTTTTAACAAACCGGTTCTGGCAACTATATGTTATATTTTCTATACAGACATGTTTAGAAATGAAATGTGGCTTCATTCCAAAAATATGCAAATAGTGCTCAGATTGAGTTACTAAACTACGATCGCTGGACGATCATCGCTTGAGTCGTCTCTAGGGACACAAACCTTAAAAGTGGGAGCAGTTTAGCTGTTCAACTCCAACGAGACTATCCAATTATCCCATGCAATGCGGTGTCTCCTTTTTTTTATTTTCGCAATCTAGTAAACCTCACTTTGGCTGTATGTATATAAAATTAGCCGTAAACTATACAAGTCGCCATTGATAGAGTCAAACTCTACTCTACTGCAACCATTTACACGAGTAGATTGAAAGGGTTCTTCTTTTGACACTGAAAAAATCCACACTACTCTACTATTTATTTGACCCATGTAAACTGGATCTGGTGGTCCTTGGTATGTTTCGACGGGAGACGCGATAGATAGTTTAGTTGGGGAAGCCATCGATCATTATCTTTCACCGAGGTTAATAGGATCTACGACACCCTTTACATTCCTTATAACACTGTACGGGGGTAGAACCAAAAGTAACTGGAATTGGGCTGGAATGTGGAACCCGTTAGGGACACGTTTCCTGAGTTATTTTGCGAAGTTGTATCGCTGTGACTGCATTGGTTCCCCCCAGAGGTTTTTTTTTTGTTAGGAAATTGGCCGGGGAAGCTACGATACATAAGACTGCCTTAAAGAAAACCAGAGTCTACGAGGGGTCTTCACGTTTTTTATGGTGGAGTAATATACAAAAAGATCGACCCCGTTCAGGACGCCTCTCAATGCCAAGATCTGACGTGGCCAACAATTGATATCGTCCGTAAATTGCCTAGCTGAGCCATTGATGATCTATTCCATTCGATGTCTGAAATATCATCCGAAGATTTTCAGTTGCAGTTGAATTTCTCGTGAAGAGTCACAGGTTCAAAATAAACTCAAAGAGAAACTCTGCATGTTTTCTAAGGTTATTAATCGTAGTGCTATGACCATGGTCCTGAAGAAAAAATAGCATAACCATCCGTTGCGTTATTCCATTGCTCCAAATTGGGCATTTGGTAGCTCAGTAGTAGAGATGACACTCTATCTCTGAATTGCCGGAGCGTGGGTTCGAATCCCACTGTGACCATGGATGTTTGCGTTGTCTATAAAAATGCTCCTACGACAGCCGGTTCTTTGACGTAAATCGTCCCGAAGCTACCCATTGTCACAACGACCAAGAGCTGCTAAACCCCCCTTCGATACAAGCGAGAAAAAACAATCTCTTGAGTCGCTACAACAACAACAACATTGTTCCAAATAAAAATCTCACGATGCAAAATCTAGCTTGCCCACCGCAGGGCAGGACTTTTGGATCGTACTCGTCTAAGGTGTTTTAATTATTGTTGCGTGTTCCTTACACAACCTCCACATTTTCAAAGCTTTTTAACGATATTGGAGCTCAATGTTGTGACATTTATCCTCCTTTGTTTCCTTTCGACAAACCGCTGCCATGTTGCATCATAAATGCAGCATCCCCATCGGTGCATTCTCAATACGCATTTAACAACTGCGGTAAAAACCATAAAAAATATGGCTTGTGAACAACTGCATTACATGAACCCCCGTTTAGGTGAACAGTGGCGGTTTTAATTAGTTCACATTTTCGCGAGTCTACTGTACCATATTGTATTGCAATTTGAATAATGCAAGTACATTCTACGATGAATTTTGAATTTAATGACAAACGATTTAATCTAGTGGGCGGGTTTCCACTCGATTAATTTAGTGGTTTTAGTAAATCCTGTCAATAGTGTGAATTTCTAATACAACAATAATCCTAAGACCATTTAACAATTTTGTTAAATCACCGTTATTTTAAACCTCTCTCTCTCTCTCTCTTGATACCGTAACTCCTAGTGGAGCATGGTGCGTTGATGACTACCGTGTGTAGTTATCAACGTTACAAAGACAACTGAATTCGGAGTGTAATACGGTTGTCAGCCATACCACTTCCTAGTCGCATTGTTAGTTTATTATTCTACGATAAGAATATTTCTTATCATCTTCTTCTGAATAATAAACTTGCGACGAGTCGTGCCGAGTTTGGAAACTCGTTTCTCTATGAGTGTCTATTTCACAGAGTGGCGACCGAACGATCACGGCCACAGAGCACGACTATTTTAAACCTACTCCTGATTATTTGAAAAAAAAAAGGGTAAAGCAACAGTACAAACATGCTTGTTGGTGTAGACAGTTATGAGTGTGATTTACATGGGGCTGCGAAATAAGGAAGTCTCCAAACCGCAGAATTCACTAATGATTCATAGCCTTGCAAAATGACAATTTGAAAAAATTAATACAAGCATCGGTAATTTGTACAAAAGATTTAATTCGGTGTATGCACTCTCTCAGTGTGCATTGTAATGTCTCCACCTTATACTGATTCCTTTTCGAGATACGTCCAACACGACTCTTTTGGGAAGGAAATCGTGGACATGGAAATCCTACCAGCATTTTTTCGTTTCGCTGCAAATGATCCAGCTCTATAAGCTATCTACGGACGAACCAGCAAGAAGAGCGTCTGCCAGTCCCTTCTTTGGTTTAAAACACTACTGTGGGTTAGCATCACTTTGCATATGCACAAACGCGATAAGTACACCACCGCACACTGGAAAACGTCTCCAGGACTTCGGCAGGCCCAGCTCTCCATTGCCCAAATGCACCCAAGTGTAATGAACTTGAGCTCGAACAGGATCAGAATAATTTCACCGACGCGAGCTGTCATTTCTGTGAGGCGGACGACGAGACGGCACATTCTTTTTGATTGTCAGAGGCTAGAGAAATGCGTTGTCTCTATTTCGGCATTGCGTCTCCCCCCAAAAAGAAAATATCGCCTCCCTGAATATGGGCCAACTAGATCGATTTATTGAAAAAAGTTGGGCAATGGCGCAATAGAACAGTGTCTATGGCATCCGACATTAGCCAAAGCCCTCCCTTAATCTAATCTATAAGTTCGTGTGTCCAAAATGTGAAAACATGCTAACAAATAAAGTAGATCAAGTACATTATCGATAGCTCGTGTAGCTCAGTGGATACGAGTGCTGACTCTATGACTGAATTGTCGCAAGTCGGGTTCGAATCGTCATACCATGTATGTTTGAATTGCCTTTCTAAAAATTGTTTCTACGGCAGTTGGCCCTACGAAATTGAATCGCCCAGAAGTAAATTTATTACAACGGCCGACAGCTGCCAGCTGCCACACCCCTTTCTTTCTCTTCTTCAGAGCTAACCTAATCTAGGGCCTATATCCAGTGTCTGCAGTTTTTGTTTCGTTTTTTCGGCCGTAATAATTTCTAGCTTTAGCAAAATTCTCGAGATTCATTCTTAGCGCCGATGTCAGTAATACATAGTATGAAAACCGAGATTTTGAAATTGTGGCTATTTAAATTTGCTTCCTAATCTGAAATTACTTTTTTTGTATCCATATTGCTTAAAGTCACTATAAGTGCAAAAATGTAAAACACCAATTACAGAACAGATCTAACCAAGGTAACTTTTCTGTTGATTATCCCCAAATACCTTCCGTTACCTAAGACCCGAAATTATTACAAAATTCTATTCAATTCGCCGAAGCAAGACATACCAAACACGACCAAAATGATGTCATCTGAGTTAGACCATTATTATTATAACGAATACGACGACGATGATGATGTCCATTACATGCGTCCTCACTTGTCCATAACCATTAAAAATTCACGAAAAAATTAGCGGGAGGTACGGTGTGGCATGGTGTGGATGATCCCATCATTATATGCGGTAAATTAAAATTTGAGCTCAAATTGTCAATTTCACACGGTGAAGAGCTTGTCTTGTCCCATATAAATTGTATGTATAGTGCGGTCGTGGTGTCAAATTTAAGTGCACACATACATTATTATTTATGTTTGATACTAATTTATTTAATTGGTTTAAGTTTAGTTAGTCATTCGATGCTTGCAATAATAATGAACAACGAGACCGAGTTCTAATCGTGCGAATAGCACGATGAGTGTATACCCTATACCCATGTACAGACCTAGAAGGCACACAAAACCCAAAATTTCGATTTCATATTTTTTGTAGGGGAGGGAGGGGTAGATGGTTCGGACCTGGCACATATTTAATATTATATCAAGGCATCCAACAGCTACCATTTGATACTAATTAGAAGTTTTCCGCGACATTCTAGCAAAAGATATGGGGCATATAACTTTTTAGGGGAGGTAGGGGTAGGGGTAGTCGGACGTTCCCCACTTTCCATCAACTTCAAGCATATGTTACAATTAGGCATTGATGAAAATTTCGGCTCGCTAGTGATAATCTGTTGAAAAATATTGGCGAATTAAACTATCACGGAGGGGTCATTTGTATGGGAGGTAGGGGAACCCTTGGTCCGATTTGGCCCATTTTCAATACCATCCAAGCTTTTATCAAAACAATCATCTGACTTAAATTTCAAAACGCTAGCTTCATTATGTCGGGAGTTATCGTGCGAACTGACAGACACACGGACGGACAGACAGACAGACAGACGGACATGGCTTATTCGAATCAGGGACCGACCCTGATCATTTATATATATACTTTGCCATACCTCCGGTGGTTCCTTTGAGGTGTTACATAAATCGTCGTAACAAAAACAATATACCCTATACCATCTTATGGGTATAGGGTATAAAAATGAGAATCAATTTGTTTGAAAATGAGTGGAAAGAGTGTTGCACATATGGGGCTGACTCGGTTGAGTCAATGAGTTGAAAATAAAAGGATTCCATACACTTTAAAAGAAAGGTGTGTAGGGTGTATAGGCTTATGAAACTAAGCAGTCAATTAAGTTGTCGGTTAGAACTTTAGCATAAAATGTGGTCCTAACCTAAAGACTACCTTATGTTTTTTTTTTGTTAATCTCGAACCTTTTAGAGATCGATAAGCCTAAAAGCTTTAGGATGACACTTAGTAAGAAAACAAAACCCATTCAGACTAAACTAAGATCATTCGGTCTGCTCGAATTATATCTACTGGTACAGGAAATACCTAATTCGTGAGGCTAAACAATTTTCCCCTAATATGTTTTGGATGGATGTATGTATATTTTCATGTCATACATACGAGAAAGTTCCTCTCGATGTTAGAAAAGAATTCTTTAAATTGGCGTAAAATACAGTATGGCTGGCGCAACTGCCCAACATTGTCGCAGATGTGTTAGTGTAATCCCATTTACATTATCTTTACGGGTTTTATTTGTATAGTTGTTGAGATCGACAGCACGCTCTGCCGAGTTATTTATCTGCGCACTCGCTCAACAGCTGAATGAGATCAAGTGCGTCATATGGGATTGGTATTCGAAAACCATCATAAACTGCATCTGCCTACAGTGGGACGCGAACCTTCGAATGAACATTTCGTCCTACGGAAATATGCATTAACCGCACCGCCTCTATTTAAACAATTTCATTTAAAATGTCATTTTTCAAAATTAGGTAATTGTGTATACCAATACATAGTTGTAGCCGTGTAAAATCAACTAAGCATACTGAACTGAACCAATAAAACAAAATAATATTAAGGTCAAACAAATACATAGCAAAAATAAACCGAAAGCCAAAAACCGAAAAATAACACACATACGAAAAATAAATCCCTTTTATTTGGTCAAACTCGCTGTACATACCTTACGTCCGAATGCAATTCTGAAGAAGAAATTCAAAATACCATTGGGCAATCGAATACCGAGAGCATGTTGCAAATTCACTTTGTATCCTTTCAATACCAAATCGGGATATTTTGTACGCCACCAGAAAATAATCCACACCAAATGATTCTCAATCATGGAGATTGTAGCATGAGCGATATTGCGTTGTTCTTGTGTCAGTGATGCATCCAAATCTTTTTCGAATTTATTTGTCAAGTCCTTGATGATGATGGCGGAATCTGCAATTTCTTCGCCGTTAAGTTCGACGAAGGGTAACTGGCCCTTTTTCGAGCGGAAGCGCATCTTATGATCGACATTCTGAAAAGAGGCAAATAAAAATAGAATTTAGTACATTTTTTTTTTCTTGAAATGGGTTGATGTTATGGGTATGTTATACATAGATGCTGTAGATGGAAAGAATTAAATTTTATGCAAAAGTTATTCTGTCGGACGATTACGGCCACTCTGCGATATAGAGATTCATAGAGAAATGAGTAATTCAGTAAGTATGGAGCAGAAAACACGTAATTCAGTAAGTATGAGCCAGAAACTCTGTCTAGGGAACATCAAATGACCTTAATTATTTTCTGTATGACTGCAAGGATCGTCACAGTTTTATTGCTACATTATGCCACGTACGTTCAACATTCAGGCTCATTACATGCCGGTGCAACACCTATCCGGAGACAGTGCATCTTCTGCAGTGATATTATCTACACTCTGCAGATGGAAGCTATATGCGGGACCAAACGAAACTACTACGACAAGACCTTACTCTTGTAAGTAAGATTTAACCTCGAATTAATGTGTTTCAATTGAGGAATCCTTATCAGATAACAGGAACATTGCAAGGAGTTCATGCATCGCAGAAAGTATCGACGTCATACGTGCACCAAGAAAACCAGAGGCTGTTTAGAGATTGTAGTCTTCCTCACTGTTCAATGATTTTTTTTGCGGTATTCAGCTAATGTGAGTCGAAAACTATCCTGGAGGAACAAAGAGCTAGCCTGCAAAGGGGCTATGAGGTTTTTTCAACGCAGACAAGCGCTGTAATCAGTGCTAATGTTCATACAATTAGCTAATCAAGCGTTTTGCACCGCTAGTACAACATCAAACGATCTAAAAGAAAAGCCATGCGGGATATTGATGTTCGCACCTGATAACCAAAACTGGTCCGATTATTCACTACGTGTTATCGTTTTTATAAAATATACTAAACGGACCAGACGTACATCATTTCGCTGTACAGTACAGCATTGGGAAATGTACAGCATTCCCAATGCTACACAATATGAAGTTCACTACATCAGCGGTCGACAAAGGACGTGCCTTTTGACTCATTTAGTGTGTTTTAATGACTCAAAGAATTTTCAAACTCTCGCACAAATTATAATTAAAAAAATATATTTACCGTTATCTGCTTAAAATATATAGCCCTGAAAGATCATGGTAGCATATAAGTCATAGCCCATTGAAAAGGGGATGTCTAGTCCGTAAGGGTTTATTCATTAGTTTATTGGCCGGAGTGGTCCATAATGTTATTTTTTTTTAGAAATTCGTCGAATCAAGGAACTCACTTTCCGTGTTGTTTTGTAAGGCCCTCCATTACAAATTAGATTTTAACGTAATTTTGTTGTTGTAGCGGTCCTAGTGATTTTTTTCTCTTGAATCGATCGGCAATTTATAGAACAAAAAAAACAAGAGCTCCCGCTCCTCTATATCGGCCGTTTCATACCCGCTCTATACAAAATTTCGAAAATTAAACCCCCATTGCCCTTGGTACCCTCTTTGGTTTTATTGGTCTTGGGTCGCATCTTTAAACGACTGTAACTCTTAAAGCTTCGAGGTGGTGATCGAGATCACGTTATATTATATGGAGTCATACATTTTTCATAAGAAAGTTGTGTCCCCAATGCACTGTTGTTGTATTTCGAAAAGTTCATCTTGAAGCTCTACAAAGTCCTAGTCAAATAGTTTCACCCAGATAATATGTACTGTTATGAAAAAAGACAATTGGGCTTTTTACTAAAGGGTAAATTCTCAAATTTGGCTCTTCTGGCTAAAAAGTTTGTCATCCACAGAACTACATAATAAGCTGGTGAATACTGTGATCAGTCTTGTTTGCTTATCAGTACGAAGCAGCTAGCCTAGTGTTACTTGAACAATCGCAATGTACGACATTTTTTACTTTATACGGTTTAACGAAACCACCTTATTACGCATAGGTATAAATTTACCTTACCTAAAAAATTAAAGCATTACTGACTGTTGTTTGAGTGAAGAAGTATGCAAAGTATGCTTGGGCTAGCGTATTCGGTGCCCGCGTCTTGCCGCTTTTGCCTTCCTATTGCACGCCTCTGTTACAGGAAAATATTTTATTTCAAATTTTGGAGCCTGTACGAAATTCGCCGTGGTTACAAGATTTTTATGTTTTTCAATTCGTTCATTATATATGCACGGTTGAGTCTACCTTTGTCCAAATGACACAATTTGCCGGACTGCAAGCTTAGATTGACACCTAAAATCTAATTTCGACAGCATTCTAGGAATGAATAAATTGGAAGCATTTTGGATTTATCTGAAAATTGCATTCCGCAAGTACTTAAAATATATATATGGTCACCTTAAAATCTACTAAAGAAAATAGAAATAGAAAGCTGTGATCATGGCTTTTTCTTCTTATTTTGCCCTAACTCCTTGGGAAGCATGGTGCGTTGACCACAGCCGTGTGTAGTCGACATTGTTTCAACGACAACTGAATTCGGAGTGTGATACGGTTGTCAGCCATTCCACTTCCTAGACCCATTTTTTTGTTTATTATTCCATGAAAATATCTTCTTCTGACAAATAATCGTGCGAAGGACCGTGCCGAATATCGAAACTCGTTTCTCTATATCACAGAGTGGAGCACTTTTAACAACTTGACTCGTAATCGTAACCATTAATATGTTGAGGGCAGATATGAGATTCCAATGTTTGTGTTGGCCTTGAGAAACTGAATGTTATTATTGTTAGGTCGCAAACGTCTAAACGACCCATAGATAAAATACTGCAAAGAAGCATCTAATAATTTAATAATAATTTCATTTATAATAATACATTTAATTTAATAATCATTTTTCATTCCCTCAAAGTAATAAAATAAATATCTCCAGATTACAGAGCGTCATTGCCATGGCCCACGTAGTATCATGCCCGCATACATGCATGAGGCACATGTGACTCATGGGCGTAAACGGAAGAGAAGTATCTGCCTTCTAGACAGAAGAAGTTTTAAAATAAGTAGAGACCACCAAAGTCCATAGTTTTCGTATCGCATTCGATTTTTACATACACGCCTTGTCCATATGCAAATTTATCCCGCATACCGACCAGTGTTCGCGGATGTGAGTAGACATATTCGGGACTTACAAAAAACGGACAGCGGATTTGAATAAAATACTACGTTTTTCATAAAAATTATGCTTATGAATATTCTTAGTCGTTAATGGGTCCCAAACGCGTTTGCACAAAATGAGACTCAGGAGCACCGGCCTGAGTACTCATTTGCCTAGGATGATCTCGTCACAATCGCAAGGGAGAATTCGTTGAAGTCCTTTATGGATTTATCGTTATTTCTATGGAAAGACATGGGGTGACTCATAATGACGGAAATGTGTTACTGCTTGCTAGTGGTGCGTGTGCTGGACCAAAGCACTACAACGCCGTGAAGCGCAATAATTAACTCTATACTCAAACAACTTGCATAAACTCTCTGATGTATATGATGCAATTTCCCGAAGAGAGTGAATTTTGTCGATCCGGCCATGCATTTGATCAACCGATATTCCGGACAAGCCGCTGGCTAAAATCAGTTTTCCAATGCTCATAGTTAAATACACCGGAAAATCGAAGTTCCAGAGTTTGGAATGAGCATACACTCAGAAAATGAATTCAAAAATTTACTCCGACATCTGGGTAAAATTTTTGAATACATATTTAAGACAAAAAAAAACTTCATGACAAAGTTAATACACCCTTCGTTGACTCCACGAGCGAAGGGTATAAAAACATTCAAATTCGTAGTTGTTGGGTTTTACTATCAGTTTTTGACCTTTCTGTCGACAAAACTGTCAGATTTGACAAATGTAACTGTCGGATTTGACAAATTATCAATCCCATAGTGACACAGTGCGACTGTGTAGTGGGACACTGATTTTTTGTGATTTGCGCCACCACGTACCCGAGCAGCGCAGTGAGACTCCTTGTGTGGTTGATACGCTATGGCGGAGATCTGTACAAAGACCATTCGGGAGATGACGCTGCCGTGCTCCCGAGTCATGTACGGGTAGCTCTTGGCATTACTGACTTTTTAGTCATAAACATGCCGACGACGATTGCGGTGGTTCCTTGGTGGAGAAGTGTCACCATAAGCAAATCGTGTGAGTTTCGGAGCTGGCGGCTTCGCATAACCCGAGCCTCGAAGGGCTCGTTAGGGAGAATGGCCTTGATGGAAAATGCCTACGCGCCTATATCTAACTAGTTTGTGAATTGATGACCACACGGCCCGCATTGCTGACTAGTAAACTGAAGGGGATGATGAGAAAAGCAGCGCAGTCACAAGTCCAATGAAACTAGTACATGCACATCTGAATGCTCTACGTGAGGCTTAATCAATAAGGGGCCGAAGGATGATCACACCTGCTATAGAGAGGCATTTAGCGAAAGTGTACCTCGGGGATGGTCCCTGTCCATCAAGGTGTTCGCCTCGAGGTCCAGCCACCTCGGTTGTTAAGCTGGTTTTGCAGCACCGGGGTTGGGTTCCTGAAGGTGAGTGCATTCGCTGGACGAAGAAATCGCCATTTGACAATAAGACCTTGTCAATAAAACGTCGAAGGTCCAAAATGTTCAAAGGAACGGGAAATAAGGGCGTAAAGTCTAGGTACTCCCCTGACGGTAAACCCATAGATGGTAAACTTGTCAGATTTAACAAATCGAAACGTCAATCTTCCAATTTTGACAATTCCAAACGTCAATTTGTCCAATTTGACGTGTTCTTGATCGTAGGGGCAATTAGACCTATCCAAATTGCAATTTAGACCAAAAAAGTTTACCCAGATATTGGGACACTATTTAACAAGTCTAAGCGTATCAATAATACGCACCTCAATACCTAAAATTTATATGTGCCGAACCCATTGCCGAGGATTTTCTGTTTTCATTTTCAAAAATTACATTTTGCAAGTGTATTGGAAAATTCCATTTGACTAGTAAGCAAATAATAGACTTTAAATCAACTACTATATCCCGAAATATCTCAAATTCATATATCAATCACACTAAACTTTCAATTGGACGACTATAAATCCAGCGAGTGTCTGCAAATTTTCTGTAACATATCTTTAAGCGAATCATTAAAATTTTATTTAAGAAAGCCTGGACCGGGGGGCCTGCCATGAATTTTCCTATAGACTTTCTCACTGCTGAATTCTTGCCCTGCATTATATCTTACTTAGCACGCCGACTACATGATACTTAAAGCAACATGACGCCACTCTAATATAATTTTATAACCTCCTCGTGTCTGTACTGTACAATAAGCATTGAACTTTTGCTACATACATATTGCTCCTGTTTATCGTCTCCGCCGAAATCACTCAGCAGACCGCAAAAGCATAGCATAGGCAAGAAGAAAAAAAATTGCCCAAAAGAAATATCGTACGTATATAAAATTCCGACTTCCTTCTTCTTTCCATTTCTCGGGGCTGGGCTCTTGCCTTTTTTATTTTGTTAGTACGAGTACATAATTTCTGAAACAACTTAATACCATATGTTTGCATTTTCACATGAATCGCGTGTGGAGTCGCAAAGTCTATGCCTTGTATCGTACAAATAGCGCGCGCTATTTCAAACGTCGGGGAATAAAATGGTATTATCCCAAGGCTTTGAACGGACTAGAGTAGCGCGGCATATACCGTATCGCAGTGGCGACAACAATATGCGACTACACCATGACTCCATGACTCTTATCCTGGTACCGATCCATACGACTCGACCGGTGAATCAAGTGAATCCGAATAAAGGAAAAATCGATTTCCTTGCCACCACCACAATCACCATCGGGGGGTGTTGGGCTGGATGGTGTCGCTGTGATCGTCCTCATCGTCATCCTTCTCTATATATGTTTCGACTTCACCCCTTCTCGACCGAGTGTGTTAAGCGGATATCATTGCCGCACCGTCACCGCCGTCGCACGAAAAAGAAAGGACACGGCTATTGTGTGTAGTTTTTTGTCGAGATAATTGAGGGTCGAAGTGGCCAAGGGTTGTGTTGTAAATCTGCAATGAGGGCATACAATCAAAAGAGGGCTCGATATTGCCGCCACCGTAATTATCTTGAAACATTCTCTAATTAATGGCAACTTTACACACATTTTCAATGAGAGAGGCTAATAGGTAGATATGTATGCAAAACGACGGCGGCGCGACTGCACAGGCTGTTGGAATGGGGTGTGGTCCCTTCAACAACGGGGGAGAAGTGCAGGAGAGCATCATCGCGGTATCCATTTTAAAATGTCAAGATGAGAAAGGGAGTGCCTCGGCGCCACATGTAGTATATGCATCATCCTTGTACATAGCATTTCCGACATACTGTATGATTCACAAATCTGTTCGTGAGTTCACTTAAAACTTTTCACACCATAACGACAAGTCTTCATGTCATATCTCGGATATTCAATCCTTGGGGCACGGAAATCCCCAGATGCGCAAAACGTCCTTACCATATTTGCCTTCAATCTCGTGTTGCTGTCAGATTTTCAAATCGGCTTTTCTATTCATAGGCAGCAGAGCAGTTGTTGTTGCTGTGTGTGCTGGTGGGACCAGTGCCCTGGAAAATTTCAAGCGCTTTCTGGAAAATTTCTTCGTTGTTGCTAGGGAAGGAATATATTAAAAAATTTCAGATGGGGAATATGTTTGCGAAAATTTTGAATTTTCTATTTTGAACGTAGCCTGACGAAATTAAATCTAAGAATTTTTTCAACCATAGTCAGTTTGTATGATGCCGAGTATGAATAGACGAACTCCGAACGAAGGACACTTTCATTTTTACAACACAGGGCATTCCCCTTGCGTCATTCGTATAAATGCTTAACATCCTTAACGCTATAACATACCACCCCCACCTCCTTTGGCGCGAAAGTCCTATAGCATAAAAACCGGGCTCAATTGTACATGCGTTCTCAGTTTGGCATCCACATACACCTTGGGACACGGGGAATAATGTGCATATGTATTCCAGCGATACGAAAGGGGGATGATGATATCGTTCCGAAATTACCATAGCGCATTTCACGTGGCGGCGCCATATTTCTTTATAGCATTCGCAGCAAGTCCTTAATATCCCAAGCCGCCGTCGCCAATCCATCTTATCTATGGCAAAATTAATGAAACTACCCTTCAAGTCTTATATGCCGTGCACGCCGTTCCATACAATTTTGCTGGTAGAATTTCACTCCTAGTTCCTAGAAGTCGTGTATTTGGCAAATAGTTTGGATTTTTCCAGAAAATTGAATGATTTCCACGATAATGATTGTTGCTCGTCGCCGTCAGACGATGAGGGCGGACTGGCTGGCTGACTGTTGAACGTACTACATAGCTAGCAGAAGAGGGCTAAATATGTATAGTGTGTGGTGGTGGCTAGCACACTTTCCGGTAGCTTAGGCTTTTGGGCTCAAAAATGAGATATAAGCGGATGGGATCGACGTTTTGGACGTTTGCCCCTGAAATTTTCATGTGAGACAACAATAAACGGGAGTCCCGTGTTGAATTAGACTAACCATATGGCGCCAGAAACAATTTTCTTTCGCTTGCCGTTCGGTGGTGCCGATATTAATGGCTATGATGTGTTGATGGAAAAGGGCGTGTGCCTTTCAGAACATGCTTTTTTCCCTGTATAGTTCTCGCCGACTATATCCGTGCAACTTTGATATGCGGCTATTCGGTACGAAGTGGTTTTATTAGCATATAGATAGGCCATGGGATAAAAAGCATGTAAGCGAATGAGGCCTGATGAAATATTGGCGAGAAATGAGGCATTTTCAAAACTATAAGGAGGGCTAAAAATGCACGGTGAGTTCTCTGTTCTAGTATGTACACATGTACACGAGTACTTGAGTGATACGATGATGGGGTTGAATCATCATCATCGTCGTTTGCCACCACCTGAGACTGGTTGTTGCCATGGGCTGATGACGAAGGTGAGCGCACAATTAATTACGGTCACGAGGACGACAAATGATGGGGTTTCTTGGTCATTCGTGATACGGACTCTAGATAAAATCCCTTCCCATGAATCGGGAGGGTCTATTCAATTGACGTCTCTTTTTAATGTCTATATTTCGTGAGAATTATGGGATTGATTTATTGGATTGAGAATTATAGGAAGGTTTTAACCTAGGGCCGTTTGTGGGTAAACCCATTCATCCTCGTTGATACTTGAAAGCAACGTGTATAAAAGAAGTTATTTCGCACCTATGTACATATTACCGGAATGTACTAGAACAGTGGTCGGCAAACTTTTTAGCTAGAAGAGCCAAATATTGGAAATGTGCCGATTTGTAGGACTTTTAAGAGCCAAATTGTGTTTTTTTTTTAAAACCGATACGGAGACAATTAGTTCGTAGAACTTCAAATTTATATTTTTAAATGGAAACAGTGCATAGGAGACACATACATATCTATATCTAGTAGGAAAGAAGAATGATTGATTGCGAGAATAATTTCATTTCATTCAATAAAATGGAAGACTCGATTGCAGAAGATTTGACCGCTAATAGCGAGAGAAAAGACAATCACAAGGCAAGATAAGTGTTGTTTTTTTTTGTAAAAGTCTGCGACCTTTCTGATGTTGTCGACCAAACTGGACATTTCATGTATATTCTTTTTGAAGGCAGTTTTTTTTACAGCATGAAGCTACACATTTGTTTCAAAATAAGGCTCAAAAGTTAGTCGTGAATATGTACGAGTATTGACATTCACATTTCAAATACGGAAAGGGCTACATTTTTTTATAATTTTTAAAGGTTGTTGAGGTCTTTTAATTTAAGTTTTAGTGGTATGTATGTACATTTGTTTTTCATTTGCAATATAATAATTTTTCAGACGCGCTATGCCCCACAAGGGGTTAATAAGGCAACTTGTAGTAGTATAATAATATTTTTTCAGTTAACTTGGCATATTTTAGATTTATATTTCGTGGAACTGCTTTCAATGTAAAGCAATGGTGTTTGAGACTTATTACCCTCAAATTACAAATTAAATTAGATGCCTTTATGACTCATTGCCAATGGCCTAGCATACGGTCGGTTACACTGAAAAAATTGGGCTATCTAAAATTAAGAAACTCTTTTCTCATTTGCAAAATTCCCGAGTTTAAACAAAATTTCTCAAAATGTGACATTCTTCTTGAATCGATCCTATTTTCAACACCTTCTTTTGAGAGATAGGAAGTAGATTCAAGCCTAAACCATTATTCTCAATTCAAGCAAACAAATGCTTGATAATAGATTTTTTTGACATTTTCCATGTAAAGCTCGTGGAAAAGTGCTTTATTTTAGGTTTAGCTTATATTGGAGTGTTGTAGTAGATTAGTCAGAAGTGTCTCTGGCTCAGTGGGTAGCGCGTTTGACTGGGAAGACTGGGGTTATGGGTTCGATGTTGGTTGGATGCAAGTTTCTTTTTTATTTTTGTTTAGATTCTCTTATCCTTTTCATAAGAAAAGTTTGCTTGATTCAAAGTTGCTTTTCCTTAAAGCGCTGCTAATGGCATTTCACTTGGATCAGCGTGACTAATTCTCAAATGAAGAGAAATATTTCTTGGCTGTTTTTTATTGTCTTTTTTCAGGGTTTTTTTAGAATTTTTTTTTTTCAAAAAACCCTTATGAAATCGATTTTGTCAGTCCGTCCGTCTGTCCGTCTGTTCACTAAACAACTCGCGAACGGCTCAGCCGATTGTCATGAAATTTGGTAGGAATGTGTAGAATGGTTACAGTCTTTGGCACATATACCTAGAAGTTGGTAGGAAGAAGACAACAGGGTGTCCCGAACGTTTGAAGAAAGTCGACTTTTTTAGTTTTTATCGGAGATTGACGTATGGGTATTTAAATCAAAGATCTAAGTGAGTAAACCTCATATCAGTTAAAATTTTCCAGTTTCGAGTAACGGTAAAAATGTTATTGGCGTTTAAAGTTAAACTTCCTTTTCGAGCTCCGTTTTTCTAAACCGTTATAGGGATCGATATGAAACTTTGCACAAAGATTGGTCGGTAGGGCCTTATATACGTTAAACTGTTGACTTTTGCAAAGGAAAAGTAAATAACAGTAAATTTGTAAAATTTCAATTTGTTCGTGTGTAGCCCCTCTTAGGTTTCCAAATATGAAAATGCTGCTAAGGGTTTTTAGAAAATTACATGTAGAATATGTCTACGAATTTTCATTCGAATAACTGTATCCAAACCGGATATATAGCCAAATAAGTATTTAGTAAGGGCCTTTCACAATGCAAGCCTCTTAAGCATTTCTTCAATGTAGGTATATCTTTTAACTTGATGAAACAATGAACATGAAATTTGGTGGAAATGCATAGAATGGTAATAGTGTTTGCCCCAAAAATTTTTGAAGTTAGTAGAACCAAGCTAACAGGGTGTCTTTGAATAGCTGCAAAAGTATACTTGTTCAATACTTCCTATGAGAGCTTGCGTTGGCTCTTATGACAGGGAACACAATGGAATCATTTTATATAAGGTTGCTTTTCCTTGATTAAAAAACAGTAACAGTAGATTTACAGCTAATAATTCAGTTCATATATAAAGCCAAGCCATCCTTACGTTTGCCTGAGTTTCTTTTTGGTCAAAGGCCATCAGAAATCTTAAATCTTTGCCTTTAGATTTGCCTTGGAGTACTTTTATACAAACTGGGTAAATAGTAAATCTATTTTTGGAGTGGTCTAATTAAAGGTGGAACAGAATGAAAGGCTAGCGCCTTCTGGAACGCGTTTATTTAGACCAATCCAAAAATAGATTTACAGGAAGCATTTCATTAATGTTGTGCACAATACTTATTTATTGCTTATAAAATATATGTACAAAAAATATTCACTATGCATTAAAATTCTAAAAAACCCTCGTATTGCGGGCGCAGCCCTCTGTACGCCGGTATTTTTCTTGATTTGAGCCATATTTTCTTTACTTTAGCAGGCGATTTGGTTCAGTGTAGTCGACACTTCACTGATATTTGTTGGCCATCAGTTTGTCCAAACTCAAGACTACCTTCGGGAAGTGTCTCAGAGCTCAGAAATTCGAATGTAAGCGACCCCTTGCTCTAAATTTATACCCTTCGCTCATAGAGTGAAAGGGTATGTTCACTTTGCCATGAAGTTTGTAACGCATTGAAGGAAGCATCTCCGACCATATAAAAAGTATATATTTATGATCTGCATGACTTTGGGAGTCGATTGGGCGATGTCCGTCTGTCTGTCTGTCCGTCTGTTGCGACGCGTTTTACTCGGCCAATTTAAAAGCTATGGAGCTTGTTCCAAGAAAAGTTTTTGCTTAAAATAAGGCTTATTTATTTATTTTAAGCAAAGACTTTTCTTGGAACAAGAAAAACACATCTTAAATTAGAAAAATTTTTCATGGAACAAGAAAATACACCTTAAATCAGGAAAAAATTTCCTTGGCTGTTTTTCATTGTATTGTTTTCTTGTTTTTAGCAAATGATTTTTTTCAGTGTGGGGTCATGGGGCTGTCATGCTAACCCAACCTCCATTTCGGTTCTTCTAAGAAACATTTTTTACACCAATTTCACAAAACCTTGAATTAATGTCTTTATCAAAACAAAACATTAACAAACTAGGGGGCTTCGCCCCCTGCTCGCTACGCTCGCCAACCCCCGGGGCAGAGGCTAATTTCGGGCGCGGCCGAAATTCAGATACCCTTCGCTCTCCTTGGGCTAAAAGTTTTTTTCGGGCGTACCTATGACTTGTATTTAATCCCCCTCCTCCTTCTTTTTCTTCAGTCTTGACAAAAGTTTTGGGCTTGGTTGAAATAAGAGGGCAAATAAAAATATTTACTGGGAAAATTTTATTGGGGTTGTGGGAGCATGACCCCACAGTACGATTCCATTCGTTTTGAACTTTTTTGATGCTTTGGTAAAGATACATTAATTCAAGGTTTTGTGAAATTGGTGCAAAAAATGTTTCTTAGAAGAACCAAAATGGGGGTTGGGTTTGTATGGCCACCCCATGACCCCATGGTCAGATTTGATCAATTCTTAGATATGTTTTGTGTCATCAAGAGAAACACGTTTGTGTGTAATTTGGTTGAAATTGGTGCACAAATAAAAAAGTTTTTCGTAGTAGAACCTAATTTGGGGGTTAGGTTTGTATGGCAGCCCCATGACCCCATGGTCGGATTTGATCCATTCTGACATATGATTCGTGTTGTCAATAGAAATACATTTGTGTGCAATTTGGTTGAAATTGGTACTCAAATAAAAAAGTTTTTCTTAGAAGAACATAATTTGGGGAATTGGGTTTGTATGGCAGCCCTATGACCGCATTGTCCGATTTTACCGATTCAAACATACAAGCTGCCTGCAGCAAAAAGAAGCATTTGTGCGAAATTTCAGCTTCATAGCTTTTGAATTGGCCGAGTAAAACGCGTCGCAACAGACAGACAGACAGACATCGCCCAATCGACTCCCCAAGTCATGCTGATCATATATGTATACTTTTTATATGGTCGGAGATGCTTCCTTCAATGCGTTACAAACTTCATGACAAAGTTAATATACCCTTTCACTCTATGAGCGAAGGGTATAAAAAGGTCGAAACAAATGGAATTGTACTATAAGGCCATGCTCCGGATCCCCCAATAAAATTTTCTGAGTATGTAAATATTTTTATTTGCCCACTTATTCCAACCAAACCCCACACAAATACTGTTTTGTCGACGCGAGGGAACTTTTGTGAAGACGTAAGGAAAATAATGGGGGGGTGGGGAGGGGGGTCGTTAGTCGTATAGGTACGTCCGAAAAAACGTTCAGCCCGAGGAGAGCGAAGGGTATCCAAATTTCAGCCGCGCCCGAAATTAGCCTCGGTCTCGTTTTTTTTCATAATTAGCGGTTTGATTCGGAATCTACAGCTTTCTGGCTATGGAATGCATAGATAAGTATTATACATACTCTAAAATTATGAAAACGAATCCATTGCCGGGGAATTTCTAAAACAAAGCGAACTAAAAATTCTTCGCATAAAGCCGACCCCACACCGACCGCAGTGTGGCAAACGCCCTGCAAAAGAGCGGTCCAAGAATGATACCTTGAATTCGCCCAACCACACTGCTGCTGCACGATTTTTGGTATCAATCTATTGCGCGGGGTTTGCCACACTCCGGTCGGCGTGGGGCCGGCTTTACACATACATACGTTTTTCGGGGGCTTTAGTCTGGGGAAGAGGATTTTTTTTTTTTAATTTGGTTCGACTTCCTTCTCATCGAAGGTTGTCATTGGGTTTGCATTTTTATACTAACACCATCTTCTAGGAAGTATGATTTAAGATTTACATGTTTGCCAGGGGAGACAAACTGTTTTGTTCGCGTCAACACTTACTTCACCCGCTGAGATTTTTCTGATCAACTTCGATTGTTCAGTAAACGGTATAGCTCGATTTTTAGACTCAGATTGGTGACAATGTTTAGCGCGAAAAACCTTTTGAATTTTTGCAATCGAGATTGAATTTTGATAAATTAGTTAATAATTTCCGAATTGAGCACCTAAGCAACCCGTTGCCTTCTCATAATCACAGACGTAGTAGCAAAGTATTTACTGGATAATATGTTGTCTTTGGCTTGTGAGTTTTATTTGTCACAAGAAAATATAACTTATTTATAAGAAGTGTCCCGACTCTCCGCGGACCACCTACCTGCGGATCTCTCACGAACCACCACCGTTCCGCGGATCACCTGTTGGGAAACAGTGCTTTAGATAATTCAGTGCGGGTCTTCATCGACGCATATTGAAACCAATGTGTTTTTGGACGTGTCAGAAATCCATAAAAAATAGTATTGACTATCATCCTTAATCCGTAAAATACGAGAACGAGCTCGATAAAATAAGTCCCATCATACCGCAAGTTATTACATGGTCGGTGGTTTTCTACTTTATTTTTAAGTAGGAAATGACAAACGAAAAATAATAAGGGCAATTTGTGATGGGAGATATAGAGCGGGACCTTTTGATTACAATATTTTTCTTCTTCCTTGCCTCGTTCTTTATACCGCTCCATGGTTTCGCGTTGCTCGACCTGCAGTGTAGGCACATCGCCCGTTTTGGCGATAATATCTCAGCATATTTCTACAGGCAGTTCTATCTTGGATCGTGTCATCGCCGAGACCAATGCGTAAAGAATTAGAAGTACTATCCTACTCTCTATTTTTGAATCTAATACATCGACAAAAAAATGGAGACCTTAATTCGTTTCAATATTATTGAATATTGGTTTGTCGAGATCCATTTTCCGCAGACGTTTCTGAGTTGGGAATCACTGATCTAAAGAGTATCATGTGAATCAAAAGAGTATCATGTGGTTTGCCAACCACTGTACATACAAGAATAAGTTGTATACCCGACAGAAACTACCAGCAGCTCAAACGGCAAAACGTTCACGATTGTGTGATGTCTTTCCATAGTATTACATATTTTAATTTAGTTCGATTTTATTACACTGAGAAAAATGATGTAGACTTTTTATCTACAGTGAAGTAGTTAATTTAAATTTAGATAGTTCTACTACAGAAATAGTCAATTTCTCTCATCTTCGCAGCTGGAAATACTATTAAATTCGTTAATTTAACCGCACTCAAGATTAGAAAAAAAAAGTTGAGTGAATTCTTCCACTAAAGTTTTTGAGTGTAGTATTCGAATATACAATTTAATTACAAACAATCGTTGATATTTCTATAAAGTAGTAAAACTTTTTTTTCTTCAAAACAATTTAACTATTTAACATTTGATAATTTATACACAATAGCTATCTTTACAAATGAAGTTTGCAAATTAAGTAGATGTTTTAACTAATAAGGAATAAAAAATTATCCTGCTTTAACTGCATAGCTGGAAAATAACAAATAACTTAAGCCGACATCAACTACTTTTTAAATGATCGGTCTACTTGTTTTCTCTCAATGAGCCGAAGCGAATCAAATGTTCTAATACAGTGGTTCCCAATCTTTTTCAGTTCACGCCCCCCTTTGCGAAGTCTGGTGGGACTGGCGCCCCCCGAGAAAATTTGGCCGAAACCCGAAAACAGATGTGGACATTTTTCTATTTCCGTCATCAAGATATTGTCTATTGTAAATATTGCTTTTTTAGGCTAATTGCTTTATTTTGTTTATAAATTCTCAAAGCTGTCAAAATATGAAGACACTGAGAAACATAAGAATACATATCACAGCGAAGACACTCACTGATTTTGGACAGAATTCTGGATTAATTTGGTTGTCATATAATTTTGACCAAGTCCAATGCACAGTTTTACCTCGTTTATAATCCAAATATGTACTCGTATGACAACGTAACCCAAAAAATTGTCATCCCAATCATGCATAGAAAAAGCACAATTGTTTGTTAGTGGAGCCAGTGGAGGCCAAGTTTGGAACTTCTGGACATTTTTGAAAAGTACGCATCGTGAGTTTCGTTGGAAGTTCGAATCATAAGCAAATAATATCAGCACAAGCCTACACGTTAAAATCAAGTGATTTCGGCCTAAAATATTTTCAGCGGTCTTTTGGCCAGAGGCTCTTAGCTATTTTAAAAATAAATTCATTGTTACAGCAATATATAAGTTGTACTCACGCCCCCTTCCCAAACCGTCACGCCTCCCTAGGGGGGCAAATAATATCAGCACAAGCCTACACGTTAAAATCAAGTGATTTCGGCCTAAAATATTTTCAGCGGTCTTTTGGCCAGAGGCTCTTAGCTATTTTAAAAATAAATTCATTGTTACAGCAATATATAAGTTGTACTCACGCCCCCCCCCCCCTTCCCAAACCGTCACGCCTCCCTAGGGGGCGCGCCCCACAGTTTGGGAATCACTGTTCTAATACCTCCAGAAAGATCAACAAACGAAGAATCTCAGTCAGGCCCGCTGAGCGTAAACAGTTTTCAATTTTCTGTGAAAGTTTTCTGACTTGTTGGGGGTATTTGTTTTTTTTTGTCCAAAGCTAATTGTTCCGAAATGGATTAGCATCTGGATTTTAGCTCAGACGCGACTATGTAGGGGAGACTGGGGTAGTTCCGGTCCTTTTTTCATCCTTGCTTTTTTGATATTTCTTGAAATTAGAAATTAACCGCAGTTTTCTCAAGATTGAATGTTGGCACTCAATTTGTTTAAGGGTAGATTTTCCTAAAACGAATGTAAAAACTCATTTACGCTGAATGTGTCCCATAATGCTGGTGTAACTGTGATATTTCAAAACAGGAGTTTCGATTGTCATGTTTTTTTTTTCAAGTTTTATGTAGCAATAAACTGACATAATGAGGGAACGATACATTACTTTTACAATTAATTGGTATGTCTGATGAGTGCAAGCACATCATAATGTCTCAAAGCCGGAGGTACCCCAGTTTCCAATACATAAATTGCCTTATCAAGGTGAAAATTTTTTTTTAGCAAGAAGCCGTTTATCCGTAACTTCGATTAGATTTTTTAACAATGTTCAATTTGCGGCCCACGTAATCCCATACGTAAGCCTTAAGTGTGTGTTGGCCCATACTAGCATTCGAGTTTTACACCACTGGTTTTCTTTACTGCTTCTTATTCGACTAGGTATACCTACTACTCGAATAGGAAACATACATTGAAGGAAGCAGATTCACGAGTTGGCTTTTTATAGATTGGGCGCTGCTAATCCAATATACATGTCATAAAGAGATTAAAACACAAAATATATTGCATTACACCAAAAATGTCTACAAATTAGTACAAAATATTCGGGCAAATAAATTCAACCAATTCATGCAAATGATGCAGATCTGACCCCACATAAAAGTTGAGTCTAAACCAGTCTAATTTTAAGTTTCAACTATTTCAAATTAAATTGTCTCGTCTTCTTGAAAACGTCACTCTAGTTTTCTTATTTCATTCTCTATACATTCCCATACATTTATGAATCCACTTGACAATGAAATGAAAATGGCTGAATTCAAATTGTAAGACAAAACCGGACGGGTAAACTTGCAAGACAAGAACCATCGTTCGTACAATCTGAATTGCGCAATGCTTGTCTGCTGGCCACTACAAAAGCTCTCGCCGGGTGTTTGTTTGTGCTAATAAACGGACGGCGAGAGCTTTTGTAGTGGCCAGCAGACAAGCATTGTGCAATTCAGATTGTAAGAACGATGGTTCTTGTCTTGCAAGTTTACCCGTCCGGTTTTGTCTTACAATGTGAATTCTCCCAATAGAGTCGGTCAAGAACCGATTCATTAACCATTTTCACGAATTTATTGCTTTTTGCTTGCAGTTAAAATTCAATCTTATCGGGTGTTTGGTTTTATGTTGCACTCGCGGTAAACGTTTTGTCACAGCAGCTTGCCTTTCTCTGGGCACATTAAAATGCACAAATCGTACACAAATGCAGAAACTACGAGACAAATCCTGTAAAGATGCAGATAAGATGCCTGCATAGTTCACATGCATAAAATTCATATGGCGCATTTAGGCACTTATGGTTAACTTCTTGATATTTTATTATCTTTTGCATGGTCTTAGAAAATGTGTCCGTTTTCAAGTGGGTTAGAGATGTGTGTTTGTCAACTAATTGCACGCAATGGTGATGTGTGGCAAAGTATGTATTTATTTTTATATATTCTGTGGTAATTAAATGGAAAGTTAAAAATGATAAAGAGGAATAAATGCGCATAGGCAATATGCTGGAATGCGGAAGTTATTGTGTGCCGCTTTTTAAGTGTTAAAATTAATATGAAATAGTCGATTCATAGTTAGTTTCATGTTAGATTCATAAAAAAAAAAATGTAAACCATAACACTGAGATGGGTTTACTTCAGAAAAAAAGGTAATCCCAGAAGACCTTATTTTGGGGGATAGAGTTTCTATGACAGCTGCATGGTACCATGATCCGACTTCCTTCTTTGCTATATGTTTTGTCATTTTAATTCGAAAATATTCTGATAAATTTTTAATAAAATCAAATCAAAAACGAAAAATCGCAGAAAACCTTTTTCGAGGTGGGGTTTCTATGGTAGCTTAATGAACCATAACATGTACCTTTCCTTATACCCGCAACCTTATCCTACCCAAAATTTCACCCAAATCGGTTCAGTAGTTTAGAAGAAGATGAATTACAAAAGCACGTATAGGTGCAGCGACAAACACAAAATCTGCTATAGGACAAATAGCCAAAGTTTTAGGTTCAAGAAGACTTTAGAATGAAAACATATTTTTATACCCGTCACTATGTGAAAATCTTAACGAAACTTCATCCAAATGTGTTCATAGTAAAGCTTCAAAACATATCCAGGAACGGATGGAATCGGAACACGCCATAGGGCTGCGGTAAAAATTATTAACACAAAAGAAGCTTAAGTTTCATTCAAATGTGACGGGTATTAACATTTCGGACGCACCGGAAATTAGCCTCGATCTCGTTTTTATTAATAATTTTCCGCCCACCTATTAGCTTGATGCTTCCGTAGAAAATTTGAAAATGGTATGTGCGAGGACGAGTTTCAAACATCATCAACAATAATTATGAAATGAGTCGTTGATCTTCCGATAATTTTAATGAAGATGAAGTGGAACTACTGAATCGCGGTCTTAACTTTTCCATTAAACCCAAAAGTAGTCCTATCATTGATGTCATTGCCGACATAGAATCCGCGATACAATACAAGCCTTCTAATGTCAAACAAGAAATTAGAAATGCAGCAACACCCCTCATCAAAACTGAACGCACTATTAACATGAAACATAAACAAAACACAAACAAATGGACCATCGCGCTTAAAAAACTCAAACAACGTAACGTTTTCTACATGAAATCGGACAAGGGTAATCAAGTGGTCGCTATGGATAAAAATGATTATGACAGACGTATGCGGCAGTCTATAGACGAAGAGTTTTTTACTATATGCAGAAAATCCCCTCTTAACGCGATGAAAAAAGATGCGAAGTCTGTTATCGACAGTTTACACAAAACTTTAGGCATAAATAAGTATACGCTTCATGTCTCCAACCCTCAAGTACCATTAATGTATGGTCTTCCCAAAATCCACAAGCCCGGGGAAAAAATGAGGAAAATTGTTTCCTGTATTAATTCACCATTTTCTAAAATATCCAAATTCCTCGTCACTGAAATGAAACAGTTTAGCCCGTTTGAAGGGTTCGCTGTTAAAGATGCTTTGGATTTTGTAAACAAAATAAAAAGTGTTAAAATCGTTAAAATCGAAGTTATGATCTCGTTCGACGTAACATCGTTGTTTCCAAATGTGCCGGTCGATGTAGCAATGCTTGCTTTACGCCAACACCTCAACAAATATAATCTATCGGACGATAAAATCGACGTATATATGACAGCGATTGCTACTTGTATGAAGTACAACACTTTCCAATTCCGTGGAAACTTTTACTCAAACGATGTTGGTTGTAGTATGGGAAACAGCCTATCACCACTAGTGGCAGAGGCTTTCATGTGCCTTTTTGAAACGAATTTGAAGAATGACAACCTTCTACCACGCATTTGGTGGAGATACGTAGACGACACTTTTGCCATCGTAAAGAGAGACCAAATTACGAACTTCCTGAGTATCCTCAACAATCGATACGCATCCATCAAGTTTACGTATGAACTGGAGGACGAGACCAATCATACTTTAAACTTTCTCGATCTAAAACTAAAACGTATTGGTGAAAATATCGACTTTGGTGTGTTCAGAAAGTCAACAACTACTGAACGATATGTAACGTCCGATTCATATTGTACATATGCTCATAAAATCGCTTCGCTCCGTTCGATGATCACTCGGCTAATTAGACTACCACTTTCAAATTCCGAATACATGACGGAATATAACTACATAACCAAAATAGCCGACATTAATGGTTTCAAAAAATCTTTAGTGGACAATTTGATAAAGAAAACTAGTGATAAATTCAAAAAGGAAGAACGATCAACCTTATTTTCTCAAAACAAAACACAGACTAAACAAAGCGAACGTCGAGTTGCCATAACGTACGCACCCAACATCACAAATAAACTGAGAGGAAAATTTGACAAAGCAAATTTGAAACTTGTCAATACGAATCCCAATAAGCTATGCACCCTCTTAGGCTCTACGAAAGACGAGATTCCAGTTAAAGAGCGGAGTGGAATCTACGAGATCAAATGCTCAACTTGTAATGAACGATACATTGGTCAAACAAAACGAGCTGTTCAAGTTCGTTTTTCCGAGCATATGCGAAGCGTACGTAATAAAGATGCACACTCAGCCATAGCATGTCACGTATACGATTTAAATCATACTGAGCTGCACAAGATAAATTCTTTTGAAGAGAACGTAAAAATTTTGAAAAATGTATCCAATGTACGAAAACTGGACGCGTACGAATCGCTATACATAAGCACATCGAGCAACTTAATGAATCTATGCAACGGCGACATCAAATCTCCACTTTTTAATTTGTTAAAATGAAACGTTGTTTTTGTTTGTTTTTCAATTTTAATATTTTTCCTATTTGTTAATTTTATATCGATGTTTTAATTTATTAATTTTAATGTTTTCTTAATGTATACCCTTCTTTGTTTTTCTATATCTTGACTTTTACATTCTTTTTCAATTTTGTTGTTGTTACAGTTTTTTTTTTTTTTTTTTTTTTCATTAATTTTTTGTTTTACAAATTTTATAGCTTTAATTTTATTTTAGAATAATTTTCTTACAAACCACCCTGTTGCAATATTTATGTTCGTATTTTTTCATATAGTTTCCGTTTCGATTCGGGAAACCAATACCCATTGTCATCAAACATTAATGCTGATGATGGCTTCTCCATTGTTGGAAGCCGAAATGCATTCAGAATAAAATTTACTGAAATAAGTGGAAATTTGTGCGTTTTTAAATAACTTCGTTTTTCCGGCTTATTTCAGTTTCGAGAGTTGCGGTCTATAAGGATAAAAAAGACTATCTTCTGTGCATCAAGACCCCAAAACTTTTCCTCAAAATTTAAGTGATTAAAAACTTAATTCCCCTTTTCTATGAGTCGTTGATTTTTTGAAAATTTTGCTCAAGGACTTACTTCTCGAACATGTAAGGAGTCCATTTGACTATTTTTGCACAGATTGGTTGGATAATTCATTCGACGTGTGATCGTTTAATATTTTACTAAAGATTTCAGAGTAATTTTTGTCTTTCGGAAGAGATCATTCCATACCATACCTTGACACGATATAATACCCGAGTAACAATTCGGATTTGGGAATAAGCTTGGCACTATGGGAGGCACTAAGGAGAAAAAATATTGTGTAGATCAGATTCGCGAAGTATTTCAGGCTTTTGACAAAGTATTGCATAAAGAAAATATAAATAAGCTTCAAGGTGAAAGAATAAAATATCTCAACGCGCAAAGTTCAATCTACGGTATTGGAGCAGGTGCATCTCAAGGTAGTGTTCTTGGGCCACTCCTCTATACTTTATTTTTGCAGATAATCTCCTCACTTCCAAATATTCTTAACCACTGCATTTGCTGATTATATACCGATACTCTTATAGTGAAGTATAGCCAGGGCTATACTTCACAAGAAATGTAAACTAAGAACGCTCGAGAAACTTTCCATTTACAAACCCATTATACGGCCTCCAATCGGGGCATTATCGAACGTTTCCAATCTAAATCCATTAGATCTATTTTATCCGCTCCGAAATATGTCAATAATGTAAAAAACCGAAAGGTACATTTTCCTCGGCACGACCCCAGCGGATCTAGCGACAGCGACTCGCTCATTCCATATAAAAATTCATTTTTAGAATAAGAGAAAAATGAGTTTTTATATGGAATGAGCGAGTCGCTGTCGCTAGAGCCGCTGGAGTCGTGCCAAGGAAAATGTACCTCAATGGATACCAAAGCGATATCATTCCTGGAGGAAGCTAGGCATATTAATCTGAAATACCAAGAAGTCTATACGAATTCACCCTAACCAGTTGGCCAAAAATATCCTCAGATAAAAAAAAAATATTCCAGAATCAAACGTATTGACCCGCTAAACTTAGGATGATAAATAATTGTGGAAATCTTGACTTATCGATCCATTCTATACGGGAGAAATATCGAGTTATTCAATTTCGGAAATGTCACATTGGAATCTTTGCATTGAGACCTCTAAGCGTATATAGCTCACTAGGTTGACTTACTATGACCTTGTGACCGAAGGTCAGAGGTTCGAATCCCGATTGGGACGTCATGATGGTAGCCTTCACGGTAAAATCAAAATCTCCATAGAGTTCTCCCGCTAGAAATTCAAGTGGCCGTCTTGTCCACAGATAGACAACACAACCAAACCACAAAACTTTGGGAAAAAAATACTTAAAATTGAGGAAATTGAGGGAAAAAAAAGTTTCATCCCAATCGGGATTCGAACCTCCGACCTTCGGTCACAAGGTCAGCAACTCAACCTACCTACTGAGCTATAGACGCTTAGAGGTCTCAATGCAAAGATTCCAATGTGACATTTCCGAAATTGAATAACTCGATATTTCTCCCGCAGGGGGACGTCACGTAGGTGTTTCGACTTTTGCCGCCCTACCGACCTTACCCCTTATTTTATAATCCAACGATTAATCGCATCGTAGAGTGCGACTCAACCAAGTGAGCCACAGGGCGTAAATAAATTAGAAAAAAATTAAAGGAAACTCTCTAAAAGTCGTTCGTTTGGTCAGTGGCGGACCTGACGTCACGTAGGTTTTCCGACTTTTGCCGCCCTACCGACCTTAAGGTACGTTTTCCTCCGCACGGCCCCAGCGGCTCTAGCGACTGTGGCTCGCCCATTGGCCATTGCATACAAAAACTCGTTTTTAGTTGATAATCGCTTGGCATAGCTTCACAATGATTGAACTGCGCGGCTCTTGTTATATATAATGCCCGCATGAGTGGTGAACGTGGTGCACTCGCTTGTTTGTAGGCTTCGGGCGACGGCTGCTTGGGGTAGGGTAATTGTTTCGCACAACGGTCGTATTCGTTCGGCCGATATACGAATTGCATGTATATAGAAAGCAGTCGCGCGGCTCTTGTTGTACATAATGCATGCACGAATGGTGAACGTGGTGCACTTGCTTGTTTGTAGGCTTCGGGCGACGGCTGCTTGGGGTAGGGTAGTTGTTTCACACAATAGTCGTACTGATTCGGCTGATACACGAATCTGTCTGTATATAGAAAGCAGTCGCGGGACTCTTGTTGTACATAGTGGATGCACGAATGGTGAACGTGGTGCACTTGCTTGTTTGTGGGGCTTCGGGCGACGGCTGCTTGGGAACTTGCTCTAGAGCCGCTGGAGTCCCTAGAGTCGCTGCGGCCGCGTCGAGGACAACGTACCTTTAACCCTTATTTTTATAATCCAACGATTAATCGACTGATCCTTGACCAAATTGTTTCAATATGGCTGGCTAAGGAATTAAGTGAACACTTTTAAAATTCGAATAAAGTCTGATCACTGAACTATTTGTTTTATTATCTGTGCACGTGGCGTCAAAAATGCCACCGACCACTATAGCTTTAGGACTCACGCGTGGGAGAAGTAACATACACTCCGAACCAAGAAAACCGGACACTCACTTTTTTACTTCTACCTTATTATAACGAAAGGTCTTGACCATCAATGAACTGATCTGTTCCCTGGATCCACGTTCTTTCTCCTGGTATAGCAGACTCCACCTCATCCTCACGGAAACTGCAATTTCTGGCTGGTTTCATTAAGTATTGAAAACGACCAGTTCGTGGGGCTGCAGCTGCAGCACCGAGTGTATGTATTTAGTTTTATATTGCCAGCCCAGCACTAAGCAATCGAATTATTTCCCATCATGTGACAGTCATAGGGGTGGCTTATGCATCGAATACGTAAATTCATCTAAGGAGTATCCGGTCCTCCGTGAGCATCTAATTTCACCTTCAATGGAGTACCTATACCTATACTTCTGAGCATTACCTTTGATTAGAAGTTCAGTCCAAACCCCTTTCTAAGAAGAAAATTATGTGGAATTTTCACTGATGTTCTGCTACTTCCGAAAACGCCGGAAACCAACGTATGTTAAAAGAAGTGTACACCTTACATTAATGCAACCAATCTAATTTCAGCTTAAACTAGTGACGGAGGGCGGCAACTCGACTACTACCCAGGGGCGCTACAGAAAGTAAATCCGACCCTGCGTGCAAACTATATCGTCTATATTTGAAATTCGATAGATAAATTCGAAACAATGATAATTTGAATTTCCCCAAGTATGTTGAACAGTTGAGGTTGTCAATTCGAAATTGTCGTACATATAATGTCTTGTGTATCGTGTAATATTCTCCAATAATAAACGAGATCAACGCTAATTTTGGACGGGGTCGAAATTTGGATACCATACACCAAACCTATGAATTGTGTTCCGATTGCGTGCGTTCCTAGACACTTGGCTCTTGGGGATGGGACTTCTATGGCAAGCCCATGACCCCAAGATCCAGCTTCATATGCTCTCATGTGTATATCATCAATAAAAAAAAATTATTTGTGATTTGGCGAGGATTGGTCAGTAAATAAAAATTTTCTCAAAAGAACATGTTTTTGGAGTGGGGCTTCTATGGCAGCCACAATGTCCGATTTCGCCCGTTCTTACATAGGCTTTCTAATGTCAATAGAGACGGATTTATAATAACAGGTTTGGTGAATATTGGTCCGTTTATAAAAAAAGTTGTTCTCAGAAGATTATGTTTTTGGAGTTGGCTTCTATTATTCGAATTTCGCCCGCTCTTACATAATGTTTAATATATTCGATAGAAACGCATTTGAAGAGTTTCGTGATGATTGGACCAAAAACTAAAAAGAATGATATAGTTATAAAAACAATTTTTCATAGAAGAACCTCTTTTTAGAGTTGGACTTTCTATGGCAGCCCCATTTTCGATTATTAAAGGTCGATTCACACTTTTTAGTCACAGTCAAAGTAATTTTCCATACAAGTGAGCAGATTGTCAGTCAATCATTTAACTGACTATATTTCAGCTTGTATGGAAAATGACTGTGACTGATGACTGAAAAGTGTGGATCGACCTTCAAACAAACAAGCAGTCTGCAATAAAATGAAGCACATGGGACAAAATTTCAGCTCCATAACTTTGCATTGCGTTGATTCGAGTCGGGCCGTACAAAATTGTGAAGTTGGCTACATTCGATTTGAAAACAAGACATTTTTGTAGCATGAAACATTGCTGTGAATAGGTGTAGGAGCTATTCACAGCAATGTTTCGTGTGCATTTAAACGTACAATAATAGAATTTAACATTACAATACAAAAGAAATTCATAATAAAAATCTATTTTAGGCAACCCTCCAACGAAAGTGTGCACCTGTGTGGACCATTAATATGTGATGCGATAAATTAGCACTTCACCCAATCCGTGTTGCAATTGCATATTTTAACGATGCTGCAATTGCAATTGCACACATTGCAATGCATAATATTTCAATGGGGAAAATGCAACAAACTAAGCTGGAAAATTTTTAAACATTACATTTCGGCACGTTTCGTCTGACTACCAAAAATACTTACAACTTTCAAGTATATTAAGTATTTCACTATATGAATTGAACGACGGACGCGACCGACAGTAGTATATGACCATTACTAGTCACGGACCGGTACGCTATGGAATTTGTCTGTAGTATCTATCTTTGGGCATGCTGGCCATAAATGAATGTCATCGTCGGTATCAGTGACGCTAAATCACGCGTTTTTATTTCATACCGACGCAATCAACAGGAGGGTGTTTAGTACGAACGTTCGGAAAATAGCTCATACAAATCATGTTCATTATATGTACCATATTGATGGTGTATTAGAACAAATTAATGCCCCGCTACTGTGTCTTAGTAGGTGTGCATTGCATTCCCAGCAAAAAATGGAAGGCTTATTTAAGGTTTATATCCATACGCTGTATACCTTTGAAGTAAGGGAAACCTTCGGTAAGGAATTACGTGTTGCAAAGGCATTAACCTGTCAGATACCTTACCGAAGCACAGGCCATGTCATTGGCGATAAGGTTTAAGCTCGGATACGTAACTTTTACCTTTTAATAAAACTATTTAAGCCTTTAAAAGAGATTTAACAGTCGCTTTTAATAAGTTATACGGATGCCTGAAAAAAAAGATTATAACACCTTTTCATATCCTTATGTAAATGGTTTGATAATGTTTAGCGAATTATAAAAAATTTTGATTTTTCTGAACTATTATGTGTACCCCCCTCCCCCCTTACCTTCCCCCTCCCCCCTTACCTTCCCCCTCCCCCCCCTTACCTTCCCCCTCCCCCCCTCCCTTGGGACATAGTGCATATCCGCACATGCCCTGAAATGTTTGACCACGCCGAGATTCGATCTCCGCACCTCTAGATTACTAGCATCGTGACTCAACCAACTGCGCCACAGAGCCTGTCATAGCAATCTCCTCGCAAAATGATACTTAATTTCAATTTGGAAAGAAACTTAAAATAAGACTTACTTAAGAACTAAATATATTTTTAATAAGGAAATGGAAAGCTTTTCAGAAAAAAACATTTTAGATACCTTATACAAAGGCTTACAAAAACTTTAAATTACTGAAATGTAATTTTGTCTTATTTCTGGTATGAATTAATGTTTGAACTAAATTATAAAGAGCCTTACGTAACCATTATTATAATTACTATTTATACCTGTCTGAAAGTAAAGCTGGCAATAAACTAAAGTAAGTCTGAATTGTGCCTTAGTTTAATATTAAACAAAGCGAACGCGAATTATCCATGACAGAAAGTAGCAATAAAGCTTTCGTAAGAATTATTATAAGGCCAAAGCTGAAATCGTTTCCCTTACCTATTCCTTAAACCTGACAAACCTGATCAGATTTTTTGCTGGGTTATTTAATTACTCTTTGACGATACGGTTCGCAACATTTTCACAAAGAAGTCTCCGGGAATTACTGCTTCCTATTTTGAATTCTATTTTGATAACGATCTTTCCCTTACGCTCTTTACGCGGCTTTACAATTCTATAGTATTAGAAACGGTCATCATATCGTACAAACAGTGCCATCAGTTTTTGACCGTTGTTGACTCGTCGTCGTCGACATATCTTTTGTGGACAATCTCACAACGCAGGCACATATGACGACGTGAAGCCTTTTGTTTTGTATATTTTATTGAGGAATTTAACACTTAGATTTATCATAATATCCGGTCGATTGTGAAGAAATGAAGAAATAACAAAAAAAAGTGATCAAGAGAACAAACCACCAGCAGCAACACACAAAAACATGATGATTGACTGTAAATGTGTGGATGAGAGGCGGCATGTAGTTTAGCATGGTGGAATAATTTAAACTTTCAATCTCTTTATCCCGGGGACAACGGCTCATATTTTTCAGTGTGATTCACCACTTTTGCTTTCAGAATTCGCTACCGTGTAGCGTAGCATATACTAAGTACAATGCGAGCGGCTAAAGAGCTTCTAATAAATGCATTGTTGGTTGGTTTGACTTCATCGTCATCATCATCACCATCAATCTCATCAACATCACTCATCATTTATTATAAGCAGTCGGCATACAGAGCAGCTGTTTATGGCGATAGTAACGATATAATTAGTTTTGTGTATACAAACTGCATTACTGGTATATGAAAATATATGCTAGTTGAATTCATGTCTCTAATTACCAATTTCATATTTGGGTCACTGTGATGCACATACATCGCACATGAATCTGTTTGTCTTGGTCTTCACGCTCATTTATCACGTAGCGAAATGGCGAGAAATTAAACATTGCCTTCTGCCATAGAGAGTATGAATGTACTATCAAATAGTATAAAAGCGAGAAGTTATGCACAAACTAAACATGTTTCAGATCATATCGTATCATATCATTTTCCATAAGATTTTGTTGATGAAGTTTGCACATGCCAAGGCAATGCAAAAAGGCAGCAATCGACCGACTCGACGATTGACTATGTGATCGCTTGAGAAAGTGTTACAGTGGAATTTCTTTGATACTGAAGATCATGTACATATGAAAGAAAAACATGTAATGGTCGATTTCTATTTAATTTAGTTATGAATGTTTATTATGATCGATCTATGACGGCTAATATTAAAAATGTTAAAAGCCATGCAATCTTGAAGCCATCATCAGAGTTCAACTCCCCTCCCAAATCAATTGATGTTACAGTTATGAAGAGTACTAGGGTGAAGTAACAGTGTTTTGACATTTAGGAGTTATGTTAAATTCTTCTTTTGGACAAAGGGCTTTTGGTAGCTTTAATAGTAAAGATTGGAACGGAACGGAAAATGACGAAATTTTGTATTCGATATGCAAGTACTGGCTGGAGCAACAGCTAAAAGTGTAAGTTCCAAAATCATGTGTGGAGTATCTGCGGCAGCTCTTTTTTCCATCAGAAAAAAATAACCACTTTAGAAAAATTATCAATACTTTTGCGTTTGTCAGCAAAAAGATTAGGTTTTTTATTTTCGGGATATTACCCTAATGCCCACCCAACCAAACTTTCTCAATCCATAAGGAAATAACGACTCCTACTACCTGCGTAAATATTTTTTTGTAGACATTTACAGGGGGAAAACTCCGTTCGCGGAGAGCTCCCGCAGCCGGACATCTCCGGACAATTTTCTTAGTCCCAACTGTTTCCTTCATATTTTAGAACAAAATCCATTCCACTAGCCGGACGCTCTACTGGCCGGACACGAACACTATTCCTACATACATTTCTCATAAATCATCTCCCATAAGCGGACACACATTTAATTTTTAGTCGACTTGCTTAAATTAATGAAAACTGGATACGACCACAAAAATGCATTTATGCGCAACAGGTTTGGTTTTTGAATATTTTTGGCTCCACGGATACCATGCATTTGTGAAGTGAAATAGGGTTATAGAAACAGGACGGTTAGACCCAAATCCACTTCCATAACGGAGATTTTTTTCGACTTTTTTTTTCTCTTTCGATTTTTAAATCGGTTGGCTGTTCAACTTTTCAGTTAACCGGAACTTAAATTTCCTCTCATATTTGCGGACAAAATCTCAAGTGTTCTCTCTACTAGAAAAAAATCTTGCATTCATTCAAAGGGGCCTTTGGGAATCGCATATCATTTATTGTTTTGTGTGTTATAATTTGTTAATCATAAAGCAGTTTATTGGCAAACAAATTGGATAATTTTCCTTGACAAAGGACTTCTCACCGTCTGGAGATTACACAAATATAATTCGATTGCTTGATAGTCGGTCCCTTGTTGATCGTATTGGCCCATCAGAATTTCCACGTTAATTTCGATGCCGAGACTGATCATATGGGAAGGTAGTTTTGCCTCTAAGAGATGAAACGCTTTTGGAACAGAGCAGGTATCGCATGGGATCCTATTGTGCAAGTCATATTGAAAGGATTAAAGCGCCAAGGAGTCCAACTTACGCTCTACTCCGCAAATTAAATTTTATTACAAGTTGAGGCAAAACTATTCCCTGCTAAAGCTATTCGTGATTTTCCTATAGTATGAGTTATCCCCCTCCTGTGGTTATTAAGGAATTGACGCGTTAAAGTGTAGACTTACAGTCGAGGTTCTCTACACCAGGCGACACTGCCAATTTGAAGAAGTTTAACTTAACGCTCTGAAGTCATTACGAATGCTTGGGTGTCTTACAACTAGCAAGTAACAATGCCAGACTTGGTCAAGTGGTCACTCTGGGTAAGACACAGCTTTGGAAGGAGCATCTCAATGCTGTTACAGAGACAGGGGCATTCAAGCCTTAAGAAATAAATTAATCAATTCCAATACATAATTAAAATTTGATCGAACTGTTTTGTTGGTCTTTTGGCAAAATAATGAAATCTATGATATGAGCATAAACGAATCATTAAACAAAATTACTCGGTCAACCGGAAATCTGGAACTGTTTGTTCGGTTTTAACCGCATCGACTAACCGCTATCAAAAATAACTGAAAAAAAAATAAAACTAGGCCTTTGGGAGGTTTTTGATATCCCTAATTATAGCTAATATGTTTCTAATACGAAAGCTTGGAACAGTTTATTGGTTAACGTGTGTGGAGGTTTGTAAACCAAAAATGAAGTAAAACACTTACATATAGAAACAAAACTCTCATTGTATTAATGTTTCTTTTGAATTATTGAGGGAATATTAATTCGAAAATAGAAGCAATATTTTTTAACCCTCTCCCGCAAGCGGACATCTCCCGTGGCCGGACGAAAATGCTGGAACCGTCAGTGTCCGTCCACGGGAGCTTTTACTGTACATTTTTTGAAAATGCTTAATTGTCCCACTTTTATCAGCTCCCTAGATAAGCGTTTGGGCTCAACAAATTTCATTTTGTTCTAAAACTTTTGAAAATGATCAAACGAATCGCTGGATGTGATTTTCGCCTAAACATCTCTGGCGGAAAACCCTTACTTCTTCCGGAAGTCGGATGATTTTACATAAAGCCTTGATTCCCCAGATTTGAAAAAATCGAAAAAAAAATCTATTCAAATCGAACTGATCTGCCATTTTTAGAATAAAACCATGGTTAGTCAAGCGATGATAGCCATCAGAGCCGTGCCGACGGAGGGCGAAAGGGACAAGCATCGTTTCTCAGGCGACGCCGAGAACTTCAGCCAGAAAGTACAATACTATTGTTTGAAAAAAGTTTCTTCATATTTTGATAATTAGTGTCTTTCTCTCTCTCTGGTTCCTTTTAACCCCTAGTGGGGCATAGGGCATTGACTACGCCTCTTTTCCACCTCTGCCTATTGGCAGCCATCGCCTTTAGCTGGTCCCACGATTTGCCTATAGATTTTCCCTCTGCCTCAACAGATCTTCTCCATGTATTTTTGGGTCGTCCCACACGACGGCTAGCGTTGGTTCCCTGAGGATTCCAATCTAGAGCCTGTTTTGCAATGTTTTTTGGCTCTTTTCGAAGTGTGTGACCTATCCACTGCCACTTTCGCCGTTTGATGTCGATGCCTATCCTATTTTTGCGAGTAATTTTGAGGAGGTCGTCGTTAGATATTACCTCAGGCCAGCGAATTCGTAGGATGCGCCGTAGGTCACCTTCCACGTGGAACACCCATATAAAAGCACCGATTTTACATTGCTTTCGAAGATCCGGAGTTTGGTATTTCTGGAGATGTTGTGGTTTAGCTAGAGAGGAGTCAAACTGAAAAATACTGCTCGGGCTTTATTTATACGCGACTCGACATCGGCATCAGCCCCACCATCCGCAGTCACTACGCTTCCAAGGTAAGTAAAGTCCTCGACTTTTTCTATCGGTTGTCCGGAGATAGAAATGGTGTTTTGCCCCCCTGATGACAAGCTCATGTATTTAGTCTTAGCGGCATTAATTTTTAAGGAAGCACTTCGACTTTCACGATGCAAAGCATGCGTCATTTGAGCCAGGTGATCTGGTGTGTTTGAGAGAAGGCAAATGTCGTCGGCGTAGTCCAGGTGCTGAAGGTAATCGAATAACTTCCACCTGATACCCTTACTTTTATGGTCGCGTAGAGAATCGCAGATTACATCGTTGATGGTAATAAGGAACAGCATTGGTGATAAGATACAGCCTTGTCTGACTCCATTATTCACCTCAAAAGGACTGGACAATTCACCCTTGTGCAAGACATGACATTGGGCTCCATTATAATGGAAATTAGTTTCTTTGGTATGCCTCTCCTACGTAAGGCTGTCCAGATATAAGCCCGGTCAACGCTGTCAAACGCCTTCTCGAAGGCAATAAGATGTAACGGGGATCTCCATTCAGCGGATTGTTCAATTATAATTCGGAGGGTGTTGATATGATCGCTACATGAAAAACCCTCACGAAAACCAGCTTGTTCATTGTTCAGAGTGCGGTCGATTGTTGTCCTGATCCGGTCCAAGATTATTTTGGCCATCAGTTTAGAGACTGCAGGGAGGAGACAGATTCCACGCCAATTATTGCAATCCTTGAGATTTCCTTTCTTAGGGATTTTAACAATGACGCCCTTCTTCCATTCTTGAGGGAGAGTCTCGGTTGTCCAACACTCTTGGATCAGGCGTAGAAGAATATCCGCTGTAGCGTTGATATCCGCTTTCAAAAGTTCCATTGGGATACCGTCTGCCCCCGGGGCTTTACCAGCTTCCAATGATCTAAGGGCCTTAATTATTTCCAGCTTGGATGGTAAACCGGTATTAATTCTGGCCATTTGCGGAAGACTTGCTGCTTCCGGTGGAGGTGGGCTTGAAGGGTTGAAGTTGTTGTTAAGTACCACCATGAAACGCTCTCTCCAACGGCGCAGTTGTTGTTCGTCTGTGACTAGCAGAGACCCGTCTTTATCTTTTACAGGATGCTCATGGGTAAAAGATTTGCCAGTCAATGGCTTAATGAGCTTGTAAAGGGCCCCACTGTCACCACGGTAAGCCGCATCTTCTGCCTCCACCGCTAACGCGTTGATGTTGTTGCGTCTATCACGTCTTACGCTTCTCTGCACTCTTTTTTGAAGAGAATTGTACTCGGTCCTTAGTTGTTGCTTCACTGTAGTGTCAGTAGCCGAGTTCAATTGCTCTTTAATTCCCTTCCGTGCAGTTATCAGAGACCATGTATCGTCGCTGATAAATGGTCTCCTACCTCGCTGAAGTCTGCCCACAAATGTTTCGCCACACGATATAAAAGCGTCCTTCACAATGTTCCATCTATCATCAATAGAATAAGCATCTGGCGTTTGTGCATTAGCTATCTCGTGCAATGCGCTAGAAACTGCACGTATTGTTGATGGATCTTTAAGTTTTTGCACATTGAATCGTGGCGATACACGCTCATTTTGTGTGCGACGAATAGCAGCGGTCCGCAAGCGAATTTTTGCGATGACAAGTTGGTGATCGCTGCCTACATCAGCCACACGCTTAGCCCTGACGTCCATGAGACAATTTCTCCATGTTTTGGAGATGGCTATATGGTCAATCTGGTTCTCTTTTCGGCCATCTGGAGATATCCAGGTTGCTAAATGGCAAGGTTTGTGTTTGAACAGGGTGCCGCCAATGACAAGTTGACGAGAGTTACAGAACTCTACGAACAACTCACCATTGTCGTTCCTAACACCCAGACCATGATTGCCCATTAGATGTTCCAATCTAACATTGTCAGACCCAATTTTAGCGTTGAGATCCCCCTTAATAATTTTTATGTCACCTCTGGGAGCCTTGTCAAAGGTGTCGCCAAGCAGGTGGTAAAAGGCGTCCTAGCATGCTGGTCGGCTGACTCAGTTGGGGCGTAGCACTGAATTATGGTAAAGTTCCTTACTCTGGACTTGAATCTGGCAGAGTGGCAGTTATTATTCGGTCGGAAATAGGCCTCCAATCTATAAGAGATTGGCGAGCTTCCTTGTTCAAAAGGATGCCGACTCCAGCCATTCTGGGTGTGGCTTCAAGTTGACTACTATTTTTATAATTAGTATAGTGAAATTAAGCCAAAAAAGGGCCAAACCCAAACATCCAAAAAGAAGAGAAAAGTTTTGATGCCAAATTGTTGTACACCGTCTCCTCTATACGCACTGAAAAATTTCACTAATTTGAGCGTCACGTTAAGGGAAGAGACGGTGGCAAAGAGGGAACATTTCGGTTTTTCGCAAATATCTGAAAAACTATTTTCTTGATCGCGAAACGTCTTAAGGATGAAATAAAAAACATACAATTTCCTTTGCAATGATGCATAATACTTGGTATATTATACCCTAGACCCAAAAGTATTATGTATGTGGGTTTTACATTTATTGAGGTTAACATTTTGCTCGGTTACTTTTAGTACGGTGTAGGTGAAATAATAAGAATTGCTGCAGATGTTACACTGGAAAAAATGGTTTAGACTTACTATTAAAATCGTTCATTTAACCACGCCAAATTGTGTTGAAGAAAAATTTTACTACTTCACGGAAATATGAACTATTGTTTGTAGTTAATTTGTATATTTGAATAGTATACAATCAACAACTTTTGTGGAAAACTTTACTAAACTTTTTCTTCTAATCTTGCGTGGTTAAATGAACGAATTTAATAGTATTTTGAGCTGTGAAGATTAAAGAAATCAACTATTTCTTTGATAAAACTATCTAAATTTAAGTTCACTACTTCACTTTAGATAAAAAGTCAAAACCATTTTTTTTAGTGTACCAATTAAATGTATTTTAGTTATACTGAAAATGAGGTTCGTCCGGCCAAGGACGCTTCCCAGGCTCCTCTTAACATGTCTCAAAAAGAAATGCCTGTAACTTCTCTGTAAATGACGGTAGGCAAATAAAATTTGGGTGAGTTCCTGGGAGGAGCTCCTTCATACTCTCCACCAAAAACTACTTCGATCGGATCAAAATTAAGGGTAGATCCCATACAAAGTGAACCCAAAATCTCACACCAATTTAACATCTGCATACTCTTACCTGTTGGGAGTAATTGAAGCTTTTAATCTCTTTATTTCGGCGATCGCTCATATTTATAACCTTAACATTATGTGAAAAAAAAACAACCCTCCCAAATTAGGTGCTTGTAAAAAAAAAACTTTTTTGTTTACGGAGCGATTTTTACCAAATCTCACTCAAATGTGTCTCTAGTAAATCTGACTAAACACTAAGTCATAAAGCTGACATATTAACCCACCCTTCCAATTAAAGATGTTAACACTTTTTTTTCTTCATTCTTAGATTTTTGTTTGTTTTATAGACGAATATTAAAGAAGTTCATATATGTTCTCAGTAGTCTCAAAAGATATACTGCAGTTGAAATGTGAAGGGTATTCAAATTTCGACTGCGCCGCAAATTTGGCCCGACTTGTTTTCAGTGTACATAATTTACCACGTTTGATTATAGGGTCAGTTGGTGTTTCAAAGCCGACTGATTTTAAATAGGGTACTACTAGAGTTATATGTGCATTTGAATGAATCATTTTGAGAAAATAAGCTTGTCTAGATACAGCGTGGTCCAGACTTAGTTAGCACGACAAACAATCGTTTTGAATGATTCCTTAAACATGAACCCCCTTCATAATGTCCTATGTGTTACAGCTCATGTCAATACCGTTAAGTTACCGAGTAAAAGATGAATTCATACCTGAAAAGGAAAAGAAACAAATGGTTAGTTTCAAATTGGTAGAAAAAAGAAAATGTTAGAATAACAAGGGTAGCGTTAAGCTAACTTAAGATAAACAAGAATCCCACATAAAACAATAAATTATAACAGTGTCCACCAAAGAAAAATTCATCAGCAGCAAATAATATGGTATTACTACAATCAGGCCGTTTAACATTTAGGTTAATATATTTAAATATATTAACCTAAAATGTTAAACGTTATTAATAAGATAAGGACAGGATCCTCTTTAAATGTACTTTGGCGGGAGCTTCAACATTTTAATCAGACAGCAAATAATAGCAGGTATCAAAACTTAGTACAAAACTGTGACGACTATATTTTCATATAATTACGTGTTTCAAATAGCAGTTGCGAAACTCCTAAAAGCAATCCTGAGATATGTTCGTAGGTTACCTTTCGGATGCAAAAAGTTCCTTTTGTATCCGAAAGTAGTCTTCAATGCGACAGGATTGGGCTAGATTTTCTTTTGCGATTTTCCATAAGCGAACTAATCCTGAAAATCGTTCAGAGGAAAAGTCGGTAGACGCAATGAAAAGAAATCGTCCCGTTCGCTTTACATATTATTTTACATTATTTCAGTCACTGTTCTAAATGGGAACCATTCGACTTTTTTTAATGGACCATTAGATGATCTTGTGTGCTAAATTGCATATGACATAAAGCAAGCCTTCAACGACTGTAGTCAGGAATCGTGTTACTCACTTATGTATTTATATTTTTTCCGGTATTTCCATGATCGAAGAGTACAATAACCTATACGCTAATGGTTAATGTTCTAATCTAAACATTTTATTAAAAAAAACATAGCGTATCCTGGAAGATTGTTGCCCTGTCAATCAAGAAACCATCAAATCCGAAAAGATTCATACAAAATAAGCGCAAAAACATGAATTTCAAACTAACATACCTCCGGCGGTTTTGATGACGACATAATTTCACACTTTCCTCTCTGCCTCCTCTTTGGATATTAGCAAAGAAGCCTGTACGCTGTTTGGAGGAGAGAAGCTCCCAGAGAGACACAAATATCTAGGTTAAGTCCCGAAGGGCATGAATTCTTTTCCCCATATGTTTCTCATTTTTATACCCGTGTCACTATTAACTTTGTCATGAAGTTTGCAACGCACAGAAGATAGCACCTCCGACTATATAATGTATATACATCAAACTTCTCTATAACGAACTTCCGTATAACGAATTTCTCTATATAACAAATTTACTTTGTAAACGCTGCATTTTTGCGAAGTTTTCTGAAGAATTTAATCTCCATATAACGAATTTTTCTCTATAACGAATGTTCACCCAACTCCAACTTGCTATTTTCAGGTATTTTCAACTTCTATATAACGATTTTTTTCCTAATAAATTCCCCCGATGATTTTGTAACTAAGGGGAATACCCCTGTAATACAGAAATCGAACAGAGTGGAATAAAACTAAAGACACCTTAGGGCAGACGTGTCAAACTCGCGGCCCGCGGGCCACATGCGGCCCGCCTTGCAGTTCTGTGCGGCCCGCGGCCATGTCGAAGCAGCACAATGTGTATCAATACAAAAATGTTGAAATTGGTAAGGTGAACAAATTAAGCCGTGGAACTCAAGTCTACAAAAATTACTAAAACTCGTCAATGGCTTATGCCAGATTATTTTAGGATTTTTTTCTCCAAATACTACCAACAATTTGAGGTCGGTTATTTGATTTTATAAGACAGCTCATCTTTTTCGTACAGGACAATACTAAGTCTCTTCATGAAACTGTTCTGTCCCGAAATGCTGTTAATAAAAAATTGGTTGGCTTTACCGAACATAAATTGAGATTTATTTGGAAAAATGGCAAAGCCTTAAAAACTACAGAAATCTTGGAATTGTTAACTAAATCCAGGCGATGTGAAATTACAACATAATAATTACAGCCCAAATGCCTGATTTTTAGACCTATACTTATCAAGCTGTATTGGTCCATGAGTTTGTACCATATCACAAACAAATTATTGTCTCTTTAAGCCACCATTCTGCTTAATTTAATTTAATCTGACTATTTGGTTATTGTGGGTGACTTGGATGACTGGTGCTAAATTTTTTTTATCATCTGTCCCAAATCATGTTATTCTCAAAAGTGGTTACTTGAAGCTCAATCATATTTTCACGTTTTCGCTTCTTGTCTTAATTATTGTTCTTGAAGTACATTTTCTAAAGGAGGAAGTTCTCACGGATAATCCCGAAGCCGCTAACAGTGATTCCCAAAAGGGGGGCGCGCCCCCTAGGGAGGCGTGGCGGCTAGGGAAGGGGCGCGGGCACAACTCTAATATTGATACCATTAATAAATTAGGGCTTGCTTGCCATAATTAATTATGGTTTTCTTGCGAACTTCTTTCGAAATATGTACACCAGGAGATAATCGGTTGTTGCAAAGCTTTGCAAAATGGCAAAAATTGTATTTTCGTCGATTAATTCGCCGCTACAAAATCCATTTGATGAACACCGCTGAGAATATTAGGTCGAGAAAAAAATAAAAAATCTCTTGATACGGCTGATAGGTATAGTCTTTAAATGTTTTTTTAAAATAAAATTTACGGATTTTGGTCGCTCCAGTAATATCAACATCAATTTTGCTCATGACGAAATTCAGGACGCGGAAATCATGAAATTTAAATAATACTTCCTAAAATTCAGTATGTAGTTCAAAAAAATATGGGCTGCACACAAACAAATGTTCAATAAATTGCGGCAATGGATTCCTGGATGAAACTTATGTCCAAAATTGAAGCATTCCTTGCCCATGGCATGGGGGGGCAGGATCAGCAGATCTCGCAAGGGGGGCACGAACTGGATCACCACTGCGCTAAAGTTATCCAGACTTTCTGTCACATTTTAAAAGCAATATTCTGTAATCAACTTTCGTAATACGATTATATAAAAGTTTTTGAAATTTTCCTCCTGCGGCCCACCTAAACCTGACGAGAGTCTTATTTGGCCCGGGCCAGGTTTCGAGTTTGACACCCCTGCCTTAGGGACTCCCCGACTATGCATGTCAATTGTCCGACAATTTTACGTTGTAGCAACGCAATTTTGAATAGGAATGGACTGTATTTGACTCATTCTAAACTATACAGGCCTCCTGAGGTCTTTTGATATTTTGAGTGTTCCAATTTTTAGGTGAAAAATGCCATGGTTTCAGAACTTTTAAAAAATATTCTGACTCCAATCGAGAATAATGAAACAAACGTTGCACCGTTATGTAAACTAGAGACTATGCGCCAAATTAAAAATTTAAAATTACTTGCCGGAAGGTGTCAGTGCATTTTTTTACTGTTATTTGAACTTAGACGAAACGATGAAATTGCTCTCTCGGTTTTTGGAGTCACATTTCTCTCAAAACAAAAGTTATTTTTTCGACTCATTTTTGCTAATGTGTTTCCTGTAACGGACACTAAATGCGCTATCATCGGCTACCGGGTTATCTTTGGGCTAGAGAGACCCTGTATACAAATGAACAAAAAAATAAAATTTTTCTCTATAGCAAATTTTCTCTATAACGAAGAAATTAGTCGGTCCCTTGCTGATTCGTTATAAAGAAGTTTGACTACAGGATTATTGGTTAAGTCGACCTATTCCCTGCAACACATTAAATTAGGGATGTAACGGATGTGGTTTAGCGGATGCGGATCAATGAAAATGCAAATTTGCGGATGCGGATGCGAATGCGGATGTCATAAAATTTGCAAATGCGGATGCGGATGCGGATTATTTAAAAAATATATGAAATGAATTTTACTAATACCGAAAATCAGATACTATTCAGTTTTCAGGAATATTCGACATGTTAGAAGTAAAAGTACAAGTAAGGGCCAGCTTAGCAAAATGTGCAATCCTTTTGAGTGCTGGACAAAGTCATTAGCTCCATTAAAAAGCAGTGTCATAGTCGAAAGCCTTTCTTTTCCACTAAATTTTTCATTTTGGACCTTTTTTAAATAAGCTCCATAACTTTTTAAAGAATGCTATTTCAGCCGTAAAATTTTGTATATTTATTCACAATAAGTTCAAGATCATTTTAAGGTAAACACTGAGTTGCTCCGGTCAAGGACACCCATTATCCCCCCATTTCAATTTGTCAAAATGGCATGTCCATAACTCCCCCCAAAATTGGAGCAGAGTGCTAAATTTTGGTTTGTTGCGATTGGAGTTCATAGTCACCCCACCCACCAAAAATCAGCTCATTTGGATAAAAACTGAGGGTATCTCTCATACAAAGTGACCCATCAGCAGTTTGTTCTACGTACTACTAATTGTATAATCTGTAGACAAAGTTGTCTTGGGTCACTAATAATTTGATGTAGTTTTTTTCGTCCTCACACCATTTTTATGTATCTCTTGCCGTTTTTGAAATAATCGCAAAAAAAACTAAAAAATGTCCCTCTTTCACCCCTTTTTTTAAGGTTACGGACCCCCAATCGGTTGGGACTTTTAATGCCATAATCTGTGGACCATCCCCAACTATAATCAAAAAGACATTTCCGATGTAATATTTTTGCCGTTCGATGGCCATATTTTGGCCCAATTTTCTTAGACATTAGATTTGGTTTCTTGCAATCGCTATCAATTCTCTATTCTATGAGTGGTTTAGAATGTAGATTAATCATCTGGGAAATTTGTTTTTTATTGATATCCGCATACAAAAATGCGGATTGCGGATGCGGATGATGATGTCAACATGAGGATGCGGATGTAGAATTTGATGCGGATTATCCGCAGTTGCGGTGCGGATGCGGATATCCGCAACATCCCTACATTAAATAGGGTCAAAATGCAACAAAATGAGGCCATAAATGTTATGGTCAAATTTTCTTAAATTTTTTTAAAGTTGATTTTTAATGTAGTATTACTAAAAAAATATATGACACGGAGTCTGCAGACCACTGGAAAAACATACTCGTGTTGTCAGCTTTCCAAAAAGGTGTCAATGTCAATATAAATATTTGAAATAATTGAAACAGCTAGCTGCAACTTGTTCGGGGACCATAATTTCGTTTGAATTTTTTTTTTAATTAAAAATTTCGAATTGTGATGGGTTTTTGAAATTTTAAATGATTAAGAAATGTCTGCTATAGTGTTGACTAAAATCCAAAAATAAGTTTTAACCCATTACTTAAGTATTTTTTTAAATTCTTACTTTAAATGGTAAAATTCAAGGTTATTTAAAAAAAACCTATAAGATCAAATATCTCAGTGACCATTGAAAATCGGCCTAACATTTATGGCCTCATTTTGTTACATTTTGTCCCTATTATAACGTGTTGCAGGGAATAGGTCGACTTAACCAATAACCCTGTATATTTATTGATCAGTGTGACGAGAGAAATCGATTGAGCCATGTCCGTCTGTCTGTCTCTCCGTCTGTTGCAACGGTAATTAGTCCCTCAGTTATGAAGCTTCTTCTTCTCAGTACCGTATAGCCCCATGTGGGGCCATGGTGCGTTAACTCAGCCGTTTATAGGCAATTTCGAATCAACGTTACATTGCATATCATTTCGGAGTGTATATAATGTTGCAAGCACTATATATTTCCTATCCGCAGATGTACGGAAATTTTGGATCACGCCGATATTCGATCTCCGGACCTCTTTATTACTAGCATCGTAGAGTGCGACTCAACCAGACAGACAGAGCGTGATAGTTTTGAAGCTATCGGGCTGAAATTTTGAATCCAATGTTTTTTTTAGTGTACGCTGTATATATGTCGGAACCAATGGAATCGGACCATGGGGTCATGGGGCTGCCGTAGAAACCAACCTCTGAAAATTAGGTTCTTCTAAGAAAAACTTTTTTCGTTATGAACTAACCTTAACCAAACTTCACCCAAATATTTTTCTAGTAGAGCCTCAAAACATATCTAGGAATGGATGAAATCGGAACACTACATCTTGGGGGTGTCATTACAAACCACCCTGAAAATTAGGTTCTTCTAAGGTAAACTTTTTTCTTTATGAACTTCACTTCACTCAAATATGTTCCTAGTAAAGCCTCAAAGCATATCTGTTTCTGGGTTAGCATCAACGCTTCCAGGAACAGATGGAATCGGAACACGTCATAGGGCTGCGGTAGAAATTGTTAACACAAAAGAAGCTTAAGTTTCATTCAAATATGACGGGTATTCAAATTTCGGCCGCGCCCGAAATTAGCCTCGGTCTCGTTCACCAAAGGTTTCTGCTGTCGTGGATATAAACACACTGATGGGATTTTTCAAATATATAATAACCACTTGAATTTTAGCGGGCGAATTTTATTTGGAGACCGGCTTAGCTTAGCTTCTTAATGGTAAGCGCCTAAACGCACATATTTTTTCAGTTGAAATCAAAGTTGTGCATAGATGGACAAATGGCCGAAATTTTCGGTTCTTTTAAAAGTTTAAATGCTCTTAATGCATAAAACTAGGCTGGCGAATCGTATTATAATTTACAGTCGGACCTCGATAACTCGAATACCAAGGGACCGACAAATTCCTTCGAGCTATGTATACATCGAGTTATCAAAATTCGAGATATCGAAGCTTGTAAAAAATAAACTTCGACTTATTGAGTTTTCCCTGAAATATAAATAAATGCTTAAATAAAAAGTCAAAATTAAGTGATATCAATTTAATTCACAAAATGACGAACGCAATTACATTGGTCAATCCAAATACGATTCAGTCAAGCTACATGTAATATATAACTAGAGCCCGGATTTTCGTGCAGTAAAAAATTTAAAAACGTGCAAAATTGTGCAATATAAATGCCCGAATGTATATTCAACGTGCAATATGAAAAAAAGTAATTTTTTAAGCAGGAAAAGCATTGAAAAGTAATTTTTTAAGCAGGAAAAGCATTGAAAAAAATATAGAAGACGCTCTAAAAAATAAAATAATTTTGATTTCAAATGCGGTAGGTACACTTTCAATATTTTAACCGAACATAAACTTTTCACCATAAAATGCTGTCTAGACCGGTTGGACCGGTTTTTACTTAGGATCCATCGCGCAACCTTTGTGCTTATCTAATTCGTGAATGCATTGTCTTCAAAGGGGCAGATTTTCTTATATGTATTTAAGTTTAAGATTAACATGCACTCTAAAAACAACAACTGCAAAATTGTGTGAAAATCCGCTGGCATTTGATTAAATTTCCATAAAGTGCATCACTTTCTTTAGTTTTATTGGTTTTTTCACATGTGTTTTCTTTCTTAATACTTTTATTCTCTTCTCTGTCTATCGAAAAATTCTGCACATTGGGTAATTTCTGGGAAAAATTGTTATGAAACAGGGTTAAACATGCAAATGTTCGTTTTCACGCAAAAACCTTAAAACGTGCAATTTCGTGCAATATACCCTGAAAAGTGTAATTTCGTGCATTAACGTGCAATTGCACGAGAATCCGGGCTCTATAAACAAAGTAAATTTCTCTCTATAAAGCCTTCTACTTCACCAAAACGTTTAAAAATTTGGTCCTTCACGCCATCAGAGCCTTCTAAATAAGCACGAATTACGAGTGCGGCTGCTCGAGCTTCCTTAGAGGTCGGTACTGAAACTACTTCCGATACTTCCTCGTCTTCTTCTTCAACGTTGGCATCCGATCTCGCCATAGCTGCAGTTTCATCTTCAATTATATCTTCCTCTGTTTGAAAATAGTCTGTCGCTAAGCATTCGTTTACTGCAACGAATTCTTCGAATGAAGTCGTTCCCATATCTATGTCTCGAGATAAAGTTGCCAATTCTTCATTCATATTATTGGAACTTATTTCAATAGGCTCTGCATTGCTAGAGAGAAATCCACAAGCCCTGAAGCAATTCTGCGATGTAGCTTCTGTTACGCTCTTCCAGGCTTTTTCGATTAACCTTATGTCTACACCCAAATAATATCGTTTCGAGCTATACCATACACACCCGGGTGTGTATATGTATTTTTGTAAGAAAATTTAACTACAAGGGTTAAAATAATTTTAATTATTTCAATATTATGCTGGAAATAACTACGCTTTTATCATCTTCATCAGCGTAAACTAAATTTCTGACATATTCTTCATAATCATGATGAGACATTCGCTGAAGAGCAGCTCTAGATATTATTTTCACCGTATCTGTCATATTTGTATCTATTTCGCACAATTCGACCGCACGCGATGAAATAAGCCAGCAAATTGTGTAACAAGAAAACAGAACAGAACAGGTTCTTCAAAGCAAAGTACTCGTAGCCTGCGTGCCATAGTGATTTTTTTACAGTTATTGCTAAGAAATATATACGTACACACCCGGGTGTGCTAGGTATAGACTAGTGTAAATTTTCGCTTGTCTCTGCTATTATTCAAAGGGTTCTGGTCCAATTTGCAAATATCCAAGAAGAAAAGTTTTAAAAAACATATTGCTACAGCTACTGAGATAAACAGTTCGAAACATTGCCTAGGAACATTTTTATAGGACATTTGTACAGAGCTAACACACCCGGGTGTGCAGGTGTAGACATAAAGGTTAAACGTATTGCTTCCAATACAATAGGTTTAAATTCTTTAGTTCCATCTAATTCTCTTGTCATTTTCCTTAGTCTAGGCTGTAATATTGATGTTGTATTCGGAGGCAGAAGTTGAATTTTCAATAATGTGCAAGGAACAGTTATCAATAATCAATAATGCTCGCTTATTTTTGTTTTGCAGCTCCTTATCCCAGTCTTTCAGCCGTTTGTGAAAAAATTAGAGACCACATCCAAGCCTTCTGATTAGCTACATAAAGGAGTGGTAGGAACTTAACGTGCATCGCGGGTTCTTATATTTGCCGATTACCAAGCGTTTTCTTTTTCTGTTGATCTGTTCCAGTTGAATTGGCAGCAAGTAAAATAGTTAGCCTCTCCTTGCTCTGTTTTCCACCAAAGCAGGGATCGTCTCAAAAATTCAGAGTTTTATTTGGTGTACGACAAAAGAACAGTCCTGTTTCATCGGCATTATAAACTTCCCCTGGTAAATAATCTTGGGTTAAAAGAACCAATGGTTGCTTCCAGAAGTTGCATGCAGTCATATAAACTGTTGCACTTTCGCGAACGTTCCGAATATTACGCTTTTTCAAACCGAAATGAATCGTTTCGGACCGTTCGATTAGCCTGGGCACTTAACATAAATTTGTCCTTGTTTTTTAAAATTGTTTACAATGTATTCGCTGAAATTTTGAACTCGACGACGATTTCAGCTTTCGAATGCGATCCTCTATTTTTTATAGCTTCAAAAGCGAACTTTATGCGAAAGAGAAAGTGTATTACATTTTCTTCCAGTCATTATAGCAAACTAGACAAATTCTCAGGGATTTTTTTAAACAATAAGACAAACTGACAACAAAACACAGACTGGAAGATGACAATATCATTTCGTAAACCGCTTGCATTTTGCACGCAATTTCTAACTGTGAATTTCCACGATTAACGGAGACTCTAAAACCATTAAAATTCGAGTTGTAAAGGTTTCCTTTATTGTGTTGTTTTTCGTTTCTAAATTGACATTCTCTTTCGTGTTCTAGTGGCTTAAATGCATTCAACGTTAAACTGTAAAATTTTTCGAGTAGTAAGGAATCTAAAACAATTAAAATTCGAGTTGTAGAGGTTTTCTGTTTCCTTTTTTTTATGTTGAATTGGCTTTGTACTTCGAGTTATAGAGGTTTCCAAACCATTTTCTTCGAGTAACAGAGGTTTATGCCTATTGATTTGCCCGAATTTGTATTCGAGTTATGTATACATTCAATCGAATTATCGAGTTTGGAATGCCGAGATTTACATAGAAAATTCGTAGGACCGGAAAAGTTTTTCGAGATATTGAGGTATTCGAGTTGTTGAGGTTCGAGTTATCGAGTCTCGACTGTATTTGGCTTGCTCTGCCATCCGTTCTCATGGAGGGAACTTTTATGTTTCCGATATTTTCCGCTAGGTGTCCGTTATATGGCGGATGGTAAGATAAGTGTCGCTAGTCGATAAGAAGAACAAGAAAATTCTTCTTGTGAGAGCTGATAGCGTAATGTTCCCAGTTACCTATTGTATTTTGGAAAACCAGTTCAATGTTAGCGCTCACAGCTGTTTTGAACAAAGTGAGTTTTAGGAACTGAATAAATTTTGCAAAATTACAACAGCGCGCACTATAATTTTCAATTTATCTTTTTTAACAGATGTACTTTTCCCGAATGCTGACCCACGGCTTCATTTCCAATTTTTCGTTAAATCACATTTTCATTTTTCATATACATACATATTTCTAAGAAAATGACTAACAATACGATATACGATCCAAATGCCAAACTATAAATAGCTGAATAGAGCTCGATCGTTCCATGCTGAATCCTTAAATCATAGAATAAGGATGACTTATGGGAATAAGCAATACGGGTACCTATAGAATATTCCAAGAAAGATATCAATCTCGAACAACTATAATTCAATCTGTGTATTTGGACGATAGGCATACGCTTTTTTTAAATATGCAAATATCAAATGTAGATATCATTTTCAATAACGTATGGTAGCGTACAATTTTGTTGTTTATGCAATTATTTAGAATTTATCATTATGTATTCAGATATTCGATATAAACCGACACTACCATTATAGCTCCTGACTACGTTTCTTGAATTTACAATTTGGCAGTTGACTCTAGGTATAGCGAGAGATTGCAATCTCGACAATGCACACACATCGACAATCTCTTTTTTTCCATGCCACATGCATTGTCATTTAACGTGCGTTCAATTCAATTGTTACCAATTAAGTTAGTAAAAAAAAACTCTACTATACTTGAACATATTTGTAGCTGAATAAATACCATGGAAACTGTATGTACGAGTCTAGTTCAAAATATTTGGAGACACAGTATCAGTAAAAAAAAGAAAAATATTTGCACTGTTTATGAACTAATGCATAACATTAAGCAAGTGTCTTTGTTGACACTGTTGTTGTCGTATACGTTAAAATTTAAAATTCCTAACCATTTTCAGATGAGATGCTTGTGTCTATTTTGCATTTAAATATTGTTGCGTTAATTATATAGACATTATGTACATGCATAGGCAACAGAATAGCAAGTGCATATGGATGCGACCGAATGGTCGATGCAATTTGCATTGTTTGTGATATTATTTCAAAATCATTTACGTAAAAAAGTGCGGAATGCATGGAATGTATGGAAGCTGTTGAATTATGCATGTCAGTTATCATTAGACTATAAAAACTATACACAATTAGCAAACCATCATACATCAGCGGTTCATGGTCGACTGCGGATAAAATCGAGGTTTCTATTTGAAATTTATGGATCTCGCATCATTTCCTTCCAATGTAGGATTTTTTATAACGGCAAACTATTCGTATTTTCCCTTCGGTGTCACAATTTTTAAATGTATTCAACAACGGATTAAATAAATCGGGTTAACGATTATTGCAATCAATTAGTTTTCATTCTAATTCAACAATACTTAATTTGACAGAAAAATTTAATTACTTGTCCAAAGGAATTCCCATTACAAATAACGATGTTTTTGTTCTTTCCAAAAATAGCAATTCTCCTCCAAAAGTCAGAACTCTTAGCTACTACCAAACCGAATGGAATTTTTTTAAAGTAGAATCGATTCCAAACTTCTGTCAGCAGTTCATATATTTTCTTCTCGTTTTTTGTATCAACATTCATGCGTTGTCTTTTATCATGGGGATTATCAAAGTTTTCCCCGTGTATTATGTTGTCTTCAACGCATCATACCCATGTTTAAAGCACACCCGAAAATTTATAGCATGTGAAAACATTCAAGTTTCTATAGCTAAGCATGGATTATTTATTTTAAAGACAACATACTGCATACGTACAAAAAGAACAGTAGCAGGGAAAACAATAGCAGACCTTTGAAAGATTTCGCCGAAAAACTTAAAAAGAACTTTGGAAAAACATACCATACCCGCATGTATCAAATCAAATGGTGATTCCATGCTTTTTCGGTTCTCTTATCACGCTGTTTGGAGAAAATTCTTTTGGAGCTGGGGTTTTTAAGGGTTGTTGTGTTTCTGTTCAGTGGTTGTGGTTTTATGAAAATAACTGATAGAACTAACTTTCTAAAAAGTGTATAAATGAATCATTCGATTCCTTGCTTGTTGAATAAATTTGATGAGATCCTTATGGCATCAAGAAATATTCTATTTCTCTATCCTATAGCCTTAGTCCAATGTTAGACTGTCGTGCCTGTTATTGAATGAATGAATTCATGATGTATCACTCGTAACATATAAGAAATGCATACCGCGAAGTAAATCAATAATGGATCCCGTAAGAAGATTTTTATTACGCGTCAATCTCTGATATAACAGCAATCATAGGGACACTCGGGCATTGCGTATCCAACAATTTGGCCTTTTGCAAACAATAGCCATATCATGTTTGCTGTTTGGTATTCACAAGCAGTTGTTATGCTTGTTAAATTGTTACGGTTTGGAAAAGTGTGATTACCTACATGATAAATAAGCCTCCATTTTTTGGCGCACTTACGCCAACAACGTAAATACGTAAAGAGTCGAAATTGCATTTTAAATTTGCAAAAGGACCCATGAATTTTCGCAATCCATGCAATTCGTTCACAAATGAAAATATAACGAAAACAACTACGTTTGTAGTCAATATTGAATAATAGCATTTTCCTCAGCTTGTCAAGATTTTTCAAATGTCAAGACTGAATAATGTCATTTCCCTCAGTTGTCCATCATGTATTTCAGTAGTACAGATACTGCACGTCGAGTCGTCATGCATGAAGTAAAGATGATTTTGGACTATGTCGACGATTTACGACGCCAGTGCTGGTTGGGTTATACTTATATTACCGCTTCAGTAGAAGATACCTCTTCGAACCTATTTTCTCTTTGATAAATATTGCTCACACGCATTAATGTACGAGGAGTAAGTTGAACACTTCCGGAGGTAAATAAAGGACATCCCATTCTGAGTACTCACAGCCGGTACAAAGTATTAACACGTTCACTGTCTATGAATCACATGTGTACATGCGACTCATGAAGCAGCAAAAATATTGTACAAAAAAAAGGCAAATTTTTACAACAAAAACTTAGAAGCGAAAGAAAATTGTCTTAAAATCACTAAAAGGTTTACAAAAATTGTTCAACTGCATCGTCAATAGTTTATGGGGGAATCTCAATATTTTCCTGCCGAATCGTGTGTGTAAATTCCTTTTATTTATTATTGTGTCATGAACAACTTTAAAAGACAAATGCATCGACTTCAGCAGCGCGTTCAACTCCAAAATATTTAAAACAAATTGTTGTAAGTGTCTATAAAGCAACTTTTGGGAAGCTATCCCTAAATGTAGAGAACTCCTACATGGAAGCATGCTCGAAAAGGCTCACAGACTGGAATCCATTCCAGTTTTTTACCGAGTGTGGCTAATTCGGCAAAATGAAGCCCACCTCCTTAAGGTTACTAAATTTGTCTTCAATGCATCAGCAAATGCTAAGGTTCATTTCAATAATTTGTTTACTCAATTTTGTGGAATATGGCTCTTAGGATTTGTCCGCAGCGCCATACAATGGTCATGTTACCATCAGCTGGGAACCTACATCAGTTGGAAAGTCCCATTTTACTCACGTCGATAATTGTGTAATTGTACGAACAGCTCTGACGGCCACAAATTTAAATGAGGACTCTGTCTTTTATCTTCTTCTCAGTACTGTATTGCCCCATGTGGGGCCATGGTGCGTTAATTCAGCCGTTTATAGACAGTTTCGAGTCAACGTTACATTGCATATCATTTCGGAGTGTATATAATGTTGCAAACACTATACTCGTATATTTCCTATCCGCACATGTACGGAAATTTTTGGACCACGCCGAGATTCGATCTCCGGACCTCTAGATTACATCGTAGAGTGCGACTAACCAAGTGAGCCACAAAGCGTGATGTCTTTCTACTTTCTTTATTATTTCTTCTATTAAAAAAAAAACTAGCTTGACCCCCAGGTCGCTTCTGACCGGGGGGGGGGGGGGGGGGTATTTGATACAAAAATATTAGAGATATTGACAACACGCAATGCAAAACAATACAATTTTGAGCACGGATCACAGACCATGCAACTCCTTTTTAACAAGATAATGAATTCTTGAAACAAGGCTAATAAAAGATTGGTTTAAAGACTAATCCATCAACGTTATGGAATGACCACCATACTCCCTAGATCTAAATATTATCAAAGAGGTTTGGTAATAGATGACAAGGAAGATGGATACCGGTACACGACAATTTAACAACACTAATGAGCTTCTGCTAGCAATTAGGGGAACTTGAGAAGAAATTGACTTAAATTGCCTTCAAAACCTATACAATTATATCCCAGATAATTTTTAGACTAGGCAAGTTCTAGTACGTTTTCGTCAAATATGTTTTTTCTATCAGAAAGTTTAACCTTTTTTAGCATATACCTGCTCAGAACACTTTGATGACAAGTGATACTCCTGTAAGTTGCAGTTAGTTAAAAAAGTCAATTTAGCCAAAAAATGGAATTAACACGTGCAAATTTTCGTACAATGATTTTCTGCGATTTTAAAGTTGGATCTTTAAAACAACAGTGTTTCGATCGGCTTCATTTTGCATTTGGGGATGAAGCACCATCCTGCCCGACAATTTATAACTGGTTTAACAAGTTCAAACGTGGGCGTAGTTCACTCAAGGATGATTTTCGTGAAGGGCGTCCAAAAACAGCCACTGTGCCGGAAAACGTGGATGCCGTTCGTGAAATAATTACGCAAGACCGGCATGTGACTTACCGTGAGATAGAGGCATTCTTGGGCATTTCTCCCCCGGCCATACATTAGATGCTGCATGTGCACTTGGCCGTAAAAAAAGGTTTGTTCCCGTTGGATCCCGCATAATTTGACAATAGTTAAAAAAAAGGCTCGTGTTGATTGGTACAGAAAAATGATAAGACATACCATAACGGTGCATCAAATGACGTGAATAAAATCGTCACCGACGACGAATCATGGATCTATTCCTATGAGCCGGAAACTAAACAGCAGTCGACCGTGAGGGTGTTCCAAGACGAGCCCAATCCAAGAAAAGTTGTTCGCGCACGAAGCACTGCGAGGCAAATGGTTTCCTGTTTCTTCGGCCGAATGGGTGCTGTGGCCATTGTTCCACTTGAGGAACGTTGTAGTGGTAGTGGTCCTACTGGCAACCATTGCTATTGCATTATTATTTTGCAGTTGCAATACGCCTCTTCGGGGCGGACCACACCCGTTTGCAACAACAAACGGCCAAGAGTTGCCAAAACGCCTCCCTGGCAAGAGCCTCGAAGGTCTCGATGCAGGAAGGTTGTGTATGTCTGTGTATATGTATGGACTCGTTATATATGTTTTTTCGTCTTATTGGGAGCATCACATCTCGGCGCGGCTGCTCTCAATTCTCCTTTTACGCGCCGGCATTGAAACAAATCCAGGCCCTGTTTTGGTATGGATGTGTAGTGTCTGCAACCGACGTATCGGTTCTAATGCCAGGTCACTTCAGTGTAGTTGCTGTTCGGAGTGGGTGCATTTTAGATGCTCCGGTTTGAGAAGGATGGGTCATTACATAGAAGGGACATTTGTTGCTCCAGGCTGTAGGAATACTGGGCAGCCTCGGGTAATACCAGGCCCCTCCCCTCCACCAACGCCCCCTACTCCCCCCAATAATGTTGCCTTGAACGTAAGACACAGCTTAACTCCCGCCCCTCCGCCAGCAATTTTTACACCGGTGTCCATATTGCAGTTCAACTGTAATGGCATCCTAGGGAAATTTCCTGAAATCACAAGCTTCTTGAGAAAGTACAGAATCCTGATTGCAGCCATCCAAGAGACGAAACTCCACGCGAATTCACCATTCAACGCTGATGGTGAATATATCATCTTACGCAAAGACAGAGAAGGCGCCACGAATGATTCTCACCCTGGAGGTGGACTTGCCTTCCTAATACACAGGTCCGTACATTACCGTGTATTAGATGTAGTTTCAGACGGTACGGCGGAATTGCAAGCCATCTCAGTTTCATCAGGGAGCACCAATATCGAAATTTTTAACATCTACATACCACCACACTCTAGTTGTACAAACTACCATTTCGATATTGGTCCTCTTCTTAATGGAGAGCACAGGATCATTCTTGGTGACTTCAATGCCCATCATGAACTCTGGCATTCCGCGCTTCACAACGATGCCAGGGGTCAAGCTATCGCCGAATCTCTGGACGCATCAGGTTTCTGTACCCTCAACGAAAACTCCCCAACCCGTGATGCAAACAATTGTATTAGCTCACCAGACATTACAATTGTCAGCGCTAGCCTAATTAGTGAGACCTCCTGGGAAACACTTACCGGTCTTCCCTCTGATCACCTCCCAATCATAGTCAGAATTGACAAACCAGCTGACCTGACCAAGTCAGAGAAGCGAACTTTTGTCAATCACAAAAAAGCTGATTGGGAAGGTTTCAAAACATTCACGTCATCGAAGTTCTTCGCGCTTCCCCCTCCCACCAATATACATAAGGCCGAACGTAACATTAGGAGCGTCATTGCCAAAGCTGCGGCACGGTTCATCCCTGCAGGGCGCATTCCAAAGGTTCGTCCAAACTTCCCAACAAGTGCCGCAAGGTTAGCTGATGAACGTGACAACATTAGGCGCGCTAACCCTGGTGACCCCAGAATTCGGGAGCTCAACATCCAAATACAGCGACAAGTTAAAGACTACAAGAAGGCCAAATGGAACGAGCACCTCAATGACTGTAACCTTAAAGAAGGTGCAAGTAAGTTATGGTCCACTGTCCGTGCCCTTTCGAACCCCACAAAAGATAAGGGCAATATAGCCATAACCTTCGGCAAAAAAGAAACTAGCAATCCTCTTCAGTGTGCGAGCCAGTTCAATAAACAATTTATTGAACATCCCAAGTCAGATGGCCTCAAGCGCAAAATTAGAAGACGGATTCGCAGCCGAACTGTTGACTCCGTACCAATTTATACTCCGGACCAGGTTAAAACAGTCATTGAGAATGCAAAAAATTCTAAGGCCCTTGGACCTGATGGCATTTCAATGGCCATGCTCAAACATCTCGGTCTTCCTGCCATTGAGTACCTCACGGCAGTCTTTAACTTGTCAATGTCTACGCTCGTCATCCCCGACATATGGAAACAAGGTCGCATAGTCCCATGCCTTAAACCAGGGAAAAGTGCCAAACTAGGAACTTCCTACAGACCGATTACGATCCTGTCACCTGTAGCAAAGACGCTGGAAGCCCTCATCCACCCCACACTCGTTTCACATGCAAAGCTAGATCCCCATCAGCACGGATTCCGACGCATGCATAGTACAACCACCGCTCTGGACGCGATCACTACACGTGTAAGAGACGGACTAAACCACAGTACACCCTGCCATAGAACTATCATGGTGGCGATTGACCTATCAAATGCGTTTGATAAGGTTAATCACTCCATGCTTCTGGCAAATCTCCTCAATATGCATGTTCCGACTCAAGAGGTAAGATGGATTGCCAACTATCTAGCTGGTAGGCAATCCTTCACCGAGTTTCGAGGCAGTCGTTCTAAACTCAGAAAGATCAAATTAGGTGTTCCACAAGGTGGGGTTCTTTCTCCTACCTTGTTTAACATCTATATGGCCGGTCTCCCAACACCTCCGGACGGCATTGAAGTTATTTCTTATGCCGATGACTGCACTGTACTCGCCACGGGAGCGGATAGGGATGTCATGCGTGAAGATATCAATAGATATTTAGCGCGACTAGAAGCCTTTTTCCATAGCAGAGGCCTAACCATCTCAGCGTCCAAATCGTCTGCGACCTTCCTTACCACCTGGTCAGGTGATTGTAAGTGGCCGGTTGGGGTACGTATTGGCAACAAACCAGTTCCTGCTGTTGCAAATCCAAAAATTCTCGGGCTTCACTTTGAGAAAATGATGACTTCAGCTCATCACGCGGAAGCGGTATGCGAAAAGATGCGCAGCAGGAACAAAATTCTTAAAGCACTGGCTGGTAGCACCTGGGGCAAAGATAAAGAGACAATGCTAGCCACTTACAAAGCGGTGGGTCGAGCAGCGGCTGATTTTGCGGCGCCAGTTTGGTCGCAAGGTCTCTGTAAAACAAGCTGGAACAAAATCCAAGTCTGCCAAAATGCTGCTCTATGCACAGCTACAGGATGCCTTCTGATGTCTGCCCAGGACCACCTACATCAGGAGACACATTTGATGCCAATACGTGACCACAATCGACTACTTACAAAACAATATTTAGTAGGTTGTTATCGAGAGGATCATCCTAATCGTAACCTCATGGACAAAATTCCCCCCCCACGTAACATCAAACGTGGCCCTCGTGACATTGAGAGAGAAGTCCAGGGTTACAAAAGGGATCCTTTCGATGAAGATTCATACCGGGCTGCCATCGCAATGATTCACACTGAGGAAGTGAGTAGGTCTATTGCGAGTTTAGGTACGAACAGAGTCCTCTCAGCGATTCCACCACCTATTTCGCCTGAGGAGATTAGGCTCCCGAGAGCCACCAGAGTGACTTTAGCCCAACTTCGGTCAGGCTTCTGCTCACGCCTAAATTCGTATCTATCTCGCATAGACTCAAATATACTAAACGTATGCCCAAACTGCGCTGGCACGCCACACGATGTAGCCCATTTGTTTCAATGCCCAGCTGCACCCACTAATCTCACCCCCCTCTCACTATGGGAAAACCCCATTGCAGCTGCCACGTTTTTGTCCCTGGAGATTGCGGACGAAACCGATGACGAACTATAAAACGAGTCCATATAGATACACAGCGGTTCACACCTTTCTGTACCGCTAAAAGAAGAAGAAGGAACGTTGTACGGTAAATTCCGAGTGGTAAACGACCATTTGCTTGCCGAAGTCTTCGGGGAAATTCGCAAAACGAACAAGAGACGACGAATCATTTTTCATCATGACCATGCGAGCTCTCACACATCATTTCAAACTAACCGGTCAACACATTGAATTGACGGGTCATCCGCCTTACAGCCCTGACTTAGCACCGGATGATTTTTTTGTTCCCATTTAATAAAAATAAATTACGTGGTGAAAGGTATTCTTCGCCCGAAGCAACTGTCGAAGCGTTCAGAAGCCATTCAGTATCTCCATCGGAGTAGAAAAAATGCTTCGAAAATTGGTTTGAGCGCATGCAAAAGTGTATAGATGATCATGGCGAATGTTTGGAAAAATAATAAAACGATATTTTAGAAAAAAATCGCTTTTATTTATTTTCTAGAAACTTTTGTAGTAATCCTCCTATTAGTAATCTTGAGACATTCTAGAATAACGTAGTATAAAAAGACCATTGGAGGCACGTGAAGCTAGTTGTTAAAACTCAATGTGTAAAACGCAGTTTGTGTAAATTTTTGCATTCAATCATTCAACATAAATTTAAATTTTATTTTTTTACATTTTTTTACGTTTCAAAATTCAGTTGGACACCCCCGGTGTAGACAGTGAACAATTAGGCGTGTTTTATTGTGCTCGGGTGTAGGTTAGCTTAGGGTAACTACATGGGGTTACAATAGGCGTGTTTTATTGTGCTCGGGTGTAGGTTAGTTTAGGGTATCTACATGGGGTTACAATAACAACATAACCCAGATAAACCCAGTAATGTTTTTGGGGGGTACGTACTCTGACCAAAGTTAACCCGGAAGAATTGTTACAGATGTGACAACCAGAGGCGCTCTAACACGAAAAAGCATGAGCTAATACCAAAACCATTGGTTAAAGTTTACTGTGGGAAGTTGAGTGTTGCGATAAACCGACCGCAATGTTCATTGTTGTTTTTGTAAGACATGTTAATTTAGTTGCTATTTATTTATCACAACTTTGAAACTTCAGCCTTTTACAAAGTTTATGGTTGGTGCAATAGATATAAACAGCTTTTAACCCAAATCGTTTTTTTGTGCTTATATACCCCAACCTGCACCTTTTTACAAAAAAACACGCCTAATAACATATATCCCAGATAAACCCAGTAATGTATCGGGGGTACGTACTCTGACCAAAGTTAACCCGGAAGAATTGTTACAGATGTGACAACCAGAGGCGCTCTAACATGAAAAAGCATGAGCTAATACCAAAACCATTGGTTAAAGTTTACTGTGGGAGGTTGAGTGTTGCGATAAACCGACCGCAATGTTCATTGTTGTTTTTGTAAGACATGTTAATTTAGTGGCTATTTATTTATCACAACTTTGAAACTTCAGCCTTTTACAATGTTCATGGTTGGTGCAATAGATATAAACAGCTTTTAACCCAAATCGTTTTTTTTGTGCTTATATACCCCAACCTGCACCTTTTATACAAAAAAAAAACACGCTTAATAATGTTTAGCACATTTGCACTGCACTGTTTGAAAAATTCGATGTACATACATATTATATGTACATAGGCCCATTCTCTCGTAGATCTTATAGAATGGTTAGTCTTATCGCCAAGAGATTTTTTTGTTAATTTTGCATAGTTATGTTATCTTTTGCTTATTTACGCTGTTGGATGAAAGTGCGCAATGATTTTCTCAATCTAAGATGATGGCTTAACCAAGCAAAATATGGCGTAGCTATGCAAAATAAACAAAAATTCCATTCAATACAATGGAAAAGCTTTCTGAATATGGTGTGTGTCTTCTCTACGCGATAAGACTAATCAGCCGACAGGTACTGAATGGCTGATTTCAGATTGTAAGACGGAACCGGACGGGTAAACTTGCAAGACAAGAGAGCTTTTGTAGTGGCCAGTAGACAAGCATTGTGCATTTCACATTGTAAGAACGCGTCTTACGAAAGAAAAAAATCGTGACAAGATTGTTTTTCTTTCGTAGGAATCGTACGATCGATAAGACGATTGCATCTACCAATAGTTCAGGCGTTCTGCAAAGACAATTAGCGCGTGTTTTACTTGCATTTTAATCTTGTTGACTCGTCACTTCATTATACACTAACTTTGGAGCGTGCATGGCAACATTTATACATACTCGCTGTATGATTATTGTTCGCCGGTCCGTGTTTTGATCGGATAGTGTGAAATGATCATACGATGGTTCTTGTCGTGCAAGTTTACCCGTCCGGTCGTTTTCTTACAATTTGAATTCAGCCAATAAGAGCTACATATCAGAAACCCGGCCATAATGTAGTTACGGAGAGGCAGTTTGTTGATAAGTTTAGTTTTCTATGCGACAAAACCGTGGCATCGTCAACAGGAAAGCATTAACACAATTATGATCACGTAAATATTAATGTATAGTTAAATAAGATTAAATATGCACGATTATTTGCAATCAATCTCATAAACTCATCATGATCGCATATACAAATATTTTAACATTCCCATTACAAAACTTCCGTCCGTTGAGCGCATTTCATTAGTTTAGCATAAAGACATTTTCCACAGTTTTTCCTTTCTTGTCACAATGTACGTCTCTACTATACGTATGGAATAAAATGTTGTATGATATGCATACAAAACAAAGCTCGTCTTTTTCTCTCTGATGTCTTATTTGAAAAAAAAAAAAAATATAAATATCTTTGAGTAAAGTCATCATAATAATGTATCGGGGGCTGTTATAGTACTATTTTTAAGATTTTCTGTTTTGAATAAATTGCGTCTTATAATGCACGTAAGAATATCTTTTCTCAATGCCATATTGAAGTTAATTGTGATTGATATAGTCTACTCTACTATATACGGACAGACAAAACATGACTATTGTATTATACTGTTTTGTGTTTATTTCCAGTTTACTCCCGGGTGATAAAAACAAGCTAAAACACAAAAAACATGTATGCAGAAGTATACGAGTATGTTACAAGTCTGTAGTAGAGGTTTTGGAATTCGGGAAGCGGGAAGTAACGTGCCTACTGGCAAAGTTTTTGTATTGCATCGATCGCCCTTAGCATGACTAATGTCGTTGCTGATATATTGGAGACTGTTAAATTCATGTTTAGAGTAATTAATTATTAAAAACAATATCATTCAGAGCTATGAATTATGTTACTCTGCTTGATATGGCTATGTAGCTTGCATGTTTTGTACGAGTACTTAGACATAGACTAAATTTGAAAGCACTATATGCAGTGGATAAGAGGATATAAATGGAAAGGAAATGTTAAAATAAGTTTATGACACATGACTGACATGCTTTCACATCCGTTTATGAAGTTCAAGTGTGAACAAATTATGTGCATGTATTTTTTTTGCTATGACAAACTTTTTGGGTTCACTTCGATATTCTACGTATTACCGTGTTATGTTCCAGATTCATATAAAATGTGACTAATTTAATTGTATGCCAACATATAATAATTCTATTTATAAACATGCAGAATTTACTGATAACAAGGAAACCCAGACGAACATGTCATTTCTGTGTTGAAGTGAATAATGGACAGTGCCCAATGAAAATCTCCTTCAATAATTCTCAATTTGTAAATTATTTGCTTTACGGGCCAGTTTTACGTAGGTACATCTTATCTAGTGGTTAGTCTTATCCTAAAGACAAGACGCACACTATATTCTGAGCGCTTTTACTTTATACTGGCCCATTCTCTCGTAGATCTTATATAATGGTTAGTCTTATCGCCCAGACAAGACACACACAATATTCGAAAAGCTTCTCCATTATATTGAATTGATTTTTTGTTAATTTTGCATAGTTATGTTATCTTTTGCTTATTTACGCTGTTGGATGAAAGTGCGCAATGATTTTCTCAATCTAAGATGATGGCTTAAACAAGCAAAATATGGCGTAGCTATGCAAAATAAACAAAAATTCCATTCAACACAATGGAAAAGCTTTCTAAATATGGTGTGTGTCTTCTCTACGCGATAAGACTAATCAGCCGGCAGGTACTGAATAAGAGCTATCAGAAACCCGGCCAATGTCTCTCGAGCCTCGAACACGTGGGGACTTTCAGAATAAAATTGCCGAGAATCAACTTGCTTGATCGTTCTAGCTCATAACTGTATTCAAATCTCATTCTGTACGTGACCGAACACCTCGTAAACCGAAGCTTATTCTTTTTACGTCACGTATAACCCATTATCCCCGTATACGTACCGTCTGGATGCACAACAACCAAGCATTTTTAGTCCTCGAGACTTTAGTATCGTGGTGTGAGGATCACAGTACTTATCTTAGTTTTAAGTCAAACAGTATCTTCGTCGCAGAGTTATTTCGCCTCTGCGACCTAAATCTCACCGTGTGAGTTGGTCCTAATTCAATTGTTTTTCAATGCCGATACAATTTTTATTACAGTTCTATAAACAAAATGACGAAATACACAACCTCTTGACAATTTCATGAATTCTTTTGACGATATGTGTAAATAAATTGACTTAAAGTATATCTGGCACTGAGTTCCAAAACTCGCTTCTTGCATTTCTAAAAAAATATCAATGTCTAAATTTCAAGTTTGATTGTAAAGTCAAAAAAAAATGTTTCAAATCGTTTTGTCTTTCAATATATTCCAATAACATTAATAAGTTTATGATATCAAATTTTTAGAGAAAAAGCAAACTTAGACTTTAATTATTAGCAAAAACCCAAAACTACCTTGAAATTTTCCAAAATGCAAGGAGCGAGTTTTGGAAATAAGTGCCTCATATGTATTTGCGTTGCATTCCCATTATGGTCTTCTCAATTTGTTGCTGCCTTATCAGTGGACAAGATTTTTTTTTTCGTCATAAAAATAAATTTGTTTTGGTGTAATTTAATTCTGCATTCTTGTGCATATGTATCATATGATAATAATAATGTCATTTCTTGTACACAATACTGATAAAAAGAAGGTCAAACGAAATTCTTAATTCTTGAATAAAATGTATTAAAACGACAGCAGACCAAACAACCTTGAAATTATAAGACAAAAATGTTCGATTCATAGCGAAAACTCACTTTTAATTTCATTGAATAAACAAAAACTCTTGACCGACGACCGGGCGTAACTTAAACAAATCATACATCGCGTTCAGCAATAATTCCTTGGCAACGCTTAGGACTCGTGCAAAGGAAAGTATAAATGCTTCAAGCTACCAGAAATCATGTATCAAGTAATTTGCGCTCATACGTACATACTACATATTTTTTTTTAATCTTCTATTCTACAGAGATTTCGAATAACTAGGAATACTGATACTTCGTGATTTTGGTTACAAGATTCTCCCCAAGCTCCCGTCCGTGACCCTTTAAAATCTCTCCTCAAAATAAAAACAATTATTGAATCCTCTCGCTTCAGTGAACAATTAACAACATAGACTCCAAAAATAATAAATTTTACGCCTTCTACTTCCCCCGTTTAACCGTATCCAATAGCATTCAACAACAAAAAAAAACTTCGTTATCTAGGAATCCATTCGTACTCGTCCCCATAAACATTCTCTCATTGCTTCTGCGCCATTTACATTTGACATTTAAAATCCCTGAATTCTCAATAAACAAATCTATTATTCAAAATATTCTGCACGAGTATTTCACAAATCAAATTAAACTTATATACAGAAAAAAGAAAACAGACGAAAAAAAAATCTACCAAACACGTCAATGTTAGCTTTTTGTCCTGTTTTGCAAAGCTTGCCTTTTATATTCTAGGATTTCATCATTCGCTTGAGCGCAACACGGGAGGATTCATAGAAAGTTTGAATCAATTTCCATTTTTTCGCATCAATTCAACAAAGGAAAAAAGTCATGTTAGGTGCACGGAAGAAGAACACGGTTGAAAAGGGTTGATGGTTGGTGATAGTTGAGGGTGAATAAACAACACGGGTGGCATACTAAAGATATGTGTGGTATCCCATTATAGAAACGGTTTTAGAGTTCAAAGGATCGAATTTGAGCAAATCATTTCAACATGCCATATACATATATGCAGATTGTGATAAGATTACCCTTTAAAATGATGATTATTATTATATGCATATGAGGGTGGGAGCTAAGGAACGGTGTCGATGAATTTAAAGACGACAGACTGTATGACTTCGCAATGCAGTTCTATTTCAAACAGACAAGTATTTTTATTCTCATGCAAAAAAACTGCTTACTTGCAATGAACTTAACAATTTACAAATAAAAATGGCGGATTTAAATTTTTCATGATATTGAACACTGTTAAAGGCTAATTTTTCTGTCTTTTGACTTTCTATAATAAGTGATCCCATTGAGAATTACAATTATCCCATAGACTTGGGAATATTATAGAAACCCCACCATTCTTTAAAAAAAATCCTTTACGGACCCATAATCAAATTTTCCAATTCCTAGCAAAGCTTCAACGAATAGATCGGAACACTACCTGATAGGGCTGCCATAGAAACTCTCAAAAGTTAAGTGCATATGCATACATACTTACAAGAAGACATTTTTTTTTTAATTAATCTTAGCTTTACTCTCCATCCTAAGAACGGATTAGAAATTAGAATACTACGTCATAGGACTTCCGTAGATTAGGTAGAAAAATATCGTAAATGCCGTAACCCTAAACCTAGCCTAGGGCCGGCGCTAAGGATAACGATTATCACGGTTGTACGAACTGTGCTGATTTTTCCAAATTCTTTAAACAAAATAAACAAATAACCATCACCAACAATCCTTTAACCCGTCTTAGGATAAAAATTTCACTTTTCCTAAAAAATAAAATGTTTTCTCAGGAGGTCCAGCCAGACCTATTCGGTATAGAATATGCATATTGTAGTAGGTACCGATAGAAGGGTTAAAAATTCCAAATCTACTACACGATTGTTGCCTCTCTAAGGCCTGGTCCTAATAATTTTTTCTTAGGTTATACCGTATCACACTGCTTCCAAAATAGTCCCGGAATTTGTTGTCAGTTTTTAAATCCCCTGGGCGCTCCTTTCGAACTAAGTTTCGTTTAGGGCTTAGAATTTGAAATGTAAAGTGACTGGTGTGGCATTTTACTTTTTCCTGTAGCGAACTGAAAAGTTTTACTATTATGTACCGGGTGGCGCAAAATTCATCACCTATCGGAATATGTTATAATTTTTACAAAAGAGTTGTACGGAAATCAAATTTGATATTTGTGAACTAGACAGCTCCAGATACATGCAGACCACCTATACTCCACAATAGCGTGGAAACCACAATGGACATTGTGAAGGAGGCGTTTTCTATAATGTGATCCCCCGTTTCGGCGATTTGTCATCGCTTAATTCAACCATCACAGACTTCTTTATGTGGGCTACTTGAAGTGGTTTATGCCAACAAGCCTCAGAAAATTGCCGACTTTGAGGAGAATATTCGGCAAGAATGCGAACAGAATCCCCGGGGCCTTACAGGTTAGTCATGGAAACGCTATAAAACGGGCACAAATGGCGGCCAGCCTCTAGAATCATCTCCTTATTCGCTTGGAATTGCACGGTGTTCGCCTAAATCGTAGTAAGTGCACATTCGCATCGCCTTCTATCGAATTTCTTGGTCATCATATCGACACAAATGGCGTGCACAAATCAGACAACACATCGAAGAAATCTGCGATGCTCCGAAGCCATCTAATTTCGTTTATTTTAAATCATTTATACCGATATTTCTACACTAGGTCGACCTTTACGCGAAATATTACAACAAAATGAATTTAAATGGAGTCTTTCAGCCGAGAAAGCATACGAAACCATGAAAAACACGCTCATCTCTGAAAAAAATTTTATGCCGTATGATCCATCCTTACCATTATTGCTTGCAACGGACGCCAGCAAAACCGGACTAGGAGCAGTTCTTTCGCATCGACTCCCCGATGGAAGAGGGTAGACGCAGCAGGGAGACGGAGCAGCGCTATCCCCAGATAGACAAAGAAGCTTTAGCCATTGTCTGGGCTATTCAAAAGTTTTTTTCATTATGTCGCTCGTCATTTCATTTTTATCACCGACCATAAGACACTTTCGCAAATTTTACATCTTACAAAATCGTTACCAGTGTTATGTATAGGGTGTTTTTTTTTAGACTTGTGGTTTTCAAGAAGAAATAAAACATTTAGGGCCGTATGTCAGCAATAACGCGCCGAATATTCTCTTCCAAGGCATCAATCGTTTCGGGCTTATCTGCGTAGAAAAGCGACTTCACATAAACTCATAAAAAATAGTCCAGCGGTGTTAGATCGCACGATCTTGGAGAGCATGCCACAGGCCCACGACGCGAGATAATGCGCTCAACAAAAGTTTCCTTCAATAAATTGATTGTTTCATTGGCTGTATGGCATGCACTGGTTTTGTTGGAACTAAAGGTCATCCACATCAACATCCTCCAAATCAGGCACGAAAAAGTCATTTACCATGGCTCTATAGCATTCCCATTGACTGTAACATTATGGCCGGCTTAATTTTTGAAGAAATATGGACCAATGATTCCCTCTGCCCATAGAGCACACCAAACAGTGACTTTTTGAGGATGTAACGGCGCCGGCGCACAGTGCGTCGTTCCATAGGCAAAAATAAAAAAATTGACTATTTTTCCCCGGAATCAAAGTTAGCCAATATCAAAGAGAACATGTTGGAGTATCCGAATATGTAAAAAAAAAATTTTATTGCTTCGTTTTTTTAGTAATTTTATGGACTAAAGTTGAAAAATATAAAAAATTCAAAAAAATAGGTTGTACTTTAACTTCGATTTCCGATCTTTTCCCAGGTTTTTGGCAGCCATAATGATATTTTTTAGAATAAGTATGTTCCACTAAAACTCTCAGATATTTTTTTTTTCTAAAAATCTTTTAATTGAATAAAAAATTTAAAAAAATCATTAACATATGAAAAAAAACTTTAAATTGAGATTTAAAAAAAACGTCACAAAACGTTTTGGGTGGTTGATATTTTCCGAAAGATACAAGTGTCTACTTTAATTTAAACTAGTATTGGTTTGCCTTTTTTTGCCTTTTTTTACGCAATTGGCATTTTTACTTAACTAGTTCCTTGGAAAATGGCCACTGGGCTATTTCTAAAGTCACGAAAAGTGACAATTTTAACATAATATTAAGCTTTTACACACTTTTGCGATAAAGGAGATAATAAATTTCAAGCACGAACAAAAAAAAATATTATAAATAATTTTAATTAATTAATTAAATTAAAAATTCGATTAATTCAAAAATACCTAAAAATATAAATATAAATACATAATGCATATGATTTTCTATGGAATTTGATTTCTCAAGTCGAGTGTAAACCATATCATGTAAAAAATATTTATAATAATATAATAACAAATTGTTTTTAATTGAAAAAATCGTTAAAAATCCATAAAATTCGAAAAAACTTTCAGTGAGATTTAAAAAATACGCATCGAAAGATTTAGAGTAGCTACATTTATTTTTGCTTTTTTAATGTAATTTGTATTTTTATTCAGCCAAATTTATTAAAAATTTTCGATAATTTTAAGGGTACTGGCGAGTGGTCAAAGCATCAATAAAGAAAAAATTGGGGACCTTCTAGATCACTCATCAAAGGGTTATATTTAGAATTATACCCGTGGTACTACATGTTCAATAGTTTGCACAAGGTTCTAGTGCACGGAGTTGATGTAATTGATTCCTTCCATTTGCCAATTGGAAATTTATCTGAGGATGCATAGGAGGCACTGCATAAGGAAGTTAGAAGGAATCGAATGTCTCACACTTGTAAGTTTTCCAGAACCAGTTCCAATAAGGATTTAATGCGAATGCTCCTCTTAAACTCGGACCCTTTCCTAGCGTCCCTGCGGACTCCAAAAATTAAGAAACAACATCATATAGACGCAGAAGTCAATTCATATATAAACCAATAAGATTCTACTTCCCATTGCCAATTTTGATGTAAGTTTGCTGGATTTGGAAAGCGACGATGAGTCAGAATAAATTATAAGCATGTATTTTGTTAATATTATTGTTATTCTATAAAATAAAAAAAAAAAATAAAAAACGAAAAAAAAATGTTTAATCGAAACACGACTTCGGAGGATGCATATCACTGAATTATTTAATTTTTTGAACCACTATATCTCCAAATCGTAAAACTCCGTTTCTTTGAAATGTATATATTTTAAATAGTGACACTTGAGCAATGTCAGAGTGAAAAAATATTAAGTTTAAATTTAGGTTGTAGTCTGGCTGGTCTAGCGGTTAGTGCGCTTACATTTGGTGCACAGGCTCATGAGTTCGAATCTCACCGTGTTCCATTGTGTTTTTCGAACTCACGAGCTTGTGACAGATTATGATCTCACTCAGATGTTAAACGAGTACCCATTTATGGGGATAAATAACACTGCTGAGCGTGATGCTGATCTCATTACCTCATCAAAAAGCAGATAAGATCTTGGAAATAGGATGTCACTAACACATCCTGCGGCCTTAGTCCAATGTTGGATTGTCGCGCCTGTTATTTTTTTTTTAAATTTAGGTTATTGAAAGATATTAGGCATTTTATAAAGCCCCCAAAAATGGGTAAAATTCATAGATTTCTCTCTTCAATATTTCAGAGCTCAGTTGTTCCCGGATAATAATTTGTTCACTAACTAATGTTTATTCGTTGCTTTAGATAATAGCCAGGTTTCAAGAAAATTGGTTATCCGGTTACCAAGTTACGAATTTTTATATTATAGCCTATCTTTATATTATTTATCTTCCTCACATTTTTATCATTATCTCATCTCCATCATTTATTCATCTTGAATTTTATACAGAATTGAGAACCTAACTAGCTAAACACATCCACCAAATTTCATAAAAATCTGTAAACGCGTTCTTAAGATATTGATTTTTGACCACCCTCTCCATACATTCGACGCACTGTGCGGCGTCTCAACAATGGCTTGTGGATTATCATCATTCCAAACGCGACAATTTTGTTTATTAACATACCCATTAGACCAAAAGTGAGCTTCATCGCTAAACAAAATTTTCTTGTGAAAATGGGGATTGGTGGTCATCTCGTTTTGGGCACGATTTGCAAACTTTGTTCCGAAGTAAGTCTATTTATTATGAAATTGCAAACTAAACTGAGCATAAATCAAGTGACAGCTGTCAAAAAAACCAACTCCGAAAAAAGTTATGCCAGATTGAAAACCACAAGTCTAAAAAAACACCCTATATACCTCAAGGGTCATGGCAAATTACGCAGACTACCTTTCACATTTCGACTTCGAGGTAGTTTTCAGGCCAACGAAAGAAAACGATAATGCTGATTATTGTTGCCGTGCTCCCATCGTTTCCGAATCCGTCAACAGGATTGCGAAAGCCAACTCACGTGAGAGGAAGAGGAGTAATGATGATTTCGTCGATGACTTCATGGTTCATCACGTCAGTCAGTTGCCAGTTCGTGCCGAGACGATATCAAAAAATACCAAAAAAGATGCGCCGATCTAGAAAACATTATCCAACATTTGGAGTCTGGACAAAACCCACAACGACTTGGATACAAGGCACCCAAAGCCAATTATGCCTTATCCGTAGGTTGTTTAGTGTTCGAACATCGCGTGGCTCTATGCCACAGATAGTTCCTAGGATTCCAGATTCTACTTGTAAAATAGTATTCGGCATTTGTTACCGTCTTACGGAATCTGTTACTCGAATTTTGACAAAACATACAAAGGCTTTTTTTAGTATATTCTCATTTTTCATTCAAATTCGCTTAAACTTGCCTTGCAATTCAAGCCCGCAATGTCAGCAAAAATTTGTTGTATCAGTTTTTCATCTGCCTTCCTTTTAAAACTAAGCAGAACCACTTTTTAACCGGTTATGGCAGAATTTTGGACAATATATGAAACTTTTCGGTCATTACATTAATTCTACAACTACACGACGCACACTTTTGTTAGTCTCTCCGTAATTTGTTGTCAGCAAAAGCCGAAGGCCAAGGCAGAAAGTTATTCTAAGACCTACATAATTGTATTATGTTTGGCTCTTAATAAATAATTATAATAATAATGTTGTCAGGAAAAAACTAAACTTTTGGGGTAATTAACTCGAAATGCAAAATCTTTCAAAGAACTTAGCTCTGACCACCACCTATTTTATATTAATCAAACTTTGTTTTTATGTAGACTTCGAATTATTCGTGTCTAGGTACATCATCATCAACAACGTACCATGTATAGATCTGCTTAATTGCTCTAATACCTCCCTACAATGTAAATTTTATCAACCAGTACCGTACAAATGCTATCTGGTACACTAAGGCCGCGCGCAGACTAAAGTCGTATTGGAGCGTAGCGTAGCGTAAAACCTGTCTCCCAATACAAGCGTTGTATTGGGCGACAGGTTTTACGTTACGCTACGCTCTAATACGCCTTTAGACTGCGCGCGGCCTTAGGTGAAAAAACTACAGCTCCTTACAAAGATCCCTCAATCTTACTAATGTTTTTCCTAAGTAGAAGTGCTACCTGGTATCCCCACACCAAAACTTTATGTACCAAGTTAGTCCCGTACTCTGTGCCCTCCCTTTTCTAAATACGCCACTGGAGGTAGCCGTCACTAAGTCGACGACATCCGCAGCAACGATTGAAATTCTCGACAAATATTTTTCGTCTTACGGAGTACCCATTACTGTCGGCACTGATAATGGAACTAAATTTGCTTCTGAGGATTCTCGCTCGTATCAATCATCAGGAGTGAAATACCACAAATTAACAACACCGTACCATCCATCGACAAACGGCCAGGCCGAATGCAACGTGGGTACAGTGAAAAGGGCTCTACAATGCTTGTCGACAACGCCTGGGAAAATCAAATTCGATCTGCACGTTTTCCTGCAACACTATCAGAGCACCACATTCAACGACGAACGAATCCCTTTCAATGCTTTTCTTACGTCGAAATATCCATACGAAGTTCGATCTTTTACGCCCTGACAATATCAACACGAAAGTATCTGAAAAGCAACGAGCCTCGTTTAATTAAACGTATCGAGAGTTTGATGAGAATCAATCTGTCTACTTCAAGTCCAACAACACGAAGGTAAACAAGTGGGCCCGGTAAAGTAATACGTAGACTCGGAGACTTACACTACCAGATCTTTTACAAAGGGAATAAGCACAAACTCCATGTAGACCAAATACGAGCCGGTTCTTCGAGTATCGACGTGGAACCTAACGATGTTCTTCATGCAAGCCCGATACTACGTTATCACCAGCCTCAAGATTCGTCAACTTCAGAGATTGTCCCAAGTCCAACAACGTCACTACCTGAAGCTACTATACATCTCCGAATGATATTCAGCGGAATCGAAGTGAACCATCGCAAACATCAAGTCGATCGGTAGATGTCGCAGCTTCAACGTCTAAAAGGTCAGCTCGAACTCTTCGAAAACCCAATTGGTTCAAACCCTAAGCGAGGGAAGAAATGTTATTCATGTATTCATGCACAAGCTTAACTAACTTCATAGCATCTATCTATCTTCCTTCTATTCTCTACCGGTTTGTAACATGACAAGACACGTGAAATAAAATTGTTGTCTCGCTAATTGCAGTCATTTTATTCAAATACGCAACAGATTGAAAGTTTTATATCAGGCATAGTTTTCTAGAATTGAAACCAGCGTCCGAAGAAAACTTGTACCATACTATGGTACAACTTGTACCATGCTTTTATTAAACTATTTTTCTAGACAAAAGGCTATGTTTCGAATAGTGCCGAAAAATCCTCCTCGTGGTGGAATTGTGTTCCGGGTCTCAAAAAAAAAAAGATTGAGAAGCGCTGGTTTATAGGATGCAGTGCTTCTAAAACGGCGATCCGCGAAAAATAAAACAAAAAAAACATTTTTCCAGGGAGATAAATTACGGAAAAAGAGCTATGTAGCAGACTCTATTGATACTCTATTGCAGTGTTTCCCAATCTTTTTCAGTCCGCGCCCCCCTTTGCGAAGTCTGCTGAGACTGGCGCCACCGGAGAAATTTTGGCCAAAAACCGAAAATAGGCGTAATAAAATTTTTATTTCCGCCATTGTTCACTTCGTGGGGACTTTAATTATATATTTGCGTTCTTCGGTTAATTGCTTTATTTGATTTAAAACTTCCATATACTTTCTCAAAACTGTAAAATACCGAGACATGATTTGCAAACATTTAAGCAATCACACACTAGTTTTGGACAGAAGTCTAGACTTTTTTTTATATTGGACTTGGTCATAGTCCAATGCAGAGAATTGCCTGTTAACAATCTTAATACTTGTATGCAAACACGTTACCCACTCCTGCATAGAAAAAGCACAATTGTTTCTTATTGGAGCCCAAGTTTTGGAACATTTTGGACATTTTTGAAAAGCACGCAGCGTGAGATTCGTCGGAAGTTTGGCAGTAGCAAGCAGTTTTATTTATGGTGGGGATTTGTACAGCCAAAAGCAAGTGAAAAAATTTTACTTAGAATCGGTTTTTGACAGAAAAAAAGTCATAATAAAAAACTATTTTTGGCTTAGTGATACGGAAGGTGTGTTTTTTTGGTTATCCCGTGTAGGTTTGGGTAACGAAACTCCATATAAAAAAAATGCCAGCTGATCCACCTGTCATTTTTTTTATATGAAGTTTCGTTACCCAAACATACACGGGATAACCAAAAAACCACACCTGGAGATAAGTAAAGCAGTGCTATTACTGGAGCTATAAGAGTCCGAAGGTGTTCTAATAAATCAAAAGAATTTTTTTCATCACGAGCCTAGACGTCAATGTAAAGTGATTTCGACCTAAAATATTTTCAGCGATCTTTTGACCAGACGCTCTTAGCTAGTATGAAAATAAATTTATTGTTACAGCAATACATATAAGTTGTACTCACGCCCCCCTTCCCAAGCCGTCACGCCTCCCTAGGGGGGCGCGCCCCACAGTTTGGGAATCATTGATATAGGTACATATACAGACCTAGTAAATAATAAATGAATCGTGTAGAATACTCCACAGTCGAAACACTAAACGTAGTCCTATAAATTTCACATACAACATTATTTTTTTATATTTTTGATTAGACCCGATGGGAGCACAGCTTTACAGACTTTAATAGAAATAAGGCATTCGTATGCTTATTGAAAAAAAAAAAAAACACCATTTCAGTTTAAAAAAAAGAAACACGCACGCACAGCAATTGATTTGAAACTCTGTTTTGAGATCAATTAGCGATATCCCATTTTCCAAATCTTGACGGATGAGGGGTTTTGACCCACAAAACGATATGCTGAACCTTTTCCTCATCTGGGAGAGGTCATTTCTAGTTTCTTTTTCGTTTCGCATAGGATTTGAACCTGCGAATTGAAGTGACAACCCATTTTCAAACCTGATATTTTGCGATCAATATCACGCTCCACTATTCTCACCTGCATAGGGTCTACTACATTTTTTCGTATACCACCGGATTTTAACCTGGGACCGTGAAGGTACATTTTAAAATCAAACCATTACCATTACTTCTAACCAATAGACAGAAAAAGCATTTGTGGTGCGTTTTTATTTAAGAAAAATTCCAAATATTTCCATAATTGATTCAATTTAGCAGTGTTTATTCTTTTATTACCTAAGAAATATAGACCCAAATATTCACAAAAAAAAATTGGCTCTCTAGATAACGGGACGTGCGCATAAGACGTCGCGTCTCTTTGCTACAAGTCATATTCAGACGTCTTTCAAATCAATCTAATTTCACAAATATTGAAAATATTCTTCCATGCTTTATTTCTATTGAAGTTCTATGGTTTTAAAAGAAGCATTTTTTATGTCAATACATAATAAGGATCTGTGCTTCATTGAGTCGCATTTTTTTGTATTTCAGGATCTTCCATAACCAAACATAATACATATGTACATATTGGATGGACATGACGTGTCCGTGTCGGACTTATCACCAAAGTCTGAATTCTAGACTATTTTCTAAAAAAAGCTTACTCACGCGAAATTCGTTAAAATAATATTTACTGGTTATTTACCTGAAACGAGATAAGAAGAATAAATATTAGGACAATTATTAGTGGTAAAGTAAATGTGATTTATTCAGTTTGAATAATATACTTTGATTTTTTACAACGAAAAATGATTTAAATTTTTTTCTGGAAAATATATTCTTATCATATAATAGATATAACGAATGGAAGCCGCGGACATTGTACTTAAATGGTTCAAATCTAAGCCATCAACAAATTTTATGTATAGACTCAGCATTATGTATGTATTGCTTGGAGATGTTGGGAAGAGTTTAAAATAAAATAGATAACAATTCTTTCTTTCCGGAAATTTGTTTATCCTGCGCAGTAAGTTACTGTACATGACATGATAATTTACGAATAAATTGAAGTCAAATTTATGTATTGGGATACATCAGAGTACGGTCATGCTATTGCCTCACGATCTTTTTCTTGAGTGTGGTACCAAATACACTGATCAAAATCCATCCAATCAAAATGGGTGGATTTTTTAGCTTCGTAACAAAAATCGTTTACACGTATCCCTATTTTAGCTAAAAGTAAAATTGAAAATCATCATACCAAAAATCCACAAATGCACCTACATACAAGAAAAGTCTATAACCTCGGTAATTCGTATACATACAGTTCAAACGTAAAATGAAGCAATCTTTAACCATAGGTAGTTTCCACAAAAAAAAATTGACACGTTTATTAGAAGCGTAACATTTCAATTGACACAAGAAGAGGCGGTTACATCAAATCTCAACCGCACTTTCAACCACAGAAAAAAAGTTGAAATATTGTAATCATGGCACGACGTATGCATTTATGAAATAATAAACTTCAATTTTAATACAGTTTACAACAGTGAACCAATTTACTTTGTCGGAGTGGCTTTAGGAATATACAAACCCGCAATTCTACTTGCCATGTAGTATATGCGACATGAGTACACACAGCGCGAAATGCATATGTTATCAAATTGCACTAGATTGCAACCAATATCATTTAGAACGAAAAAAATCCACTTATAAAAATATAAGATTGACTCATTTATGATATCTATTATCTACTGAAGGATGACTTGGAAGCAGCACACAATGCTTTCCTTACTGATTTACTGTCAATTTGAAAACATTTTAGATACCGAATGAAGATGCGGAAGAATGCAACACACACACACACACACACATATTTATTGTGTAAACATTATCCTCGAGTCCTGGAAAACACATTTGCTCTTCATATTGACTTGCCGATGTGCTGAAACCCTAGAGAAAAAAAAACACATCACATCGAAAATGTGAAGTTTACGACAGGGACGATGAACACATAACATACTTTATGTCCGGGCTAATAATATAGTCAAGACGTTTTGTAGGGATAAAACCACATGTGGCTAACAGTTGTTTCGAGTCTCGGTATCAATTTTGTTAGTTTTAAGAATACATACAGCAAACAAGCTGTTGAAAATTGGACGAATATGTAATAGAAGAGTATGATAATAGAGCGCAAAAGTAGACGAACAGTATAGAGACATAAGTGGCTTTATGGTGATGCGATTCGTTTTGTAAACTTTACGATGTACGATGTGCTCTTTTGCTTTCCTTGTTCATGTGAAAACGATTATGTACCAGGACAAAAATGTATCTAGCCATTTTATATGGAAAGCATGATGCTATGCATATTGCACTTGTGAAAAGATTTTGTTTTTTTTTCATTCAGTTCTAGAATGGGCAATGTGTCGGTCGAGGATATCAGATGCCAGATAGTGTCAATGTCATTATGTATTTGGTGTGGGAGCATTGATCAAGTTTACATGGTGTCAAGGGATTCACACTAAACCCTTGACACCATGTAAACTATTGCTATTGCTGCTATTGGAACATTTTGGACAATATTGAACTAAGCAATAGACAAAATCGTGCTTTGGACTTCCCTTTATGTAACGAATGTCATTCCCGTAATTCGAATAATATCGCGAGAGGAGCCTCCGCAATTGTACCAGACATCATCACGAGAGGCTTGTCATAATTACGAAATTAGTTAAGTAGCTTATCCTGCAAAACGATATTTCGGTCGCCATTCTATGATTTTGAAATTTCTTAGTGATGAAGCTCGCAACAACATCAAATTTTCTAAATTATGTATGCCAAGAAGCGTTATTGTCGACCGTCGTCGATGTAACAATCCAAACAAGTGCCAGTGGATTCATGAAGATCCTGTTAGGATATGCGCAGATATGAACATGAATCTGTTCCTTCTTTTGCCCTTTGATGGAAGAATTCTCATTGGTTATGGCAACTTAAAATATTGGTGTAGTTATGGCTTTGGAAATATACAGATGAACAGTGACGGGAAACATGAAAATTTTTAATTTGAGCGCGATTTTCTCTAACCAACGCCGGATATAGAATTTACCTACTCGACGTCCTCTTTGATATGACACCCCGCATGCCCACCTTCGATCAAGGATTAATTAGTATCCTTTTATGTCCTTCTTCAGAGCTTTCCAAACATTTTTTTTGTCCTTCTTCAGAGCTTTCCAAACAATTAATTTTTATTAGCAAATTTAATGGTAGAATCTTCAACTATTATATATTCTAGAAAAAGAAAAAGGTAGTGACAACTTGAAATATTCGCGTAGTTATGACTTTGGAAAGTTACGGGAAACACGAAAAGTTTCCATTCAAACTCGATTTATTTCGTTGAGCATCCTTGAATCAGGAAACAAACGCCGGATATGTAATGCACTCGACTTCCCCATCGATATGATACCCTGCATGCCGACCTCCGGTCAAGGATTAAATAGTGTCCTTTTCTGTCCTTTTTGGGACCTTTCCGATTAAAATCTTTTTAGCAAAATTAGTTTTAGACGGATCAAAAACAAAAAAAAATAGCCTTACTCTACTTTTTTCTACATATTTGAAATGCTAATATGACTGGACTAATTCAGTCAAAATATCCCAATTTGGGCCTCCAAAAAGAAAAAATACAGCAAGGCTAATTTTGGTATTTTTCGATTCAGTAGGGTGCCAGGAGTCTAAAACTCATTTTGCTAAGAAAAATCTTGATCGGAAACTAATTAATCCTTGATCATATGTAGATATGGGCATGTGGAGTGTCATATCAAAGGGGACGCCGAGTACATTACATATCCGTTGTTTATTTCCTGTTTCAAGGAACCTCAATGAAATAAATCGGGCTTAATTGAAAAATTCTCTCGTTACGGGAAACGCGGAAATTTTTAATTTGCGCGCGATTTTCTCTTTTAAGGGTCCTTGAAACAAGTAACAAACGCCGGATATGGAATGTAGTCGACGCCCCCTTCGATATGACACCCCGCACGCCCACGTTTGATCAATGATTAAATAGTGTCTTTTTATGTCCTTTTTCAGAACTTTCCAAAAGAAATCGAAATAGCAAATTTATTGGTTGAATTTTGAAGTATTCCTCATTCTAAAAAATGAAAAAGGTAGTGACAACTTGAACTATTCGCGTAGTTATGGCTTTGGAAAGATACAGATGATGAGTTACCGGGAGACACAAACATTTTTCATTTGAGCGCAATTTATTCTGTTGCGGGTCCTTGAAACAGGAAACAAACACCGGATATGTAATGCACTTGACTTTCCCTTTGATATGATACCCTGCAAAATACAGGGTGGGTCACGAAAGACCTACCATTTTTAAACGCGTATAACTCTTGTAATTACCAATTATTTTATTTTATTTTTTATAAAGGGTCCGCCAATAGGGACGCTCGATCTTTGACAGCTCATGGCGGCCATGTTGTTTGTGGTAGAGTTATCAAACCTAGTTGTTATTATTCAGTGTATCTTCACAAATCACCATGGACCAATTCAGCCGCGAGCAACATGTGCAAATCATTAAAACTTATTACGAAAATCATTCATCGGTTCAAGCAACGTTCCGCGCGTAAACGGCGAACGATACAGATCCATGATAAGGAACTTTTTCTGGCATGAAATCGACAATATGGATGTCGAGGATATGTGGTTTCAGCAGGACGGCGCTACGAGCCACACAGCGCGCGCCACAATGGATCTTCAGCACAAGCGCTTCGGAGGTATGGTTATCTCGCGCGGAGGCGACATCAACTGGCCACCGAGATCGTGCGATTAAACCCCACTAGACTATTTCTTGTGGGGTTTTCTTAAATCGCAGGTCTACGCAAACCAACCACAAAACACTGATGAGCTCAAAGTCAGCATACGCCACGCCATCGATAAAATACAGCCCGATTTGTGCGCCAGAGTCATTTAAAATTGGACTTCTCGTATGCGCGCCACCAAGCAAAGCCGAGGTGGCCACTTGAATGATGTTATTTTCCATACATAATGCATTCGAATACTCTTTCAAACAAAAAATAAATTTCATTTATACCTTTCACACAACTTGCTTTATTTCATTTTAAAGTTCGAGCGCGCTTATTGGTGGACCCTTTATATATGAAATACATTTTATGGCAATTAAGTATGAAAGATGACATCAGACAAATGTGCACCATTTCGCTATTATACCACGTAATGTTTCTGGTTGCAGGCTCCGTATTTCGCCTCGAATATTCTGCTTTAGTTGTCTAATAGTCTCGGGTTTATTAATAGACACTTTGTCTTTTAAATATCCACATAAAAAAAGTCGGGCGCAGTTAAATCTGGTGAACGAGGTGACCAAGGGAAATCTGAACTCAGTCGCTCCATCTGTTGAAACCACAAATTAGGGTGCTCTTCCACCATTGGCCGCAAGAAGTTGTCGATCATTGTTCTGTAAGAAGCCCCGGAAATAGTTTCTGGCGTTTCATCTCCATTTTCGAAGAAATATGGGCGGATAATTTTTTGGCCATAACACCGCACCAAACAGTGCATCTTGATGGATGTAACTGACAGGGCCGTGAAGAGAAAATACGGGCCCGGGGGGACAATGATTCCGGGCCCACCTCTTCGATACGATAAAAAAATATAAATCCAAGATATTTTTTAAACAAATTGTACAGTGGAATCTCTTTAATCCGGCCTTTAATCCGAAACACCTCATAATCCGGCATCCTCAATGATCTGGAGCCTCTATCGTCTATATTTGAAGAGTGTTGTAAAGCGGTTTTCTGTGCATTCAGGTGCATTTTCAGATTTATCTTTTGAGCTAAAATTATGGGTTTTCAAAAAAATACGAATTGTAGAAAAATAATAAAATATATGAATACCGGATAAGCCACTTGCCTTAAAACTGACAGAAACTGAATTCAATCGTGAAGCATTTTTACATACTAAACTCACAAAAAAACGGGATTTACTGGATAGTTCAACACTTGTGTGTGTGATTTTTTTTTCAAGTATATTTTGAAGATCATTCGATAGTTGATTGGCGACTAAGGAAATACAGAAGCCGAAATCATTCTAAAATAAGGTTCGTTCGTTTTACTTGCATTTTTGGGTAACTTCATAGAAAATCGACTGCTCAAAGGGTCAACTTTCTATGAAGTTTCGTTACTAAAATCTGCCGTGATAAAAACAAACTTTATTATTGAATGGTCATGCCCTTTACACAAGAAACGCATAAAACGATACTGGTAGTTCTTCATTTTGTTCTCCCAAGAAAAAAATTGATAAATTATTGATTCCCTTGTCCCAACGAAATTATTTAGAAAACTTCTATTCTATTGGTGAAGTAAGCTGCAAACCTATATTCGAACTTTGATATCAACAAAGCCTTAACATTTTCAACAGTCATTCTCGATATAGGATAGGTTCAGGATACAAGAACAATAGACATTGCAGATCACGCATTGCGCATTGTGACGTCACACTAGACCCAACATACAACACTCTGTTTATCATTTTTTCGTAAACTTGACAATTCTCGTATACTGCCGGTCTATTGTGACGTACATGCACAGAACGAAAAATTTTCGTACAGCTATCCGCGTGATTTTGTCTGTCTATTGTTCTTGATCGGGATAGGATCATACATAAATATTATTTTTTAATTCGATTTGATTCGGGTGAGATTGTCTGTTCATTTTACAGATGAACAATAAGTACAGCCTTTATTACACTCAAAATAGAAAAAGCATAATGCAATAAAATAGGCAAACTTATTTCTGTGCACTTGTGTGCGGTATTGCTAATTTACAATGCTTATTGTTTTTTTTTCTTTGAATGACGATTTTTCGAAGGAAACAGCTGTGGTTTAATATTAAAAGGTTTTAGGAAAACAAGTCGGATACAGTTCACAGTTCTAACAAATGCTTGGGAGCTCTAATCTGCAATTTATTAAAACACTCGCCAGTGGCCCAGACTGTTGGTCGTTACTCTATTAAATTGGCTTTCGAAATGCACACCGCTTCGAATTTACCAAGTGTCTTTGTCCTATTTTATTTATTTATTTTCCTCTAGTACAAAAAAACCTTTAAATTTGTGTTACAGAGTTGGCGAGTGATGATAGATAGATATATTGAAATTAGGATTATTAGCAATAATAATAATTTAATTATCAATAATTTAAGTTATCAACATCTGGGTGTTGGTACCTTGAAAAAAAAAATCATTAGCAGCAGCAGTACGTACACAAAATAGTAATCACCCGGAAAAGTCCTTCTGAAAAAAAATGTCGCTGTACAGGGCTCCTGTTCTTACTTCTAACAAATTTTTTTTTTAAAACGTACGCGTTGCTACTGGATGAAGAAGTCGAAATTTCTGAATTGTTTATGTATAAAATCATGCATGCACTTTCGAAAGGCGAGGGCAGATTGAATTAAGAAATTTCTTGACGAAACGATCATGTTGATTGTATATGATCATTCGAGCCCCTAGTCCTCAAAATTCAATAGTAGACTAGGGGCCCCACGACTAATGCAGAGTATGTTATGTATTGTTGTTAAAACGCTAGAAACAGTCCCTATAAGGTTTCTTAGATCAGCACCTCAAAATAGCAATTTATATGTAAAAAAAAACTCTGAAGCGCAACTTTTGTGTCAAAATCCGGGCCCCTTATGAAATCCCGGGCCCGGGGGAATCCCCCCGTTCCCCCCACCCTCTCTACAGGCCTGGTAACTGGTAGCGGTGTGTTGCCCTTAATGTGTACTGTATGAACTTATTATAAATTTCCAAGAGTTAAATTATAATGTGTAAAAATAAAAAAAATAAAAATAAAAAAAGATATACGCGTTTCAAATTGGTAGGTCTTTCGTGGCCCACCCTGTACATACGCATGTCAGTTTGTGTAACCAAAACAACGCATTGGTCTCGGCGATGACACAATCCGATATAGAGCTGCCTGTAGAAATATTCTGAGATATTACCGCCAAAACGGGTGATGTGCCTACACCGCAGGTTGAGCAACACGAAGCCATGGACCGGTATAAAGAACGAGACAAGGAAGAAGAAGATGATAGATACTCCGCATGCCGACCTCCGGTCAAGGATTAAATAATGTCCTTTTTGGGACCTTTCTGATCAAATTTTTTTTTAGCAAAATTAGTTTTACACTCCTGGGACTCCACTGATTCAAAAACAACAAAAATTAGCTTTACTCTATTTTTTCTATTTGAAATGCTAATATGACGTTTAACATCCAGCGCTTCGGCGAAGAAGCAAATTGCAAACGTTTAAACGAGGAATGCATCTCTGATGTTATCTAAAGATTTATTTAGCAAAAAAAAAGTAATAATCATTTTAATTACTAAGCTTCTATAGTGGTAGATAACCATTAAGCATGCACACACAAAGTCTCGATACTCAAATGAAACTCTTCGTGCAACGATACTGCTTATAAGCCACAGAAGTCACCATACGAATACATTCCCAACAGAGCAATCTTGAAACTTAAATTATCTTTAATTTCTAAACTAAGTGGATCCCATTCATAATCGCGCACTACAATTTATTATTTACTATTCACTGACCATACAGTAGCGTAGCAGCGTCTACCATATACAAACCATGCTCGACCAAGAGGCTGTGCCCGGATTAGTGGCTTCGCGTTCATTATGATGACCCACCCAATCTAATGTATTATAGGAATGATTATCATGGAATGCCAAGAAGAGTCACAAAAAATATTATATGATAAAATATAATTGTCATTTGTCCAGTTGATATGATGAATGTAATGATGATGGTGGTGGTATGGTTACGAGATGATGATAATGAACCATAGTGACAAGCTGATTGACCATTTGAAGAAGGAAGAGTATATGTATGTGTGTCGGGCGCAACTATACTATGCCTATTATGGTGACAATGGGAAAGGAAGATGGCTAACCAAGCGATATAGTGGATGGATAATGGTTGTGATGATATCATGGTCAAGATATTCTACGAATGTTATCGTGAAATGAAAATTCTTTATTGCATCCTCTCTGAGCGGCATTATAACTTTTACTTTGCACATAATATATGCGACTAAGATGAATTGAGTGGAGTTGATGTTATCGCTGTGACTGGCGATTATTAATTTCAATGGTACAGATTAGTGCTTCTGTACTGCAGCCCTTTGCAGGCAGTGTATGTAAAATAAATTCATGATCTGCAGTAATTTATCTACTGAATCTACCACTGACTTTTTTTAAATTTATTAAGTGAATCAATGGGCCTCGTATAGAGTTGCAACTATACAGCCAATCAACACGAATAGTAAATGCATTGCATTTGCGGTCACAGCATGTGTGTTTGGAAGAGTTCATAATCCTCTTTAAGATCTATGACAAGCGTAGTTAATAAATTATGTGAGATATTTTCAATATCCCTTTCGTTCCCTACGAATGTACTTATAATGCACTCTGACAAAAGAACAGACACTGCATTCTTCCTAAACCCCGTCACTTCGATCAAAAAAGCGCATGTTCAAAACGATTGAACTCTTGACACACCATCGTATTAATCAATTTATTTAAAAATTCTCTGTCTGTTACATTCACGAAATATGTACAGAAGTCACTTTCAAAACAGTGAAGCCGTTGAATACACAAACATATACCGCGCACGGTGATCATGCTGTTCTTATTTTTTGAAAAGACACCGCGGAACGTTTTCAGAACGAATGTTCCAAGGAGAGAATTGATACTGTGCGGCTACATACGAGTACTAATGATTTGTCATGTCGACATGCTCAAATCTTAAGGCCAAAGTCAAAAGTGTATAAGTCAGAAAAGTCAGGACGCTTGTCACTCTAGGCAAGAGTTAGCGATGCGTACGACAAATTCGAGGTCTTTTACATGCTACAGCCAGATTTCATCTGCCTCATATTCTCTAGGTGCCGCGGTACATCTTCTGGTTTTGTATCCTTAACGACAATGATGAATGACACATTCCAGACACACAATTTCAGTACATATGCATGTCGTCTTGGGAACCATTCATTTTCCTTTAACCACTTGTGATTCTGTTTTGAATTATATACATTCACTTACATTTTGGAGAAAGTTCTAATCAGGAAATTTTCAATGGAGTACGCTGTATAGCATTAAAATGTTGTTTATGTGATTGTTGAATGTGCCTTCCTCATTACGAAGGGATGTGTGTACGTGAGTTGTGAAGAAAATAGGTAAATTGTTAATGATTATGAATGGAAACTGTCACAACATTTTATTACCCGACCGTTGCAATTAAAAGAGAAACATGAAACAGAAGCACCCAAGAAATCAATTCATTCTTTTATCAAGGAAGTGGTTTTTGGTTTATTAAGGTTGACTAGGTCAACACACAAGGGTGTATTTAGGTTAAATGAGTTAAATTTATGGTACAAGATTTTCTATATTTGGACTTATCTGACCTGGAAAGTGTGATTTGAATTTTTAATGCAGTTTACGGTGAAAACCGTTACTGAAATGTTTTTCTGTTTATATCTTTCAGTTAACGGAAACAAATTATACAAAATCAATGTAAAGAACATTTTTTTAACGGCAATGCACATTTGATCCATGTTCTTTTTAGCTTCATACAAACTTGGCACGCTTCGCTTGAACTCATGCCTTTGTTCACTATGCTCGCATTGAAACCCTCTTTCGGAAGACATTTACGCGTGCGAGTTGTTAGTTTCATTTTTTTAAGAAGCACTTAGTGTGATGTTATTTCTATTGAAGACCCATCATGGCCGCATGATCGGACTTTGAAATTGGACTATGCATAGAAAACGCAGCTTTTCTAGGAAGAACCTTTTTTTTTTAAATGTTGTTTCTATGGCAGCCCATGGCCTGACTGAACTTTACATTAACCCTCGGATGGTTCAGGTAAGATTTACATACGTAAATGGTTCAGTGGGGTCTGACAGACCCCAAGGCAAAAATCGCTATAAAACTTAAATTTTTGCTTTTTTGGCTCATTTGTTTGAACTAGAAGTAGCTGTGAAGCCTTTTAATTAAGTGGCATATAAAAAAAGTGGAATTCGGACAGTAGCTTTTAGTATGTGGAAGAAAAAATTAGGTGGTGTCAAATTTAAGGGTAATTTGAACTTATCACAAATAAATCAATATAAAAACTAAAATTTTAACAAAATTTTATTCTTATTAGTGAAAACGTATTTAGTACTAATTAGCAAAGATAAGTACATCAACATTTTTTAGATAAGGTTAACATTTTTTCTTAAATCGGGATCCAAAGTTAGTCAATATTTAGAGCATTCTTCTTCACAGCTTTTTCCTCGATAGTTATCGCAGATTGGCTTTTTGCACTCGATGTAATTGTATTTTGTCTTCCGATCATTTGCTCGTGGGCATATAAAACATTTTTGTCAATTTGGGGGCCATCTGACCACATTGGGGGACCTGGGGCATCAGCCCCCAAAGGGGGGGGGGGCAAGCTGAAAAATGCACAAAATGTCTTAAATATTTTGCACTGTGCTTCGGCGAGTATTGCCCGTTGATTTCCTCCTTCTTAGAAGAGGTTCGACAAGTGTATAGCCAAGCTCGCTGAGGAAGCTCTATGTATTATGTAAAATACCACCTAATTATTACGCTCATAAAAGTCATTAATTTATGTCTTGACTTAAAAAACATAAGGTAATGACACAATAGTGAAAGGAGATCCTCATAAATGAAAACCAGGTAAAAAACGGCATAATTTTGAATGAATTGAGTAAAAAATTTAAAAACCCTTAATTCAAAACACCCTAAATTTTCCATTTCTTTCAAAATTAACATATCTAATTTCCCAAATGTACTCTAATTACAAAGTTTCAACCCTTCCCAACTATTATTATTACATTTTATCGTTTCCAAATAACATACTTTGAAAATTTCCCACAAAACGAAAAATGTATTTTTGTAAAAAAGACATACGTAAATGGTTCGTGGGGTCTGACAGACCCCAGAGCACTTTGAAAGTGCTATAACTTATTAACAAAATCACGAATTCAAACAAATTCATGCTTAAATGAACGTATGTGACACATACTTAAATTACATATGCATCAAATTACCATTCAACAAGTTTTTCTATGAAAATTTTAAGATTTAAATTTCTCTGGGGTCTGTCAGACCCCACTGAACCATCCGAGGGTTAAATACGTTTTTTGTCTTCTTTAGGAACACATTTAACTGAGGTGTGGTCATAATTGATAAAAAGTTTTTTCTAAGAAGAACATGATTGTTGGAATGGTGTTTCTATGGCAGCCCCATGCCCATTATCCGTTTTCGTTCGGTTTAATTTATGTATGTTTTGTGACTCCCATAGGGACACATTGATACGAAATTTGGTCAAAATTGGTTTATAATTTTTGGCCTAGCCTACCCATCCTGATTTAGTAGATTGAAAGGAGATATATTACAAACGTATATGTGGCTGGGATAGTGGTTAGCGCGCACGCACCTTCGGTGCATAGGATCGTGGGTTCAAATCTCATCGTGAACCAATTCAGTTTATATAGTTTTTCGAACTCACGACCCATCTGACGGACTATGATCTCATGCCATGATCAACTAGGATGGTTACAAGGTAGCAATACCCTCTGCCTACCTTCGGACTACCTAGTCAAGACATTACGCTTCAACGCGTCCTTTAAATCAGCAATCTGGGCGAAGGAAAGTTGGACGGATATGTTCAGGTCCCTTCACCCCAACACTATCAGCTTTTACACAGATGGATCTAAAACTGACACAGGCTCTGGAGCGGGCATCAGTGGTCCAGGTGTAAGCTACTCAGTACCTATGGGGAAATTAGCGTCTGTGTTCCAGGAAGTACATGCAATAGAAATTTGTGCCAGAGAATGTCAGAACAAAGGATATGTCAACAGAAAGATAGCGATCTTTACCGACAGTCACGCGGCAATCAAAACTCTTACAAAACATACCTTTACTTCAAAACTAGTGGGGCTATGTCAGGAAATACTTCAATCGGTAGGATCTCGCAATGATCTTACACTCCTATGGGTTCCTGGACACTCTGGAATAGAAGGGAATGAGCTCGCGGACGAACTCGCTAGGGTAGCCTCTGCTAGCCCCTTCTGCGGTATACCACAGTGTCTATGCAGAAACGAAATCACTGAGTGGGAAAAGACGCCGGTGGGGATAATATTTCAGGAGGCATCGATTTTGAGTTTTATTTTATTTAAAAGAGAAGCGTATCCAGTACGTACCTCTTAGGACCTTCCTACTCATAGGCTGTATTGTTGGATCATTGGATAATTTGAATTTCGACTATAAGCGAAGTTTCTTCGGGATTGAATGCATATAATTTCTAAACTATTAACCCCTGGACGATGAATATACATACTTTTTTATCAAATTGAATAAAAAAGTACCAACAAAAAAGATGAAAAGAGAAAGTGGCTTTAATTCATACATTTTTAGATAAACCCCACGATTGCTCTTTTTATGATACGCCTATGAGTCGATACCAATAAAGAAATCGCACGCATGCGCACATGCAATGGCATGGTACCGACGACGAACTTCGTGCTATCTTCGTGGGTATTCGACGCGAAGCCAATTGACAGTTGATATTAAAGATGTAACGGATGTTGTTTAGCGGATGAGGATGCGGATGCAAAATAGTATAAGATTGAGGATGCGGTTGCGTATGCGGATATTCATGGAGACGTTTTTGAGGAAGCGGATGAGGGTGTGGATAAGGATAAGATCGAATATGTAAAAAACATATTTAGGTTTCATACTTTTCATGAAGATGGAGAAAATTAAATTCCTCTTATCAGTGTGGTTAAAAATAAAAAAGTTGCATACATCCTTACTTCGCTACACCTTAAAAAAATAGCACTTCACCCCCCTCAGCCCAATTCATTCAAAACAAAACCACTCAAACACTAGTCACAAAACTGCGGTTGAGCTGACCGACAAATTGAAGTTCAGTTGTGTATACGATACAGAATACAATTTGTCTCAATGCATGTCTTTATAGTTATGTTTGAAATACATATTACGCAGCAGCATCGCGAAATGTCAAGCGCAATGCATTATATTCTATATCGCTGACAAAAATGCTGGGCAGAAAGCTCGGCATTCAGCATATTTGTCAGCTATGAAATTCTGCCCATGCTGCTGCTTCATTTTCAAGCATTACAATGTAACGTGCACGTGAGTGGCAAATATCCTCTAATTGTCTGCATACAAAAATGAGGATTGCGGATGAGGATGCGGATGTAAATATTGGTAAGATGAGGATGAGAATGCGGAGTTTAATTTTTATGCGAATAATCCGCGATTGCGGACATCCTTTACATCTCTAATTGATATACATACGCTACAAAATTGAACCCACATGTGAACCAGCATTTGTATGAAGATAGCCGTTCCATTTATCTCCTTGTTCCAATATAGGTACACAAAAATGTATCCAACACGACGTTCAAGTAACTTGCGTGCAGATTCTTTAAAATTTCAATGAAAAGACAATGGTGAAATTTCTCAAGAGTTCTAATATCAATCAATTAGCCATGCTGAAGTCATTGAGCTAAAGCTGCACAGTTGGATATTTTTGTATAAAAACTGTACAAACAAACTTGTACTAAACATAGGTTGTCCCAAAAGTAAACGTCAATACAAAAGTACATAAATTATGTATAGCATTAAAATGTATTAACTATTTTCACAGTTATATGCACAATCAAAAGGGAAAACGATGGCCCTGACAAAGAAACGGAGATCACAGTACCGACCAGTGACTGGAATACCCTGTAAATTCATCCTTGAATTGAACGAAACGGCATACATGATTCAATTAATTTCCCTGGCTCTGTCCGTGGATCGATTTCGATGAAACTTGGATGGTAGTTAAGTGGTGAGGTCCTCAATATTTTAGTTTTGGCACTTATTACGTGTCCTTGGGTAAAAAAGGTTTTTTTGTCGGGGTGCACTATAGACAATATGGATATCAAAATACATGATTCCTTAAGACAAGTCCTCCAAAATGCCAATAAACTGATTTTGAATTTTCGAAAAGGATATTACCAGCAAAAAGGACATTTTTCTACAGGAAGCAGAGTATGGGTGTCGTTCGAATTCGAAAGGACATGTTTAGGACAATGTATGTATCAGTTTTTTAAGGATTTTCGGCCTTCTGGAGTGACAAGATAACGGTGGATCCTTTTTTAATGAACGTTCACGTCACTATTTAACTTAGCTGCAGCTTTTTTTGCGATATCTATTTTCTAGGAAAGTCAAAATGGTATATTTGACCGTAACAAAAAAAAGTATGATACACCTCACTATTGCTGCTTCAGTCAATCAAGACGAAATGTCTTTTTTCGTCCTGTACATGTATGTAGACAACATGGGTATCAAACTTCATGATTTTCCTAAGGCAGTTCCCCACAATACTTATGGAGGTATTTTGAATTTTTTGGGGTATCCTTAGATCTAAAAAAGATTTTTTTTTGCAGAGAGAGGCTAAATCGTCAGAATGTGTCTCGAAAGGGCATGCTGAGAATAGCGCATTTTATAGGTCCATGGCAAATTCTTTCGGAAGCCGCAGCATAACTACGAGGGTGGTTCAAATATGATCGAGACAAATGCTCTGACACGTTTATTATAGAAAAAAATTACAAAAATTTACAGTTTTTCTAGGTGCCCCTCACTAGTTACACATATTTGCCACCTCTCCGGAAGCTTTTTGATGCCGGTATCGAAAAATTCCTTGGACAACTCGGACATCCATGTGCGCACAAACTCCTCTGCCTCATGGTCGGTGTTGAATTTTTTGACCTACGAGGGCTTCTTTCAGAGGGCTGGTTGATTTTGAAGATTCTACCATTAATTTCGCTAAGAAAATCTTTGATCGGAAAGCTATGAAAAAGTAAATATAAAAGGATACTAATTAATCCTTGAACGAACGGGGAAAAATATAGATTATAAGTTATGGGCAATGCGAGATTTTTTTATTTAAGCCTGATTTATTCTGTTGAGGGTCCTTGAAACAGGATACACCGGATATGTAATGTACTCGGCGTCCCCTTTGATATGACACCAAGCATGCCCAACTCTGATCAAGGATTAATTTGTGTCCTTTTTTGTCCTTTTTGGTAACTTGCCGATTAAAATTTTTCATAGAAAAATTAATTTTAGACTCCTGGCACCCTTCTGAATCGAAAACAACCAAAATTAGTCTTACTCTATTTTTTTTTTATTCGGAGGCCTGAGTTGGTATATTTTGACTGTACACTCAGAAAAAAATCATCAATTTTTTTTCAAATTCAAATTCAAGTCAGCATGTTGTTAAGTTACTTGACAAAATTCGCGGTTTATGCGAAGTTTTGGGACTCATAAATTGCTTGAAAATATCGAAAACTTCGGCTAACGAGAATTCGAGTTACGCAAAAAATTATACGGAAATTTCAAGGGACCGAAAAATTATTTCGACACTTGGAAAATTCGCGTAACCTCTAGTTCGTGCTATCGAGGTTTGACTGTACTTGCTAATTTACGAAAATAATAAAAAATTAATAGGAAAACCCTCTCTATTAAAAGCCGGGAACCACAGAGACAAGCTGGGGAAATCAGCCCATGTTTGCCCTGGTTTGTGCCTTGTGCCATCCGGTTTTCAAACACGCGAAAAACCACTAAAACTAAACATGTCTCCCGTTTTTTTTTGATTTCACTGTTCTCACAACCTTTTAGTGCCTAACATTATTAACTTTTGGCGACACAAATCAACCGGGAACCAATATTTTTCGTGTAAAGATACTGTCTGATATCCCTTTAACGCAATGTAAATTTGCAATCTTCTCAAGTCCAAGATTGCCTGTCAAAATGTATGAGAGTTTTCTTGTTCCTGGCTTTGTATGGAGAGGGCTTTAGTTTTAACGGTGCTTATGCAAAATTATAAAAAGGACCAGGGAGTCGATGTAATCGAGTTTGCGACCCCAAAAGTTTGCAAACTAATGCTATACGCTAAGAGACGAGTTACCGAGTATCGCTTAAGATTGAATGATTGACAGCATAAAACTTCCAAATTTATTAACATACCAATTATCAGATCTTCTATAATAATTATCATGTCACAAGACAAATAATTTAATTGTTTCATATCCGAGTTTTGCAGCAATCAATCAGAAACACACGACAAAAAACAAAGAATGGAAAAATTTAACGACTTCAATAATACATATTTTGTGATTTTAACATTCACCTTTTCGTGCCAAATGTTTCATTCGTGCTGGAATTCAAACGTGAGCGAATTGGTGATGTTTCTGCAATTTATTTTGTACTCTCGTACACACATCGCGAGCATAAAATGTGCCAATGTTTTATCGCGTTCTTGATGCCAATGTTGCTCTTATGTGTTTTTGCTGCAGCGCTATACGCTGGCGGCTTATTATGATTGGATTGTTCCTGGTCATGTATAGGTACATATTCTACTTCCTTAATATGTACATACAAAGCAATTTTTATATGCTGCCCATGACATACAAAACGTGTTTTTATTTTATTTTTTCAGAAATCTACTCGAGCATGAAGTTTAACATGAATTTCTTAGCGCGTTCACTTTTGCTCGTAGCATATACAGTCGAAATAATGAGAGACATACAAAGGGATATAATAAACAATGCAAAAAAATCCTTTCATGCTAATTTAATGTACCGCATAATGTGTATGTCTTTAATTCGTGTGAAGTTTTTGATACACCTTCGTGTTTAATATTTTTGCAAATCGTTTTAATTTATGGTTGAGAAAAAAGTTATTTTTATTTTTTTTTTAACTTAACCTTTATCAAAATTAACAACACGATCTGCACATTTGCCGTAGAGTAATTTTGTTTTTGATGTCTTTACAATATGAAACACGTTTCCCCGGAAGCTAATATCCCCGAAAAAAAATATATTTAATCATTGTGTCGGTTGCTGATAATGATTAAAAATTTGTCTGAAACACGCCGACAATGTCCGACAGACAAACAACATTCATTACATTTAACTTTCTCGCACGCTTCACCCACGCGGCGAGGTCCTTTTTCGCTATAACAAACATTTTGTCTAATGCAACCGGTTAAATTATTACGTCTATCTGTCTATATGTACACAATTCCATTAGATGTTGAATATAATATTTCTTTATCACGCAACATAATAATGAGAATTATGGTACACTTTTAACATTAGGGGAAAATGGAAAGGGTCAATGACTTTGACCCGATATTGCCTTATCTACGCATATTTTGCCCCCTTTCTAATTGGAGTATTTTCTTGTCTCTCGTTGTTGGCAGTCGCTCGTTCCTCCTAGGAATAAGTGTAATTGCATTCCTCCTTTTTGGCAGCTGTTGATTTATTGATAATGATGATGACATGAAAGGCACAATGTCAAATAGCTTCGAAATGAAGGCGAAAGTTGAATACATACTAGACGAGAAGAAGAAGTAGTGATTCGGGCCGGGTGCTTTCGAGTGCCATATGTATTCACGGGAGTATCTCGTGTATAGATAAATAAGTGGCTGTTTTATGGAAATGGAAAGTTCTTGGTTTAGCTACACGAGTAACGTGGTTAATAGAATGAAAGCATCCAACATGAAAAAAGGGTGATTGAATATGTGAAAGGTGAATTGAGTAAGTGAAGTTTATTGTTTTGGATCATTACCCTTGACGGGATGTATTTTGTGAGGAGTTGATGTTGAAATCTCCTTTATCTATATCACTTAGAAAAGTACTATATGTTCTTTCATCTGGGCTCCGACCATCCACGACTTTTCAATAACAGTTTAGCTAATTATCGAAGTAATTGCGATTTTTTGCTTGCATTAATTCAAAAGTTCGAGCAAATGATAAGTTATTACATACAGTATAACCTCGATAATTGCAACTAATTAATGCACAGGGTAGTTGCAATTTCCGAAATTTTGCAATTTTCGAGTCGGTTTTTTTTTGTACAGAAAAACAACAACAAAAATAGCTCTTTTGGAGTTGTTCTTGTTGGATTAGATATTTACGTACTTGAGCAAAAACAAATCAATGAACAAGACATTTCCTTTATAAACCACAGGAAGATTTTGGTTTTTTAAATGCTCTAGGCTTCTTGGCCTTTCCGATCACCAGTAGCTTCGCTTTATGCGTCCCGGTCACATTCGTACATGCCAGGAAAGTTATTCTCTCCTTGCTAACTTTTCGCCCGGGTGCAGAAGACTCACGAAAATGGAAAAGAGTCTTATCTAGGAATAACTTCCATAACAAGCCAGATTCATACGGATTGTGGATCTGTTCTAGCTTTAATTGCATCTCATTAATTTTCGAGTGGAATTTCTCACTGAACGGTTCGACGGCTGAAACATTATTGGACAGTTTTTCTCCACAAATCTTCAACAGCCGAATTCCATGCCGTTTTTTAGATTTAAAAAACCAACAATTGCTTGCATTAAGTCCGGTGAAAGGTTCCTAAATTTTGCTGTGGAGATGTTTGGCTTTTTTTTAACAATAATTCAGCTAACATCGGTATGTTTTTGATCGTGGCTGCATCAACCCCTTATATAACGCAGCCTAATAAATAAATAAATAAATAAAAGTGAGGCTGAAATCGCTTTTCCTAATTCGACTAATTGACCACCTCATATTTCGAAGACAACGTTGCCAATGATGGCCCCTTTCCAGTTACTTTGCAATTTCCGCTTTGTTTCAGCAAAAGGAACTTGTGAGTTTAAGCAGACACTTTTTGTTGAAAACAACACCGTTAGGAAGCCAAATTAAAATTAATATGTGGGTGTGCTAGGCAAACTCCTTTCTTTCAGTTAATAATAGAAACCGTTTTCTATTTCCGGGTAAAGACCATGAACACCTTAAAATTAAAGAATGACTCTAAAATCGCAACAGTCGTTGCAAATTTAGAGCCTACAATGGGAAATATTTTCTTTGCAAATATATCAACTTTAAAATTGCAATTAGCGTTACATACGAGTATTTAGAGTCTTCGATGAGAATAACTTTATAGTTGCAAATATCGAAGGTTGCAATTATAGGGGTTACACTGTATTTACTTTTTTTTACTGCAAAATTGGGTTATCTAAAATTAAGAAACTTTTTTCTCATTTGCTAAATTCACAAAATTCGACAAAATTTCTCAAAATGAGAAAATTTCTTCTTGGATTCATTCTATTTTCAAGACCTTGTTTTAAGCCAGAGTAAGTATAGATTCAAGCATAAACTATTATTTTCAATTCAAGCAAACAAATTCTTTTTGATAGATTTTTTTGACATTTTCCAAGTTTTATCTTTACCTTATATTGTAGCCTTGTAGTGATGTAGTGGATTAGTCACTACACTGAAAAAATTCGGCTATCTAAAATTAAGAAACTCTTTTCTCATTTGCAAAATTCCCGAATTTAGACAAAATTTCTCAAAATGTGAAAATTTCTTCACGAATCGATCCTATTTTCAAGACCTCCTTTTGAGAAATAATAAAAGCCTAAACCATTATTATCAATTCAAGCAAACAAATGCTTGAGAATAGATTTTTTTGGACATTTTCCATGAGAAGCTCGTGGAATAGCTTTATTTTAGCTTTAGCTTATATTGGAGCGTTGTAGTAGATTAGTCAGAAGTGTCTCTGGCGCAGTTGGTAACGCGTTTGACTGGGAAGACTGGGGTTATGGGTTCGATGTTGGTTAAGATTCTCTTGTCTTTTTCATGAGAAAAGTTTGCTTGATTCAAGGTTGTTTTTCCTTAAAGCGCTGCTATTGGTATTTCACTTGGATCAGTGTGACTAATTCTCAAATGAAGAGAAATATTTCTTGGCTGTTTTTTGTTGTCGTTTTTTCTTGATTTGAGCCTTATTTTCTTAACTTTATCAGGCGATTTGGTTCAGTGTAGTGTCTCTGGTGTAGTAGCGCGTTTGACTGGGAAGAATTGGGTTATGAGTTCGATGTTGGTTGGCTGCAAGTTTCTTTTTTAATTTTTGTTTAGATTCTCTTGTCTTTTTCATAAGAAAAGTTTGCTTGGTTCAAGGTTACTTTTCCTTAAAATGCTGCTATTGGCATTTTACTTGGATCAGTGTGACTAATTCTCAAATGAAGAGAAATGTTCTTGGCTGTTTTTTTTTTTCTTGATTTTAGCCATATTTTCTTTACTTTTGCAGGCGATTTGGTTCAGTGGAATTCTCAAATGAAGAGAAATATTTCTTGGCTGTTTTTTGTTTTTTTTTTTCGCGATTTTAGCCATATTTTCTTTACTTTTGCAGGCGATTTGGTTCAGTGTGTTTATTGGAACTCTAGAGTCTAGACAAGGATTGACCAATTTGTTTTTTTTTTCAGAAGACCACAATGCTGGCTTCCAAACGAGGACGGGTCAGATAGTTGAATAATTGCCTTATTTTGTCGATAAAGAACAAGATTAAAGGGAGTAACTTGTAAACTTCGGTAGTCAAACAGTCGGTCGAATATTCCTTTGCAAGTCGAGCGAGTCTTCAAAAAGTATGTGATATCCAAACTGAATGCACATCAGCATCGGTTCTTGTTTCTTTTTTCGTCGGAGTTTGGGGAATGTATTTAATCAAACTAATGTTTCTTGGGATTAACCAACAAGACCATTCAACAGGCTGTCACATCATTATGTCTGTATGGTTTTTCGATTTTCTAATACATAAAAACACACCTCGACCGTTACAAAGCTCTTCTGTCTTCAATATGAAACACGTATATATGTTGAATAGCTTTGGTGTTGAAAGTCCAACTCTCTTCCCGCCAAAAAACAATTTTTCGCCTGCATGAAATAATCCTTACAATACTGCTGACGATATCTGCCAACACTACTCTCCCCATCTCGAGGGAGTAACTAACAGGCAAATATGAGCTATACAACATCCGATTTAGTCGGTGCAAAGTACACTGAAAGAAAAAGGTGCCCTGAAACAATGAAATTGTTCATTAAAGTAATGAATATTTACACCGATATCCCACCGAAGACGGATTTCATCATTCCAATGAATCTGATTTTATCAAAACAACGAACAAAAATTTCATTAAAATTATGAACAAATTTATAAAATTAACAACTTGTTCGTTGATATAATTACTGAGTTCATCAATTAAAAAAAAAAAACCTGGCACAGGCCGGCATCCAGCTTCAAAAGTGTTGACGACATTTATTTTACCTCTGCTCTGAATAGTTATCAAAAATTACCTACCTACCTACAGTGGGAATCGATCCCGGTGACCCTATGATTTGAAGACATGCGCCCTACCTAACTACACCATACATACTATACGTTACGAAGGTTTATAAAATACACTTAAAGCGACCATGACATCGTTCATAGTATAGTACATATTACTATGAACGATGTCATGTAATTAATGAACAATAACATCAAATTTACTTACTATCGGGGATAATGTAAGAAGTTCATTGTGTTCATGATCGCTTTACATTAAGTTAACATTTTGTTTTCGTTATACTAACGACCGGTGTTTCGTAAAATAGATGAACTCTGTATTATTTTAAGGAAGAGAAGTTTTATTTCACTATGAACTAATTCATCATGGTAATGAAAAAAGTCTATGCTCCTAGTTCATTAATATTATGATGATTTTTTTTTCAGTGTAGACGATAATTTGACTCAAATCTGTACTCAGCGAGTGACTTTTTCCTAGTTTGGAAACAAAAAGAAGTCGCAAGGTTCCAAATCTGGAGAATACGACGGAGAATGGGCAACAGTTCAAAGTTCAATTCGGTCAATTTGGCCGCTGCGTTGTAATGGTTGAAGAACACTTTTTTCTTCTACAAATGGGACCGCTTTCCTGGAGTATTGTGTTCAATCGTAGCATAGTATAGCCTTGTAATCGTTTTGCTGTTATCCAGAAAGTCGATGAGGATCGCGCCTTGTGAATCACATAAAACGGTGGTCATCAACTTTGTCGGCGATGAGAGGAGTCTTAACTTTCTTTAAAGCGCGTTCGCCGAGTGAAGTCCGTTTTAAAGTTTTTGTTTTCTGCTATGTAAAATATGAAATACTCCTCTAAATGGTCTCATGGCTTTGTTCAGAGTGAGCAAGCGCGGCATCCAACGCACCCACAGCTTTCTCGTGCCTAAAATAGCATGCAGGATGCGGTCCACGCGATAGAGATTGCTATACTGTTTCAGCTATCAAGTGCGAGTTCAATAAGCGGTCTACAAAGAGATAATAGATTTTTGTCGCGTTATCCTCAGTTTTCTTATTTTCGAGTACATGGAGGTGGGCCATCCAACACCGACGTACGACCAAGTTGAAACTCATCAATGCAATTTTGGCGGCGGCTATCGAAACAAAAGAGCCGCTGTATAGAGCAGAGGTTGCAAACTCACTCATTACTGCGGACCACTTTGCTTGAACATGAATCAATACGGACCACCATATTTTTAAATGAAGGGAATTTCGCGATTATTATTATACAAGGTTTTAGACTTTTTTATTATTTTTTTAATGACAACAAAGTGGACAGCTTATGACAAAAATTGTTGGGAACACCACATTTCTCCTCTGTGATCCCTCCTCGTATTGAAATAATTTTAACATAGGCTTTATCCAAAGACGCACAAAAAAGTTCGGCTGCACAACGCGCAACAGTTCAGTTGAACCACGCTCAAAAGATCAACAAACCGTTAGCGGACTGAATTCACTGAACCACGCAAATGACGATAAAACTCAATTCCCCTGTTTTTCTTCTGTGTGGTACGGCGAACACCGCGCTAAGTTGGGCCGGCTTTAGAAAAACTTAAAAACTGCAATGTAACATTTCATCGAGTAAGTTAGTACTGAATTGTGTCCAATTTTTATGACCACTCTTATATCTTCGACAAAATATACATATATGGGTGAAGAGTTTACCGTAGTATTTAGCAGAAATAAAGTATAGGCACAGGCAGCAACATCGGCATTTCTTTGGGCTTCGAACAAGGCACCCTTACTTTAAAAGTTAAAGGCGTCTAACATTGTCAGATAATAATAATTCATTGGATGCAATTTGACCGGATCAATATCAACATTTTTTATCGAAGGTTTGAGGTGGCTGAATACTACTAATATGGTTTGCCTCCTAATGATTTTGATTGATTCTAATGTTCTTTCTTGAGTACTGTGGCAAAATGTGGACAGTGTACTACCGACGGCCAATTAACTTAAGAAGTAAACAAATTAGGTACAGACAATAGAGTCACATTTTGTCACTTACGGGTCTCTCACGGACCACCAGTTGGGAAACAGTGGTATAGAGCAACCAACCAAGTGCTATTTAATTTCGCTGTGCGAGTTCCCTTCAAAAAACAATAAACGAAACACCAACCGATATTGGTCTTTTTCCGTTTTTCTAAAATCCAAGTTTACGCACGGTGTCACAACAATAATACAAGTCCGATTCGGCTGAAATTTTGACAGTAGCTGTCTAGCAGAATGTAAATTCAAAATTTAATTACCGCTTACCACAAAATTTTGTTTATCGTTAAAATATGCAAATATAAAGCATTATATTACCTGAAAGAAAACAAAAGACAAATGTTAGTGATTTAAAAAGCATTGAATGCGATCTATCTTTAAAACTTTTTGAAGTACATAAACACATTATTATAAGAAAATGAATTATTAAAAATAATTTTATTAATGTTGGCCGGAATCAACCCGTAGTTAATTCCAAGGATAAAATTTTCAAATTTATCATACACTTTGGAAATCTATATGATCGATTCTTGCAGCCCGTTATTGCCAACTTGATTCACAAATTTTAGTTTTAATCTACGTGATTGTATGATACACGACCAACGAGATTGTTTGGTGAGCTTTAGGACTTTGAGGAGTCTTCCTTTGAAATAAGGACAGGACGTTTTTATATGGCCAGCAGATTTCACGGTTCAGATCTATTGACTAATCGTGCTATATCGTGGGATATCAAGTCATCTTAGTACCCCAGGAAATTTAGTATTTCACTTCGGAAAAATTCGGGGATTCCTTGATTTTTGCATGAGCCTTCTTTTCGAGGTCCTAAACAAGACCCCAAAAGTTCCCGTCTGTACGAGGGTCATAGAACCTATAAAACAGTTTTTTTAAATATCTCGATAACGGTAATATGTGCTGAAAAATGGTGTATGGAAAATTTTTGTTTAAATGTAAATCTATTGGCCGTGGTAATCATCTTATTTCGCTATTCTTGATATAGTCTAAGATTTAAGTCGCGTGAGAATATGCATTTTTCAAAAATCTTTAAATGCCTGTGGCAGCTAAAAGGTTAAAAATTGGGGGTATGTCCCGTACACCTTTTTTTACTGGAAATCAAATGAGGAATGATTTTCCGGAGCATTTATGCGGCAGTTTCCGGACACTACGAGCATATACAATTCCCGGGAAAACGTTGTTTTTTTTTTAAGTTTGGCTCCACGTAGCTCCCATTGGAGGCAGGTACAGATCGAGTGTTTTGACATTGTATTTAGATCTAGTTACCGTTAGTTAGTTAGTTACCGTTATAGACCTTGTTATAAATGCCGTTTCACCTCCTGGCACCGAATCAAAATCGACTTTTGACATTTTATTCTAGAACCACAAGAGCTACAAATTTACCATACACAGCACATATTACCGTTATCGAGATAAAAAAAAAACTGTTTTAGAGGGTCTTCAACCCTATGTAGCACCGCTAGCGGCACTCGTACAGACGGTGACTTTCGGGCTCTTGTGTAAGAACTCGATAGGAAGGTTCATGCAAAAATCCAGCTTTCCCATAATTTTTCCGAAGTTTGCCAGCTTTTTTTTTCCATTTCCTGGGGTCGGGCTAAGAGCGCAGCAACCTTCAAACAAATATCTCATATAAGAAAATAACAGACACTGTTCTTTCGGACTATAATCAAAATGATTAGTTCCTTTTTATGTATGATTTATTTGAAGTTAGAAAAAAACGTCCCCATAAATCACCTAATATAAAGAGTCAAACGTACTTTCGAGGTTTTAGCATTGGTTTATAAAAATGTCTGAAAATTTGCGGATCTTGCATCTGTCTCATTGTACGAATAAAGAAAAACACTGTTCATAGTACTCGATAACTACCACAAAACCCATTCGAGTCCTCAAGTGATTTTCAGCAAAAAAAAAAAAGAAAAGTGATGGATTATACTACGAAATATTAGCCTATTAGCGGACATAAGGATTGAGATTTAAAGATACCTACACTACTTAGCTCTCCGTATATCCAAAAGTACACAACTTAGGATATTCAAATAAAATGACCCCTACAGTTAACACATTACTCTTCTAAAATTTAAATTAAACCGCAATAAATCGGATAAGCCGTTATTTTTTTAGACCTTCAAAGTTTATTTTCTTTTTTAATTAAACCATTTTTTTTTAATTGTGTCAAACTTTTCCCAAAGTGAAGTGCTTGCTTGATTTAAAAATTTCCTGATGATTTACGATACACTTTCTAGCATCATTCAATGGTAACTTCATCACATATCATATATATCTGATCTGATAGTTAACGCATAAGAGATATGGATTATCGACATTCGTGATTATGGCATCTGTTTGTTTGAAGTTTTGTGACTCTGGCATCTGTTTGTTTTATTGGCATTGTTTGGAGATTCGTGAGTCATCATATTTTTTTGTTGACATTGTATGGAGATTCGTTAGTCGGGCATCTGGGCTCTGTGGAGAGTTTTTGACATTCGCGGAAAGGTTTTTGAATTTCTTGATTGCAGGGAGGGGTTGTAATTTTTTACTTGCTTATGGATTTTTCTTTGCATAACGAATATATACTATCTCAAAATCGGTAGATTGGTAGTTTCGTGGTTCTGGCATATTGGTTACGATATACATATCAACAAAATGCGCGATAGATTAGAAGTTTGATTGTGAGTTGAAATGTAATTAATTTGACTTTCGACATAAGCTACAAATGTTAAGCAAAAAATGCTGCTTGACTGTTTTTTGGGTTTGGTCCACTCATTACAGGGTAACTTGTTTCTTTTAATTTTTGCACTTACAGTGTCACTTGACATAGCTGTAATTTGAGTCTTTCTTATTAAATTTTAATATGAATAACTCAAACGCAATTTTAAATTTATCTATAGTCGATATTATTTCTTTTAAAACTTTAGGGAACCCCAGGCGAAGGCGTTCATTTACACGAATCCTAGCAAATTTACTTGGTATTCCATACAATAAAACAAAGAATCTCATTTACAATTGACTTTGATGTTAATTAGAAAATTACAAATTCATTTGAATGCACGCCTCCTATTCAGGGAATAAAAGCGCGACCATCCTAAATGGAATCTTAATGTAGCTTTCATTAGAATTGGGCGCTTCAAAATGTATTTGCCCCTAAGTACACGTTGCAGATGGATCTACATCCATACATAGAATTTTCCCATTAGACGCAATTTCAAATCAGAGTACAGGCACCCAAGTAACTATAGAAGCACTCGAGTTAAATTACATTGAGAGTGAGACTTTTATCGTTTCTTCCCTTTTCTCCCAATTATGTAATGTGACTATGACTACTGTACGGGCTATGCATACGCTACGCATGTCGCATGTGGTGTGTAGGTATATTTTGTCTGATATGTGTACTTATTGTACTTGAGAACGCAATTATGAGGGCTCATAATAACATAATTTGTCACGGTAAATCCCGAGAATAATTGCTTTTATGACACCACCGTCATAAATCGGTATTTGCACGCTTAAAAGATTGAAGACTGGTACTCGTACTTTGCAGTAAATTGGTAATAATTGTTGGAATTGTTATGATTGAAATGAATATATTTTTTTTTGCTGTATGTTGGAAATGTCATTCCTTTTCGAGAGTGTGGGAGGAAAATACTATTCTTGATAAAAAAAGATGCTTCTGTGATAAGTTAAAATGGAGAAAACTATGAATTGAAGCACTGGTCTTTAGGCGAAAAAAAAATTCCTCACACAGAGATTCAGAAATGTTCGCGATCCAAAGCGCAAAGAAAAAAAAACAGTTATCTGCCTAACTAGACTATGGTTTGCGGGGCCTTGTAAACACCTCGTTTTAGTTTTGTCTAAATTGACAAGGAGCTCATTCTTCAACTTTATATTTTAGTAAATTTATTACGATTTCTAACTTTACTTGATGATAATTTGAATATGTATATTATCAACGAAAGGAGCGATAAAAATGTGAAAAGTACCTATTACAGAACTGCTACAATACAGCATAAAGAAATATTTTGCCTCGGTTAGGGCCAAAACCTTAATTTTTCTTTTGCAATTCCTAAACTCTAATGAGGAGGAAATACAAAATTGCATCTACTAAACTCTGATATTCTCTAAAATTAAAATTTATCCTACATAATTTCACTTTCTATTCTTTTACCCATAGCGCAATCATAAACCGCGCCAACCAACATTTCAAAGTGCACATTTGACTCAACAAATTGCTACATTGCGTTTACACACTAAAAGCAACTCGGTGGTTACTCATTCCGTGCATACTCTACGCGTATACTCCGTACTTGTACTTCAAAGTCGCTATATTAAACCCACAACCGCTCCCTAGAGTGCCCTTATCAAATAGCGCGCAAAAGAAGAAAACACAATTGAATAAGGTCAGACAAAAAGAACAAAAACCCCAACACAAAAGATATGGCATATAGTGTGTGTAATATTTTCAAGTCAATGCACTTTGGGAAATTCTTGGAATAAGGATCGGGTCGGGACACAAACATTCTGATGTAATAGAACATATCCAATCCGAAACAGACAGACATGTAAAAAAAGCGAGTTCCCGGTACACACTATTATAAAGCATATCATCCTCTCGGCTGGGTGAAAGCAATTCAAAGAGCGCTTCGTTACATTTTCAAATGACACTCGCCCTCTGTACATCGAATGTACATATGTATCTACCACCATTCAGACGAGCCGAAACGAACAAACCACCCCTACCTACCCAACTACGCCACACCATCTAATATGTGTGTTTTACCATAAAATCCTTGGGGGTGAAATTTTCCCCGTAAGACTGTAAAAAGAATTGAACTTGGTAATGTTTAACAAATATAATAAAAGTCGAGTACACGAGACTTACATAACACATATTGGTAAATTTTCCATTTCTTGTCGGAATATGAAAAGTTTATGAATAGAAAATTGCCATCATTTTTCAATATTATGATGGTAGTATAGTGTAAGTGGAAGAATTCAATATCAAGGGTGAAAGCAGATAAATTTTTATGATTAAGGAGTGACGGTTATAAATTGTTTGATACAATTAAATGGTTTTGTACAGAAAATATACATATAGGGGACCGGTATTGTTGATAGTTTTTTTTTCCTTTTCTTCTTACCCGGGGTGCAATTGATACAGATGAGAAATTGCTCTTTCGAGAGAGAGAGGAGTTTCTAGAGTGTTTGATTAGTTTTGTGTTACAACGCTCAAATTTTATGGAAAACGTGTCACTTATGTCAATAGATGGCTTAAAGTATGGTCATCTAAATTGATTTTGGGGAATTTACTTTAATGACGATCGAAAAGGGACAGACTAAGGATAACATAGAAAGAAGCAACATTAATGCATTAACTTGATATAGACTAGATTAAGTAGAATTAATTACATTTCAGGAATCCGGTCGGTCGGGCCCTCCGTGATGGTACGAGATGCAATGCGAAAGTATCTGAAGAAATTTTCTCATACTTCACGAATCTTATCAATAAGATTTAGTTCTGAATTTGTCCCTCCCTAGACAAATAGGAAAGTCGATAGCTATACAATTCATTGGCTTTAACGACGCCCGTACCTACTCCTAGAGCTGTGCAGTATTATCTAAACCGGCTAGTAAGTTTAGTAACCTTAGTTGGAAAATTCAGTTGACTTCACACCTCCAACCTGATCGCCATTCAGGCGAATTCTACCTGATGCCTGATTGTGATAGTCAACAATAGAAAACATACAAAACATAGTGATGATGAATAGAATATTATACTTATTTCGGCGAAGTTAGCAAAAAAAAAACACAATTTTGTACGTTTTGTTGTTGTTAAACACTGTAGAGTCGCGTTATGATTTCAAATTGGGGGTTTGTCGAACCACGAGCAATATCTTTCTGGGAGAATTGCATTGCAGAAAACAATATTTAGAATTAAGACTCAGACTCCTATTCATAGACTCCAATTCAGGGATTCCCATTTGACTTTTCATGTGCAAAGGAAAATACAATAAAACGATCAGGATTTGATCCCTTAGGTTACATCCATACACGGAGAGAAATTTCAGCAATAAATTTTATCATCGTAAGCAATAAAACATACTACTTAGAAGATTATTCTCCATTCGCATTGAATCATTACAAAGATAATGAAATTCTTCGATTTTTGCTTTAAGTGTAGTGAAATTTTACTACTTACTACTGTTTTGCGTTTTCACTACGATGCAATAAAAATTTGCATTGCGAAATGTTTCATAGTACTTTCAACATTTACTACGGCATAGTGAAAATCACTGCAAAGATCGATAGTCGAAACAATTTTCTATTGCTCTTGCGATTAAATTTATTGCGACGACTGTGAAATTTTTCAAATTGCGCTTTTTTCCACTAGCCTCGTAGTAAAATTCACTACAAGATCAACAAAAGAACAAAGTCCAACTTGCCTGGACCATTCAGTCACAGTGCATTCGCGAGTGATATTGTGTTTCATATTAAGTGGTTATATTGCAGTTCCTAAAAGATCTCTCTGGTGTTTTGTGATTTAAGAAAATATGAAAATAAATTGTAAATGAATTCAAGTATATTATAATAAAAATTAATAAATAAAAAATGTGTTTTTGTTTCTTCATGTTATTTTTAATCTGTTTTAAATATTATATACACATATAGGAATATGTGTGTGCAAGGGTGTTCTACCTATATTTTTATTACGAACTCCGATTGATTCAATTATGGTTACAATAGTACATAGTTTTTATTAAAAGCCTAGTAAAATTTATCACGAGACGCGATTGATTCAATTAGTTCTAGTAATAAAAATTATTACAAGTACAGTGAAATTTATTGACAGTGTTGTAATAAATTTAGCGTCAGATCGTAGTGAACATTTTTACTACTCGGTAATAACAAGTGTAGTACAATTCATTGTAGTTGTAATAGGGTAAAAAATCACTACAGACGCAATAGAAATCATTGCGATTTTGGTACAAATTTATTACACATTTCCCTCCGTGTATGACTGCCAGTTCGCGTTTAACGTCGCCTTAGAGAAAGCATAGCAACCCATGTTCATGCGTTAGTCCAGAGTGGGCATCAGAAAATAAAAATGGCACCGCTTTCACACTATTGCAGTTTATAGTATGTGTGAAAATTTAATTCAAATGTCAATTTTTTGTTTACAATTGAGAATATAAAATCCGCGTAATATTTATTACTCTCTTAAAATGCCGACATGATAATTAACACTTCTGTTGGCGTATGGATCTAGACAGACCATTAGTATTATATCTTGGTGAAATATATCGTTAAACAATATATTCCACCCACCCCTTCCCATATATGTATTTCAAAGGGACTGACGGCTACAAATGCGATCAAACGTTCGGCGAAATATAAACTATGCGTAAAGAAACTAAAAAAAAACAGCGTATCATCGTGAGACATAGTATGTAAACTGTGTCTAGAACTAAAGTTAGACCTCTTCAAAAAATAAAATTAATTTTACAGAAGATTCAGCTAAACCTTAGGCATAATAGCTCGTAGGCGGCGACAGAAGGGTTAATAATTGCATCGACAATATTTTGACATTTGATATATTTCGTGGAGTGTAGTGAAAAAGTGCCAGTTTGGCCTCCGTGCTGTGAGGATGGGTTTCTTTCATATCCTCGTTATTTTTGAATCTTTCCGGCAAGTGCTGGAATTAGTGTTGTGAATGTCGAATTTAATCAAAATTAACTAAAAATCAATTTAAAACATTTAGTGAAAAGAATTTAATAGTACCCTGTTAATATGAATTAACATTTCCAATCTATACGACGTGATAAAAAACTAACAGTACTCTCAATAGCAGTACTTTTGAACAAAGAATGCTTTATCGGCAACTTGATTAACAGTACTTTCATATAAAAAAGCCACATGGCGACTATAATAACCTTAAAGGAAATTATTGAAATTAAATTTTAAAAAAAGTAAAAGCAACTAATCATATGTAAATTCTTAACGTTTACTGTGTATAATATATACAGTTCAATCTCAGAAAATGCAACTCCTGAGTAGCGCAACCGTCCAGAAAACGCAACCCCTGGTTCGCTGCAATATAAGACTCTAAAAACACAACTTAGTAGTTGCGTTTTTAGAACATAGTCTGCTAACGGTACTTGATTTCGCTCAAACTGTGGCATTTGATATAGTTTGTGTTCTCTTCTGTAGTAAGGATACATGTTTCTGTGAAATCGGAAGTGCTTAATCGCAATTGCAGTTTGTCTTAATTTTTAATTTTTTGTAAAAATGTCATCTAAACCAAAACAAAGTAGACTAAGACTTAAAGAAAAAAGTAGAAGTTTTGAAAAAAATTGATAGTGGTGTGACACAAAATCGTTTGGCCAGTGACTATGGTGTGCACCAATCAACAATAACAAGAATCCAACAAAATCACAAAAACATACTGGAAGCAGCATCGAACACTCTTGAAGGAGGCAAAAGAAAAACACTTCATAAGCCGGAATATACTGATCTTGATAATAAAGTGTTTGAATGGTTTCTAAAGCAGGGTGAACGAAACTGTGCAGTAACTGGGCCGATGATTAAAATGCGAGCAAAGGTCGAATTTGAAAGATTATATCCAGGAAAAGATCCCAGTGTCTTCAACGCGAGTGATGGCTGGCTATCGAAATTCAAAAGACGACACGGAATCCGCTTTTTAAAAGTGTGTGGAGAAATTCTGTTGATTGATACTAGTGAAATAACACCATTCATTCACACTTTACGCAGCAAAATTGGTACTATGGGTCTCACAGATGCTCAATTATATAACGCCGATGAATCTGGACTATATTATAGATTATTACCCCAAAAAACTTTTGTTGCTGCTACAGAGAAAAATGCACCTGGCAGAAAAGTTTCCAAGGAAAGAGTCACATTTTTATTATGCTCTAATGCTGATGGCTCGAATAAAATAACGCCGGTGATAGTAGGCAAATCAAAGAAACCACGCTACTTCAACGGATTGAAAAGTCCATTGACTTATAGAAGTTCAAGTTCTGCATGGATGACATCGGCGCTTTTTTTCGATTGGTTTCATAACTCTTTTGTAAAGGAGGTAAAAATTTTATTCTGCAAAACACAAATTGTGATGATGTCGATTACATATTTAAATAAATCTATTGATATTGTTTTAAACAGGTTCGTCGTTTCTCTACAGAACATAATTTGCTGCCAAAAGCAATACTTTTGATTGATAATTGCACCGCACATAAACCAATTGAATTGCTTAAAAGTGATGATGGAAATATTTTCGCGATGCTTCTACCTCCCAATATCACCGCAGTCTTGCAACCAATGGATCAAAATCCAATAAAAATGGTTAAATTGGCATATCGAAACAAACTTTTGTACAGTATTATAGCACGAAACGACACACCAGTTGAAGTTTTACTAAAAGCGCATAATATTCGCGATGCTATTTTAATACTGAATTCGGCTTGGGATGAATTGCCAGAAACAGTTTTGGAAAATTCATGGAAAAAAATTAAGAATTGGGATCCCGGTGAATACGAGGCTGAAGACGATATTCCCTTGGCTCAGTTGTTTTCATCAAATCACGTGTATGACTCTTCACTCAATTAATTACAATCGCTCCTTTCGACAATTGGCTTGAACGCTAGTCTACCTTTGGAGGAAATCGAGAATTGGAATGAGGACCTGATCGAAGACGAAGAAATAATCGAAACCGAAAAAGGTTATTCCGAGGATGAAGTGGTCGAAACAGTTGACAGAGTCAAGTATTCAGAAGCAATCCATAGTGTTAACACTTTAATCAAATGGTGCGAGAATAGTGGCCATGCTGGTCAAATGTTCAATTTGATAAATTTGCGCGAAAACATTGTCAAAAACTACTCCACACAAGAGAAAAAGCAAACGACTCTTGATAACTTTTTCAAAGCAGTATAAATGATATGTTTTCAAATGTACCTAAATTTCAATAAAACTTATAAAGACCTTAAAAGTACGCTGTTTTGTCTTAATTTCTGTAGCTCACTACAAAACAACGGTAAACAAACTAATCTCATAAAGTGTTTTTGAAATAAAGTTTAAATGTCACGTATATACTCCAAAAACGCAACTCTTTAGTTGCATTTTTAGAGACGGAATGGCACGCTCTACAAATGCAACTTTTCAGAAAACGCAACGACCCCATATACATTTTAGTTGCATTTTTTGAGATTGAGCTGTAATATGAATACATTAATTTGAACTCCAAGGAGTATAAAATCCAACCTGTCAATACAATCTCTATGAGATTAGACAACCTAGCTTTTTAATCAAAGCTAAAAGGAGAAAGAAGAAGAAGAAGAAGAAGAAGAAGAGTGTAGTGAAATAAATTTGGAGTCAAACACATATGGGTTGTGTGATCACATAGCCACTCTGGACTAAAGCATGCAATGCTTGCTATGCTTTCTCTAAGAATGTCGCATACAGAATACTAAACAATGATCGTAGTGTACTATTTAATTTGCCCGGATATTAGAATTTTAAACTTCAATTTCAATGTGTTCAATGAATTGAAATGTCGTAGTTTAGCACCCACTTCTGAGCCCTGTTTGCATATTTTTTTTAATAAGGCTACTCTCCTTGTATCGGCTAATAAAGCTAACTCAAAGGGACATTTACACAAAAGATCCAACTGGTGGTCCGCGGACCGGAGGTGGACCGTGGAAGCCTTAGACATGGTAGATAGGTACGAACGAATTTGCAAATTACTGAGCTTGGTCCCCATTGCACCAGCGACTTTCCACTTACATTTACAAAAGCAACTGTTTGGTTTGTAATCATTTTTCAATTCGCGCATCCGAAAATTAGCAGCTATTTCATCTTCTTTGCAGTGGCGTCCTGGTTTCTCCTCAGCTATTTAGATTTCTTAAAGTGCTAATTTTCTCATTATTTAGCAGAAAATGGAGTCAATGACAGACAATCTTTCGATTACAAAATTTCAAAATTACAGGAGGTTTTGTTTTGAATCAGATGAGAGTTTTGCTGTTAGAAAACTCTGGGTTTTCGTAAATATTCGGCGAGGAGTTTAGGGTGCCACCACCACATTTTTAGTATCGAGCAACGAAAACAACGAAATTTACTAAGCTAAAGCTGTGATTTAAAATGACGCCGTGCGATAATAGTTAATAAAAGCAGAAATGATAAATAAAACAAAACCTGGACTACTTTTTAGTCTGGCTACTCTAGACTAACAAACCTCAAAATATTGACGTGGGGGAAGAAGTTTTAAGATATCAAATATAGTATACTTGAATTTGGTTACATTTGGTAATACAAACATAATTCATTGTGTCATATGTAATGTAAAAATATATTATCCTTACGAGTTCAGATCGGGAGAAACTCCATACCAGAAGGCTGTCATCTGATTCCTCTATAGGGTTGAGAGCAGTGATTTCAGTTGATTTTAAATTTTATTAGTTCTAACGTAAGTAAGTAACGTGTACATACACGAAGATATCTTCCTGTATGTACACGTTACTTACAGCACACACTCAAAGGTAAAATGTTTTTCATTAGATTTTAATGTTATATGGAGTTCCATCTCTATTCCAATTACTTACTTTATGTTAATAGCTTTCCCTTATAAAATTTTCATTGTCTAAATTTTTCATGGTTCGAAAATTTCTATTGGCTCAAATTTTAACGTCACATACACGTTAAGCCCGTGTGAAGGCGACTGATCTAATTCCAAGTTTAGTTAGTTTGACGGAGGGCGGTAATTTAGGTATGAAATGTTGGGCACGAAATAGTTAATTCAGTACAAAGACTGCGTAAAGCAATTTTTTTTTTGATGAACATATAGGTTATATGAGTGCCGCGTGCTATTAATGCGATTCGAAACGTAAATACTAATTAATACTAAATCCACTGACCCACCTACACATATGGCCAAAAAAATAAGTACACCCCTCATGTACTTTTTTATGCCAAAATTTCATATCCTTTTTAAAATTGAATTACTCCAAATAGATAGCCATTACAACAATTAGGATACAACAATGCCAACGGAACCGAGAAACTAAATGGCATTCCCGTATTATCTTAGTCCCTCCCGATATTAGCTTTGAAGTGGGTTTTCAGCTTGGTCAAAATAATAAGTACACCATCGGTTTTTTAAATTTTTGACAACAACTTGCTTTTTTCCGTAAGAATTTGTTTGTTTGTTCATTGGTGTATGCAACAAGCGTTAAATTAAAAACAAACAAAAATACTTAAGGGGCGAAATGCAGGGTAGGTACGAAAAAAGACGTTTAGATTCCGAAAATTTGAAATAGTGGAAAAATTATTCTCTCATTAACGAAATAAACCAGCCAAACGTTGTATTTACTGTGTAATTCATTAAAAACTAAATAAAATTAGTCTCAAATGCGGTTAGGTCCATGTAAGGGCCTTAAGGATAACTGCCGATCTCATTACCACTATGGCGAAAAAAGTTCCCTTGGCTTGACTGATGATTTTCGCGGTAAATATTGAAAATAGAGAATCCCTTTGAAAAGTTAATCGGAGAATACAAGAAGTAAAGCAGTTTTGGTAAAAAGTTTAGAACTTTCGAAGGCGATGTCAAAAAGTGTTGACAGTACAAGAAAATTTTGTAGGGATAGTTCTTTTTGTTCCAGACCGAACAATGAAAACTCACAGAATATTTTGTTTTATTTATGAGATCGTAATGAATTTGATTGGAAACTACTCTTATCGTAATATTCTTCATCCAGGAAAAAAATAATATGATATACGGTACATCAACTGGCTATTTCCCAGGGAGGCGGAAAAAACTTAGTCTATCGCTTAATTTTCATAGTTTGGTTTCGTTCAAATGTACCTAATAACCATTACTATGAAGCGATTTCCATATAATAAATGTTAGTTGAGAGTCGCAGAATATTTCACTGATGAGGCCATACACTTTAAATGGGGATTTCAGCAGGATATTAACCCTAACCATACCTCACAAACTGGTCAAGGATCCGCTTCAACCAAATCGAGTGGTTTTTCACGTTGTTACTAGAGTCAAATTGAATCCAGAATGTTTAGGGAGAGTTGAATCAATGAACTAGTAACAAAGTTTTCACAAAATGGACCAAATACGGAATTTCCTGAGTAACTGGATGTATGGATGTAAAGGAACATAAGAATTATCTCCAGAGAGCCAACAAAAACCTTTTTTCAATTTTTAAAATAATGGACCATTTACTTTTAAATAATGAAATAAATCAAATTCTTGTCGAATCAGAACATAATATTTTAATTAAAACCACTTTTAATTAAAATTACTGACATGTACTTATTATTTTGTCCAGCCTATTTTAGTCAGTTCGTACTTTTTCAAGGTATATGAAAGCTGTTATTTATTATAATATGCTAATTTACATATTATTTGATTCCTCACCAATTAAGTATTTAAATCTTTCCATATGATTTTATTTACTCAAATAACTACTTGGCTACAGGGTGGTAAAAAAAATTCGTATGGGTGTACTTATTATTTTGGCCATATGTGTATATAAAAATGTCCACGCTGCTGCCATTACGAATGAGCTAGCAAATGGTTACCAGATTTTTGGTATATGTATCTATTCTTATATTTTCTTGATCGTAGGCCTCTGTTCACTTCCTGTGGGAATGCGTAGCTATCGCCAGGTCCAGGAGATTAATACTTGGGGGTTATCTACTAGCTTGACGATCATCAGGACCTCCCGATGAAGGACCTCGTCACCTTTATCAGTCTAGTTGTTGACCTTCTAGACTAAAGGCACCTGGCACATAAATACGATATGATTTTCCTCATATCCACAGATCCTTTTACAATCGTAGACGATAGTAATAATCGCCCACACGAACAGATTTGTTCGTAATTGATGCCCCAATAGATATGAAATTACCAAATATAGAAAAAAAAAGTTTCCAAACATTTCAAGGCCCAAGTCGATTGCAAAATACACAATGCAAAATCATCATTTACCTATTAGTAGGTGTCTCGAACATAATATGAAACGCAAAAAGCCTCTCATTCTAAGCGAACTTATTTTACCTATATTCACCAAGTAAATTCAAAATCATCGTCATCATCCTCTGATCATCAATACACCAAGCCATATTAGTTGCTACTAGTATAATGGTACCATCATGGTCTCGTAGATTCCACACGACCGCAGCAAAATAAGAACAAGTTGTTCATGAACTGATGGCTGACAAAATATAGCATAAAATATATCGATTGTAGAATATTCTAACTAATACAATGCATGCAAATTGCTGAATCATTTTTATGTGGGATGAATTGGCGAGTTCATTCACTTGCATATGTGGAAATTATACAAGCATTAATGTATTTCATACAAAACTTTACTACAACAAGTGTGTGTTGAAAATAGAAACGTCATGTCGCCGTAGCAGCAGCGGCAGCAACATTCTTTAAAAGGAGGTGCTTGACTCAAACAAACTGTTTGAATCGTAAAACTACAAATGTATGTGTATTTGCTGCTTTCATTTAGTCTTGTTATAATTCTCCTAAGCTTTTGCTCAGCATTATTGCAACATTTGCATACATTTGATACATCCAAACAAAACATCATTCACACTCAGCTTTACTATTCAAAATGATGGTTTGGCGTTTCTTGCGTTCATTAGTCCAATTCCAATATATCATTTTCGCGAATCTGAAGTATGTATATGCAGCGCTGAAATGTCAGGTTATAGCTATAGAAAAAAAACTAGAGTAATGCATTCTTATACGTTAATCATTTTTATGCTCCATCTTCTACCACGGCCAAGTGATGTGAATGTGTATTCTCGTACATACATAAAAAAGCGGTAAAGCCAACGAATATACAGTAACAGTGTTTAGAAATTACGGACAAAGCTGACTTTCAAGTCGTCTATTTAGCATGGTATAAGTTACATGTACTCGAAATATGAAAAAGAATCTTGAATTGAAATTGGCCGATTAGGATTACCTGCGGCCGGATTCCTTACTTTTAACCGTATACGTTTCGCAATGAGCTGTATACCATGATTCCATGATATAATAGACAAGATTCTTACAGTAACGAAAACAGAGAGATTAAAAATAATTTCACCAGATTTATGTATGAGGCTCTGGGTATACGTGAAAAGATAAATGCAATGATTTCACATTACATATTTGCTATCCATCATAAGATACTTAATTATGATGGAATAGATGGAAAAAGTTCTAGTGAAAGATTGAATTTTGTATCTTACACTCCTATGACCTATGTTTGTGGGTCGTTTGATGGATGTTTTGTCACTGATTGATGGAGAGAAATTCACGATTTTTTTTATTGTGTTTCCGTGGATAAATATGTAATTAAAAAAAAAAAGATATTTACACTCCTAAAAGACCCATATTTCGTCGGCCTGATCTCGTTTTCATACCCTTCACTTTCACTTTGCAGGTAATATACTCGTAATTAACTTTTTCGAGAAGTTTGTAACGCGTTGAAGGAAGCATCTCCGAAATTATAAAGTACAACTCGGAGTCGATTGTCTCTGCCTATTGCGACACGTTTTACTCGGCCATTTTTAAGGCTGTCCCATTAGGTCACGCCAACCCAAAAGTAGGTTCTCCCAAGAACCAAAATCGAACTTAATAGCTCCACATCGAGGTCACAAAATATGTATTAAAATGAGTGCAGAATCAAAACATTGTTTTAAGTCTGCCATTAAACTACTAGTCCAACATTTTAACCTCGCCAGAAAAGAACCTTTTTTTTCGTTATTTGTCAATCTATGGAATTTTAGGTACATTAATGCAATCCTTTCACTTAAATATAAATTCAATAAAATTGGCTATGGAAAACCGATTTTATTAGCATTTTTTGCTTTTCCAAATATTTATAATCCTAACCAGACAATTTTCTTTCGAACTCGGAACAAAAGCCATTGTTGCTCAATCTGTCCATGTCCATACCACCAACACGTGTACAAGAACTGACAGACTTTTTTTTGATATACCATATAGAAAATGCCATCCGTTTCATATTGTCCGAAACGGAAACCAAAAGAATGGAAAGATATCTTTCACCCCATCTCAATGAATATTTAATGTTTTTAATGGACCCGAATGTCCCTGTCAGAATGATTCTATTTAATCTTTGTTACTGAATTTGTCTTTCTCTTTTCTGAGGAATAAACCCCAAGAGCAAAAAAAAAGACGCGACCTCGTCCTAGACATATCAGTTTATATAAAATACATTTGACTATCTCTTCCAATCCATATCTGTAGCATCTTAAGGTCAAATGGTGAGTTTGCAACATACCGAATATCTATATTTATAGATTAACTCCCATATGGATGCGCAACAGCACATAGCATTCCTTATTCTTACATTTCATGATGTGTCGGTTTGGGATGGATGATTATAAGATTTCGAGAAGATTAATATCGGGTGTGGTCCGGGCAACTGACTTCATCTTGATAAAATGTGTACACTATGAGCATCTTCCATGGAAATATCCTGACAGACGGAGGACAGTCTATAAGAATTGAGCACAAAGCCGATTATCTTTATTCGTTTCTGTCTTCTTCTTCTTTTTTTGAATAGGATAAGAGAAGATATAGTGAAATGAAGAAGGCAACTAAGGGTAAATCTTGCTGAATCAAGGAGAAAATTGGAAATATGGAATCCATTCGTTTCTTTTCCTTGGCCTTTTTTGACCTAAGAATACATTGTTGTAGTGACTAAGAATAGTTCACATAGTTCAGGATATGTTTGTGTGTGTGGTATATAAAGGATGTACAGATTGAGAAGATTTTCATTGATCCCTTGTGGAAGAGTATGGTGACATGGGTGTCAATCGCTTGGTTTAACCCTCGGATGGTTCAGGTAAATTTTACATACGTAAATGGTTCAGTGGGGTCTGACAGACCCCAATGCAAAAATAGCTCTAAAATTTAAATTTTTGCTTTTTTGGCATATTTGTTTGAACTAGAAGAAACTATGAAGCCTTTTGATTAAGTGGTATATAAAAACAGTGGAATTCGGACAGTACGTTTTAGTATGTGGAAGAAAAAATTAGGTGGTGTCAAATTTGAGGGTAATTTGAACTTATCATAAATAAATCAATATACAAACTAAAATTTTCACAAAATTTTATTTTTATTAGTCAAAACGTATTTAATACTAATGAACAAAGATAAATACATCAACAGTTTTTAGCTAAGGCTAATATTTTTTCTTAAATTGGGATCCAAAGTTAGTCAATATTTAGACCATTCTTCTTCACAGCTTTTTCCTCAATTGTCTTCGCAAATTGGCTTTTTCATTCATTGCCATTCTATTTTGTCTTCCGATCATTTGCTCGCGGGCATAGAAAACGTATTTGCCTCTTTGGGGGCCATCTGACCCCATTGGGGAGCCTGGGGCATCAGTCCCCAGGGAGGGGGGGGGGGCAAGTTGAACAATGTACAGAATGTCTTCAATATTTTGTACTGTGCTTCGGCGAATATTGCCCGTAAATTTCCTCCTTCATAGAAGAGGTTGGACAAGTGTATAGCCAAGTTCGCTGAAGAAGCTTTATGTATTATATAAAATACCCACCTAATTCTTACGCTCATAAAAGTCATTAATTTATGTCTTGCCTTAAAAACTATAAGGTAATGCCACAATAGTGAAAGGATATCCTCATAAATAAAAACCAGGTAAAAAACGGCACAATTTTGAATGAATTGAGTAAAAAACTTAAAAACCCCTAATTCAAAACACCCTAAATTTTCCATTTCTTTCAAAATTAACATATATAATTTCCCAAATGTACTCTAATTACAAAGTTTCAACACTTCCCGACTATTATTATTACATTTTATTGTTTTCCAAATAACATACTTTGAAAATTTCCCACAAAACGAAAAATGTACTTTTGTAAAAAAGACCTACGTAAATGGTTCGTGGGGTCTGACAGACCCCAGAGCACTTTCAAAGTGCTATAACTTATTAACAAAATCACCAATTCAAACAAATTCATGCTTAAATGAACGTATGTGACACATACTTAACTCATTGCCGGACACAACGCCAAAATTTGACACGATTTGTATGGTCAAATGCTCAAAATTGGACGTCTATAGACGTTGTGTCCGGGAAAGTGTTAAATTACATATGCATCAAAATACCATTCAACAAGTTTTTCTATGAAAATTTTAAGATTTAAATTTCTCTGGGGTCTGTCAGACCCCACTGAACCATCCGAGGGTTAATAAGAACGGAAACGGTCAAATTAAAGTGCAAATTTTGTGATTTATGTATGACAAAAGGAGTAATGGGTTCTTTTTAGGCACAGGACGACAAAATATTTCGCAAAACAAACATGCAATGGAGTCGCAAAGCTTTCCAGTGTCTTTTTTCAATGAAATCTGAATCGATTCAAAACGCGTCCAGATGATCCAACTTGCCTTTTAACTTGTTTGATCAAACTTTTCCCTCCAACTTGTCTGAAGTAGGAAGGCTGTTCAGACGATACGATATTCTCTTCAACTCAAACAACTCTCAATTTCTCTTGAATTTGTAAAGCATTGAAGGTTAAATCTCCGACTAAGTATTATATAGAAAAGTACACCTTTTATGCTTTGATAACCAGGGCAACACTGTAACCCTTACAATTCACAAAATAAATGAAATTATTAAAAAGTCTATGTTGATATTTCGATCGGAATATACTCAACGTAAGCAGAGTGAAGGTGTTTGTACTCACACAAGTTGTCCAACTTCTGTTCAGACGGTCCAACTTGCTGTTTCAACTTGAAACTTTTTGTCCAACTTGCGCGGTGCTCCACCGTTCACACGTATGATAAGTCTTACAGCTTGTTTGAATGCTCAAAAGTTGGACGGAAAGTTGAAAACGCGGTGCTCCACCGTCCACGGCTCTATGACGCCAACTGGTAAAAAAAAAATTGTAGGAGCTCACAAGTCAAACGGCACCCTCCCCACCTCGCTTAACAGCTACACGAAGCAGACCACATCACCAGGGGGGGATTTGGGAGATGAAACAACCCCCGAAATTTTAAAATGAAAATTATAGGTATGAATAAAATTCACACAAAATATCTTTATTGATAAATCAAATAAAGTGATGATTTTCACTATGCCCGACGTCAGACTATCGTTTAAGAGTGCCTATAGTATAGACCTTCCAACTGATTGAAGCAATTTTTTGATTGCCCGATAAATTGGAAGGTGTATGTGACCATCTAATCCATTTTTTTTATTGGACGTGTGGAACATATTGCCATGCAATTTTTCATACCATCAGTCTTGATAATCATGTGTTTTCAGTTGCTGATTTATTGACATAAACCAGTGGTCATTCTTCATGTTGTGGTTGTGGCGGTCATTCGCTATATCCACACATGCGCGCTTTTGTCTTCCCAATCGTCTTCACGCTCCGTTTCCACTTTCAACTGATTTCGTCAAGTAATCAGAAGAGATGAATGCTTCATTCTATCCACATCTGTTCATTATTTATCATTAGATGTGTGTCGCGGCTTTGTTCAGAACAGATTAATGATCAATTCTTTCGTTAATAGTATGAATAAGATGTTGACATATTCAACATTTGCAACCTCGTTCAAGAATTAACACCTTTCTTGAATAGCGCAGGCCTCCCAAGTTTCAATTGTCAAAATGACGAAGACGAACGAAAATTGAGTGTCTAGACAAGCCCATTTTCCATCGAAACTAGCAATGGATCTTCCATCGCCACAAAATATATAATTTTCGCTATGCGTTGTCTCGGGTGAACCGCGACATTAGTCATTTCAGATTGCGCGATAAATTGCATAGTGTATGTACTGTACGGGCGTCCGATCGATTGGTCAATCGGTCGGACAGTATATGGGCACTCTAAAGGCTAAGGTCTAAGAACATTTAAATCGTTGGATTTCATGAACCACTTTGCAAATACAAATCACCCCCGAAATAAATTCCTGGGTTCGCCCCTGCACATCACACCCTTGGCCTGGCTCTGGTCTAAATTTTATGAGGTTTTTAGGACGCATATTGACGTATGGTGCGATGCGGCCGGCGCGCACAGTGGTCTAGAAATTCAAAATTGCTGGTCAACAGTAGGCAGTAATTTTATTCTAACGAAAATATTTTGTTTTTATGTTTTCAACTCTGATAAATTGAAAATTTAAACCTCAATATTTTCGAATTCTCGAAGTTTTCAGAATTATTTGCATTTTTACTTTAATTATGTTATGGTCATGCATTTTGGGAATTATTGAGCTTCATTTTCGAAAAATCGTTGATATTCGAATCATTCTTGAAAAAATTCGACTAATTTCGAAAATTTTAAGAGAATTGCTTTTTTTTTTGACCAGAAAATTTTGCAGCACATTTTTTTATTTTTAAAATTGTTGGTGCCTTACAAGGTGATACGGGCCCCTAAGAAGATGTTTTTCAGAAGAATATCTATTCCAGGTGTGCCCAACATAAATTTTATGCGGGCCACATTGTTGGTATGAAAAGGACTGGCGCACAGTGGGGCAAAAACCTCAAATTTTGGAAAAAATTATCAAAACTGGTCAATCATAATATATTTTGCCGTCCTAAATCGAATAGAATAGGTTTCACACAGATAGAATCAGCCAATCTGAAGTTATTTCGTATTTATGGAGGGAGTTTTTCAGTTTTTGTTAATTAATTCAAAAATGCTAGAAGATACAACAAAATGGTTTGAGCACGATTTAGACAACATAAAAATGCCTTTGCGATAATATGATATTTAATACAATAAACTTATTTTGATCAAGAGACGCGATAGCGTATCGCCCGCCAAAGGAAAAAAACCAAATCGAATAAGTCTATGATTACCGGAGACAACTTGTTTTTTTCTTTCATAGGGCTACAGCCTTCCAGGCAAAATCCCCCAAAAAAATTTTTTCCACATATCCTGTTCTAGTGCCTTTCCAAAAAAATCTTCGATAGGCACAATAACGGGTAAGATATATGCAATAAAGAGTGAAATTTTCACCCTCACAGACTTAAGCGAGTAACCCAATTTCAGACTGGAGTCTACAGTTGCAGAAAGACTTGCTTCTACTGTCTCTCTCCGTGATGGGATTTTTATGAAATTTGGAATGAATGATCCTCTGGTGGTCCTTCTAAAGAATCAATGTCTTCCATTTAGATAAGTGGATAGAATAACGGTAAATTAATAGTAAAGTTAACAAAAGATTCCAACAATTTGGCTCATCGTATTGACAATTTTTTTAAACACACTGCGACATTGGAACATTAGGATACTGGGACACTGGGAGACTAGGATATTGGGGCAGTGGGATATTAGGAAATTGGGACATTAGGGTCTTGGGACATTAGGACATTAAGGCATTGGGGCATTAGACACACTGAGGAAACTGGAACGTGGGGACATCGGGATATTGGGACAATGGGACATTAGAAAATCGGGATATTGGGACACTGGGACATTGGGGCACTGGGATATTAGGATATTGGGACATTGTTATGACTTTGGGACAATAGGACAATCGGACATTGGGATATTGGAAAACTGGTACATAGGAACATTGGGCCTCTGAGTCATCGGGATGGGTCATCATGATATTGGGACATTGAAGAACTGGGATATTAGGACATTGGGATATTAGGGTCTAGGGTCATTAGGACATTAGGACTTTGGGATATTGGGACACTGGGGAAACTGCGACGTGGGGACATTGGGACATCGGGATATTAGGAGATTGGGACATTGGAACATTGGGATATTGGAACATTGTAACATTGGAACATTGGGATACTGGGACATTAGGACATTGGGACATGGGGGCACTGGGATATTAGGACATTATGAATTTGGGATAATATGATGACAATCGGGCATTGGGACACTGGTACAGAGAAGCATTGGGCCATTGAGACATCGGGATGTTCTGACATTGGGGCACTGGAATATAAGGACATGTGAACATTAGGGTCTTGGGTCATTAGGACATTGGGATATTAGGACATTAACACATTTGGACATTGGGACATTAGGTACACTGGGGAAACTGGGACGTGGGAACATTGGGCCACTTGGACATAGGGATACTAGAACATTGGGACATTGGGATGTTGGCACATTGGGATACTGGGACATTAGGGCACTGAGATACATGGAAATGGGGACACTGCGTTATTAGGACATTGGGACATTATGACCTTGGGATACTAGGACAATCGGACATTGGGACACTGGCACATATGGACATTGGGCAACTTAGATATCGGCATATTGGGACGCCGGGATATTCAAACATTGGGGCACTGCGATATTAGGACATTGGATAATTGGGATATTGGGACATTAGGACATTAGGACATTGGAACATTGAGAAATTGGGTTTGTATAAACGGCAAAAAGTCCTTTCTGTGTAATTTTTTTTTGCAGAAAAAAACTTCAGAATATCTACTATGCGATAATTTTACAAAAGCTCTTCAATAGTATACATTTTTTGAATTTTTTCCACTACTGCCCCACTGTGAGGCGGTCTGAACGTTATTAGGATCTTTGATTATACTAATTTCAAATTTATTGATAAATTCAAATAGTGACATTTACATGTGTAAACAGTCATGAAAGAAAATCCGTTATGATGGGAAATTATTGTGGCAACGATTTTTGCTGAATCACAGACTGACAGACTGTGAGTTTTAGCTGGAAAAAAATGTGTGCCCCGTCAATATGGATGGCGCAGATCAAGGTGTTTTCCGGTCGAGGGATTAATGAGACCGGCACCCGACATAAGAAAATATGTAATAGGATTGGTTATATGCGGTGGTTGCCCAACAGACCGGAACTTGGCCATCGTATGGCAGGTTAGCTGCCGAGGCGCGAAGGACATCGTTTGCATGCCCCATGAAGATGTAAGCCGTATGCCATCGTATGTGAGAACCATCAGAATAAGAAAATATTAAGAAACCGTTGTTGAAAATTTTGGCATCCATTAGATAGCACACAAGGAGTATCACAGCTTTAATGGGCGTAGGCAATTTTTTCAACTTTTCTCAACACACAGGGTGTTTGGAAACTGCCGCATAAACGCACCGGATTGCGATTCCTCATGTGATTTCCAGCAAAAAAGTTGTACGGAACATACTCCCTTAGCTTAACCCTTTAGCTGCAAAAGGCATTTGAAGATTTTTGAAAAAATAATTTTCTTGTACGACTAAAATGTCAATATCTCAAAAGCTAGACTAACTAGAATAGCAAAATAAGATGATTATTACAGCCAACAAATTTACCTAAAAATAAAACTAACGGCTTTAAAATCGGATAAGAGTTTTTACAGAACTTCAAAGTCAAATTTTTGTGATTTGACCCAAAAACAATATGTTTTTCCATCTCAATTTTCTCCAACTTCTGCCAAGGAGAGGTGCTTGTACGATTCTTTTAAAAATTGGCGCATAGTCGAACGATCATTTCTTTCGTACGACATTTTATTTTAGCTTCGTTATTTCTAACAGTTTTAATGCCTTAAGTGCAGAAAACTAGGATTAATTTTAGCTCGATTTCAATTCAATTCGAACTGCCCCTAAATATCGGCAAATTGGTAAAATTTATTCAAATTTTATCAAAATCGATACAAATTTAACCTCGTCGTCGTTAACGTAAAGTGCAGCGTAGCATTGACACCAAATTTTCATTCTGTGGCTTTTAACCGTGAAAGGAACCATTTCAGACCGCATATATGGCATGCAAAATTCTGCAGAATCAAGTGCTACAAGAATGTGATCCACAGCATTTGTGGTGCAACAAACATCAATTTAAGCATGGCCATGGCACCAATTGCGGTGGACATGTCGATCAGTTATTTATTTAGTCAAATTCAAGTCACAGCCTGCAGTAAAAAAAAATAAAAATATTTTAACATTTTTTCGTTAGTTCCTTTCGTAAGAAAACCCTTAACACTTTCAAGTGCTTCATAATTGGATTTGTAATTGCGCTTCTTCGATTCAATTCAATCATAAAATTCAGTTTTCTGAAAGAAAGTTGTGAATCTACCCAAGAATTTAACTAAAACATATTTTTGTATTCCAAGTCATACTTACAAGGTATATAAACAATGTTCAAATGTCAGTAATTCCACTTACCTAGAAAGAAAACAAAAATACATTAAAATCATGTCAGAAAAAATACATTATAAATAACGTTAAGATACAACTATATAAATACATAATAACATTCCACTCTCTAATCCTGGATTTTTTTCAATCTATTCTAAAATCCCGACAGGCAATTATTTTATATCAATACGCCAGATCCTAATACTCTCTTTTCAACGCATCTTCTTGACCGAAGACAATCCCCGCATGAATGCCAATAAAACGATTCACGGCCGAGATCAGGAAACATCTTAATCTACTAAATAATGACAGGATTATATCAAGTGAAAATCCACTTTATATCTACTACTCGATCGAAGACATAAACTCTGCCTGACATACAGAGCCAGCAATATTATGACCATCTGCAAACTATACTCCCTTCTTCATCTACTCTAAAACATTTTTTCTTGTCTTATTTTATTCTTAAATAGAATTTAATCCAATCATTTCCAATAATATGAATCTTCTGCATTTTCCTGCTATATGTTCGACGGAACCTCCATGGGATACGATTGAAAATAAGCGAGCGGAGGCGAAATGTCCAACAAGCAAAGTCAGTAGCAAGCACTCTACACGCCTTCGCCATACTATTGCCTTTTGTACGTACAACAAGAGAGTGCAACAACCATGAAATGCACTTAGCGCAGGGACGACACAAATGAATGAAGAAAGAGGCAAGTACGTCGACGGTCGACCGGAATGCAATTGACATACACATCCAAGCGAAGAACATTAGGTCGATTCCAGACAGAACATCATCGTGCATCATTATTACCGTCAAGCTGTTCAGAGCACGAGGGATTCTGTAAAACGACGGCGAACGTCGCCACCAGCAGATTTATATTTTCAACTTCTTTCTCTGTCGGTATACCCGGGCAATTGGAATTGATATTGTTCGCAAGTCGTTACTCGACAATTTTTTGAGTACTACAAAAGCCGGGCATTGCCGGGACTATGATTTCGCGTAGTCTCTGAAACCACTGTTTAACAGGAGTAATTTTGCTACTCAAACGTTGAACGTGACTGACTACTTCTACTTGAACTTCGTCGTTCGCCTTCAGACAAGACAGACTATTCATATTTGAAGTGAGTTTCCTTTGCCCATATAATGTTCTGAATACAAATGGACGAAATGCGGCGGCTTGGCTTGTGGGCGCGGTAGAAGTTAGAAAAGGTACGAAGACATCAGCAGAGCATGCTTCTTCCTTTATAATTCGCCTTCATCAACTTTTGCAGCCTTAAATTGGTATAATTATTCCATTTAGTATCAAGAGAAAATGTAGCATTGAGATGGTTGTCCATAGTGCCTCAGTGTACCCACAACAGTTAGTATCTCGTTAGAGGGAGCCATCATTCATTCATACACAAAAGACAATAAAAGTAATACTTTTGCAACTATATGTATACTGCATGCAGTTCAAACAACATAAAAGCCTTGAGATGCATGCCAGCTGCAGCAGAATCTTGTAACCACGATGTTGTGGGAGATATATGTATGTATGTATTTAGTTTAATGAACAGATGGAAGAACTATTTAATAATATTGGGCAGATGGATAAACGTAAGTATGATATGTATCATCTACCATCCAACTGAAAAGGAGGGATAGACAAGAAAACGGATAAAATATAGCACAAAGATATCATATTAATTCTTCAGATGACATAGAAGAAGAATTAGTGTATGTATTCTTCAGATGACATAGAAGTGGAGCTACAACCCTCGTTATACTGCACATAAGGAATTTACAAGCTCATTAAAATCATTTAGTGTAAAAGACTCAAATCAGCGCAAATTGTAAATGAAGAACACACATTTTCTCCATTGTATGTCGGCCGGTGGTATACAGCTTCACTTTAGGCTCTCGTCCATATGGTGAACTTGACAAGGAGCACTATTATTGTCTGCGTACATATAAGAATGTATGTAGTTCCACGAAATTGCACTCCACTTCCAACATTAAATTGAATAATTTATTATAAAGTGAATTTGCGCATGGGGACCAAAGTAACATATTCTAAAAATAATAAACAAATTAAATGGGATAATTTAGTAATGAGACATGATGAAATTAGGTGAACATGTACATAGTTTGGTTAATTTTGTTGGTGCAAAGGTTGAACTGAGCGTTAATGAGACGTAAATAGGCTGAGGAAGTTCTGAGAAATATTTTGTGCTTAAAATAGCTGTTGTGGTTGGCAGTGGCGTAGATAGCTTTTCGGAGGAGGGGATCTGTGGTCTGGATTTTTTTTCAGCACAGGAGAAATGCATTAAAATCAGGGGTTCTAAATAAGGAATATTCAACACCATCTTGTTTCTATGCTTTTCTAAGGAATACAAAATTTCTTTAGTTGTTTGAGGTCTGCTGACGAGATTGAATAATCGGCTGGTTTTGAAAGTGATTCAATTCTGCTTGTTTAGTTGAGATTCCGGAGGAGTAGGTTTGACATCGCAAACATTGTTGGTCGAACAACGTGGCACTAGAGATCAGATGTAGAGTTTTCATAATTACAGTGCGTACTCGATAATCCGAAGCCTCGAAACCTCGAATTTCCAGTAATCCGGATCACCTCAAAGATTGCATTGTACACTCTGTAGTCCGAATTTCAAGAGCTTCTCTAATCCGAATCTGACTTTTTTCTCATAATAACAGTGATATTATCGTCCGAAATAAACAACATTTTTCACAAAAAAATCTAGAGTAACAGAATGAAATTCTTCGAAAATAGAAAACAGATTCTACGAACAATTTGATTAAATTCGTCCATTCCCTCGAAATTTAGAGCAAATTAAAGGCTTCCACTAGTCCGAATTCCTCTGTAGTCCGGATCGACCCCGGTTTTCATTAGTCCGGATTATCGAGTACGCACTGTATAACCTTAATGTTCGAAGCTGGACTAGACCCTTCTGAATAATACGGGGATGCTTATAATCTCGTCAGGCGACAACGCATGTTAGGAGGAACTGAGAAGTTCATAGAATCATCTAAAGATTATAAGTATGTACGCAGAATATGCTCTACACCTGGAAAGTTCGATCCGGGAAGGTTGTGGGGTGAAGTTAAAATGGAAGGTTCGTCTTTACTATCGACCGTAAATGTTAAGAATCAATTCTGCACTAGAGATGAATACGGTAAAACTAGGCCTCAGTGAGTGGTTTGTCTGCAGCATACAATAATGTTCTGAAGAGCGAGGAGGATGGACGTAAATACGTTGATGTCGTCTCAGTAAATTTATACCGAAAGATGATCCGGCGGATGAATGAACGAAATGGTTGTGTTTTTATTCGATAATAACTGCATACCGGGTAACATGATGCAGTATTGTTGAAGCAAAATATCCAGCATTTGCAGTAATGCCGCTCAATTAGAACCCTATTGTACCACTAGATATCAGTGTTCTAATTTTACTGCAATCGCAGTAGATCTGCTGCGATTTTTACGAAATGTTGTCATCTACTGCAGACTGCACCACTGCATTTCTGTTCGAATGTACTGCGATTTGGCAACAGCCAGTAAAAGGAAAGTTTTCGATCATTTTTGATCACATACAAAGAGGTAATTTGTTTCATTTGTATTTTTTTGAAAAGTTTAATATATTTGAGAGTTGCCATCTCCACGGAGAGTCGTAAGAAACAACGAATAACGAGAATATAAATCACAGTTCAGGTATTCTATGACGCTTCTCAGTCAAAGAGGGCTAAGAAGGTGTCAAATTTCCTATTGCGTGTATGATACACTATGCGGAGTTTGCCCAACCCAACGCAAAGATCGGCCCAATATCGGTAAATTAGATTCCCTCAACAAGACTGCTAACAGTAGACCGACGACTACGACTACTCTGAGAGAAGGGTTGCTAGAAGTCCCACAATACTGATTTTAGTTATAGTGCAAAATTTTCGGAGATCTCTTTTTGTGGCAGTCGCACTATATGAAAAACACCGCTTGAAGAAAACCAAATCTCATGTACGCGCAGTATATGCTTGGAATTGACTAATTTTGGCTTTTTCTGGTATCCATTCTCATCGGGAGAATTTTTTGTGTTTCCGATATTTTCCGCTATGCGTCCGCTATATAGCGGACGGTAAGATAAGTGTCGCTAGTGTCGATAAGAAGAACGAGATAATTCTTCTTACGAGAGATGATAGCGTAATTTTCCTTTTAGCCAAGGCAGTAACAATTATGCAATTGAAAATACTGTAAGAATGGTTAATTCCGAAATGCCCGTGTGGATGGCATTTTGGTAGATATTGCTACGGAATGTAGGTACCGAATTAATAGTAAAGAACTAATATAAAAAAATATGTAACCAGGGGGACCAATCCCCTTGACCCCCCCCCCCTTATCTACGCCACTGGATGGCAGCACTCAGGGGAATAATCAAGTCAAATACATTAAAGGTGTTGTACAGCATTATAATAAATAAATAAATAATGCTTGATAAATTGGAAACTATTAACGGAAGTTAGGCTTGTTGTTATACAACACACTGTTCTGCATAGGAACAAGCATAGATATTATGTATTAAATAATAATCTTGATGTAAGGATTGTAGTGCAAGCAGTGCTGCCAATTTAGCCGTTTTCAGGTAGCAGCACTGAGTGCAAATATTTAGATTAGAATAATATACAAATTCAAATAATTTAAAAAGTCAAAATTACCAACATTAGACATTGCATGAGTCTTCCTTTCGAGGTTCCAAAAAGAAACCCAGAAGCCATCTGTTCGAATGCCGTTAGCGGTGCTAAAGAGTGTGAAAGAAGGGCTGAATTTTATTAATATCTTGATAACGGTAACATGTACTGAAAAGTAGTGAATGAAAGTTGAAGAAAAGTTTAAAAAGGCCCACATTGTTACGCGTTCTCTTAACGGTGTCAAATGATGGTTTCAAAAAGGTTTTATGAAAATCTCTATAGCGGTAAGGTTCACTAAAAAAAAAGTCGTTTACGGTTAATTTGTAGCGCTGAAAATAATTCTAAAAATCCTCTCTGAAAATCCGCAGATTTGAAAGTTTGGCTACCCAGTAGCTTCATTTGAGGAATAACATAACGTTAGGGGCTTTTGACGTTGTATCTGGAGCCACTGAAGCTACAATTTAATCATACGTGACGTTTTAGTAAATGTTACCGTTACAGAGATATTTTCGAAATTTTTTCAAATGCCTTTATTTTAATGTTTGAGCTCTTATAGTTCCTTTACGACCGCATGCATTCATGGGATTTTTTAGCATATAATGTGTGGGAACCGAAGAAGCTAGAAATTTGTAATAGACTACTTTCCCGTTAAGTGTACCATTATAGAGGAATTCCCGTTTTACCAAGCGCAGGCTCCTTTATGAAGCACACATCGATGTGGACTTTTGTCATATACTTCGATGTTTTAGATGCTACAAATTCGTCCATGGTTACTTTGTAAAAATCGTTCCAACAAACTTGATAATAATGCCTTTCGACTTACTGGATCATTTCCATATTAACTGGAAATCCCATACAAAATGCCAATCTGGAAATTGATCCAGGCTATGGCATGGATCATTTGCCAAAATCATCCTCTAGATGGCTCTGCGAACAATTTCCCGTATGTCATTCTGTTTTTTAGTTTTTTTTTTTATTAATTTCTATTCTTTATTAGAATTAATTATTTTAATATTTCCTGAGATATTTTCATAAAATTTTATCTGGCACGGTGCATAATATCAAATACAATTTCCAATTCAGAATATTGCGTTGGGGACTGATGACACAGTGAGTGAGCTGTTATCGAAAGGGGAAATTTTGATCCGTTTGCATTTTACTTGGATAATGATCCTGTTGTTGTAAGTTGAAAGGCACTAATATAAAAGTTAGGGCTTGTTCTGCTATCCGTTCTCATAGGGGGAATTTTTGTGTTTCCGATATTTTCCGCTATATGGCGGACGGTAAGATAAGTGTCGCTAGTGTCGATAACAAGGACAAGAAAATTCTTCTTGCGAAGCTGATAGCGTAATGTTCCCATTACCGTTAGCAAGATATTCACGAGAATTCCCGACAAATAATTGTATTGTACTAGGGGGAACCCTTGTATGGCTCCCTGAAAGACACACGGATTGCTATAATGTTATGAGCCTTATACGAGCTACAAATTCCTTATAAATTAGTTAAATGCAATGGGCGTTACCGTTATAGATATGTTCCCAAAAAACTGTACATTTACATATATGTATCCCCATTGATGAATGCCCCCAATGGAGGTATGCGGGCCCTTGGGGGGAGGGATCTGTTGGTTGTATATTTGGAACCGCAGAAGCTAATTTGTCATAAGACGACTTTTTAGCATACACTACCGTTATAAAAAATAATCATGAAGACTACGGGCCATAAATTTGCCATAAAGAACTTAGAAAACTTTACCGTCAAAGTGAACCTTACAATCAATTTGACTTCCCGGCACCGTTAGGAAAGCGCGAATCGATGGACACTTTTCAAAAAAATCGCAAGAGTTATACAAGTTTGTCATAAACCATGTTTGTCGGTACATGTTTAGCGTTATCGAGGTATAAACAAAGATTTCGATTCCAAATAGCGCCAGCGTTTTTCATACCAGATGCCAAGGAACAAAAATGAAATGCTTCCTTCCTGGGCTTAAGAAGAACAGGCCATACGTTCTCATGTAGTCAGAAACACTAAATGCCCTAAAGGAGGTTTAACTTCTGTGCCTATTGTACGGGTTTAACCAGACAGTCCTCGACTAGAACAAATCAGATTGATTTTGTGATGTCAGTCAACGCTCCTCGAGCTTTGCGTTTACATATTGCTAGGTGAAAGGCCTTTCTACTACCTTCCTGCTCATGTCGGCGTGAAGACGGCTGAAGTCGGAAAGTAACTACAACGCTATACGACGACAGCGCGAAAGACAATGCCGAACAGACCAGACCTGAACCGTTATACATCTTCACTATGCATATGCCTCCTTAGCGAAGGCATTCACGTCCAGCAGCGAGAGACATTCAGAGAACTATTCTCGATAGTGATCCTAAAAGCGGCAAGATTTTAGATGTCGCTGGGAAATGGCAGAGTACTTAAATGTCCGCGCTAAGGACATAAGCTGTCATCGGATGCTATGTATTAAGTGATCCGTGAGAGGCACGTTTGGGGGGGGGGGGGGGTTGAAGAAGAGAAATGTATGTAATACACCGTCCCTCGTCGTAGTATCTCCAAATCAAGAGGATGTGCACTCATCAGGACATGTAGAGCCATGGTAGACAACGTTTTACGCAAAATCCTTTCCACCACCGTAAGAGTTACGGATCCGTAAGTTGCACAGGCAACAAACAAGGATTCATATATCTGGACTGCGCCCTTATCCAAACCTCAATCTGTGACGTGGAACCTGAGGTTCATCCTAATTTAGACCAAGTACTTGATATCAACGGCCTAGAATCCCCATCCTGACCCCTGGAGGATGCCTGGGATCAAAACCCCCCTTAAGCAACATAGTGCCAGTCTTAGGCTTCGTACAAACGTCGTCGTTTTAATTACGCCTTTAGAGGACAGGAGTTTATATGTTCCTCACAAATTGCCGGCTGCTTCTTTCTAGTAAATTCTTTGCCGAAAAGCGGCGCAACATTGTGTGGGGAATAAAATTTATTAGAAAGAGAAATTGGTGGTGATTTGTGAGGAATAAAACCAATCGAGAAGGAAACGAGATTTCCACCAAAATCTGCACTCCCCACTAATGGACAACATCCATGAATGACGATCACAAACGCTCTAGCACGCAAATCATCTTCCACAAGGATAGGTAAATCATCGACATAGGCGCATCACTAATGCCGGCACGAAATCCATACTGACTGTCGGACATCTTCCTGATAAGCCTTCCCTTCCTCCTGCGAACAAGAATCCCTTCCAGTACTTTACCAAAACACAAGAAAACTAATGCCACGAAATGACTGAGGATCAGATTTCGAGCAGACTTCCAACTCGTCGAGAAAATCCGTGTTCGGAAGCAATCCGTGATAGGACACTTCAGGTATTCCGCGACATCATACCATCCGACATGCTGCTTCTCAACCTATGGCAATGGAAACGGAATTCCATATCACCCCAGACGACTCAAGAACAGGACATTGAGGCAATGGCCACAGTAGAGGGGCCCACGACCATTTTGAGATTTATGCTGTAAGCCGGAGTTTCTCTCATGTTTCTAGAAGAAAAATTAAGAAATTTCACTAAGGCTACAAGTACTTTGAACCAGTGGCGCAACCACGGGAGGGGCTAAGGGGGCTAAAGCCCCTCCCAGACCCAGAAATTGGGAAATAACGAATTACAAAATGAAATATGAAACAATTAAATTTCGATCCTATAAAAATATGAATTCTTATTTTTGAAGCCCATTCCTACATAGGGGTTATCCACCAGTTGACGATAGTTTTTGCATGTTGCAATATCAGAATTTTGTAATAAAGAAGAAGGTAAACGCGCAGGTCTGAGGTGATCCTTGCAAAACAAAAATGTCTTCAAATCGTGTAAATGCTTCGCAAAAATCCGACTGGTTCCATAAATTGTTACCGAGCTCCCAATATTTCGTGGTTGAAACATGTGATTATTGACTATATTGACTAAGCATTTTAATTTTTCATTGCAATTGCATTGAGGCAGAAACTACGGTATCATAAGGGCGGCCACAAACGGAATCCATGGATTCCTAAAACATTCAGTAATTCGCATCTAAAATGAATTTGATAAAGTCCTGGCACTCCCATTGTTTATATCACCTGAGAGATTATGGTCAAGTTTCCATAATTGGAGACATTGAACATTAGCCCACTTTTGGTCCGGATTTTTTTTGTGCCTAAATTCTTGTTTTTCTTATGTATAGTACCTAACATTCACAAATGCTATAGCTGCGGGACCATTTTTCAATGCACCTTACACCTTACTCGTAAAACGTTGTAGGATAACCATCTGTCTATTTATACTCCTGAACGTGTGATAATGACAGCCCTAACGGTATTCAACGGAGCGACGATTATAGAATCACTGGAGTGCGTTCCGGAATTAAATATAGTCGTAGCTGTAATCATCGCATGACTATGGTCGTAGTTATGAGCGTTGTGAAAGGGCTCTCAAAAGAGCATAATATGGAAATGTCACAACAGCCGTTGAATACAAAAATATGTTTACAAAAAAAAACAAGTGGAAATAACTATCAAAGACAGTGGACCATTTGAAATTTGAAAGGTCAAAAGTTGACTCGGAGAGATAGCTATTTGTGACTGTTGGTGTTTTGTAACAACGGAAAGTCAATGTTAGTAACTATTTTCACTCAAATCGTATAAATGGAACGTACTTCTGGTGACGTACTTCCTATCCGCATCCGAACCCTTTTTTTTAACATTTTCTTGGCCCAAAAATATCGTCTAGGTCTAGGTATCAACTTTTTATCATCTATTGAAAAGTTATATTTTACCAAATGTAATGTCCATATGTTTGTATCACAATAGATTAACGCTAGGTGCTTTACTCCTGGCGGCTCCTATACCTAACCCAATGTCCATGTGCTTCCGTTTACGATATGTTTCTGTTTCCATAATACATAATAAGAACTCAATGCATCACCGTATAGCGTCTTCTTCCTTCCCTCCCTATGTCACCCACACCCGGTCAATCCGAATCCATTTTTTTTTATTTTCGTTCTGTTAAAATTAAAGAAAATGTATGAATCCGAAGAATCCGAAAAATGAATTCGGACGCTTCGTGTTTGGGCGGCCTTATACCGCTCGCGTCGCTCGGCCCGCGGTGTTTCGACGGTAATGTTTCACCCTACCGTATAGCGTCATGACTAGAAAACGGCACCCAAATAGCGAAGGCAAATCCATAGGTCGTTAGCCCCCTCCAGGACAATTTCCTGGTTGCGCCACTGCTTTGAACGATAGTATTTCTTCAAGGTTGTCAAATAAATTTGACCTAGTAGGATTGATTGAATTGGATAGAGGCGTTCTCGCTGTTGGACTGTATTTGAGTTGTTATACCCTTCGCTCATAGAGTGAAAGAGTATATTAACTTTTTCATGAAGTTTGTAACGCATTGAAGGAAGCATCTCCGACCATATAAAAAGTATACATTGTATATGACTTGGGGAGTCGATTGGGCGATGTCAGGCTGTCCGTCTGTTGCGAAGCGTTTTACTCGGCCAATTTGAAAGCTATGAAGCTGAATTTTTCACAAATGCTTCTTTTTGTTGCAGGCAGTATGTATGTTTGAATCTGTGAAATCGGACAATGGGGTCATGGGGCTGTCATACAACCCCCCCCCCCCAATTAGGTTCTTCTAAGAAAAACTTTTTTATTTGAGTACCAACTTCAACCAAATTTCACACAAATGTGTTTCTATTGATAACACAAAACATATGTGAGAATGGATCAAATCGGAACATGGGGTCATGGGGCTGCCATACAAACCCAACCCCCAATTTTGGTTCTTCTAAGAAACATTTTGTACACCCATTTCACAAAACCTTGAATTAATGTGTCTTTATAAAAGCAACAAAAAAGGTCAAAACAAATGGAATCGTACCAGGGGGCCATGCTCCCGCATCCCACAATAAAATTTTTAAAAATATTTTTATTTGCCCACTTATTCCAACCAAACCCCACACAAACATTGTTTTGTCGACGCAACGGACTTTTGTGAAGACGGAAGGAGAATAATGTGGAGGAGGACTACATACAAGTCGTAGGTACGCCCGAAAAAAACTTTTAGTCCGAGGAGAGCGAAGGGTATTCAAATTTCGGCCGCGCCCAAAATTAGCCTCGGTCTGTTTTTTTTTTCTCTCAATGGTGAGAGCGAAAGAGCCTTTGCGGTGCTATTTATATTTTGGTAAGTAGTCTCCGTCTCATTTACACAAGAGACCTAACAGTTAAAGTGCTTATACCAAGAGACTCACTTTGTGTTTAATCAATCAAACATTCATGAACCTGCCTGCCCTCAAAACTAAAACTGAATCTCAACCGTTGCCAATGCCAATTTCGTCACATTAAATCGAATAAAATAACCCTTCTATCGAGTTCACCCCTCCGATAAATTAATCAACCAATTCAAAGAACTCGTCTAATTGGAAAATTTAGTATGCATGAGCATTTACCAAAATACGGTTATAGGACAAGTCGTTTAGCTTGGAAGATTTTGACCTAAATCACAAAACATAATACACGCTCGGTCGTTCCATCTCCGCGCATCATCCTCACGTTGCCATATTTGAGTTAATCCGACAAACCATAGTGTGGAGAGTCTGTGATATTCAATAAGCCTGAATTATAAGATACAAGTACAAGTATAGAAATAACTGGACTAAACACGCACACACTACAAGAATATCCTTCCCAAAATGTATAAATGTCCTGCTTCGTATAAGGCAGCCGCCTGACAACGACAACTATGAACGCGAGGATGCTGGCTGCTGTTCTTGCTGGAAAATCGATAAATGTTCCACAGACTCAACATAGCAGCATCATCATCATCATCATCACCACGCCCCAACCATCTTCCTCTTTTATTGCCGTCGACTATACATTCATATATCCTCCGAAAAATTGTCATCGACTCCAATGAATCAAGAAAATCTCCCAGATGGCATAACGCTATTCTACTTCTGGAGACGTTTCACTTTTTTGCAGCAATTAACGTGATTCATCCAGGAGCCCAGGAAAACGTCTAAAAATAAGATATAGCCAAAAAATCTTGTCGACTCAGGCAATATTATAGATAGTCGTGTCGAGTATAAAAGATCCAAATGGAATTGAACCAGCATCATCAGGTCATGTATTCGTCATGCTTACATGCTACCGAGGACATACATATACAAAATACAAGATAGTCATCGCGAAGGAAGTCACAACGCCTTAAAGGATTCGCTCTTGGGCTTTTGTGACAACGGCCACAGTGGAGTCGTCATCATAGCATCTCCCCAAAATGATTCAACCTCCGACAACGGTACAGCCACGACCCAGGAAAATCATTGTGGAAATTCAAGTCATTCTATATTTATTCCCTTTCCAACAGCTTAACAGGCACACCATAAAAGGGAAAAGCTCATATTTTCGGGAAGAGGAAAAAACATCGATTTCGTCTGGACCGTCCGGCGCATGTGTACCAAAAAGAAAGGAAGAAACAAGGCGAGCCGGCAAAGGTGAAACGTGTGCGGTTTTCTATAGGTTCCATAGGCTTAGGCCAGTGGCGCGGCAAAGGATACGTCGTGTATAGACAAACACACAATTTTCCACCAACATTATGAATTTGAGCATCTGTTCCTATGTATGGGGATTACATGGTTTGAATAACAAGCGATTTTTAGGTTTTCTGCAGATACATATTTATATAGACACAATGGTGTGTACTGTAGAGGCTAGCTAGGCTGCCATATACTGCCTTCGCTACTTCAGTCGCCCATTTCGGTAAAAAAAAAGTGGGACGTTGGCTCAGCTGAAAGTATCCTTAGTATTTATAGTCTCCTTGGACTCTCCTTGTCCATATCCATATATACAGCACGTATAGACAGTATACGAAGTGCCGCACATGCACTGAACACAATCCTAGTCATTTCAATCGTACCGGGGAAAACCGTATCAATATAGCGCAGATACACGATGCAAAAGATGTGGATAGAGAAGCAGGTCGACTGACTCTCTATGATGGTTAGGTGCAGCGGTGGCTGACGAAACACCAGTATGAGACTCCCAACAACGAACAAACTCCACACGGCTTGGTTGTTCGGCTCTTGTATCCATACAACACACTACAGCACTTTTCCAGAATGAGGGCATTAAACCGCACATAAAAGGGAGGCAGCACTTGGCATGTTATTGTGAGCTTGCGGGTGCAGTTTAGCAGTCGTAGCCAAGTCGGCTCTCGTCTCCGGCCACTATATAATACTCTGCACGGCTCCCCATTAGCCCGAACCGTTGAAAGCCAGAAGAGAGAATGTGCCACGCTGTGATCCTCAAGAGTAGATAAAAAATTAAATAAAGTACCAAGCATTTTGTAGGTACAAGACGAACGGCAGGAACAAAAAAAAAAATCCTCGGGGAGTACAAGCAAGTAAGCACCGCACCGAGCAGAAAATACGAGTCGGAAGATAACTTCAAAGTACAAATGTGAAATAAAATATGCAGGTAGGTGGTAGCAGTAGCAGGGGGTTGTAAAAACATCGGCTCTAAGAAATCTTATTAGTGAAAAATATACCAAATGGTGTTAATGTACTGAAGCGGGCATACAAGCTCATGCACTGCACTGTATCATCCTTCTATAGTCAAAGAGTCAGAGGCATATTGTTACCTGATGAATTTAACTTTGGTATAGGCGGCTACAGGCAGGGTGGGTTTGAAACGAGAAAAAAGCTTTTGAAAAGGGCATAGATATCTGTGTATATTTTGTTGTAATAGAATTATGCATGTAACGTGCAGTTGGGAGAACAATATCGTATTTACAATCGCATCAACTTCCACAACTACAGTACACTATACACCTTTGAACATAAATGGAATATAGAACAGAGAGTGGGGAACCGTTGGTGTTATATGATAGTCCAATGAAGTGGAATCAGATACACCGGGATTTTATGAGATTAAGTTGTATAGGTGGTGCAAAATTAATTGCTGAAAATTTGTTTGTAACCTCTGGCTGAAGGAGATACACATCTGTAATGACTTTGATTTTTTTTTTTTTTTTCAAAGTAGGTACATCACAAACACTAAACTGAAGCAAATTCCTGAATATTTTGTCTCTCTGTTTTTGGAGTGTTGTATTGATTGCAGCCTTATACAACAAAGAAGGATATTTGTGCGCGTGGTTCGTTCGATGATTGAAAGTGAGCCTTCAACTCGACACGGAGTATATTCCCACCCAAAATGTAAAACTGCATACGAGTGTGACATCGATTCTTTTTGCAGCTGATGATTTTTGCTTTGGCAGAAACTTTGCAACTTCTAGACAATATTTGTAGTCGATGGCATTACTTCAATCCAAAAAACCATAATATTATGTTATTGTTCTGTTAATGAAATGTTAATGCTAATGGTACGCTAATACTCTGTCAGTTAATGGTTTGTCAATGCTCTATTAATAGACTGTTAATTCGGTGTGAATGTTCTGTTAATGCTCAGAGCCGCACTAATCTGGTAATGGTTCACAACATTCTGTTAATGTTCTGTTAGTGCTCTATTGACGTTCTTTTAAAATCCTGTTAATCAACTGTTAATGCTCTAACAATAATAATAGATGTGATACCAAGGCTTCAGTTGAGGCAGAAAGCGAACATTTCATTTTAGTGGTGTAAATAGGAGGGGGATCATTTTGCAAGACTGATTACACTTGTTCGGGACCATAATTTCGTTGGATAAAAGATGAATTAAAAGCTATGGTGTAGGGATAAGTTTTTAATGTGTTATGGATTTGTCGTTTTTTATCAAACGAAACTATGGTCCCCGAACAAGTTGCAGCTAACTGTTTCAATTATTTCAAATATTTATATTGACATTGACACCTTTTTGGAAAGCTGACAACACGAGTATGTTTTTCCAGTGGTCTGCAGACTCCGTGTCATATAATTTTTTTACTAATACTACATTAATTATCAACTTTAAAAAATTTAAGAAACATTTTTTTATTAAAAATTAAAAATTTCGAATTGTGATTGGTTTTTGAAATTTTAAATGAATTAGAAATGTCTGCTATAGTGTTGACTAAAATCCAAAAATAAGTTTTAACCCATTACCTTAGTAGTTTTTTTAATTCTTACTTTAAATGGTAAAATTCAAGGTTATTTCAAAATCCTAAAAATTTAAATATCTCAGTGACCATTGAAAATTTTGACCGTATTATAACGTGTTTGACTTAACCAATAACCCTGTATAAAAATCTTGGATCAAAATGTTTGCTGGCAAACTCCTCCGAAAGGGCTCGACGATACTTACTAGGTATGAGAATAGATCGTAAAGTATATTTCATACTCCTTTTTTATCGTGAATTTAGTATTTTTAAATAATTTAACCGTTGTATTTGCGAGCGGGGCGACCACAGGCTGGAAGAGCGAGCGAAGGTCCCATAATTTTGCGACTGCTTCGATATTTTGGCCTATTTACTACTGTAATGGATCGATATAGGTTTTAAATGTGTATACAAATTTTTGCTATCGCGAAGGGACTAGCGCTTCAGGTTGTTAGTCAGGCGTGCCCAACTTAATTTCTACGCGGACCATACCGTTGGTTTGTAAAGCAATGGCCGCTAAACATTTGATTTTATTAATTTTAAGCCGGCCCCACACCGACCGGAGTGTGGCAAGCACCGCACAAAAGACCGGTCCAAAAATGATACCTTGGATTCGTTCAACCACACTGATGCACTGCTACTGCACGACTTTCGTATCAATGTTTTGCACGGGGTTTGCCACACTCCGGTCGGTGTGGGGCCGGCTTTAAATTATTGATATTTGTAAAAGCCCCGCCCAAATTCATTGTTGATGATTGCGTTTTTGAAAGCAGGTCAGGTAACAGCTGTCGACAATGACGGCCCGTTGTTATTTCACGTCGTTCATTAAGCGTTAACACAACAGACAAATTGCGTGGGGATGGGATTTGTCGATCGAGGGTGGGTGGCAAGCTGCCCGAAACTTGGTTATCGTATGGGAGGTCATAACGATGGTAGTTGTATTCCATCGTATGGCAGCACCTTGATAGATTCACTCTACTGAAGGGAGCATTAGTGTGTGTGTGTAATAGAAAGTCGGATTTCAGAGCCGCAAATAGAAATTCGTGCAAAATTTAACTATAGTAAGGATAAAAGAAATTCGCGAGCCGGATTGTGGGACGCTGGCCGTATATTGGACAAGCCTGGGTTAGCTCAGATCAACTACACAAATATGTATTTTAAATGCGTTCGAATTACTTACGGTACAAGACTGTATACTACGCCACTGATTTACTTTATACGCACTATATGTATGTATAGTTATTTTTATACCCTATACCCATAAGATGGTATAGGGTATATTGTTTTTGTTACGCCGATATTATGTAACACCTCAAAGGAGCCACCGGAGGTATGGCAAAGTATATATATAAATGATCAGGGTCGGACCCTGAATGGAATAAGCCATGTCTGTCTGTCTGTCCGTGTGTCTGTCTGTTAGCACGATAACTCCCGAAATAATGAAGCTAGCGGTTTGAAATTTTGGTCAAATGTTTGTTTTGCTAAAATCTTCCCCTACCTCTTATACAAACTACCCCTCTTTGAAATTTTAATTCGGCCATAACTTTCGGTAGAATATCGCTATCGACTTGAAACTTTGATAATTGTCTCATTCTGACATATACTTTGAGTTGATACCCCTACTTCCCCTACAAAGTCATATTCAGCCATATCTTTTGATAGAATGTCACGAAAAACTTCAAATTAGTATCAAATGGTAGACGTTGAATGCCTTCATAAGGTAATAAAGATGCGTGAAGTCCGACCCATCTAGCCCTCCCTCCCCCACAAAAAAATATGAAATTGAATATTTTGGGTTTTGCGTGCCTTCTACACTGAAAAAAATGGTTTAGACTTTTTATCTAAAGTGAAGTAGTTGACTTAAATTTAGATAGCTTTACCAAAGAAATAGCTTATTTCTCTAATCTTCGTTGCTGAAAATACTATTAAATTCTTTCATTTAACCACGCAAGATAAGAAGAAAAAGTTTAGTCAATTCTTCCACAAAAGTTGTTGATTGTATTATTCAAATATAACATTTAACTACAAACAATCGTTCTTTTTTCTTGAACACAATTTAGCTATTCAACATTTAACAATTTATAGATAATGAATAGCTATCTTTACAAATGAATTAATTGAATTTGCAAATTTAGTAGATGTTTCAACTAATTACGAATAGAAAAATTATCCATATCTTCGTAACTGTTTCAACTACATAGAATCATAAGCTGAAAATCAACGCGAACTTTAGATGAATTCGACTATTTCTTTAGATAACCATTCTAATTTTTTTTTTCTGTGTAGGTCTGTACATGGGTATCGTGCTATTCGCACGATTAGAACTCGGTCTCGTTTCAAGTTGTTTTAAGTTATTTTGTATATTACACCTCCTGCCAATACGCCGTTTAGCGAGATAAATGTGCTAATCATATATTCCGCAAAGATCCTCTATTAGCCTTGTTGGAATAAAGCAAGTCTTTTTGTGACTGTAGACGGCAGTCTGCAATCGGGTTACTGGCTACAATCTGTAAGAAAAAAAACTGACATTTATTGCAAAGAATTACAGTAGATATCGTTTATAACGACATTGGCTATAACGACGCATCGGCTATAACGACGGAAATTCCAGGTCCCGAGATGGGCGGGGTCTTTGTCGCTCGTTACGCCTGTCCTTTTACAAAAAGGGATATCGCATACCTGAGATAGACGATACACACAAGGGGGTTAAAATGGGGAAAACTAACGCGAACTGTAGCCAGCGAGCACTGGTGCCACCTTTTGGATGCTCTATAGACCCGGATGGCGTCGGATCTCGCCCGTACTAAACCCACACAATTGCAAAATTAAACCCGTCCTGAGACGCCCCGGGCCCAATCAAAGAAATGTAGTGCGCCTCCCTTTTCGATGAAAATTCTCCCCTGGAATGGGGGGGGGGGGGTTAGTTTATGTCGGGAGACTATTCATTTAAGGCCATATTTTTTTACACTCCATTTTAGGGCACAAATTACAAATTGGAGACGGGCACATATCACGAAATATGAACATGCATATGCCAGACAAAACTTATCACAAAAAAACTTAGCTGTGCGTCCTTGCTGCGACTCGGAGTGTTTTTCCTCCCTTCATGGCTCAAATATAAATTTTTTATTTTTTTTCGTCCGCCGACAGCCAAAATCCCGCGTTTCACCGTCGTGACAACGCGCACCCAACTCCCCGATGTTGGTGGCTCGATCAGTCGGCCCAGCTGTTCCGAGCGATTCCGACACATAGATGTCTGCTTTTGAATTTGGCGGGATTTTTACAAATATTAATCATTTGAAATAATTCAAATTATTGATATGTATTTGCATTCATTTCATTTTGCTGTCATTCCTTCCTGTATTTCTTATTTCCGAAAAATAGTTTAATCAATTTCATAATTTCAGAAGCAATTCCATTCATTTTTGTGTCACACAAGGACGTATACCCTTGTCCTATACCACCGTAAGTTCGTGGTATAAAACGGGTTTTGACTTTACATTGCAATGACCGCTTATAACGACGACAGAACGCTATAAAAAATATGACCGTATATAACGACAGTGGTCGTTATAAACGATATGAGCGGATATAACGACGATCGGCTATAACGACGTAAAAAAGTAGGTCCCTTCCATGTCGTTATAAACGATATCTACTGTAACTCCTTAATTCACAGATTCAAGAGATTGAATAATATTTTGGCGAACAAAACTTTTTTCGGGAAGATGCCAGAAACACTGCAGCCCAGCAATTATACAATTAATCTCTTCTTGTTTTTTTCTTTGGTGGGTTGATACGGTAATCCTACATTTGGTCGCTTCTCGTGTTTTTAGTGGGTGGGACTCTCCCATGTCTCAGTATGCCTGCGTATTAAATTGCAACTTTATAGTTGTACCTCCATTGGTAATGCGAAACGCTATTAATAAGGCATCTGAATGAATGCAGAATACTATAGCACAATCAGTTGAAACCGATAAAACCTGCGCCCTATAAAAGGTAAAATTGGCAAGACCCGCCCTTTACGTTTTAATGAAACAGTATATGTACTAACGTATAACTTAAGGTTTGTGGTGCTGGTGTTAAGGTTTGCGTTCGTACGGACGACTCATCCGATGATCGTTCAGCGATCATTGTATAGCAGCCAAGCCATATTTTTTTGAATGTGGCTACATTCCAAGTATATTGATTATCATTTATGTCTGTATAGAAAATATCCGCACATAGTGCTCAGAAGAGATGGTTTACCTACAATCGCTAAGCGAGCATCCTATGAGTCATCTCTACGAAAACACGCCTTTAGTGAGTCGCAAATTCACGGCTCGCGAGCCGTATTTTGCCCGCGTCACGGCTCTCGTCCATCGTGTGGTTCCCATATAATGCATTTTAATGTTGCAAGCCGTACGTCGTTTGAATGAAGCCAAACTGCTACTGGTAAGTAACTGTTTTTCCGAACCCGTACAGTTCCTGAGATTAACATATCATTATAATATGCTAGTTGCGAGGACAAGTCTGAAGAGTGTTTATTGACAAGTCCTATATCGTGGTGAAATAAGTAACATTGCGCTGAATATACTCATGGTAGAAACAAATCAACCAAACTAGAGCTTAAAATTAAGAAGGTTGCTTCAGCACCCAAGTCCATAGGTTAGGTTAGGCAAAGGGGCCGCTAGGTTTACACCCAGCGCACTTAGACCAAAACTTGGTCCGTTGTGGTACCTCTGTATAATTCGTATCTATAATAACCTCTTAAGCTGAGAACGAACCCGTGCTAACAATGAATTTGTTGAGCAGTATTGGGCTCACATCACGAAGATCGTCCGTAACATAAAAATACCTGGAACCAAGATAACGGCTTCGTTTCTCGGCCAAAGCAGGACAGTGACAAAGTAAGTGGTGTACGATATCTTCCTTCTCTTCGTCATAACAACTTCTACAGAATAGGCCAGTCAATTACCGATTTTAGGTCGCAAAAAATTGCTCGGGTCTGGTTTTTTTGGGATATTGTTAGGATAGATACCAGAAGTGTACCACTAAGTTTGCAACTTCGAAAAACCTGTGCTAACCCCGTTCCCCTAAAAAAAACCTCAAAATTTTCGGACTTTTTTCATATTTTTGTTTGTAATTTCTAAAAGGTGCTTCCTACAAGTAAGTCGTCCACTGCACTTTTAAAGCTAAGAAAATCTTCTTTAATTTGAGTGTAATTCCAGCTTTGTAGGTGCAAAGGATCCCAAGATACAGCACTTTAATAAATGTGATTTTTTGTAAAAAAGTTCGAAATTGTATTTGAGGAGGTTTGTATGACAGCCCTATAACGTAGTGTTCCGATTTCATCCGTTCCTAGATATTTTTTTAGGCTTAACCAGCAACATACTTGGGTGAAGTTTGGTTAATATTGGTACATAAAGAAAAAAGTTTTTCTTAGAAGAACCTAATTTTCAGGGGCAGCCCTATGACCCCATGGTCTTTTTCCATTCGTTCCGACATATATACAGCTAAGGAACTGGTTTATAACTTCATGTCACATGACTTTCTCTGTAAAATGCGCATTTAAGCAGATATTCAGCTCGGAACATGACTGAAAGTTTTTTTTCAAAAAACAATGTTTAAAGTGCTGTATCTTGGGATCCTTTGCGCCTACAAAGCTGGGGTTACACTCAAATTAAAGAAGATTTTCTTAGCTTTAACAGTGCAGTGGACAACTTACTTGTAGTAAGCACCTTTTAGAAATTACAAACAAAAATATGAAAAAAGTCCGAAAATTTTGAGGTTTTTTGAGGGTCATGGGGTTAGCACAGGTTTTTCGAAGTTGCAAACTTGGTGGTACACTTCTGGTATCTATCCTAACAATATCCCAAAAAAACAGAGCCGAGCAATTTTTTGCGACCTAACGCCTTATTTTTCGGTTTATTGACTGGCCTAAGAAGTCATTGTGGGGAATTGGGAGTCTTCTAGCAAGATTTCCAATAGGACAATGCCCCGTTATAACCCCCACCACATTACGAATATGCTTTCTGCCCAAAGACAGTAATACGGTTGATCGACCAATATCTAGCTTTGGCCATATCATCCTCGTCGTATCGCAAGTACAACCATAGGTCCATCTTGCATTGTCCTATTCTATAGCGGTTTTTATTACCATTGCACAAGCCGCAGATAGTGTTGTCATGTTGCAACGATCGCCTTCAACGCTACCAGCTAACGCATTTCGCGCAAAGTCGTCTGCGCGTCGATTGCCTTCGAAGCCACTATGACCCGGTATCTAGCATAGCGTAATATCGAAGAAATGACCCATCTCCCTAAGTAAGCGGCACTTCTCGATGATCTTTGATGTGGTTAGCACTGATTCTAGTGATCTGATAGCAGCCGGACTATCGGTAAAGAGAATGACGTTCCTTCCTGTGATGACGTGACTACCCAACCAATTTAGGGCCTCCAAAATCGCTGAGATCTCTGCTTGCAGAACACTGCAGAAGTTAGGGAGACTGAGAGACAAATTAATGTTCAGTTCCTCAGAGTATATGTACTCCGATACCTACTATTTTAATATTCATGTGCGTTGATTTGATTCGGGTTGAGGTATAGATTGTACGGGTGTGATTTCAAGGACGAAAAAAGTAGGTGTTGCGATTGGTATGACAACATTTATATTATTTAATCAGTGTATGGCTTCAATATGCAACGGGAAAAATCCTTTGTCGACACAGGACATGGTCCAATATCGATGTTTCCTGGCAGGTTAAAAGCTAATGCGTTCGTATCTTGAACAAAAATATCCCAGAAATAAGAATAGATTCAAATCGGTAAAATTAAGACCACACGGAAATAATTTTCTTCGGTCGAATATGGTGACCGCACTTCTTGCTTTGTCTAGGTCACACGAGCGCGTAGCAAATCTTTGCTTTCCACAAAACACATATGCTTCACACCTGCATTAAAGGTTCAATAACACCTCAACGCTCAACACAGCTTGTCTGCACACAGATAGCGCACATACTTTATGGAATTATAGATTTTATCGAATCAATCATTCACATATCAAACAACACATCTAACTGTAATTGCGTGTACAGTCAGATAGCATAATTTAACGATGCATGTAAAAACCAACAGAGAGCTATCAATTATTGCAATATACACCGCAGTGCAAAATTGATTTTTTCTTTTCGCCTCTCCTTTAAATCAACACTTTGGATCCCCGTGCGAGTAATTTAATCCGAAGCCAAGCTGAAAACCATAAGTGAAGACATGAAGACGCAACCATGACGAGGACAACAATGGATGGATGCACAACGAAGAAGGGAGAAAAGTACACAAATTGACGCATCCCGCGGCCGCACCTTTCTATACAAACACAACACACCATGGTTGTAATCGTCACCCCTGGCCTGATGTAACCGTTGCGTTCTACCACCCCGTTGTGTTAACAATGCATTTTATCGAATCCGTCCATGTTTAACCGACTGATGACTCTTTTATTATATTAATAAATAAAACGCACGATATGATATGGTATTGTCTTGTCGTCTGTGCTGGCTGCTGCTCTGCAATGTCTCTCTGCATGAACGGATTAAGTTTCTGATAATGGATGGAGTGCAAACATCCCCATTGTTGCCGCTTTCATATTGCTGTCGTGATTGAGTGATAATAGGCACGAAATCAATAAAAAAAAAATTAAAAATTTGTTGGTAAAAATCATCACCAAATCTAAACATTGTACATCCCTGGTAACTGAAAATTATAAAATCTTTTTTCTACGGTGAAAATTGATTGAATTTTCTTCACTTCAGAAGACTTCCCATCCATATATTGCGGCAGAACAATCATCATCAATCGCAAGGATAAGCAGATATTTCGACAAAATGCTTTCAAACAGACGACGTTTGGTTTTAACACGTAAGTAAATAACAAGGAGTAGCCGATTTGTACAATGCAGTATAGAGAATACATTTTTACAGCAAGAAAAATAGGCAACTTTCAACACTTTACTCATTAAAAGTGGCTTGCCAAAAGAAATATGTTAAGGAGTCAACAAATTTATTGAAGAATATACGGCAGCAGAAGGTGAACGAATAAATAAGCACACTGCGACTGCATTGGCAACAAGCCATCACTTGTTTTATAAAAGATGGAAAATGCTGGATTCTGTGAAATTGATAAGGAGTAAGTCATTTTAGTATAAGTTGGAAAAATAATAATAATCAGTTGACTCATTCAATTCATTTGTAACATGAGTGCGTGAAGTGGTAGAATTGTAAACAATAGCGTCTACAATTTGTGTTCTTTTCTCTAGGACAGGAAGTATAGTTAATTTCATCCAATGAGGTGATTCATAAAACATGAAAGTTGGGTGATACATTTTCACAGAGATAAGCTGTTTATATGCGGAACTTAATACAGTGGAACCTCGCTAATCTCACCCTATCGGGACCAGAGATTAGTCGGAACGATCGAAAAGTCTCACTACCCGGAGACCATAAAAAATGGGTTGCTTATCGATGAAAAGCAACACAATTTTTGAAAATAGACTCATAATACAATTATCCTGGTATCTTTTAGGCTTGCAAGCATCCTCCCTCTCCAGATTGAACACCATAGCAGGCAAATTCATAATTTCGTGTGAGAGAAGGCAAATATCGTCAGCGTGGTTTAGATTTTATTTAGTCTTTGCCAAGGACTAATAATGCAGTGTTTTTTCACATAAACTTTTTGACACCATCCCAGTTGAATGCCAACTTAAACAAGTATCGCAATTCAGGAATGAGCATTTAATACCGTTAGTTGTTTTCGACAGTAAGAATTGTAAGGAATTTTAAGACACAGCGTGACCAAAATATCGGATTGTCCTATGATTTTCGCCTAGCGTTCTTGATACCGAACAGGTTCAAAGCTGGGAATTGTAACAATTAGAGAGTATGATGAAAGTAAATTTTTGTGTGTAGTGCTCTGTAGCCGTGATCGTTCGTAATATGGCTGACTACGGTATCACACTCCGAATTCAGTTGTCGTTGAAACGTTAACGACTACACACGTTAGTCGTCAACGCACCATGCTCCACTAGGAGTTAGGGCAAATCAAGAAACCCTTAACGACAACGAGCGGAACACAAACATACTCCCTATGTGTCCATTTGCTTGCTGCTCGTTGACCGAAACGTTCAGATCACCTGAACCCCATAGCAGAGTGGTGTTAGGTTGGCAAGACTAGCTTTTTGTATGTTGGAAGGAAGATTGCAGATTCCTAGCAATAGAAGATACCATAACTACCAAATAGTACAACCCTTGCATAGCACTGGTCTGAAGATTGTTTAACACATGCACATTACCAGGCCCGTCGAGAAAAATTCCGGGCCCGGGACTATAATTTGGTTAGGGGGCCTACCTAACTGAATTATGAAAGTTATTTCCGCGTATAATAAGTTGTTGCAAAACTCCTTGCAATTAATAATGCGTTACAACAAAATCACGTTTTAACTTCAGTGCAAGTTTATTCCTAATAAATATTGTTGCATATATTCGTCTTGTATCTGGGATTCCATTTCTGATTCAGAAATTCAAATATAGTGTCAAAAAATCAATGAAAGTATCAAACATTAATTTTCCTTGCCTTCTGAGCAGCAAATTCACTGATAACATTATCGAAATTTAGTTGTCTGGCTAACGGCGCTTCGATACATAGTGTAGCAAGTTCTGAAACACGCTCTTGTGACGAACACGAACGATGGAAATTTTTGACTTTACTAAGAACACTCTAAACTAGTAGTCTGGCTGGTCTAGTGCGCACCTTCGGTGCACAGGGTCATGAGTTAGAATCTCACCATGGATCATGGTGCTTTTCGAACTTACGCGCTTGTGACGGACAATGATCTCACTCAGATGTTAAACGAGTACCCATTAATGGGGATAAATAACACTGCTGATCTGATTACCTCAACAAAAAGCAGATAAGATCTTGGAAATAGGATGTCACTAACACATCCTGCGGCCTTAGTCCAATGCAGGATTGTCGCGCTTGTTATTTATTTTTAAGAACACTAAAAGAGCATTCAGCGCTAGCAACAGTAGCAGGTATAGTGCAAATTATTCGCAAAGCAATGCAAATATGTATTTGGGAAAATCGTTTCAAGATTTTAGGTTGTAAAAAAAATAGCATTAAGCATTTCAAATGGGGGTAAATCAACCTAAAAACTGCTATTGTAAATAAGTTTTAGGCGAACGATTTCATCTTCCAATTCGTGTGAAACACCGGATTCGTGGTATTCAATTGAAATAGCAGTAGCATTTTTAATCTCTTCTTCCATTTTTAAATTGCCATAAAAAAGTGTATGTGGCATTAAAATTACGCAACGATTGGTAATCCCTCCCAATTCAACCTCAATTGTAACACCCTTGGCCCCAAGAAGGATGCTTCGCTCATTAAGCATATTTAATATATTCGACCAAATTGAAGCCATTAAAACACATTCAAATTTCCCTATATACATATTTTAAAACACCATTGACATCACGTTGAATTTCAGCGGTCAATGTGGCTTCAGCTAGGCTTTCTAGTGCTCTCTTTAATCCGTCCATATGTTTCGAGAAGGCTTTTAATGTGTCTATTCTAGCAGACAATCTTGTGTCTGACAGTTTGTGCAGGGAACTCGGTATATTATCTATCAAAATTTCCCAGCGTTGTGGGCTGCCGCTGAATATTTTGTAGGTCTTCTGAACTACTCCGAAAAATGTTATTCAGGCTGGACAATATTCTGCGGAGTCTACACGACATAAATTGAGAGTGTGAGCTGTGCAAGGCGAGTAAACAGCATTAGGATATGTTTGGGAGTTTGTGGCTTTGAACTCCGTTGTATCGGCCTTTCATATTACTTCCACTGTCGTATCCTTGTGGCTGACGGTCGTCCAGAAAAATATTATATTTTTCTAAAGTTGCAAAAATCAGCTATTTCCGCGCCAGTTTTTTACAGCATTTCACAAAAGCAAGAACTATTTCTTGAATACCGAATACGCTTCTCTTTGGGTCAAAATGAAGATATCCCAGAATGAATGAAGATGTTTTGCTCGAAGTGGCTTGCCTCGACAATGATGGCATAGTATTTTGCACACCTTCGTTCATTTATAATCACTTTACATGCTGAGCGCAAATCTCATAAACGTGTTCTGGATATCAGCCGAAATTTGAAATCAAAATATGTAATTGTTTCTCATATATGTACATATATGTATGTATAATACAAGACACACATTGGTACACGAATCTACATAGAAGATATGTGATTTGAAGGGGACCCGGTGTTGTGGTTTTGAAATGAAATATTTGAAGTCAAATACTGAGGCGTGTAGTTTCCAAAAGCTTTATTGGTCAGTAAATATGTACAGTGAAACCTCTCATAGCCGGACACTTATGGTGTCAGTCTTTTTGTCCGGTTATGGGAGGTGTCCGCTTGTAAGAGGTATTGTACAAAATTCAATATATAAACGTATAGAAGCTTCATTACAATATAAAAAGCATTATAATAATACTATGTACTTCATATTTATTATTATTGGTATAAAAACGGGTTTTTATATTCATTTTACAAGTAAAAGAAAAAGAAAGTCTGCAAACGGGCAATTTGCTCAAGGCTTCTGCATAAGATTTAATTGGATTTGTTTCTTGAGTCTCCTCGTCACCATCGCTTACGTCCACAATGTCTACTGAACCTTCATAACGAGTCTCAATTTCATGATTTTCAGCATGTCCGTCCAATCGATAGTCCAAAATTCCCCTAGACTTTGATTGTTTGCACTGCCGAACACATTTTCAAAACCGAATAAGGTGGTCAATGGTATGTCGTCTTTGGGATCTAATTCCAAAAGAGTCTGCTTTGTTTGCGAGAATGCTGCCTTTTTAAATCTGTTTTTTTTTTGTTATGGAGGTTGCATTAACTTTGTGCCAAGAGGTTTTGATAAAGAACAAAGCTTCAAGAACATTGATAATTTTTGCTAGATCTAAAGCTGACGTTGTGGTGTCAATTTTTGAAATGATGTTCTCAGGATTAATCGTCGGTAGTGTACCTTAAAATTTTATATTACCCTCTGATCTAAGGGTTGACACACGGTTATTGTATTATCTGGCAAAAAACACGCTGGTGACATTTGTAAAACTTAATTCTTTCGGGTAGGACGCATTATCAAGGAATAAAAACACCTTTCTGTTTTGCGTTTCAAATTGTTGTATCAATTCGGAAAGCGTCGTCCACACTTTGCGATTCGACTTCCAATTGACTGGCAAATCTTGGAGGCGAAGCTTCTTGAAAGCTTGAGGATGGGATGGAATCTGCCATACCGATCACAAGAAGCATCTCCTTTTCGCCTGCCATGTTAACACAAAATAAAATTGTCAGCCTTTCTAAATAGTTTACCACCAGCACATTTTTTCAACTTCAATGAAAGAAAGGGCTACTCTCAGTTTTGTAAATGACTTCACGCTTGTACCTATGTAGTATGGAGGGTAATTTTGCTGTGAATTGATCGACGTCTACTTTCGACACATCCAAAGCTTCGCCAGTTATACATTTAAGGGCTATATTGTGCCTTTTACTCCACTTCTCTAACCATCCATTGGACGCAGAAAGGCCAGAATTATTGGCTTGGTTTTAATTATTGGTCCAGAAATAGGAATGTTTTGGCTTCTAGCTTATACAAGTCAATCAGAGCAGGCTTCATCGATTCTTTCTTCCTTCTGTTCCAAGAAAACTTACTCTGACTCTGTAATGGACTAGAGTTTGAAGCGAACTGTCGCGAGGACAGGACGAGGGCAGTTATGGCCGTGAAGAACCAAGGTCGAAACCTAAGAATGAAGCAAGTCCGAAGATACTTTCTTCACCCGACTGCCAGGTACGCACGCTTGCAGACCGCTCAGTTCTCGTGAGAAACTGAGGAGTTCATAAGTGTGGCAGCGGTGACCTGACCATTACTTTTAAAAATATCGTGAGTATGCCCGTTCACAAAACAAGAATAATAACAAAATAGCCAAACGTAAGATAAATCTGTGGGAGCCATCCACTCTAACTATAATTCTTCCTCTTCCACGAACGATGGTAATGAGCCTAAAGAGCACCACAGACCTAATTTAATTTATAAATCGATTGCACACAATCGATCTCACGCCCGTACAGCACACACACTAGGAAATTTATCGCGCATTCTGAAACGACAGTCTCACGGTCCAAACAACACGACATAGTGAAAATTATCTATTTTGTGGCGATGGAAGATGGACATCCATCATTGGAACCACCAATTGCATTACAACCATAGACTGCTCTCTATACCTTAAATTAGGGAAATCGCCAAATTATTTTTATTTTCGTGTGCGAGAAACTCAATTTTCTGTCCGTTTGTGAGAGGTTTTTCGAACCATACGTACAGAAATATGGTGTCCGTCTATTAGAGGGTCCGGTTGTTAGAGGTAAATTTGTTCCCGAAATGTATCCTAAAAAGTGTGTATCAAAAAATTGTCCGGTTATGGGAGGTGTCCGCCAGTAGAGGTTTCACTGTATTACAAATAATATTGTAATACCCCAAAAAACCGGACCCGGGGCGATTCGCAAAGTAGCAGCTGTGTTATGCAATAAGGCCTTCGGAGTGAGGTTAGTGGGTGAAGTTGGGTATCAAACCAGGTGGTCCATATCATGAGGCGCAACATTGTAGCTCGGACAAATGTTCTGGATGCCCGGGTCTATTTGATATAGAGGAATTGAGGCGCGAACACCAGCCTCACCTAAGCCGAGCCAATGTCGTTCTTGTGGCTCTCGTCCGCCAAATTTTCTCAGGCAATGTTTGTCTTCCTATTGACCAATTCACAATAGTTGTGTGAATATCTGCGATGGCTGCATGATATGCTGTGTCATCAAAACTATCGGGAGGTATCCGTCTTTATCTCTGAACTTCTTTCTCGAGGTCTGAGAGTCCACCACTGACATGTCGTGATGGTGGTGATCCTCTCGATAACAATCGACCAGATATTGAAGAGACAGGAGAGGATTATGATCTCGGACTGGTAAGATTCTGCTTTTTTATGTTGACGATCCTTGAACGAAATCAGGTGTAACCTGTAGAGATACGTGACATGCCTGGATCTTGTCCCAGTTCGTGTCACAGGCGGATTGTGACACCGGTGCGTAATAGTCAGGGGTTGCTCGACCTATCTCTTCATAAGTGACCCAACATGGTTTCCTTGTCCTCGCCCCAGGAGTTGCCGGCCAGTGCCTTTATCGATTACGTCCTCTACATGGCGATTCGATTTCATCATGGTATTCAAGTAAACCCCAAGGATCTTATGGTTGCTAACAGTAGGATCAACGTCTTCATCACGCCTACCAGTACGGATAGTATGCTTGTATACTGATCCGGAAACTACTCGCAGTTTGGGTTCGTCAATAATGTCAGATGTACTTCTCTGCACTTCTAGCACTTCGTAATGAGGCTTTCTCATTGCCTCCTGGTGGCAGTTTTTAATTATTTTTTTTTTGGTTACAAATTTTATCCTACGAGTACCTGGGAAAATATTATAATCCTCCGCTCTACTTCAGTAGGGCTAGCATATCTTGGAAAACATTCGTTATAGATGATCATTAAAGTTTCCTACCTACTTATATTATGTTCTATATGGATGTATGTATTTTAATAAATAAGTACTCACTCCTTAAATATTATTAAACATCATCATCGAGCAAACTTACCTAGAAAAAAAAGAAATACATTAAAATCATCTCATAAAAAATGAACAATGTAAAAAAGAACAAAAATCGGCAGAGATGTCTAAAAATTAATACATAGTCATTTACACAAAACTCAGGATTTTTGCCATAATAAATATAACAATATATAATGCTTGAAGTAGATTAGACGCGTCAGCAGAAGCATCGGCATCGCGAAACGTCAAGCCCAATGTATTTTACATCAGCTATGAAATTCTGCCGATGCTGCTGCTGACGCGTGTCATCTATTTCAGCTATAACGGGGGTACGATTTTTAACGAACAGCCGTGAATACGTGATCGTGTTTTGAGTGAAGAGTTAGCCGCGATAGCGAAAAAAGAACAACTATTAATGACTTTCAATCGCTTTCATATAACGGCACATACCCGCTAGAAGGAACATTATAACGGTATTTTAAAGAAACGTTCTTTGCTAATCAGAAGGTTTCAAACCCGGAATCTCGTAAGAATTTTCTTACGAGAATGTTTAAAAGTAATTCATTAAGATAGTTTCAGAGAAAATACACAAAATAACGGTATAAAACGGTAATTTCATTTTGGAAAATATGGCTAGTAATCAGTAGAACTTCCGTTAAGTGATATGGGCTTAAAAAGTTTATCTCGTATGGAATTATTATTATTATTATTTATTGCAGCTTTAATGCATTACATAGTTTACAAAATGTTCATATCTAAGCTCACAACTTGCAAAAGTAATACACTTATGCGCGAGCGTGGTGACAAAAAAAAACAAATATTTAATTCAAATTTATGGCCCTAAAATTTAAATGAGTATAATTATTTGATGATTTTAAAAAATAATGAAAAAAAGGAAAAGGAAAAATGACTTCATTACTTTATACTAAGATTGAAAATTAAAATGAAATTTCTAGAAATAGCGAAAAACGAAGGAATTGTGAATGTCAGAATTTCAGTTGGAGGTAATTGATTAGTGGCAAGAAGAATTATCATTGCAATATAATGTCAAGATAGTTATTTCGTTGTAAGGAAAATGAGTTAAGTATGTATTTATAGTTAGTGGGGTTTAGCGCTGTTTTTACGTTTGACAGGAGAGAATTAAGCAGTCTTGGACCCAGTATACTGAGATGCCGCATGGCCAGAGAAGTTCTACATCATTGGAGCACGCGACTGATGTCTTGTATTGTAATTAATTATTCGTATTCCGAAATTATTCCTATTTTCGTACATAAATTTAAGGGCGTTGTACAAGTACAGTTGACGTATATTCATTACTGGGAAATCATTGTCGTTGAATAAAACTTTGATTTTTTTAGGCAAATTTTCAAAATTCGATTTTGCAAATTTTGCAGGGGTGTAATGTAAGTAGTTAATGTTGTCCCCCATATTGTGATACCGTATTGAATGATCGACTGCGCGATTGCAAAATAAACCATTCTCAACGTTCCCAAACTTACATTATAACGTAGCCTTGAAAACGCATATGTATGTAGTTTTCCTTAGTTTTTGTACGACAAGAGTGATATGCTTCTTCCATGTTAAATTGCTGTCTATAAGTAGGCCAAGATATTTTGTTTCTTCGGAAGAGTTCAAATTAACGTTGCTAATATGTAAGTTCATAACTTGTAAGTCTAAATCCCTTTTATTACCAAATACCATAAAATTGGTTTTGTCTAGATTGCAAGCTAATTTATGTGATGTTATCCATTGATACATTATTTGCAGCCCCCTCTGTGCTTTTTGGAAAACGTTATTCCAAGTAACATCCTCAAACAATAGTACCGTGTCATCAGCATATGCGATTACGTTACCTTGGAAATCTGGGACTAATTTATCAATATTACAGAGGTCATTTAAGTATATATTAAACAATAACGGGCCTAAGATCGTTCCCTGTGGGATTCCACAAGAGAGAACGGTAGGCTCACTCGTATCAGTACCGATCTTGACTTTCTGGTACCGCTCTTTGAGATAAGACTCGAATAAAGTACATATATGTGAACTAAGTCCAATTCCCTTCATTTTATAGTACAGAATTGTATAGGATTGAAGATAATTTAAGTTAATTCCGTCCCAAGGTCCCTTAATCGCTTGCACAAACTCCTGGGGGTTGTTAAACTGTTGCATATCGATACACATCTTCTTTGTCGTCCATATTTAGATCTAGGGAGTATGGCGGTCATTCCATAACCTTGATGGACTCAAGACCATTCTTCTTGTCAGCCTTGCTTTATAAATGGGGGCATTGTCTTGTTGGAATCTTACAGAAGTTGCATGAAATTTCGGTACTTTTGTAAGCCTGTGCGTTCTGAATATCCCTCGTTTTTGATATTGAACCCCATACCACGATACTTCTTACTCTTGAGTCATGGGTCGACAAAGTTATTGCCTTCTTGCTCAAAACGTGGAAACAATACCTAAATCCATCTGGACCGGAAAGATTTTCTTTGTCGTTAGTACGCTTCCACTTATTTGTCTAATCCAAACACGCCTGGAAGGGAAAGAGGCGTGTGTTGTCCACAACTTTGATCTTTTCTATTGCGTAGTTCGGCGAAACCCGATCAGTGTGGTTGCGGCTAAAGAAAAACATTTTTATTTCTGCACCAATGTTGGTCAAAAACTGAGTACATATATCTATTGAAATCAACAAACATTATTTAAGCATATGGACAAAATCGAACCATGAAGTCATGAGGCTGCCATAGAAACCCCACTCCGAAAACTATGAACTTCTTAGAAAAAAAAATTTCTTGAAGGATCAATCCTATCCAAAACTCACATAATTAAATTCATGCGGCTTCCATAAAAACCCTACTTCTAAAATAGCTTCTTTCGAAAAAAAAAGCAACCAAAACACACATAAGGAATGGTGTCTTTATCGAGTTATCAAAAACATATAACGGATGGAATCGAAAACTGGGGATCAAGGGCTGCAATAGAAACACCACTCGAAAAATTCTAAAAAACCATCTCTGTATGAACCCAACTAATAATAATTGAACCTTACATAAATATGTCTTAAGAATAGACAGAAAACATATGCGGGAATGGAAGGATTTTTTTTTCTTAAATTTGAGACTTTTTGAACGGGCCTCAAAGCGAGCGGAGCGAGCAAAAGGGTTAATTTGTATAGTTAGGTTTTTGAGTTCTTCAGTCGCGGCTATAATTGAATATTATTGAATATGCTTGTAATCATGATTTGTTCTAGTGCTAACAGAATTTTTAATCAAGCTTTTTGCTTACGAGGGTTTGTTGTGCTCCTAGTAGATATATAAGGGCGGGTTGCAACCACAGGGTATGCAAAATTATCGATTTTCTGTAACTTACTTTTCCTTTTACATATTCCACGAGCATTCTTCCGAAAAGTATGAATTTCGACTCATAATTACATGTTATATAAGAACAACCTGTGCTTCGTGCTCTTTCACACTCGTTCGAATTGAAAAGCTCTAATCTTCATTCTACTACAACGCAATATTATATGCGTGTCAATCTCAAATGAATTTTGCAATCGTAATTAGAACCAGATAAAAAAGCAGCGTACCAAAGAAAACATCATGCATTCTTTACATGTAATTTTCACACCATCAGGGTCGTCTTATTTGATGCCATTTCGGCCATGTTCAGGGTCGAAAGGCAGACAAAAGTGCAAGAGAAAAACAAAACGACAAGCAAAATCAGCAGCAGCAGCCAAACGACCGTCAGAGGCCATAATAGCAAACATTCACGGTGATCTCGGGAGGACTATAACAACTACCTGTGCCGAAACCTACATGAAATAAGAAAACCAGTTTCACTCAGGGCCCGTCCGGCTGGTCCGTGACCATAGCTCTGATTCTGATTATAAAAATTGTTATTTTGTTTTGTGTTCTTTGGTTCTTGGGATTGTCGCGCAAGTTGGTCGTTCTATATTGTGTAGGCCACTATAGGCATCGAGGGTAGCGTCATCGTATGCAGTCGTGATATCATTTTGGACCGAATCGCAAACGGAATGAATTTCTTCATAAAAACAAGGAAAATAAGTGGAAAAACAGTCACTAAAAAGGAAGTCTATAAAATCAGCGAAAATTTTGTTTTCGTTTTATTGCAATTAACTTACATTTAATACATACGGAAACATAAATTCGGCATCCCTTCACGGTCAAAATACACCTATGGTCGCCTCACGAAGAAAAAAGAAGGGAACAACAACAAGGCAAATGTTTTGTTTTGTGACGCTTGAAGTAACCTTTGTTTGTGAAATTCAATGTCGTTTTCAGATCTCAAATATATTTTTGACTGTGTTCGAATGTACATGCTCCGTATAAACCGCGGTAAAGGAACCAGATTAGGGTTTCATTCTTCTTTTTTCATCTCTTGGAATTCTGTTGTTATAATAATGTCGATGTGTGTGCAAGGGCATAAATGAAGGCAATTGGAATTTTACCATTCTACCATTTTCCTTTTTGGTTTGTTTGGTGCGGTTGAGGTGTTTCCTCTTGTTTTGTTTTCATGTATGTATGGGATTTCTTTTGATTAATTGCATAATTGGAAGGTGTTCTTAAAGGTTTTATTGGGAAAATGAGAATATAGCTGTGAAGTACAGTCACCGTTTATGTTGGACGGTTCACGATTTTTTTTTCGGATTCTATAAGTGAATTTCTTACATTTCATTTAATGTGGGAAATACAACTGATACGTGCAGGCTGGACTCTATAATCACAAACCTATCTTAACTATCCTGACTTAATATTTAAACATTTAATTTAACCTTCCGTTAGACGCAATGCATCTGACAGATGCCTCTCATTGTTTTTTGCCATAACTTCTTTTCTATTGCGAATTCCACTTTCTAACTCAGAGTAGCTTCGTATACCGAGTACGAAAGCATTTTAGTCTGATAGTGATAATTATGGGGTCCTTTGAATTTACGTAGCAGGCTGAAGCATCTAATAGATGCATTGCGAGCACTCGTGTAGTGATTTGAACGTGTAATTGATATAGGCGCAGCAGTATGCGATAAAAAAAATATTTGCTACAAGTTGAATATTTTTAGATTTACACTATTGCACTTTTGTTTTACCATTGAAGTTTATTTTAAAATTTAGTTTGGCTTAGAAATCTGTAAAACTGCAATTATGTAAGACAATTTCAAAAAATCTCACTTTTTAAAACTTTTTCTTACCAAAAAAAATATTATTAACAGCCCCGGTTTTTTCTTTTGATATTGACTATTGGTATGACAAGGCTTCAAATATTCAGATAATGAAGAAAACAACCTTATGAAGATATTCATTGACTTACAACAGGATGACAAAGTTGGCATCTAATAGATGCATTGCGTTTATTCGTGTTACATTTTTTATTGCGACTAACGGAAGGTTAATAAATCAAGGGCACCATTAAATCTCAATTATCTATAATGCTGCCATAGAAACCCAACATCCAAAAGTAGGCCCTTCTGCTGCCTGTTTTATGAATCAAATTTCACACAAAAATGTCAGAAACTCATGCAATCACAACCCTTACAACATAGGATTGTCATAGAAGCTATTAGCTCCGAACAATTGACAACATTGTTCAAATGTGAAAAGTACCGCTATGAAATTATAGTTTACATTTCCAATAATTGAAGGACGGAACGAAATGGACGAAATTATTCCATACAACAAGCAAATAAAACGTATTTTTCGGTTCTCCCAACTATGAATTTGAAGCTTCGCGTTAATAAAACGATTATCCGACTCGTGCCATGCTGTGATTGCGAAATATGGACCCTAACCCAAGCTTTCGAAACTATTTGAACATATTCGAAAGAAAAATTCTTCGACGAACTTTCGGGGCTCAAGCGAGTCCAACCATGAGTTGAATCAAAGTATCGAAAATCGTGTAGCTTCAACGATTACATTGGGCATGTACAACAGATGAACGATAATCGCATGCCGGAGAGAGTGGTGAACGCACAGCGAGTTAACGGAGCAAGATTGCGTGAACGACCGAGAGCTGGCTGGGCTTGAAGGACAATGTACGACGTCGTGATTTCCAATAAAAGCAAAAAACGGTTTTGAAATTTAAATAGAGAAGTGACGCAAGGCAAATGTTGGTTTAAAAAAAAATTTAAGGGGAGTGAATTTGTGTCCTTGGTTGAGGACACAAATTCACTCCTTGGTTGAGAACACAAATTCACTCCCCTTGTCGTGCTCTGTGGCCGTGCTCGTTCGGTCGCCACTCTGTGAAATAGACACTCATAGAGAAACGAGTTTCCAAACTCGGCACGACTCGTTGCAAGTTTATTATTCAGAAGAAGATGATAAGAAATTTTCTTATCGTAGAATAATAATAAACTAACAATGCGACTAGGAAGTGGTATGGCTGACAACCGTAACACACTCTGAATTCAATTGTCTCTGTAACGTTGATGACTACACACGGTAGTCATCAACGCACCATGCTCCACTAGAAGTTACGGTAGAGAGAGAGAAAAATTGTGTCCTTGGTTGATGGAGGCCGATTTTCAAATCAAATACAGTGTACGCTCTCATAACCGGACACCATCGGGACCAAAAATTTGGTGTGCATATTGGAGCCGTCGGCTTAATAGAACTTCTGTTTTTTCGTTTTTTTTTTCGTACAAACAAAAAAAGGAAAGAAATCACAAAAAATACTGAATTATGTACTGCTCATAACTCATCTATGCCTAGAGCAAAAAAGCAGACTAATTCCACAAAAATTACCGAATCGCTGGGCAAAATTCCTGAATGTCCACACAGGAAATGGCAATGCCTCCAGAATTCAGAAATATGTATTTTTCACATCTGTGGCCATGATGATGCAAGGGGCAGCCATGGATGAACTGTTGAACTGTCCGCTTATTAGAGGTTAAGTCGGAAAAAAAGCGAAAAGTTTTTGTCCGTGTTCGGGTAATAGAGCGTCCGGTTAAAAGCATCTATTTTGTATGAAAACAGTGCATTATTGCAATGGGACTTTAAAACGAAGCTCAGTGATAACTTCCGAACTTCCTAATCACTTTGGAGCTTAGTAAATCACATCCAAGGAGTGATCTACTGGACCTGGCGATCGCCGGGCATTGCAATAATAAATGACTGGAGGTTTCGTCTTCCTCCAGGCAAAGGCGACACTGATATACCAATTTTATGGAGATGGTAGCGGAGCCCGAAACAACCCGTAAGAAAGCTTATTAATAGTCTAAGCTCAGTTCAGCGCAAACATTTAATATTGGAGTAGCTGAAGGGACACACTAGCTCTTTTATAACTCTTAAGCCAGGGTACACGTTTCCAGTAGTTTAACCTCAGGCCCGATGATCAGTTACCATCACGCCTCTAGCAGCACTCCAGCTAATTCTACAGAAGGGCTCAAGGCCGATGAGTATAGAAAGTGAGCCCACTCTTGCTAGTTCGTCCGCATATTCATTTCCCTCAACGTCTCTGTGACTCGGAACGGATGGAGAGGTCCTGAAGGTGGTCAAAGTACTCGCTGACTAACTAACTGACTGACTAACTCGTAAAGCGGTCTAGATTCCTTTGACAATTGCCTTCGAAAGTTGTAAAAAAATTATAGCGCGAAATGATGCAATTCCATTATTGGAATAATTCGACGACTTTGATAATCCGCTGTAACACTAAATTTATCGCATTAAGACTTTGGATTTTGGTTAATGGTAGATGGAATTTAATATTTACTAGTCACAATTGATCCATGACAGCCTCGATGCTCCTTTGTGCAAAACTTTAAGGACATCCTTTGTATTAATTTATGTGAAAATCGGACCATATGAATAGCGATTCAGATGCTCGTGATTCATGCTTACCATGTCAGGTCTGGGCATTTGCTTGAAGGAATGCAAAGATAAATGCGTCATTTGCTTAAAATTAGTTTGTACTTTGCTAAGTTGTTCAGTCCTCTGGAGTAACTAAACAAGTGACCAAACTTCCTATTACACCCTTATTACTCTGATTATAGAACTAAAGTTCCTGTGTAAATCTGGACTATTAAATGTGTACATGTTGTAGAAAAATTTGCTGGATACGGATATTCAGATTATTGAGTCAAGACTGTGGATCGGCAGAGGGTGCTGTTGATAGCAAGCATATGTCACAATTAGGCATTGATGAAAATTTCAGGTCCCTAGCGACATTCTGTCGAAAAATATGGCCGAATTACACTATCACAGAGGGGTCATTTGTATGGGAGGTAGGGGAACCCTTGGTCCGATTTGGCCCATTTTCAATACCTGCTTTTATCAAAGCAATCATCTGACCGAAATTTCAAAACGCTACCTCCATTATTTCGGGAGTTATCGTGCGAACTGACAGACACACGGACGGACAGACAGACAGACGGACATGGCTTATTCGAATCAGGGACCGACCCTGATCATTTATATACAGGGTGTCCGGAAACTGCCGCATAAACGCACCGGATTATGATTCCTCAGTTGATTTCCAGCAAAAAAGTTGTACAGAACATTTGAGCTAAAATTAACCCTAGTTTTCTACACTTAACGTATAAAACCTCTTATCCGATTTTAGTGTGGTTAGTTTTGCTGGAAATCAACTGAGGAATCATAATCCGGTGCGTTTATGCGGCAGTTTCCGGACACCCTGTATATACTTTGCAATACCTCCGGTGGGCAAAAGACTTCTCCATGTGTCCTCCGCGCGGGCGCCCCCTGCTAACAGTAGTGGGTAAAACCTCTAACGGCTAAGTCAAATCATCTGATGCGACATTTGGAAGAAGCACCGCTGCGCCTGAGTGCTGTATTTACATCTGCAGCGTCTCAGGTTACTTAACGTGATAGGTGACAGAAAACGTTTAACTCAACTACTAAAGCAGCATCTTCGAGGCATGATGGCCCATGATGGCCTTTCCTCAACGATTAAACCCTATCATGGTTTAGCGATGTGCCGACAACTCATCCTAAGAAAGCGAGATTAACGACCTCAATTCGCACACTATTTTTACGAGTGGTAAAGAGGAGGGCAACAAGGAGTTTGGAGTAGCTTTCATCGTGAATAAGCAGCTCAAGGACCACGTTATCGGCTTCAAACCCATCAATGAACGGCTATGTGCGATCCGCATAAGGACCCGTTTGGCTAATCTCTGGCTCATTAATGCGCATGCCCCTACAGAAGTAAAAGAAGACGCGATAAAGGACGAGTTCTACAACGACCTAGAAACACTCTTCGACTCACTTCCATCAAACGACGTCAAGCTGCTGCTAGGAGACTTTAACGCCAAAGTCGGAAACGAAAGCTGGCATAGGGGAACTACTGGAGGTCACGAAAGCCTCCACGACGAAAACAACAACAACGGTCAGCGACTTATCGACTTCTCGAGTCATAAGCTCTACATGCTTCCCTCATTGACGAATCCATAAGCAGACCTGGAAGTCTCCAGATGAATACACCGTGAACCAGATCGACCACGTACTGATCAGCAAGAGATGGACTTCTAATGTCCTAGATGTTCGATCCTATCGAGGAGCCAACTGCGACACCGATCACTATTTGGTGAAGACGACCTACAGGTGCAGAATCTCTTCGGTTCACCTAACGAGAATCAACCCTGCCAAGATCTTCGAGGTTGACAATTTGATTGATGATGCCACGGCGGCTGCGTATACTACAGCACTTCAGGAAAAACTGTCGCCCATGCTTGATAACATCAATAAATCTAGGCATCCATGAGTTCTGGGAGGAGCTCAAAGACAGCATCATGGGGGTCGCAGAAGAGGTCGTGGGCTATAAAGGCCGGCGCAGACGAACAGACTGGTTCGACGACGAATGCAGGGCCTCGATTGAGGCGAAAAATGAAGCCTATCGCCAATACACACAACGCGCATCCCGAGCCAAGAAAGAAAGATACAACGAACTTCGGCGAGTATCTAATAGGATAATTAGACGTAAGAAACGCAGACATTTTGACAAGCAGTTACAGCAAATAAACCAAAGATTAGCCAGTAAGAACATTAGACAGGCGTACAAACTTATAAATAATATCAAGAACGGATATCAACCCAGGACAAGCTCATGTAAGGACAAGAATGGTAACATCATCAGCGACATCGAAAGCGTCAACAAACGATGGGCCTCGCATTTCGAAGAGCTCCTCAATTCACCATCAACATCCCCCGCGGAGCCAGCTCTTGAGCAGTTAGCCGAACCAGGCCCTCCCGTTCTACCCCCAACAGTAGAGGAGGTGAGTCTTGCCATACAGTCGCTTCAAAATAATAAAGCGCCCGGCGCTGACGCTGGAACGTGCCTGACCAACGCTATACATGTGCTACTGCTGAAAATATGGAACGACGAGGTAATCCCCGAAGATTGGCGCAAAGGCATAATCTGCCCAATTCACAAAAAGGGTGACAAGCTGAAGTGTGAGAATTACAGGGGCATATCATTAGTTTGTACGGCCTAAAACATTTTATCGAAAATTCTTGAGGCACGATTTCAGTATCTGCGGCGCCAAATTTAGATGATGCCATTTCATTAATATTGACCTAAAACGACCGAATCTGCAATCCTTTTTCGCGAAATCGTAACGGTTCTCCAGATATTCAATGTCAAAGTTTGACATTTATATGGGGTAGTTCAGTTTTTAATGGGAAATTCGGGGAATGTTTACTACTTATTGATGCGAATCAATAGCATTGCACCAAAAATAACATTTTAAATTTCATTTGCCTCCCTGTCTAGCAAATTTTACAATTCTTGATCGCAAATATATTTCGACTTTTCATATTTTAAACATCTTTGTAAAATTGGTAAAACTTACTATTCTAATGCGACTGATTAAAATTAAAACGTCAATTTGATGGCACCGAACACTTTCCCCAATGTGTAAAGCGGAAATATCCCCCTTTTCTTATCAAATTACTTAACTCGTTTCATAGAAAAGTCAATCTTTGACATTGAACATCTGGAGAACCGTTACGATCTCGCGAAAAAGAATTGCAGATTCGGTCGTTTCAGGCCAATATTAATGAAATGGCATCATCAAAATTTGGCGCCGCAGATACTGAAATCTCCCCATTCTTGAAAAGAGAATTAATCCGTACGCAGAACGAATCATTGGCGAGTATCAAGGCGGCTTCCGACCTGGTCGTTCAACGACCGATCAACTTTTCACAGTGAAGCTACTACTCCAAAAGTGCTGGGAATATAACATCGACGTATACCAAATCTTTTTCGACTTCAAGCAGGCATACGACAGTATCGATCGAAGTGTACTGTACAACATTATGCTGAATTTTGGTATACCGGCAAAGTTAGTGCGACTCACAAGGATGACGATGACTAATACCGTCTCGCAGGTCAAAGTGCAGAACCGACTCACTGACCTATTTGAAACTCGTACTGGACTCAAGCAGGGCGACGGGCTGGCGCCGACGCTCTTCAACCTGGCTTTGGAGTATGTAATTCGAGTAATGAACATGGACAGCAGCGGAACGTTACTCATCAAGTCGACTCAATTAGTAGCGTACGCCGACGATATCAACATCATGTCTCGAAGGTTGGGTGATGCAGAAAGCCTTCTGCATAACCTCAATAACGCCGCAAAGGAAGTTGGACTACATATCAACGAAAGCAAAACAAAGGCCATGATGCAATCGAAAACAAGGACGGCAGCAAATTCAAGCATCACAGTGGGGGACCTTAATATCGAGTATGTAGACAACTTCAACTATCTGGGTTTTAACTTATTAAAGGACGCCAACGAAACCGACGAAATTAAGCGACGGATACAACTAGCCATTAAGACATATTTCTCGGTCCTCCCTATAATTAATTCGATGCGCACAGGAACACGAAACTCCGCGTGTACAAAACGATCATCCGACCCGTGCTATGTTATGGCTGCGAAACATGGACCCTTACCTAAGCCTCCGAAATTTTGGTAGACCGATTCGAACGAAAGGTCCTTCGGCGAATTTTCGGGGCCGTTCACGAACGAGACCAATGGCGTATCCGGTACAACCATGAGTTGTATCAATTGTACGACGAGCTGGAAGTATCGGAGATCGTGAAGCTTCAACGTCTGCAATGGGCGGGGCATGTACAACGGATGGACGATAATCGAATGCCAAAGAAAGTTATGAACGCACAACGAATTGACGGAGCGAGGTTGCGTGGACGACCCAGAGCTCGCTGGGAGAACTCTGTAGGTGAAGACGCCCACCAGCTGCTGGGCTTCCGAAACTGGAGGACAAGGTCACGTAACCGCGACAATTGGAGGTCAACGATTCAGGCGGCCAAGGCCCGACGTCGGGCTATCGTGCCACATTGATAAGGAATTATTTCTACACACTTATGGTCGTGTATAAGGGTACGCACGATTGCACGACTGTCGGTTGTGTACTGATTGTCACTTAAACAATCGCACCTGGGAGCGGATCATTTTGTTTCGCAAATTCCAACTTATAATTTTGCTTTGCACTTGGCAATAGCTACCATTGCTAACAAAATTGCGACATTAGTGTGGGTGCACAGCTGCCATCGCCACCTCGAGATGCTTAGCATGTAGCCGTCCTGTTTTCCCAATTTTCATCAATCGTGCACTTTTTTGATCTCGATTTTCTGAACTTGTTTATTGCGTATTTCCTGCAATTGGGAAAACAGGGCTGCATGCTAAGCATCTCGTACGTTTCGAGGTGGCGATGTGCACTCGCGGCTCGCGACCTCATTGATTATTCATCGATGACACAGTTCTCTGTGAAACAAAGTGCAAGTGCATTGTTTTCGCTAGCGACATGCCAAAAACTGTGCGGAGTGAATACCACAAAGTGAATGGGATTTCACGATCACCAAAATTTTTACAGTAAACTGACGATGTTAGTACCTACTCTAAACATGTAATTAACTAACTAACTATGCTGAATAATTTGGACAATGGAATCCACTTTCTTAAATAAAATTCTTTGCTGAGCAAGTTTTGGAGAATTTTTCCATTTTTTAAAGGGTAAATAATTTTTTTACCACAAGTAACGCAATCATACCTAAGTACTCATCGTGCAGTGTTTCGAAAATTTTATTTGTAATGAATTAAAATCAAAATCGATAAATTTTATGGTGGGTGATCACCATTTTTAAAATTTCTTAAGAGTGAAATCTGAGAAAAAAGCAATAGTCTACTGGAGACACTAACTAACTTGAAAAATCTTCCTAAGTCCTTGCTCTCGGTCAAAAATCATTTGTGGGAGCTCCGCTATTTCGAATGAAATTCATGACATTTCATGGATATCTGGCAACCAGCCCAACGACAACAGCTTGACACATTCCTTCTCGGAAAGTTAATTCCGCACTCAAGAGACAAGCACGAAGCCAGAAAAAAACTCAAAACGATCCTGTGACTCTTGTGTACGACCATCCGAGCACATATGGCACGCAGACACTCAGGAACCCATTCGGATGCTGGCGACAATGACGAATGGGAATTTTCCCACGACTTTGTCCCAATCCTTCTTCTACTCCACCATCATCCTCGGGAAATTTTTTTCATCCACTCTGCAAAATCCCCAAAACTTCATCAAACTTAAGCTAAAGTGGAGGCGCGCCCGCTGCAAAAAGGAGCAATCGTGGAAGAAGTTTTCGTGGGTGCAATTGAAACCGCACGAAAAGGCAGAAAAAAACAGGACACCGAAGAAAAAATGAAATAAAAGCCGTCACCGAGGCGATGACTTCAAATCAGTGCATGGCGGCGTTCCTTTTTTACATCTTTGGCTGTTCACACGCAGTACACAGGGATATGGACATGAAGAGATGCGGGCGCCTGTCGGGGAGCGGGTGTCCCGGGGGCTAAAGCCGTTTTTCTCGCGTAGTTCGTTCCTGTGTGGAATCAAAGGACTCTCGACGCCTACGACTAGCGCGAGTGAACGAGACGACTCTATGCGAACGACACAGATTGCATGCGCCCTCTCGCTCCGCGAGTGAACGTGCGAAGAAGGCAAGCACCGTTGCAAGGAGAGTCGACGGAATTTCAAAAATGGCGGACATGTGTACTCGGGAAGTTTTGTCACAAGGACTATGCCCGGAAAATTTTCCGACTTTTCACACGAATTGCTCGGAACGACGCTCCGCACAAAAGAAACGAAATTCTTTTCATATTTTCCGCGGTACGGACACTTCTTGCACTTACCTCGTATTTCAAGCCGGCAAGACGCAACCATGTCTCAACTTTGAGACAATATGGTGACAGTGACGGCAACAATGGTGTACGCGAGAACTGGTACAGGTAGATGACATCCTTTTCGAAGTTTGTTTTGTGCACGCAATACTTGACGGGCGGATCCGGTTTGGCGGGGGCCGCCGTATTGTTGGCTCCCTCGTGATTTTCGCCGGCATTTTTGCCATCGGCGTCTCCTTCGCCACCGGCCGCTGTCTCGGCGGGTGTTTGACCGTCTGCTACGGCCGCTGTCGCATCACCGCCATCCGCGACTTTTGTATCTTCCGCGGGCTTGTTTTCGGCCGGTGCATTAACCGCGGCATTGTCCTCACTCACGGCGTTTTGTTGCTGATTGCTAGCTACTTCGGCTGCCATTTTGCACTAGACGAGTGGTAAGTTTTCAAAAATTCGAAAAAGCAACTGAAAATCTGTTAAAACTCTCGAAACGGTACGGTACTAAGCGCACTCGGGACAAAGCACACAAACACAGATACACCGAAACGCACTGCTGGACGACGCTCGCAAAACGGGCGAAAATGTAAAATAAATGGCAAAAATCGCGCGACAGGACACAACTACTGTTGAATTCTTGCTTTTTGGCTCGGGGGTTCTTTGCTGCGGATGGGCGGTACCAACTGCAATTAATGCACGCACTTCACACTATTCGGGACTCTCGCTCGAACGCAAACACTTTCGAAGGAAAATGCACTGCACGGCAGATTTGAACTTTTTCCAAACAGTTAACGACTTTGCTGGCTACTAAGCTCGCTACTCTCGCCCTTTGTCTTGCTTGCTCGACTGCTACTGCTTCTTGTTCACACACAGAGTTCTTGGCTAGTGGCTGAATTGGCCCTTCCACACGGTTCACAGCTAAATAGCACACAACAAACTGCTCTTGACTCGACCAAATGTCGGACTGGTTGCAACCGCGGCGGCGTTCGAATTGTCTGCCATGCGGCTGGAAGTGGATGCTTGTGCAGCGCGACGTTCCTCAAGTTTCCAGTGAACGCGCTTGCCATGGCCAACAATTCCCCGCTGCTGGAACGTACACGATTGCTTGTCGGAACGGACGGACGAGTGTTGATTTCCCCAGGCGCTTTGTCTTCGGTCGCACTGGAACGCCGCGTGTGGTGGTGTGTGTGGATGCGCGAACGAAAATTTCTGTAGAGGAGGAATGCTTGGAAGGGAGGAGAAACCATAGGAAAACCGTAGAAACGGACGGTTGTTGTGCTTTCCCGTGAAGCACACTCGCTGGCATGGAATTCAAGCAAAGTTCGAAGATGGGAATCTTCGAATATAAATGACTTTTCTCCTCTGAAAAAGAAGAAGTGTTCGATTTCGATGTCCCGCAGGATTGTGTTTTTGCTGCAGATATTTTTTCGTGCCTGGCAATGTCGTACAAAGTACGGTTCTGGCAGAGGCATGGTTCCGTGCACTGCATGACACTTTTTTTTTTCGTTCCGCGTCGAGTTATAGCATAATGGACGTAAATATTTACATTTGCGATTTCGAGGGTCGCAGTGTCTACCTTGAGCTAATTCAAACGGAATTTCAGGTTGATTCTTGCGCAGCCGTCGTGCGTGCGTTGTGTACAAACGATGCGCACTGCAACGACAACGGCGACAGTGCGCCGCGTCGCATCTAATCCTTGCAATCCTGACTGATTATTGCGGAATCTCGGCGACTTATTAGGGTTTTAGGTTGCGGATTATGGAAATACGTATGTGCAAAAAGTAGTCAAATTCAAAGGAGAGCTAGGGGCAGGGGCGTTTTGCGATAATGAGGAAGCATTTGCATAATGTAAAGTTGTTAGATACGCAAGTGGTCGGTGTCCGTGTCTCTGTAAATGATAAAGATTGTACAGGGTGGCCCAAATGTCTCTTATGGATTTGAAAAGCTAATAACTATTTTTTGTTTGGGAGCGTTTTTAAACTGATTTCAATTCAGACAGGCATTAAACTTAGGAAAAAAAATTGGGCAGTATCATAAGGTGACCAGCATAGACCTACATACTGGACCGGACATATGCTTAAAACGTTGAAGCATTTTTGTGCGATCCGCGCCTATGTATGTGTGACATGGTCATAGGCGCCGCAAAAAAAGTATAAAATGAAAAGTTTGAGCAGCACTATCAATTATTGTTGATTCAAACCCTAACTAGAATTTAGAGGAAATTATTGGCTATGTGAAGTTAGCCAGTCATGTTTTTGAAATTAGGTCCTTTTGCTCGGTGAACCGTTTGTTCTACAGCGGCTACGTTTGTTCTTGATTGTTAACCAATTAATATCGTTTGTGCTTCTCTAATTATTTAATTATAGCAACTTTAAAATTGTGAGTGTGAACTTAGCCAGTCATTTTTAAATATGGGTCGGAAAGGTATAGGTTTGGTATCAATCGAAAGCCAGACGTTTGTTCATTTTGTAGGGCGTTTGTTCATCCTGGAAACGGAAGGATACAGGAATTATTAAGGAAAAAGAGATTAGTTGTGACGTCATCTTCACTCAACCAACGCCATCTACTCAGCTCAGCTGTACGATGATGGTGTGGATCTTGGATAAATTGTTCGCGGGACACGGGTTGCCCGTACAGCTGAGCTGAGTAGATGGCGTTGGTTGAGTGAAGATGACGTCACAACTAATCTCTTTTTCCTTAATAATTCCTGTATCCTATTTTCGAGTGTCACTTTTATATAACGTTCTGCCGCTTCACACACCTTAACTACATCATTGGATGGATAAGACAATTCGCCGCGAGACTTTTGCTCTATTAAAGAATTCAACAAATCTTCGCGATCGCCAATTATTTCATCAAGGCAAAAATCACAGCGAATTCTGTTTTTTAAATATTTTACAATAAAACCCGCGACGTATATTATGACTTGGCTTTGTAAATCAGACATTGCGCTTAGATGTTGCATGCTATCAAAGTTAATATAATCGTCTGTATCGTCGTTTGATATGTTTTCTTCAGGTGTGTCAATAAATCGGGGATCTCTGATACTATCGGCATTCAAAATAGATATATCCTCTAGAAGCAAACAATTTCCAATCGCTTTGCTGCTTAACTGTGTATTTACTAAAAGTTTTTTGTAAGCAGATTGAAATTGACCTGTTGGGTTGTTATTATAACCAAGACGAGACCGGATAGAAGAAAAAAAAAAGCTCTATGTGATCTTGACTCAACTTATAACCCGGTAGATAAGTCAACACTTTTTTTTTTATTGACAAAGGACTCGTATATATTTAACATATAATTTGCGGAGTTGAGAGCTTTTTTTTTATCATTTTTATTGAAGAGACTTCGACTATTTAAAATATCGAACGCTCTATTAACCATTCGAATAAATTCAGCAGTTGGGCGTGAATTCGCGAAATCCGCTAATTTTAAAACTGTTTCACAATAATCTAGAGCATCTGCAACTGAGTCACTTAGGACTTGAGTAGCCAGCCTGACTTTCATTTTCTGCCTATAAAATTGAATGTGTGCATTCTTCAACTTGTTTGCTAAGTGGAATCCCTCACTTTGTTGAATTTCATTTAATTTTTTAATAAAGGCCCAATCAATTATTTCATTATTTCCGTTAATTAAAGGACCCGTTTCAGCCAAAGTATTTCTAATTAATTTGATCATGTGCGAAGCATCAAATATTGGAAATATTTCTTGAGAACTATGCTGAAATTTTACAGAGTTCTCTAAATCAATTGTACAACCTAATAATCTTATCATTGCCTTATTTGAATGCGCACCATCAAAAGTTAAGGATGTTATTTCTACTCCGCATGTTGATAATTCATTAAGACAATGACTAATAAGATCCTTTTTTTTGTTCCCCTCTAAGGGAGTTAGTTAGAATATAGCCCAGTGGTATTTTCCAAGAGCCGTTAATGGCCACTAAAATAATGGAAAATACTTCGCTCGCCACGGCATTTTCTGCTTCAAACCCGAAGTTGACATGGCCGTGATATTTTTTCCCGTCGAATTCTACTCCTCGTCTAATATACATTTCGTCGATTACAAGAGAGCAGACAATTTTTGACTTCGAAACCGTAACAAATTTTTTCAAAGTTGTGAACGACTCAGTTGTTAAGCCAGGTGCCCCGTCTACTTTTTGGTACCATCTCGATAACGTTCGTGGAGCTGGTAGGCATAAGTCAAATGCGTTTCTTACGTGCTCGTAAGCACGTGGGGTAAAAAATTAAGCGTTAAAGCAAATTTCCTCAGATCAGGAGAGTAAGTACGGGCAATAGGCTTCCCATCCCTTTTCCGTTTTATATTAGAGGCTAATTTAAAAATAACATTATGTCATTATGCGACTCCAGGAATTCACATTCTTCTTCTTGGATTAGGTTTTTTTGCCGTAGTTCCTCCAAAATTTTCTCTAATGTCGCTACTTTTTTGTTTAATCTCCGTACTTTTTGGTGCAAATTTTTAAGTGATTTGTTTTTCTGCTTCACCAATTTTTTTAGCCTCATGTTACGAATGCGCAGCACTTGTTTACTCGGAGAAGACCTCGTACTCGATTCCGGAGATGTCTCCAATAACTTTCGCGGCGGAGTAAGAGGTTTCTGCAATTTATCGTGATCTGCTATATTATTTTATTGACTTTATTATTATAGTTTATAATGCTTACAGAAGTAGACGGTTCCTGAGCATCAAGCGTATCTGGTGGCGTGATTTCCGCCTAAATAAAAAAATATTTGATTCATTTATTTTAATGTACACATACTATTGTATATTACACTAAGCTTTTGCATGGTTATATCGCAATCACACAATCATGTCATTAAACCTACTCTATTTCTTCATGTCTAATAATTTGTTCACAGTGACCGAAAACATATAAGGCTATTTTCATGTTTTCGAATGAAAATCGAACCAAAAAATTGTAATTTCCATTCAAAATGACACATTGAAAATACGCTATTTTGTGTGTTATGAAACCTTGATTTTATGCAGCGCATTTCGGCTCACGCCGATCTTTTGACTGACACCCGACCAAATTGTTCAGTTTCGTGGGTTGACCAATGTTCCTAATTTCTCCATGATAAGAGAATGGACGGTCAGTTCGAAATGACCAAATATGTTGCAAATGACTATCGATGACTACGCCAGCACATTTTTATACTTAGAACGATTTATAGGAAAAATAATATTGTAGGTTGTCAAATAAAATTACAAATAGTGCACTGTGAACAATTTCCGGTGATTTCTGAAAACCTACGGCGAAATCAATCCTTTTTTGCCCACTCTGAACATAACATAATGGTGGAAAACATAGACTGAATGAAATCGAGTAGTCTTAATGATAGATATCATTGAGTAGTGCGAAAATAATGCAAAAATATTTTAATTTAACGTAACATACTTCGATAGTTGCTTCTGATTCTAGTGGGAAATGCGTAGGGTCCTGAAACATATAAATGAAATTAAAGATCATTTGTATAATTTTACTTTTTTTTAATTACCTTAAAAATTGTTGGCAAAGCACCTGTCTTTAAAGTTCTCTTTCCATTCGTCTCACATATCAGCATCGGTTCAAAGTGTTTGTGACATATTCTGTTTTGCTTCGCAGTTATATTTGTTTTCATTCGGCCTTTTAAAATAGTTAGCCATTGTCTCCTTTGCCGCACTTCTAATGGAATCCTAAAATATATCAAAAATATTATAACACGATCCCTTAAATTTACAAAAAATCACTACACCTCATTCTAATTTTTAACAAATAAAATACATGAACTACAAGTTATACACTTAGTTTTTTTATAGTAAAAAAGTGTCTGCGAAAACACACAAATCCTCACCGGTTTCGACCAACAGCATATGACACCGCATCTCAGTAAGTGCCAGTGCTTTGCGGCGCCATGCACTGCCGGGAGTGGCATGACCGGAGGTAATATATCTTGGTTCCGATTATGTGCCCTTAACAATCATCTAAACTCGGCAGGGAAACGAATCAATGCAATCATGATCCCTGGCCTGTTTTGGTGAACAGAGCATTTAACGTCGCATCTCATCAGATGCCACTTCTTTGCGACGCAATAAATTGCGGTTAGAAATTGCAAATCTGCACTTATGTTATTCTTAAGATGCATATTCACACAATTCGGTTATTAATCACAATCACATTATAATGTATGTATATACCAATCGGCAGATTGTGTTATACAGTCATTAAAGTTGTATGCAAAATTAATTTGACTGTGACTGATGACTGAAAGGTATGAATCTATAAAAAAATAACATAAGTAAAGAATTTCAGTTTTTACCCGCATTTTATAATTCAACCATAAAAAAATAGAGAGTTTTAGCATAACGTTTGGAATAAAACAACATAATTTGACATTCAACATAAAAATTCGCTTGCTTACCGTATACGAAACAATATACATATGTATCTTAATTTTGCATGTCCCAAGTAGGCATGGGTGCATTTCCGTATATTTGATGCTCTGGAAACAGTCGAAATTGGCGAAATAATTTGTCGTGATTTTACACCTATGCCTACTTAGGACATGCAAAATTAAGATATATTATTTCGTATACGGTAAGCAAGCGAATTTTTATATGGAATGTCAAATTATGTCGTTTTATTTCAAACGATATACTAAAACTCTCTAATATTAGAAAAATACCTAAATTGTATTGCTCTATACGTTTTCAGCGTCTAGTTACTCGAAATCGGTTATCAGATTAATTAAAAAGATCGAAACTAATCAGTTCAAATCAGTTCGCAATTTGAACTTTTTGCGCCATCTTTTTACCATAAACAATCACCAAGAAGGTTTGATGCCAAGGTGAAAATTGGAACGGTTGGAACAAAAGAACAACAAAACACATACTAGACGGCGCTACTGAAAATTCACCTGAATTTACCGAGAAAAAATCACTTTTCATCTATGAAATATGCAACTACACGCATTCTCACATATTTAATTTCGATGGTCACTAATTCAGTTTTTCCGATTGAAAGATTTTTACGCGAGGTTAACTGGTTAGCATCTTTAAAAAAATACATAAATCCATCCCGCAAGCGAAGAATACAACGACACTTCACAATAAATACACAATTTATCACATACACATCATTTAATTGACACTGACTACTATACGGTAACATTTATTACATCGATGGGGATCAATTCACTAGTGAATATTGTTAACTTCTTGAATTGAAATTCTTGAAAACGCATTGACACACGGTGGGATGATAGTTCCCCGAAATCTTGTTTTCACTGAAATAATTGATTGTACTGATAGCACTACCTAAACCAGGATATTTACGATCAACAATGATATGTTAACTACACTTTACGAGTTATCACTTTACCATCCGCCGTGGTTTTAGCTATTAAAAATGTACACGTTAGCACGACGAGAACACGAAAAATACCTGAAGAATGAAATTCCGGCTCCAGTTTTAAAACGAGACCGAGTTCTAATCGTGCGAATAGCACGATGAGTGTATACCCTATACCCATGTACAGACCTAGAAGGCACGCAAAACCCAAAATATTCAATTTCATATTTTTTGTGGGGGAGGGAGGGGTAGATGGGTCGGACCTGACACATCTTTATTACCTTGTCAAGGCATTCAAAGGCTACCATTTGATACTAGTTTGAAGTTTTTCGCGGCATTCTATCAAAAGATATGGCTGAATATAACTTTGTAGGGGAAGTAGGGGTAGGGGCAGTCGGACCTACTCCATTTTCCACCAACTCAAAGTATATGTCAGAATGAGACATTGATCAAAATTTCAAGTCGATAGCGATATCCTACCGAAAGTTATGGCCGAATTAAAATATCAAGGAGGGGTAGTTTGTATGGGAGGTAGGGGAACCCTTGGTCCGATTTGGCCCATTTTCAATACCATCCAAGCTTTTATCAAAATAATCATCCGACCAAAATTTCAAAACGCTAGCTTCATTATTTCGGGAGTTATCGTGCGAACTGACAGACACACGGACGGACAGACAGACAGACAGACAGACAGACAGACAGACGGACATAGCTTATTCGAATCAGGGACCAACCCTGATCATTTATATATATACTTTGCCATACCTCCGGTGGCTCCTTTGAGGTGTTACATAAATCGTCGTAACAAAAACAATATACCCTATACCATCTTGTGGGTATAGGGTATAATAATTACTGTCACAATTCATCACACAACAACTCATTATTACAGTTTATGCTGTTTTGAGTATAGTTTATGATATAAAATTCACTGAAAACTTGGAAATTTAATTTTATTTGGTAAATTGTCGCACGAATCAAGTTTGACGTTTTCGGAACAGATGGAGACTTGTTCCACATGTCAGAAGTTGGAACGAAACGGAACGAGCGAATTCTCAGCAATTTTCCAGTGTTTCTCAGCATTTTGCGGAAAAGAGTTTTGTAATCAGATTTTGATAATGCGATTTTTTTGTACTAAAAATAAGTTACAGTATAATTCCAAATAAAAGCTAGCTTTAATAATCCAGGAAGAATGTACAAAAATGAAAAAATGTGGAATCAACGTTAAATGTTCAATGATTTCTTCCGAAAAAAATCAGTTGAGAAAAAAGGTTGAGAGCCAGTGTTATAATCGCAATTTTTGACAGTGACGTAAGAGGGGAGAAAAAAATTGCCGTGTACGAATACGGGAAAATCAAAGTATGTGTGTGGCTTCAAGGGTTGCAATAGAACGATATACTTTCGTCTTATCCAGTATGTATATCTATGGTATTTTCCTATAGAGGTTGATAAAAGAATCGGATGGAGTACAATGGCTGATTTTTCCATATTGAAATCTCATCTTTTGACGGCTTTAATCTCTGAACCTTGGCAGCTGGAGCCTTGAAATGTTCACCAAATAAGGGCTGCGCGGTGCCCTACAAGTTTTCCAAATTCCGTCCAATTTGCAAGTTATGGACAATTTTTGATTAGAAAACACAGAAGTGCGATTTGGGCAGCTAAATCTTCTGAATAGATAGACGGACAGATAGATGGACCGTGAAATTTGGAGAAAATGCGCCAATTAGATCTACAAGTTTTCAAATTTCAGTGAGATCGGGAAGGGTTGTACAGTTATCGAAATTGGACGATTGTCAAACGAAAAAGTGCGATTATCTCGCTAAATATCGACAGGGGTCAAACTCTACACCTTAAAAGCAGAATTGACTGATCACAGGCCTCATCGAGGAGATTATTATGTAGTGAACTAGGTTTCATTAGCGACGTTTTTTTCGTATCGCGTGTAAGTCTGACTCGAAAAAAACGATCGCGGGTAACATCCCGGTTAAGACCAATCAGCTGACATTTGACAGTTTTTGTGCATCTTTGACTCGCTTTCGTCGGCTTATTTTTTAGAAGTGGTGGATTTTATCACAAAAGATGATTATTTCTTTGCAAAATCTTTTCTCGTGATTAGAAAAACTCTCACATTTGGTTTGAAAAAACAAATTCCCTCATATTTCCCCTGTGCGTCCGCCATCTACATTTGAGCTCTATCGCGTGTAGGGTAGTTGCACGGGTTAACTTTACCTGGGTAAGTGTCATTTTTTTTATATGAAGTTCTACCCAAACCTGCACGGGATAAACACAATAAAACGTCCCTATTGTGTGGCATGGGGAGCTGTACATTTTGCTGTACGACAGTTCCAAATGCTGTACTGTACAGCAAAATGCTGTGCATCCGGTCACCTTAATTGACATTTTTGGACAAAAATAAACTTTTTTTGTGGAAAAAGTCTAAATTAGAAAATTTCGCATTTATTCGCATAAATGAGCAGTTTTCGCCGAAATTCGCATCTATTTCGTAAAATTTCCGTACCTCTAATTACAATTGGTGAACAGAAATGTAGTAGGCAAATTTTACTTTTCACCCCCCTAAAATAAGGTGACCGGAATCCAGAAGACTCAATGCTGTACACATGCTTGCGGAATCGGTTTTCGGGCAAATCCTCAGCCATATTCTCCAAGCGTTGTTTTTCAGATTGTGCGACTGCCGAAATAAACAGATGACAGGTTTATTAAGATTTACCGCGGCATATGAGAGGATTGAACTTGAACAATACTGCATTATGTTACCCGGTATGCAGTAATGTTACTTCACTCAGGCTGCCTCAACGTATTTACGTCCTGCTTCCTCGCTCTGCAGAACATTATTGTATGCTGCAGACAAACCACGCATTGAGACCTATGTTTACAGCATCCATCTCCAGTGCGGGAACGATTCTTAACATTTGCGCTCGATATTGCTGACGAACCTTCAATTTTAGTTTCACCCCAGACCCCACAACAATAAATATGCTAAACATGCAAAATTTAAACAATTTCAAAACTATTCCATTTTTCGTTATTTTTCCTTATTTAGAACCCATGAGTTTAATGCATTTCTCCTATGCTGAAAAAATAATCCTAACTACTGATCCCTCCCCCTTCGAAAAGCTATCTACGCCACTTTCTCCTTGACAAAAAATCATCAGCATGTGAAGGACAAACGTTTGTTTTAACACAAAAACCTATAACAGGGAACAGTACTTGAAAAAGATTATACACGTAAAACAAACAAAAAAATTTCAAAAATTTCAGATTTCTGTAAGGGCAGTCGTATGATCTGGCATCTGGCTTTTCATGGTGCCCGCATTTAAAAGCTTCGTTTCGTCTATTGACATAGATGAACTGATACATCGGGCCGACAATTATTTAGCTATGGTGATGGCTTTCCATTCACAGTTTCAAAGTAGCTATGGAGAGAAGTCTGAAGAGCGGTGGAAGAGTGCCTTATCCTGCATGCGATATTTTTGGAGGAGAATATGCATTTCCCCATGGTTATATTAGTGATGCTATGTTCCCTAGGGTATTAACGCAATTTCAACGGATTCAAATGTTGACAAAAATCTTCATCTGAAAACCCTTGCAGAATCCTTTCTTTATTATGCTTTTTCCTATACAGGTTGATAGAGGAATCCGATGGAGTACAGTTTGCAATAAATTAAAATCGCATCTTTTGACGGCTGTAAATTTTTGAACCTTGGAAGCTAGAACCTTGAAATGTTCAGCAAATATGGACAGTAGTGCTCTACGATTCTGCTCAAGAATTTTCAAGTTATGGACAATTTTCGATTAGAAAACCCATAAGTACGATTTGGGCAGCTGTAATTTCCGTGCGCGGATAGGTAGGACTTTGAAACTTGTAGGAACTGAGCGTCAAGCAAGTGTGCATTTCAGAAATTTTGGTCGGTTCACGAGTTATGGATAAATGATTGGCAAAATAAAAGTGCGATTATCTCGCTTAATATCGATCGTACCGGGGTCAAACTTGACACCTTAAATCGCATCTTTCGACGGCTGTAACTTCTGAACCTTGACAGCTAGAGCCTTGAAATTTTCATTAAATATGATCTATGAGTAGTACGGTGCTCTACAAGTTATTTAAATTTCAAAGTTTTTCGCTTACGAGTTGTGGACATTTATGCAGCCGTAACTTCCGAGAAAATGTAAGCGCCAAGTAGCTCTACAAGTTTGCCAAATTTCAGAAAGATGGAGAAGGGTCCCCGAGTTACCGAAAACGAACGATTGTCAAACATAAAAGTGAGATTATCTCGCTAATTATCGATTGCACAAGGTACAAGAGTCAAACTTTACTCCTTAAAAGCAGAAAAGATTGATCAAAAGCCTCACCAAGGAACTTAGTATTTAGTGAATTAGGTTTCATTGTGTGTCATGGGAAATGCTGTACATTTTGCTGTACAATTACCAATCTGTACAACAGGTCAAAATGCTGTACTGTACAGCAAAATGCTGTACGTCTGGTCAGCTTACCCTAACAAATGTTTGCTCGGTACGTCCCTGCGAAAATCTCAATGAAATACAGTGCTGGAAAAAAAAGTTGCTCAAGCCCTTTTTTAGCCATAAAAGACAGTTAATGATAAAAGTAGGTGGGTATTTTGTGTTATTTGATTTATTGTGTCAGTTGAAACAATATTAAGACAAATTTTTGCTAAAAAATAATTATATTTGTGATTCCGGTGGGAATAGGGATTTTTTTTACCTATAAAAAGATTGTTTCGTAATAATAAAGTAAATTTTTGTTGGTGTGTTTTTATATTTTTATTGGTTCTTAAGACATAATAGTTTAACATTAATATTTTGTTGGACCACTTCTGGCGTCGATTACTGCCCCCACCTCCGATTCATCGACTCCAATAAGTTTTTCCCGGTTTTTTTTTTCTGAGAATCGCTTGCCAAGTGACTATTATTAACCTTTTCAAGGTCTGAATGGAGCCCGGGCGCTTCTTGGCCACTTCAAGTCTTAAGCTGGACCCATATTTTCGATGAGATTCAAGTCGGGGCTACACGGGGGCCAATCTAAAACGTCAACATTCCTTTCTTCGAAGTACCTCTTGACCTTAAAATATAAAAAAAAAATAAAAAAATAAATTTTGTAATATTTTATGACATGGTTATTAAAGTTTTGACTTTTTTGTATTTAATACTTACTTCTTTAGCAGTGTGACATGGCGCATTATCCTACTGGAACACAAATCTTCCGGTATCACCAAATAGCTTTTTTATAGGACGTTTAGGTACACCGAAGCTGTTACTTTTGAATGAATAAAGCATATTCGGTCCCTCTTGTCTCCCGAAAAACAGCCCCCCATTATAACTCCTTCTAACTTAACAGTTAGCGCCTCCATGTATTCATCACTAAGCTTTTCCCGAGGATCCCGCTGAACTAGAATTCTCCCGTCGCCTAAATAAAGCTTAAATTTGGACTCGTCTGAAAAAATGGCTCCATTCCATATCTCCCGAGTCCATTGAATGTGCTTCTCAGCCCATCGTAAACGTTTTCGCTTGACTTTTGATTGAAATTCTGGTTTATGCAAAGGTTTAAGCGCAAGTAATCTAGCTTTTACGAGCCTATTACTTACCAGCCTCGCCGAAATTCCACTCCTTGTTGCTCAATTTAGATTATTCCTAATGTCCGTCGATGTCTTAAATCGATTTCGACAGCTGAAGCGATTTTCAAAGGCGCAGTTTTCTTAGGTCGTCCGGAGCCTTTTTCGGCTTAGAGATGCCCCCCTCCCTCCAATTTTTTAAAATGCCATGCCACAATGCATTGAGGAATATCCATCCTTTGACATATTTAACGAGTGATTAGATTTTCTTTCGCCAAAACCAAAATATTACTCTATTAACGTGTCTCATTTTTCCATTAAATTCAGCCATAAAATCCAAACTATTAATAGACCGCTTATATGTCCTTTGTTTTTATCTGCCTCACTGAAAGTTGTAATTCCAATAACTTTTAACAATATTAGGAAAAATTGCCATTAAAAGGCTTGAGCAACTTTTTTCTTCCAGCACTGTATCAATGATTTCTGCATACATACAATGAATATTTTTTAATGAATGAAATTCATTAATATTATGAAGAACCTTTTTTTTTCAGTGTGGATTAGCCTCAACGCATCTGGGAACAGATGGAATCGGAACACGTCATAGAGTACGTCGTATTACAATTTCGATTTTTTTACAAAAAAAAAAACTTTTAAAATGCTGTATCCTGGGATCCTTTATACCTAGCTTTAAAAGTGCAGTGGACAACTTTCTTGTAGGAAGCACCTTTTAAAAATTACAGACCAAAATATGAAAAAAGTCCGAAAATTTTGAGGTTTTTTGAGGGTCACAGGTTTTTCGAAGTTGCAAACTTGGTGGTACACTACTGGTATCTATCCTAGCAATATCCCAAAAAACCAGAGCCGAGCTATTTTTTGCGACCTAACGCCTTATATTTCGGTTTATTGACTGGCCTATTAGTATTAAGTTGACTTATGTTTTTAAACTTCGAGGACATAATACTCCGCTTTACCAAAAGAGATGTGAATTTAACACATAAAATATTCCCTGGATTACCTCTCTTCGGAGCTCCAGTCTGTGGTACTACACGATTTAACTTTTTTACGTAGCACGCATCAACATCACCCGCTGATAAAGTTACGCCGAGATCCTTACTAAATATATTCAAATCTGGGGTTGTTGACATTTGGGATTCCTATGATATTGATGCATTTGGCTGTGCCCGTGGTTCAAGCAGATTGATTTTGTTTTGCATTTCGCTAAGGACAGTGACACATTGCCATGGGCGTAGCCAGGATTTGGTTCAGGGGGGGGCAAGCCCAAAATTTTTGTCAACATCATGATTTTCTTAGGAGCTGAAATTTCCGGCCGCAAAAATATTGTTAGCAAATTTTAGAGTAGCCAGGCTTGTGGTTGGATTGGTGCACAGGGTCATGGATTCCAGACTCACCGTGAACGAATTCATTTTATGATGTTTTTCGAACTCAAGACCTACGTTACGGACTATAATGTCGCTCAGATTGCAAACAAACAATTATCCATTTATGGGGATAAATAACATTGCTGGGCGTGCTGTTGATGTCAACACCTCAACAAAACAGCAGCTTAGATCTTGGAAATTGGATCTCTACTCACACATCTGCGGCCCTAGTTTACTGGGCATGTTATTTCTTTTCGTTTGCTAATTTTAGAGTCAAATTTTTAAAATGGATATGAGAATGATTTTCTTCTGCATTCTGATTACATTCAACTGGCATCCAATATCTGCCTTTTAGAGCGTAGTTTGTCTATTTTCTATTTTTTGCATCTCGGACTGCATATTCCACTTGCGAATTCAGTTTGTTTCGTCTGTCACTTGCATCTTAGCAAAGTAGCATCGTCTGAATATTTATAAATCCTTTATTGATTGAAATATGGTTAACGGTTTTAATAAGATTTCCTCTAAATTTATCAAAGTATTGACAGTGGCTAAATTTTATTGCTGGTATGATTCAGCTAGAAAATAAATTTTGATTTAATAGCTTGAAAGACCCGCTCTGTGGCTCACTTGGTTGAGTCGCACTCTATGATGCTAGTAGTCTAGAGGTCCGAAGTGGTTCGGCGTGGTCCAAAATTTCCGTACATGTGAATGGAAATTATAGTGCTTACAACATTATATACACTCCGAAATGATATGCAATGTAACGTTGACTCGAAATTGCCTATAAACGGCTAAGTTAACGCACCATGACCCCACAAAGGGCTATACGGTACTGAGAAGAAAAAGAAGAACTTGAAAGATACTGAAATATGAGACCCCTTCTTTACAAGGTCCTTAACCATGGAAGGTCATGCTTATTTTTAGTACGGAAAAGTCATTCTTCGTCGATTCGATGAGGCTCAACTTTGACGCCTCATACAAATCACCCTTTCTCAAAATATTTATAAAATTTGACAGATTTTCAATCGTTAGTTTATTTAGAATGGAAAAACATCAATTTTGGAGCCGATTTTTATGAGTTCGAAATGCAATCTTCCTAAAATAAGGAAGAATTTTGAGCCATTTTCCTGATTTGTCCTAGTAAATATTTTTTTTTTCCATAATATTTGAAAAAATAGGTCCCACATTTCAAAAATAAACATATTTGTTACGAGCTAGTTGTATGGACACAGACTTATCGTCGAATCGACAACCAGCCATAAGAAATACTGGAGTTCTAAAAGTTACACAAAATTCATCCTTCGTCGTTTCGACGACGCTAATTTAAAAAAATCCAATTTACCCTGCTTACTTCGTCTAGCCGCAATGTACCCGCCAAGTACATAGGCACGGTAAGTGCTGTACGAAAACTTAGCTCCAAATAATGAGAATTGTCACGAAAAATGGGATAAATTTGATGATGCGTAGTCGATTCGACGAAGCATGGCCTTCCAGGGCTAACAAAGCAAAGCTGTATACCATTTGTCACTATTTCAGTTTTCAGATGAAAATAAGTTGAATTCTAACGATTGAAATTGTGTACTCCAGCTCAGAAGCCATGAAATGAAACAGGAAATATGGGATCCACGCAGCCACAGTAGCACACTCACAAGTGAAATGTGTGTGCTGGTACGCAGCCTCCGTCAGTTACGAGAGGCCACTCGCTGTCATCTATTTGTATGCGCCTCTTGACTGCAAACTGTCCCGATCATGGCTTCTCCGGCAAAAAAGGCATTTGCTGCGCCAGCAGCAGAAAATTTTTGAAAATATTTTATATTGCAGCGATTTTTTTACTACATCGATAAGGATTTTTTATCATCTTCATCGACCAGGGAGGGGCGGTCGCCCCCCCCCCCCCCTGCCCCCCCCTGGCTACGCCCATGCACATTGCAATTTATTATTAATGTAGTGAGTTGATAAGCAAAAGCGCATTAGCATTTAACGCCTGGAGATTGATTATTTCTTTGTAGAGAACATCCAAAATGATCTCTGTTCCGGAAACTCAATCATGATGTTGGTTTGCAGACAGATTTGCCGAGGCGAAATTCGTTGAAGGAGCAGCATCCATACAACCTCCAGCTATGTAAAATATGAAGGGGAATGCAGCGACCGGCGCCTGTCAGCCGAACACTTATATTACAACGAAACGGAATGTTGTTACTTTTCAAATATTTAAAGTCGCTTTCTAGTAAATTTACACATTTTCTGTGGTAAAAAACTTTACAGGCACCACAATGAATTTTAGCCTGATGCCTTTCCACTTTTTGTTTGCAAACACAAGGCATTTCAATGAATGAATAATCAAATCATATACAATTTAACAGGATTCCTTGTACTTTAGATCGAGGTTTTATATTAGGGGGCGCACCATTTTCCTTGTGCTAGCATTAAGATTACATACCTAGTCCTTCAGTTTGCGGCATTGCTTTCCGGTTAATTCTGTAAGCAGGGCCAGCCCAAGTAACAATTCGTATGCTTTAAAGAAGCACTTCATCCTGTAGCAATCATATAGTAACACACAATCAGTTTATCGTGTGACATCGCTTATATAAGTATTTTGATCCGATAAAAACTCATTAAAACACTTTTCGGAAAGGTTATAAAGTTCACGACTACATCCAATAAGACTTCGATAACACTTCTCGAATCGTTAACCTGAAAAGATGCTCCATTAAATACTTCTTTGTAGTCTTTATTGAATGACATAGACACACATGACTGAAATCAACACACACATGCATATAATCTTCTATAGCACTGTCGATTTCATTTTTATAGTGTGACATTCGTGTGATCATCCAATAAATTGCTCAGCGTAGTTTTATAGAAAGATGAACTTTGTGATTTTTTAAAGAATTGACACTTATGAAGTGCTCTGGAACACCACGTTTCTTGAATTGAATTCATTGAAATATTGCATGAAACCAACATTCCCTCACTCATTCTTAGCTTATGAATCAATTAAGATAATCTCAGCCCAGAAACTGGCTGCATTTTATTGATGAACGTGTGAATTTAATTAGCTTCAACTGATTGACTATTGGCATATAAAGAAGAAGGTGCAGTGCGGAGAAGTGTTGAGCATTTCGAAGCAACGAACCACTTGTAGTGTTTACGAGCAATATGCTGACTATATGTGAGGTTGGCCGAGTGGTTAAGGCGTCGAACTTGCGTACGACAGTCGCTGGTTCGACGCTGGCTGCGGGATTTTTTTTTGCAAACGCGAGAAAATGACAGAAAATGATGACATAACACATTCGATACCTTAAAGCACAAAAGTGCTAAGTCCATTTTTTTCGATTTTGAGATTTTTGCATCGTATTATTCCTTGTCAAGTTCTCCATCGAGTACTTAATCTTGAAACAAAATTCACTCAGTTAAATTCAAGGAAATTAACATTTACAAGAAGCGCTATGTCCTAGGTTGATCCAAAAAAAATTGCACAAAAGTGCTAAGTCCAGTTATAGTGCTATTTTGTGCTAAGTCCATACTTGCAACAATTAGGAAGTTAAATTTGTGGTAATAACTGCCATAAAACGAATGTATATCATTATGAGACATAAATAGGAATAGCCAGGGTTGCTTCCCGATCAATATAAGGCGGGTTTGTCGGCGGGATTGCAGGATAACTCTAGATGGGATGAATTGTCTGTAAAATGTTTATGTTTACATGGGCGTATTCTTTCTTTGAATTGTATTGAAATGGGTAAAAGCCGATTGATCGTCTAACTCCGATGCAAAGGTTCAAATGAGCACTGGTGTTCAATTAAGCCCTCACATTTAATGGCTTAATTTGAATTCTCTATTTTCTCTTCAAAATGAAACCTTCATAACATACATTGGGGCTTGTGTAAATGCCAGCTTACATTGAATTTTGTGTAAGGCCATCCTTCTCCAAAATCTACAGTTCAGCTTGACACCTATAGCATTCGCATATGTTCAACGCGTTGTAACGACATATTTTTATCAGCTATACTCACCCACTGTGCTCCAAAAGATATACTTTCCAAAAGACCCGTTGAAAACAGTTTGATCATACTACGAAAAAAGTAAAAATTGTTTTACGCCAGAAAATTACTTACTATGTCCACATAAAATGTTTGGAAGCTCTTTATCGTGCAGTCTGAAACACGGGTAATTCGGGTATTACCAAAACCAAACAATAAACTTGCATTTAAAACAACCAGAAAGGGACGATTGTACTAAATATACGCAAATTGGATTTTAACAGAGTTTAACAGTGGTTGGTGCTTTCGAAGCGCAGGGTCGTAGTTTATGATAGTTTCCAATTCATGATCCAAGTGGCGGAATATGGTTTCATTCAGATGTTAAACAAGTGCCCAATGATGATAAAAACCTCTGCAGAGCGAGCTGTTGATCTAAGCAGTTTAAATCTTAGAGATTAGTTGCGAAGGGCAGCTATTTATTTATTTATGACTTGATCGACATATTTCGAGAGTAAATTGAAGCTGGCTCAAATAAAAGACTACTTTGAAAAAGATCTGCCAAATTAGAAAAAGTAAATGTATAAATATTGATATACGTCCTTAATCCTGTCTGGCGTTTGTATTTCACCAGCTAATGCATGCAAAGACTAGACAGAGACTAGATAATATTCGAGTCGAAGCTCCACCCAAAACTTCATTCAAAAGAAAGGGGATGTCGTTTGGGACCGGGTTATGGGATGTATGTATGCATTTCTTTCTAAAAGTCCGGCGAGGTTACCCCTAGCCCAAATAGACCAGAGATAGGTCCGAATAATACATTTATTATTCAGTTGTTTGAAAAGATGTCATTCTGGCAATCTTATTTAACTTACATTTCTAAATTCGCAGTTCCACTGCAGGAATTTTGGGGTAACATCTTTGCCCATAACATGATGGTCACATAGCCATCGCACTGGTAAAACGCGATTCGACAATTAGGAGGTCGTCCTATGCCTCGTTCGTAAATATGTTGCACTGGGCGACTTGCGTTTAACTAAAAGAAAAACTATATCTTATATTGAAGGAGTTTAACATTTTGTCGCCGTTGACAAAGAGGCAACGTATCTTGTGGCATTGGCTTCGCCCAATGGAATGACGACTTAAGATCATCCGTGTCATAAAAGTATGGCTGGTGCCGAGCAATGACAGTGCAGGTACATCACCCTCTCTTTATCCTCACAACTTCTGCAGTAGTAATTTTGTGATGAAGCTGAGTCTAATGCTAGAAATAGAATAGACGCAGCAACAGCAGCAGCATTGCATTGCTGACAAATATGCTGAATTCCTGGTCTGCAATTTAAAATGCATTGTGCTTGACATTTCGCGCTGCTGCTGTTGCTGTTGTTGCTTCTACTCTATTTCTACCATAAGTCTCCTGGCGAGCTTCATAATAGGACCACCATGTCCTGTTATGACCCTCATAACACTACAAATTAGCTTCCTGGTCAATGACAGTAGTGGGATAGAAAGGACGACGTCGAGTCTTGACCAGATCATCTTTTGGTCATCTCGCGATCATTACCACTTTCGAAAAGCATAAACTGATGTCTGATGAGACACATTTGCTTCATGTATACGAACTGGTGGAAACTCCATGAATTGCTTGCATCTCATGGTATCCACATTTAACAATATTGTAACGGCAATACGAACATTTCTCCGTCAAGTCCATGGTTGGTATAAAATTAAGTGCTCAATAGTGCCAAGTCCGTACTTTCCTCTTTTTTTCTCGATTTTTCTTTGAAATTGTGAAATCCAAATGTTGAAAAATGGACTTAGCACTATTGTGCTTTAATGTATCGATATGATGTATGTCTTTTTCAAAGTGTAATTCAGTGCCACAATAAGGTTCAATTGGATCAAAAAACGGCGCCAAATGCCATTATTGGACTGTTATTCAGTGGTTATACCCTGTAAAGTGCCCCTATTATTGCTAGAAGAGAGTATTTTACGAAGTATTATAGAGCTGAAATTGTTACTTGGGAGTTCACCTTCTCTATGCAGGTACATATGGTAGCTCCTGAGAAACAAAGAAACAGACAAGGGAGTCTGTCCCCCGGATAAAGGGAAATTCTTATTTGATAATTTCAACAATCACCGATGCTTCAACATGCAAATTTAGTTAATATATTATTGCGACTGCATTGTATGTGTACGAGTATGTTGATTTATGTAGCTAAGCAGCATTTTCCTGCAAATTGAACAATTTCATCCTCTTATCAGCATTTACCATCTCGGCAATATAGCTTCTTCCAACAATACAAACTAGAACTAGAAACCATGACAAAATCCCCACATCGTCCATTCCATATGTTAAATCAATACGCACTTTAAACATTGGTCCGAACCATCAGATTAAACGCCAAACGGCTCCCAGTGTAAATGACCTACCTCACAATCGTTTGTAATGAATAGTCAGCTCCATGAAAATTTCACGGACGAATAAAATTTTACAAAAAAAAATAAACGAAGAGGAGTGCTATTGCACATTTTGTCGATAACCAACGGAAACGCCCTTGATCTCGTCCGCTACAATTGCACCCGATGCAATGTGGGACGGGGTGCCATGCTATGCTGCCCAGCTTGGTGTATATACGACTACGAGCTACGCTACGACTAGTGCAAGGAAAATAATTTACTCATTTACCGCCAGGAGATAGCAGATAGGTAAAAAGGCTGATGACCCTCAACAACACCCACGGCCCACGTTATTGTCGCTTTCGTGGGCACCAGCGACGGTTGGGGGCTGCAGGCGAAGCGAATGTGCCCAACGTACCAGAGCCAGAAATGCTCAGTGCACAATTGCAAATTACGAGGTGTCACTCCAACTCTGCACGCTTCCCCGTACGTCTCTTTTCATAACTCCTTGCAATATTGCAACCCGTTCGTTGCCCCACTTACCCAGACTATAACAAGAAATAGAATCGTCCATGCAACTCCAGGCGCGGCTGCGATACGTGAAAAGTGCACTCTCGCATTTTCGCCCGAGTCGTCGACCATCAGCAGATACAGATTCCAATAATTATTACGTCCAACAATTCTGCTTTCTCGCGAAGTTCAACAGCATAAGCAGACGAGCAGGTTTACTACCATCATAAATCGGGCGGGGGATGTTCGGTGTTGCGACTCGAAAGATGTATTCGGTGTGCTTGGATTGGCTTTTGCCGGTTAACTTTCCGGCCTGGAATATAGTCAAAGAACTAGCAACTAGCTCTAGCATTGCAATTACCGTATGGTAACTCTAGTACAATGGACGTCTCCCCTACGCTATTGGATGCAGTGACATTCCAGGCATATTCAAATTGGCGAATTCTTCATTTCATATTCGCTTCCAGGGGGAGCGGTTGCCCCCCTTTTGGGGCCAATCTGCGCCGTCCGGCTTTATTGAAAGCTCCAGCTGGATGGTTGCCTGGCAACAAGGGTGCGGTCGATCCCATATTTGCAAAGATTTGCATTGAACTTGGGGTAAGTGGAGCACACGTGCATACAATTGAACTTCGTGCATGTACACTTCCACGCGAAAGCTCCAGCGCAATTGGAATCCAGATTTCAATTCCAGTGATTACCCCGATTGGTCAGAGCTTTTTAAGCTCTTGTATGGCTCCTATTTTCGAAAATAGTGGGGACTGAGGGAGGGGAGCAGAATTAGAGAAAATCCGTTAAAAGTTTGAGTAGCGATTTTTTGTCAAATTTGATTTGAAACATAATTAGATGGAAGTGCGATGAACGATAAAAGAAATTGTTTATTGTTTCTTTCCTTTGTTATGCATATTAGTTTGCTAGTGATTTAATTAAAGTACATACTTACCTGAGCTTTTCTTAACAGGTGAGTACATTATTTTTAATATTTATGGACGATTCATTCTTTTTCAAATCTCACATGTACACTGCGCGACAAATGCTTAGCTTCATGGATATTTTGGTTTAAAATGATATAATTTCTATGTACTATCGGAAATAATTTTTAAATAATGCTCTCTCAATTAACGGTTATTTTAGTAAATATTGCAATTCTATCAAACAACTGTTATATGACCGAAATCCCGGGTCGAAAAGTATAACATTGTAGCACCTTTGCACTATATGCTAGGACTAAGTCTTCTTGGTGGCGTGGTCCGACATGCCTAGATAGCATTGAATAATTGTTTACACAAGTGGCTGATACTGTTTAAGTGCTTGGCCAGTACCAATGTGTTTTGCTTAGGTTCTAATAAAAATGTATTGGTACGCAATAATTTAATTGCCTGACGGATACGCCATATTTTAATGGTCTTATTGCGTATCGATATCGAGTAAGATTTAATGATGACTAAGTGAAGAGCCCTTTTGTAAACAATTGACCAAAATCAACTAGGCATGGGTGATTTAAAAAATCAAAAAGGCAGACTAGACTTGGTCGGACAACGGGTGCGTCACCAAGTTGACGCGCTTAGCATGGATCTAAGAGATTGATCCTTATACAACTTGCATAGCTAACGGAGTTTTTTTTAAAATGTCGCAATTTCCACTGCGACAATTGTATAGGTTCACTTACTTTAAAGAGTTATCTCGTCCTGGTGAGAGGTGTTTGTGGAAACATTTTTTTTTCGCGTTGTACTATGAGAGTCATATAGTGGATAATGTCAAAGGGAAAGCAATTTGCTGCCCAGGAAAAGGCGACAATTTCCATACTAAAGCAAGAAGGATATTCAAACCGACAAATTGCAATACGGATTCAGCGGAGCTCGAACGTTGTTAATAATTTTATACGAGATAGTGAAAATTATGGCCGACGATACGCAGAAGGCAGAAAAAAGGGATTTCCGGTGCATCGAGGCGACGCCTCTTAAGAGAAGCCTCGATTTCGCCCCTTACTGCGCGTAAGCTTGAGGAGATTTTGGTATTATCAGGAAGTGTAAGGACCATCCAACGAGTTCTTAGATCTTATTTATTTATTTATTTAATACGTAAATATTACAAAACGGGAATAATTTCCCAAAACATGTAATGTAAAGAATTCAAAGTAAGAATGATAGGTATAATGGAATAACAAACTTATAAAAATAAAGATAAAAAAAAAATCTCAGAAAAATAAAAAATAAAAATAAGTTCAAGCTAAGATACAGAAAGTTTAAATGAAAAAAAAAAACAATTAAAATTCAAAAAGTTATGAAAAAATAATTAAAGTTTATGTAGTACGGATTTTTTAAAAGAGTAAAAAGAAGAAGGTAACGGACCAAACTCCAATCGGTCGTAATTTCTCATAGCTCTAAGTAACGGAGAGTTTTTATAAATAGAAAGTGAAGATTGCGGAGGATTGAAAATTGCAACCGATCGAGTGTTGTAAGATGGAAACCGATATTTTATATCTTCTATGAGTGATGAAGAAGTACGACCCTTGCGTAACCTGTAGAGGAAACACTGGTCAAGACTATCTCTTCTTTTGCTTAGTGAAGGTAGATTTAGGAAATTTAGCCGATCTTGATAAGGTCTGTAAGCAAAGTTATATTTAAACATTAAGGTTCTAGAAAACTTTCTCTGAACTTTTTCTAATGCATCACGAGAAACAGAAGAATATGGAGACCAAACTACCGAGGCGAATTCTAATATGCTGCGTACTAGAGTCACAAATAAGTTCACACAAGTATTAATGGATTGAAAGCTAGATGAGCACCGTAAAACGAACCCAGCTAGTTTCGACGATTTGCTGATAATCGACGAGTAGTGATCAGTAAAACGTAATTTACAGTCAAAAACAACCCCTAGATCGGTAATCGTAGAAACACATTGGAGGGGAATGGAGTTTATTTGGTATTGAAAAATGAAAGGAGTAGATTTCAATGAATATACCATAACGGAGCACTTAGAAATATTAAGATCCAGCTCGTTTGAGATACACCAGGACGTAAACCTATCCAAATCAGATTGCAAAGCTATACAATCAGAAATAGATGAGACAGCTGAAAATAGTTTGCTATCATCGGCGTAAAAAAGAGAGTGGCAGTTAAGACATGATGGCAGATCGTTTAGGAAAAGTAAAAAAAGAAGTGGACCTAAAATGGATCCTTGTGGCACACCAGATGAAGGACAAAATTCGGAAGATGTGAAATTTTGGAAAACCACTCTAGATGAGCGATCATTAAGATAAGAGAAGAGCCATACAATAAGGTAAGATGGGAAGGTTTAAAATACCGATATCCGTGCTGCATTCATTATACGATTCCCTGCCTCGAGGGCTTTATGAAATTATAAATAAAAATGGCGGAAATACACACTATTAAATTACAAAAAATGCTCTTGTTTTTTCGTATTTATCCTCTTTTATACTTTTCTGAAATATTTTTCAGCGAAAATATTATGTAAAACGGTAATATCGTCCCTGAACCTAAGCAATTGTCGCACTGAAAATTTACTCTTTGAATGAAATAAATTACTGTAATTTAAGGAAAATGTCCTGTGCGGATTCAGTCCATTCATTTTCTTTGTGATATTTTAGAGTTTCGAAAATAACATTTCTTGAGCCGGTAAGCTTTTATTTTACCATTTCATGGAAGGAAGTGTATATAGAGGGTGTCCGGAAACCACCACATACATCTTGATTTACCCTAACTCGTAGTGGCAGCGCCCGCTCTAAGGGGGGTGGGAGCAAGCCGGGCGGTCGCGCGGGGCGCCAAATTCTGGAGGCAGCTTTTTGGCTAGTCAAGTGCAAAAAGCCAAAAGGAAAAATTTAATATCAACATTTGATTTTGTGGAAACGAAACCATCGAAACTTACAAATGAAATAAAAAGGGACGAAATAAAATGTTGGAAGGGACGACGAATTTAGACCCACAAAAATCATTTGAATTTTTTTTTTAGAGACAGTGCAATATGTTTGTTTAGTTAAAAAAGCACATTAAATAATAAAAATACCGGCGTACAGAGGGCTGCGCCCGCAATACGAGGGTTTTTTAGAATTTTAATGCATAGTGAATATTTTTTGTACATATATTTTATAAGCAATAAATAAGAATTGTGCACAACATTAATGAAATGCTTCCTGTAAATTTATTTTTGGATTGTCTATATTATTTACTATTTACCCAGTTTATATAAAAGTACTCCAAGGCAAATCTACAGGCATTTTTTCGATTTAAGATTTCTGTTGGCCTTTGGCCAAAAAGAAACTCAGGCAAACGTAAGGATGGCTTTGCTTTATATATGAACTGAAGTATTAGCTGTAAATCTACTGTTACTGTTGTAGTGTATATGTACACACATTTCCATTCATACTACCTATCTACATATTTTCACTCCTACTCATCTATTTTCATACACAATCTATCTGTCCACACTTTTCATATGTAAACATAATTGTATCTTATTTCACACACATCATATTACACAACATTACATGTCAGCACACAGTTCTTTCACCCTTTTATTCGTCATTATGCATTATGCACTTTACCCTCATTATTTTATTCAATAAAGCTTAGATTAGCAATTTAGTCATAAGAAATTTTGTATATATTAAGCTAGGAAATCAATAAACGGAGGAGTCGATATTATTAACTAAACCAGTACCATTATATCATAAAAAACGTGCCTGGATTAGTGGCACCTGGGAGCAACCATAGCAGTGCCTATAATAGCGGCACTCTACACTTGGCCAGCGGCATTTTTATGCCGGCCTCTAAAAATCCTCCAAATATCTAGAATGTGCCTATTTAGCGGCACTCTAGATTGGTCAGCGGCATCTTAATGCCGACCAACTCTCTCAATTACGTTTATACCATCTCTACAGGACAAACTTTATTACATGGCGATCCTGCCCAACTCAACAGAATTACAACAGACGATTAAACACATACAGGACAAGGAAAGCGTTAAAAAACCGAGAAGGAAGATCAAATTTATTAGCCAATTATTCGAAGACACTTCCATTAGCAGCAAATGCCCCGAAAAAGTAGGACCGACGGATCAAGAGTATCAGCCCGCACCGGTCAACAATAGATTTTCACCACCCCCATACATTCCAACAGCTATTGCGAAGGCCACAGACCACATAGGACCCAAGCGACTCACCTTAGGGGACTATAGGAAACGGCAAATACGACGCGAAGAAATCAAATCCACGACTATACCTACGGTACCGAGGCCAAAAAAAAGAAGAGGCGGTTTTCAAGTAAAAAATAGGAGGAAGATCGCAGCCCTTAGGCGGACTCTGACCGAAAGAACCATACTAGATTGGAAACAGGAGCAAGATATTCTCGACCGTATATCCCAACTTCAAACAGAAACGTACAAAAGGAAACGAGATGGGTAACCAATGTACAACACTCACCCAGGAAACCTTCGTGGAGAAATACGCCCAAACATTATCAACGTCGGCCATATTTATCATCATCCTAACCGTCGCCTATTTTTGGCAAAAAACCAACCAAAAGTATGTTAGGAAGCATGTGAATAGGACAATCAATGTATAAAATATAAATCTCACTGTAAAATCCAAATCTTTTTCTTATGGACAAGTTAAATACAATAATTTTAGAACTTCAAAACACTTTATCAAATTTGAAAAAGAAAGGTAGTTCGATATATACAGTAGAAACTATCAATTCAAAACTCAAACGCTTAGAAGATTTATTATCTGAAGCTAAGGCTTCATTCAGCACTTTAAAAGACGAGGATACTTTAGAGGAGAAAATTGAAATAACAAACCTTGCCAAGGAAATCCAAAACCTGCTCGATAATCAATTAAAAATTGCGACAGCGCAGAAATTTCATAATAGCCAACCAAAAATTGAGCCAGAAAGTAAAATGGCAAGTTTTGATATTTCAATTGCTGCCAAGACCATTCCAGTTTTTAATGGAAACTACAAGGACCTAAATGCTTTTTGTAAAACAGTAGAAATCAGATACAACTCTTTAGATGAAACCGGGAAAATAGCCCTAGTTGATTTTGTTTATTATGTAAAATTATCAAGTCATGTGCAAACAGTGATTGAAAGTTCAGGAATACCTAATAACTACAAAGATTTAGTAGATAATCTAAAACAACACTATAAGACAACCAACACAGTATCAGGGTTGCATACAAACCTAAGTAGTATATCGCAGAAAAATTCGAATATAAGTTCATATAGAGACAAGATTCTAAATCTAATTACTGAATTGAACCAACTTCAAATTTCTGAGTTAGGTACCACACCAACTAATGAGCAAAAGAAAGTTGTTGTCCAACTTAATGACACATACGCGTTAACAGTATTCAAAAATGGTCTGAACGATCAATTTAAAAACACAATTTTTGCTGCTAGACCTAATACCTTATCTGATGCAATTAGCTTGGCTCTAGAACTAGAAAAGAGTAATAATGTCCAGTCCAACAATGTATTCCATTATAATAAAAGTAATAATTCCAATTTTCATAACCACCTCAGAAATAATAATCATAACAGAAACACCAATAATAACCTTCGATATAATAATAATCGAAACAATAACCGAAACAGAAATAATAATTATCAAAATAACTATCATCAAAACAGGAATATAAATTACCAAAACAACAATAACTACAGTAGAAATAATCATAATTATCGTGGTAACAATAACCATGCTGCACGCAGCAACGGAAACAGACAGAATTACAATAACCAAAATACATATCAACAAAATAATGACAGAAGTAATAGAAACAATAATAACGGTAATAGAAGAATAAATATCGTACAGGAACAGGGAAACGTAGAAAGTTCCAGAACGGAATAATTCAACCGTCTGGACCTAAAATTTATAAAATCTCGGATAACTTTGTGAATTATATTGAATTATTTTGTATAAACGCTAACGAAAAACTAAAATTTTTGATTGACACGGGAGCAGACATTTCAGTATCAAAAAAAGGTAGAATTAAAAATATAGAACAACTACTTGACAATGACAAATGCAAATTAACAGGTATCACAAACGAAACCATAACTTCACTTGGTTCTATTGATTTTCAATTAAAAATATCTACAGACGATTGTATAAGTCACAAATTCTATATTGTAGAAGATGAATTTCCAATAGATACGGATGGTATTATTGGAAGGGATATTTTAGAAAAATATTTTTGTAAAATTGACTATGAAACCTACACGGTAACTTTTTCGACAAAACAAAATGAAATTATTATTCCAATGAAATACAAAGTCCCTGAAATAAAACAAATTAAATTACCACCAAGATCTGAGATAATAGTACCAATCAATATAAATATTGACCAGGATAAAGTAGTTTTGAGCAAAGAAATTAAAAAAGGAATTTTCGTGGGAAATGGAATCATTCCATCGAAAGGTACACGTCACATCAAAGTCCTAAACACTAGAGATACTGAAGTAGTCATTAGCGATATAGAGAAGTATATTGAAACACATCCTTTACATAAATATAAAATAATTTCTTTTAAACAAACCTCAATTAATAAGAACAAAACAAGATTAGATAAATTACTACAAAATATTGATATAGATTCGTTAGATACCACAGCCAAAAACACAATTTTAGATACCATAAAGGAATTCCAAGACATTTTTCATTTGAAAGACGAAAAATTAAGCGTGAACAATTTTTATAAACAAAGGATAGAGGTTACAGATAATATTCCAGTATACACAAAAAACTATAGACTACCACATGCTCAAACTGAAGAAATTAAGGAACAAGTAAAAAAATTGATTGACGATAAAATCATAGAGACATCTACAAGTCCATATAACTCTCCTCTACTGATTGTTCCGAAGAAAAGTAATGATAACACAAAGAAATGGCGATTAGTAGTTGACTTTAGGAGATTAAATAATAAGGTCGTAAATGACAAATTCCCTTTAAGTAGGCTTGAAGATGTCCTAGATAGAATAGGCAGAGCCAAATACTTTTCGGTATTCGACATGACGAATTCATTCCATCAAATCGAATTGGATAAACCGTCCCGTCCATTGACTGCATTTTCAGATGCTCAAGGTCACTATCAATTCACTAGACTTCCCTTTGGATTGAAAATATCTTCAAACAGTTTTCAACGAATGTTGACTCTTGCTCTCTGCGGCCTTGACTCTGAAGCCTTTCTGTACGTCGACGACATCATTGTTTTTGGATGTAGTATTAAACACCACAACGAAAACATGAGAAAAGTATTTGAACGTTTAAGACAATATAATTTAAAATTGAACCCCAGCAAATGCCAATTTCTTAAAACTGAAGTCACTTATTTAGGACATTTAATTACTAAAGATGGTATCAAAACCGATCCATCAAAGTTCAAAGTCATCGAACAGTATCCAATACCAAAAAATGCTGATGAAGTCCGTCGTTTTATTGCATTTTGCAACTATTACAGACGTTTCATACCTAATTTTGCGGATATAGCTAAAAACTTGAATGCATTACTTAAAAAGAATGCACCATTTCTATGGGACACATTATGCCAAGAAGCATTTGATACTTTAAAATCGAAACTAATAAACCCACCCATTCTACAGTATCCAAATTTTGATGAACGTTTTATTTTAACTACAGATGCATCCAGTTATGCACTAGGAGCAGTATTATCTCAAAACATAATGAATGCTGACTTACCTATTTCGTACGCAAGCAAATCATTGACCAAGCATGACTTAAATAAAACCATAATAGAAAAAGAATTACTTGCAATACATTGGGGAATAAATTTCTTCCGACCATATTTATATGGACGTAAATTTACAGTAGTAACTGACCACAGACCCCTTGTTTCACTGTTCACACATAAAAATCCGTCATCGAAACTCACTAGAATTCGTTTAGATCTATCTGACTACGATTTCGATATAGTTTATAAAAAAGGTAAAATGAATACCAACGCGGACGCCCTATCCCGCATCGAATTAAACTCCGACATTCTAAAAAATATGATACCGACCGACAGAGACGAGACTGTTAAGAAAACGTTAGCAATTATACGAAGTATGCATAAAAACCTAACAAATGATAATAACCACACAAATAATATACAACAAGATTGCAATGAACCAAAGAAGCCTGATCAACTTCACATTTGGGATTGTACATCTATATCTGACATCAGAAAAATAACCAAATTAACATTTAACTTACCGCGGAATATTAAAAATGAACTCATGAGTAAATATAATAAAAGAAATCTATATATTAAAGTTATTCAAACATTCAATGAAGTAACTGTATACTGTAATAGCGAAAAATTCTTCAGTGAATCCGTTCCTGATAAGAAGAAGCTATCAGTATTTGAATATACAAGTCACAGCGATAATTCCAATGCAAAACTCGATTTCATTGTGAAGAAGCTACTTGATACGATGCATCGGTTGAACATTCATAAACTTGCTTTGGCAAATGATGATGATTTATTTAAGTGTATACACAAAGAAGATTTCAAACAAATTTTTAACAAGTTGCAACAAACTAGTAAGACACGTGCAAATTTAAAAATATTAATATACAACCCACCAAAAAGAATTCATGACAAAATAATACAAAACAAACTCATAACCGAATATCATTGTTCACCACACGGAGGACATTTAGGAGTTAGGAAAACAATTCTAAAACTAAAGCAAAGATATTGCTGGAAAGGTATGAGTTCTATGGTAAAGAAATACATCAACAACTGTGAAGATTGTGCTAAAAACAAACAAACCAAGCATACTAAAGAAAAATTAGTCAATACAAATACTCCATCCACAACTTTTGAAGTAATTCAAATCGATACAGTAGGTCCACTCAGGATATCAAACCACTATCGTTATATCCTAACAATGCAATGCGAATTGTCAAAGTTCGTTATAGCTGCACCTATTGAATCAAAAGATGCTAAAACTGTAGCATCGACTTTAGTTAGAGAATTTATACTGAGATATGGAATTTTTAAAATCTTAAAATCTGATAGAGGTACTGAGTTCACGAATGAACTCATGAAAGAAATTTGTAAGTTATTAAAAATAGAACAAATATTTTCAACCCCATATCACCATGAAACACTCGGTATTGTCGAAAGAAATCATAGAGTACTGAATGAATTCATGTTATCTTTCGCGGATGACTACGAATGGGACATTTGGTTACCCTACTATACTTTTGCTTACAACACTTCACCACACGTAACCACAGGATATACTCCTTTTGAACTTGTATTCGGAAAATTACCTTATTTACCTAACGATGAAATTTTAAACACTACTAAAGTATATGACTATGAAAATTTTGCTAACGAGTTAAAGGCTCGAATGAAAACTACAATCTCGAAAGCCAGAGAAATTATTGAAAATGTCAAAAGAAATAGATTAAGCAAACCAGAAATAATTAACCCTTTAAATTTAAACATAGGAGATAAAGTATTACTAAAAGTTAATAATAGAAAGAAAAACCAACAACCATATCAAGGTCCATATACAATTATAAGCCAAAATAATGTTAATTCTACAATAGATATCAACGGGAATTTAAAAGAAGTACATAACAATCAGTTAAAACCATGGAAATGTAAACAATAAATCAATAATGTAATGTTTCAACTTCATGATAGAAGTTTCAACACAAAAACCCTGAGGGTGTAGTGTATATGTACACACATTTCCATTCATACTACCTATCTACATATTTTCACTCCTACTCATCTATTTTCATACACAATCTATCTGTCCACACTTTTCATATGTAAACATAATTGTATCTTATTTCACACACATCATATTACACAACATTACATGTCAGCACACAGTTCTTTCACCCTTTTATTCGTCATTATGCATTATGCACTTTACCCTCATTATTTTATTCAATAAAGCTTAGATTAGCAATTTAGTCATAAGAAATTTTGTATATATTAAGCTAGGAAATCAATAAACGGAGGAGTCGATATTATTAACTAAACCAGTACCATTATATCATAAAAAACGTGCCTGGATTAGTGGCACCTGGGAGCAACCATAGCATTGCCTATAATAGCGGCACTCTACACTTGGCCAGCGGCATTTTTATGCCGGCCTCTAAAAATCCTCCAAATATCTAGAATGTGCCTATTTAGCGGCACTCTAGATTGGTCAGCGGCATCTTAATGCCGACCAACTCTCTCAATTACGTTTATACCATCTCTACAGGACAAACTTTATTACACTGTTTTTTAATCAAGGAAAAGCAACTTATATGAAATGATTCCATTGTGTCCCCTGACATAAGAGCCCACGCAAGATTTCCTATGAGTATTGAACAAGTATACTTTTGCAGCTATTCAGGACACCCTGTTAAATTGGTCTTACAAACTTCAAAAATATTTGTGGCAAACACTATTACCATTCTATGCATTTCCACCAAATTTCATGCTCATTGTTTCATCAAGTTAAAAGATATGCAGTGAACAAATGCTTAAGAGGCTTCCCTTGCATTGTGAAAGGCCCTTACTAAATACTTACTTAGCTATATTTCCGGTTTAGATACAGTTATTCGAATGAAAATTATATTCTTTATGTAATTTTCCAAAAACCCTTAGCAGAATTTTCATATTTGGAAACCTAAGGGGGGCTACACACGAACAAATTGAAATTTTACAAATTTACTGTTATTTACTTTTCCTTAGCAAAAGTCAACAGTCTTAATATTTAACGTATATAAAGCCATACTGACCAATCTTTGTGCAAAGTTTCATATCGATCCCTATAACGGTTTAGAAAAACGGAGATCGAAAAGAAAGTTTAACTTTAAACGCCAATAACTTTTTTACCGTTACTCGAAACTGGAAAACCTTAACTGATATGAGATGCACTCGTTTAGATCTTTGATTTAAATACCCATACGTCAATCTCCGATAAAAACTAATAAATTTTTCAAACGTTCGGGACACCCTGTTATTTTCTTCCTACCAACTTCTAAGGTATTTGTGCCAAAGACTATAGCCATTCTACACATTCCTACCAAATTTCATGACAATCGGTTGAATCGTTCGCGAGTTATTTAGTGAACAGACGGACGGACGGACGGACGGACTCGATTGCCGGAAGAATTTTGGTTAGCCTGTTGAATCATATGATCTCACGTATACTCAATAAATATTCAGTTGACACCTCGAGCCCGCAGTGAAAGGTTGTGCCATTAGTGGTTAGTTTTCATCCTTATCAATTAGTGCTCGTGTTGCCCTGGTTATATCTCAAAAAGTTTTTTCTTTATCACGTACGTGATTTCCTATTTCAATTTTTCCCAAATTCCCATAAAATATAGTGAAACATAATATTCTAACCCACGTTTTTCCCCTAACCTCGCACCCATTGTAGTCCGACTACGATGGCCTCCGATCCAGGAGGTGGCTATAAACGTAAGTCTGAAAACTACTTTTCGATACTCTCTCCGGATCAAGATAGCAGCAAATCTCCACCATTAAAAAAATCTACCCCAAAAAATCGTTTTTATGCTGACCCTATTAACTTCCCTCCACTAAATACAGTGATAACTTCAAAACGTGCTTCCCCTAAATTTATTCTCATCAAACTAAAGAACAATGGTCCCCCGCTGAAACAACAAAATATCTTCATCTTATCGAAATCTTTAAATCAAATTGTTTCAGACCCAATTGAGACATCCTTTACGCGTGATGGCGATCTGTTACTGCTAGTTAAAAATGAGGCTACAGCTATCAAACTAACAAAATTGAAGAAGCTGCCTTTCATTGGTGACGTCGAAATATCCCTTCATGCTACACTTAACACCATAAAAGGAGTTATATATGCACCAATTCTGTCGAATCTAAGCGAAAACGATATCACTGAAGGCTTAAAAGAGCAAAATGTAATTGGCTGCAGAAAAATAACAAAATTCATTGACGGTAAGGTGATAAACACTCCACTCCACGTTCTAAGCTTCAACGAATATCATCTTCCCGACGAGATAAAAGTTGGTTTTCTTAACGTCAAAGTCAAGCCGTTTATTCCGCAACCAATTCAATGCAAAAACTGCCTTAAATTCGGTCATACTAAAAAGTACTGTAAAAGTACAACTTCTTGTGATGTTTGTTCACAACACGTCCACGATCCAACTCCGTGTACAGAGATACGGTGTGCAAATTGCAAACAGCCTCATTCGGCATTCAACAAAAACTGTCCAACGTTCCTATTCAAAAAATCAATTATTGAATATAAAACTCTGAATAAGTGTTCTTTTCGCACAGCTATTGAAAAAACGAAATCTTTAAAGCAGAATCAAACAACTCCTTCCCCACCTGTCTCAGAAAATTTATCCGAAGCTATTGTCAAACGTCAAAAACGTCTTAAGACTTCTACAACAAACGTCTCTCCAACGGTTGCTCCAACCAACACAATCTGTAATTCAGCAAACTCAGAAAACCACGCAGAAAAATATTCAGCTAATGCTAATGTACCAAACAACAACACTTTTACAAAAGAACAAAATACTACTACAATACTCAAACCAAATACCCCTCATCTCCCATTATCATCGAAACAAACAACTGACCCACTAGAAAGCAATGCAATCAAAACAAAACTAATAGACTCCAATACTATAAACGATACTTCTCTTAACAAAGCAATTACAAGCAACAATACTTTAGTGAACACCGGCATAGAGCCAATGTCATGAGACTCTCTTCTTTAGCGTTATTTCTCTTTAGAAATTCTGCTGAAGATTTCTCTTTTAATGTGTAGTTATGGTCCTAAAGATTCTTCAATGGAATTTGAAAGGTTACCGTAATAATCTTCACGAACTTCAACTAATAATCCGTGATCACTCTCCAGATATAATTGCTTTACAAGAGACACATATTCCCACTAGTCAATCATTGATGTATTCACCCGCGAACTATAAAGCATATTTTTTCAATTCAACCGCAAACACTTACGCTAAGCAAGGTGTAGGCTTGCTAATCAAATCCAATATAGCTCACAATTTAATATCGACTGTTACGAGTCCCAATAATATCCAATGCATTTCTGCTCAAATAAACTTTTCAACAAATTTTTCAATAGCATGTCTTTATATACCACCAAGTACCCAAATCAACCGTCTTGAATTAGAAAATATATACGATACATTACCAAAACCAACTTTACTTGTTGGTGATTTCAATAGCTGGAGCCCCTTGTGGGGTTCATCCTTTTCTAATCCCAGGGGGAAACTAATTGAACTGGTAATACTCAACTCGAACCTCTGTGTGTTAAATGATGGATCACCTACGCACTTATCAACTCACAATACGTTTACTCATATCGACGTCTCCTTGTGTTCAGCATCCCTACTAACTAAATGCACGTGGTCAAAACTAAACGATCTACATGGCAGCGACCATTTCCCCATCATTATAACCTTAAACCGCCAAAATGTTCAGAGTTTCGAATTCATACCTAAATTTAAACTTGAAGCTGCCAACTGGCTCAAATTTGAATCCTCTATAAATGACTTCATTAATAAGACGCCAATTAGCACCAACATCAATAAAGAAGCGGCAAACATCACAAAGGCTCTCAAATTTAGCGCAAACAAATCAATACCCTTGACCCTACCGAAAAGCAACCACAAATGTGTACCATGGTGGAACAAAGAGCTCTCACACTTCCGTGAAGTTAAGCGTAAGGCCTTTAACATTTTCAAATCATCCCCGTCACAGTCTAATTTACTATCCTACAAAAAAGCAAATAGCCAATTCAAACGAAAATGTAAGGAGTCAAAGACTATTGCTTTCCAAACATTTTCTAAAACAATCAACCCGAATACCACCACCACTCAAGTTTGGCAAAATATAAAAAAAATAAGTGGTCAGCATATACCTTTTCACATCAAATGTCTGGAGCACCGTAACATATGTACTGAAAATCCTTTCATTATGGCAAACCTCTTTGCAGAATCATGGTCCGATTTCGCCAAAGATTCTAACTTTCCTCTTAGCTTTGTGGACAACAAACGCTCAGCATTTGAGAAAACATACAACCCGGGATGCATATCAGCCTCAGCCAAAAAGATTGAGGTCCCAATTACTATGGTTGAACTTAATGCTTGCCTTGCACAACTTAACGGCAAAACTCCAGGGTTAGATAAGATCTCTTATCCTATGTTAAAGCACTCTTCCGAACCCTTTAAAAATCGCTTACTGGCATTGTTTAATAATGTTTTCTCCGAATCAATAATTCCCCAATCTTGGAAAAACGCGTGTATCTTCCCTCTTCCAAAACCGGGCAAACCTGCAAACCTAATTGATGGGTACAGACCAATCTCCCTACTCTCCTGCACCTCCAAAGCCTTAGAAAAGATTATCGCCAAACGGCTTGATTGGTTTCTTACCAAGAACAACCTTTTATCAAAAAACCAAGTCGCTTTCCAACATGGTAAGGGCACTATCGATGCAATGCTTTACATTGACCACTTTGTTTCCAAGACTCTCTCCACACACAATCATGCTTCAATTATCAGCGTGGACTTCGCTAAGGCTTTTGATCGCGTTGGCGCTCATATGGTTCTAAACTTTCTTAGTGACTGCAAAATCGGCTGTAAAACCTACAATTACATAAAAAGCTTCCTGAAGTGTAGAAAATTCAAAGTCAAAGTCAACAACAAACTATCTAATACTGTACCACTTTCCAATGGCATCCCTCAGGGCTCTCCCCTTTCTGTTATTTTATTCCTAATAGCCTTTGAGCAACTATGTAAAATCATTACTCAATTTAAATACTTCCGATTTTGCCTTTACGCCGATGATCTATATATATTTGCTAAACTAAACAACACATCTCAATTTCAATCCATGTTGAACAATCTATTCGACCATATCTTTAATTGGTCACGTACTTCCGGTGCAGAAATATCTACTACCAAATGTAAACATCTGCACGTCTGCAGAAAAACGTCATGCTGTGCCCCTACGTTTATTATAAGCAATATAACAATAAGTAATGTAGATAACTTAAGCATCCTAGGATTAAACTTCAACAAAAAACATTATTGGAATCAACATGTTAAAAACTTAGCTAATTCTTTGGTTTCTCGCCTTAATGTTATAAAATATTTTTCTAGTTCTAAGTCAGAAGCACACCCCTGTTCTCTTGTAAGCGTAACAAAAGCACTTATACTATCTAAGATAGATTACGGCTTAGCTATCTACGGGACCGTCTCGAAAAATCAGCTCCAGAAAGTTAAGACCATCTATCATGCAGCAATTCGCAAAGCAATCGGCGCCTTTAGATCATCTCCAATCAAATGCATCCTTGTCGAAGCGGGTGTCCCATCTATTGAAGACAGACAAACGCAACTTTTAGGTAATCTCATCTGTAAAGTTCAGACTGGCGCTAACTCAATTTTAAAAGACGATATACAGTCAATCATGCGACGGAAAACCACGTTAAAAGTAAAGTCCTGCCTCTCGCGCACAATCGAATTAGCGGTGGACTTCCACATTCCAGCGACAATGCTACTCAAGAAAAGTATCAACAATCCTCCATGGCACTTCTCCAGCAGCAGTCTCTTAGAAAACTTGACTCTCTTGAAAGAATCAGACACGAATATCCAGGAATACAATCAAACCTTCCTTTCGGTTACACGCCCGCTTATCCTCTTCGGTCCCGAGAGCACATTATTTGAAAAAACTTTATAAAAACGTACTTAGGGTGCTTAGATATGTATTCTGAGATAAGTTTAGAAGATTTGAAAAATTTAGCTATTCTAGATAATTAGATATAATTTGTACACATATGTGTACATTAGGTCTGTAGACGCACATAGCGACCACCTGCAAATGTTACGTAGATACGAAAAAAGCTGGGAATTACATTTAAAATATATATTTCAATGTAGTTTTATACAAAAATATTAAAATAACATTATTATTCAAAAAATAGAAACAAAACAAATTAATAACAACAAACGAAATTCAATGATGCAAAAGTAAGAATTTGAATTCATTCCTTATGAAAATTCAAAAAGCAGTTGCGATCTTTCAGAACACACAGGAAGACACCACAACTAACACAAAGAACTCTAGTTCTTCCTGTGCATCCAGAATCCGGGTAATTGTACCCATTTATTAATGAATTAAATTAATGAAAATAATTTTTTTTACAATTTGAAGCTTCGCGTAAGAAAAAAAAATCCAAAAATCCGCATCCGGACTTCTATGTGTCCGGATAGGGGCCACAACCAATGGGGTTTTACTGTACAACCAAATAAAAATCATTTCTGGTACAATTGCTAAGAATCAGTGTGCATTTCTGTACAAGATAATGTAATCTCATTTATGGTATTGAGACCTAATGTGCACATATGTGTACAAACCTTTTTCAATCACCGTTATTTAAACAATAAAAGACCAATCGATGTGAAAACAATTTACGGACAACAAGGAACTAGTCAACTTTAATTTCTGATTTGAAATATCGCGATATTTGTCATCAACGTTAATTTAGTAACGGAAATCGGAAGAGAGAGCGGCTGTCGGTCAAGTCGCAATGAACTGCAATGAAATAATTTGCATTACTTCAACTTTTATCGAAGTCTAGACGTTATAACTGTTTTGATAACACGCAATCATTCTTAGAGAATTGAAAAAACATGGTTATAAGAAAAAAAAATACTCTATCATGAAAATTAACAGTAAGAAATATTTGTACACATATGTGTACGTTGGGTCCGAAGAGGTTGAAGATGGGTGGAAACTTATCTACACCGATGGCTCGAAAACGAATGATTGTACATCTTTTGCCGTAACATCAACTAACGAAATATTCGCTACTGGTATTCTGCCAAACTTCAACTCTGTTTTCACCGCGGAACTCTCTGGAATACTGTCGGCAATCAACATCGCCTATAGCTGTCCTGGCAAATATATCATTTGCTCCGACAGTCGCTCCTGTATCGAAGCCATAAAAAATATTAATAATTTCAACCCAACAATACGTTTCGTCCGCGACAAGTTAATTGAAAAAAATAGGAAAATTAAACTGATGTGGATCCCTGGTCACACAGGTATACAGGGCAATGAGTATGCAGACTCAGTTGCACGTAATATAATTACTACACCTACATTTACTCAGCAACCCTATAGCCCGGTAGATATCCGCAAATTCGTCAAATCCACAATCAAGGAGAATCAGAAAGAAAAATGGTTGGATTATCAACATCATTACAGTCAGCTGAATCCCGCTGCCGAAACGGCTGTGTACCCGTACTCACTTCCTCGCAATATGATTGTATCATTTACAAGACTACGCATCGGCCACACCTTTGCCACCCACAGCCATTTGATGGAAAAAAAGCCGAAACCTTCATGTCACCTGTGCAACACCGCTTCGCCTATCACAATAATCCATTTGCTTAACGAATGCCACTTCATCAACAAATACAAGAGCAAATTTAATCTTCCCACGAATATTACTCCACTGCTTGCTGAAACGTCTCACCCCACAAATGTTAAAAATATTATAAAACTGTTAAATTTTGTTAAGATTAAAATTTAATTATTAACGCTTTCAAGTCATTGATTCCAAAATGTACCCAACATGTAACTTTTTCAATTTCTTGCTTCCCAAAACCCATATATGAATTATATAATTAACTATTAGTTTTTAACATAAAATATAAGGTAGTCTTTAATTTTTAGCCTAAGGCCTTAGATGCTAGTGCTATAAATTTAAGTAGCATGTAATACTTGTTGTTACATACTTCTTTGATAAATAAATCAATAAATATTGAACCCCCCTATCAAAAATTTCAAGCCAAAAAGCACCATTTTCATCACTAATTTTTATAGTCATTTTCCATAACTTCTAATCACTTTTCACATCAATTCAACTTCTCGGTCGATTTCCTTGGCAATTCTTTCAGTTGGTTGCAATTGCGTTGGTTCTTTTAGCATTGAGAGCTGAGAGGGCATATTCCAAACAAGGTGGTTTGGTTATTGAAATTTTAATTATGGAATGATTAGCGCAAATTCCGATAGATTTATAATTATTTTACAAAAACGGTTTTTAAATTTTCAGAAAAAATTTAAATTTTATTACTCCGTTTCATTCCAACACGATAGAATCGTGTTGCTGAAGATGAGTGGAACGCCACTCGAAATGCATACGGTGTAATAAAATTTAAGGAGCATAGCCCCACAGTGGCATGGGTCAAGAATAATGCCTCCGCTTCCTCCGGCGTGTCGTAGAAGGCAACTAATGGGGCAGGGGAGAATAAAACTGTCCTGGGTTTCGTACAAATCACCACAATTGCGCGCGACGTTGTTTGTGCTAAATTGTGTGGATAGGAACGAAGCTTAATATAAATTGACCCCTGTGGTGTTGGGGTTAGAATTATGCCACAGCGTTCCCGGCTTGTCGTAGAAGGCGACTTTAGGGATAGGGTGTGTAGGCTTGTAACTTGCATACCTGAAACTAAACTACACTCGAAATATTGAAGGAGCCTCGGATACCACGGACTGATTTACCGGCAACGACCTTTGGCTACAAACAACGGACTTCGATTGGTTTTTGGAACGTTCGAACGATGTGGGCGAGTGCAGTAGTACACGACTGACGAAAGTCGAACGGGAAATTATCGCATATAGAATTTCGATATTAGTACTGAGCGAAACAAGATGGACAGGATCGGGAACGACCTTATCACCTAGTTCCCAAACTGTGCTGCTTTACTCGGGTAGTGAACTTGAAGCCACACCCAGAATGGCTGGAGTCGGTATCCTTTTGAACAAGGAAGCTCGCCAATCTCTTATAGATTGGAGGCCTATTTCCGACCGAATAATAACTGCCAGATTCAAGTCCAGAGTAAGGAACATTACTATAATTCAGTGCTACGCCCCGACTGAGTCAGCCGACCAGCATGCTAAGAACGCCTTTTACCACCTGCTTGGCGACACCGTTGACAAGGCTCCCAGAGGTAACATAAAAATTATTATGGGGGATCTCAATGCTAAAATTGGGTCTGACAATGTTGGATTGGAGCATCTAATGGGCAATCACGGTCTGGGTGTTAGGAACGACAAAAAAACCTCAAAATTTTCGGACTTTTTTCATATTTTGGTCTGTAATTTTTAAAAGGTGCTTCCTACAAGAAAGTTGTCCACTGCACTTTTAAAGCTAATAAAAATCTTCTTTAATTTGAGTGCAACCCCAGCTTTGTAGGTATTAAGGATCCCAAGATACAGCATTTAAAAAAAAAAATTTTTAAACAAATCGAAATTGTAGTACGACGTACTCTATGACGTGTTCCGATGCCATCTGTTCCTACATGTGTTGAGGCTAATCCACACTGAAGAGATTAAAGCCGTCGATAGATGTGATTTCAATATGGAAAAATCAGCCATTGTACTCCATCCGATTCTTTTATCAACCTCTATAGGCAAATGCCTTCACCCTGTGGCATGGGTTAAGAATTGTGCCACCGCTTTCCCCGGCGTGTCGTAGAAGGCGACTAAAGAGGCAGGGGAGAATAAAACTCTCCTGGGTCTGGTACAAATCTATACAATTGCGCGCGACATTGATTGCGTTCAATTGTATACATATGTACGAAGCTTAATAAAAATTGACCCCTGTGGTGTTGGGGTTAGAATTATGCCACAGTGTTCCCGGCTTGTCGTCGAAGGCGACTTGAGGGATAGGGTATGTAGGATTGTAACTTGCATACCTGAAACTAAACTAGACTCGAAACATTGAACGAGCCTCGGATACCACGGACTGATTTACCGGCAACGACCTTTGGCTACAAACAATGGACTTCGATTGGTTTTAAATGTCTTATAGATTGGAGGCCTATTTCCGACCGAATAATAACTGCCAGATTCAAGTCCAGAGTAAGGAACATTACCATAATTCAGTGCTACGCCCCAACTGAGTCAGCCGACCAGCATGCTAAGGACGCCTTTTACCACCTGCTTGGCGACACCTTTGACAAGGCTCCCAGACGTGACATAAAAATTATTATGGGGGATCTCAACGCTAAAATTGGGTCTGACAATGTTGGATTGGAACAATGGGCAATCACGGTCTGGGTGTTAGGAACGACAATGGTGAGTTGTTCGTAGAGTTCTGTAACTCTCGTCAGCTTGTCATTGGCGGCACCTTGTTCAAACACAAACCTTGCCATTTAGCAACCTGGATATCTCCAGATGGCTGAACAGAGAACCAGATTGACCATATAGCCATCTCCAAAACATGGAGGAATTGTCTCATGGAGTCAGGGCTAAGCGTGGTGCTGATGTAGGCAGCGATCACCAACTTGTCATCGCAAAAATTCGCTTGCGGACCGCTGCTATTCGTCGCACACAAAATGAGCGTGTATCGCCACGATTCAATGTGCTAAAACTTAAAGATCCATCAACAAAACGTGCAGTTTCTAGTGCATTGCACGAGATAGCTAATGCGCAAACGCCAGATACGCCTTCATCAATTGATGATAGATGGAACATTGTGAAGGACGCTTTTATATCGTGTGGCGAAACATTTGTGGGCAGACTTCAGCGAGGTAGGAGACCATTTATCAGCGACGATACATGGTCTCTGATAACTGCACAGAAAAGAATTAAAGAGCAATTGAACTCGGCTACTGACACTACAGTCAAGCAACAACTAAGGACCGAGTACAATTCTCTTCAAAAAAGAGTGCATAGAAGCGTAAGACGTGATAAACGCAACAACATCAACGCGTTGGCGGTGGAGGCAGAAGATGCGGCTTACCGTGGTGACAGTGGGACCCTTTACAAGCTCATTAAGCCATTGACTGGCAAATCTTTTACCCATGAGCATCCTGTAAAAGATAAAGACGGGTCTCTGCTAGTCACAGACGAACAACACCTGCGCCGTTGGAGAGAGCATTTCATGGAGGTACTTAACAACAACTTCAACCCTTCAAGCCCACCTCCACCGGAAGCAGCAAGTCTTCCGCAAATGGCCAGAATTAATACCGGTGTACCATCCAAGCTGGAAATAATTAGGGCCCTTAAATCATTGGAAGCTGGTAAAGCCCCGGGGGCAGACGGTATCCCCATGGAACTTTTGAAAGCGGATATCAACGCTACAGCGGATATTCTTCTACCCCTGATCCAAGAGTGTTGGACAACCGAGACTCTCCCTCAAGAATGGAAGAAGGGCGTCATTGTTAAAATCCCTAAGAAAGGAAATCTCAAGGATTGCAATAATTGGCGTGGAATCTGTCTCCTCCCTGCAGTCTTTAAACTGATGGCCAAAATAATCCTGGACCGGATCAAGACAACGATCTTGAACTTTGAATAATGAACAAGCTGGCTTTCGTGAGGGTTTTTCATGTAGCGATCATATCAACACCCTCCGAATTATAATTGAACAATCCGCTGAATGGAGATCCCCGTTACATCTTATGTTCATTGACTTCGATAAGGCGTTTGACAGCGTTGACCGGGCTTATATCTGGACAGCCTTACGTAGGAGAGACATACCAGAGAAACTTATTTCCAGTCCTATAATGGAGCCCAATGTCATGTCTTGCACAAGGGTGAATTGTCCAGTCCTTTTGAGCTGAATAATGGAATCAGACAAGGCTGTATCTTATCACCAATGCTGTTGCTAATTACCATTAACGACGTAATATACGCGACCATAAAAGTAAGGGTATCAGGTGGAAGTTATTCGATTACCTTCAGCACCTGGACTACGCCGACGACATTTGCCTTCTCTGAAACACACCAGATAATCTTGCTTAAATGACGGATGCTTTGCATCGAGAAAGTCGAAGCGCTGCCTTAAAAATTAATGCCGCTAAGACTAAATACATGAGCTTGTCATCAGGAGGGCAAAACACCATTTCTCTATCTCCGGACAACCGATAGAAAAAGTCGAGGACTTTACTTACCTTGGAAGCGTAGTGACCGCGGATGGTGAGGCTAATGCCGATGTAGAGTCGCGTATAAATAAAGCCCGAGCAGTATTTTTCAGCCTAACTCCTCTCTGGCAAAACCACAACATCTCCAGAAATACCAAACTCCGGATCTTCGAAAGCAATGTAAAATCAGTGCTTTTATATGGGTGTTCCACGTGGAAGGTGACCAGTAACATTACCACCAAACTGCAAACTTTCGTGAATCAGTGCCTACGACGCATCCTACAAATTCGCTGGCCTGAGGTTATATCTAACGACGACCTCCTCAAAATTACTCGCCAAAATAGGATAGGCATCGACATCAAAAGGCGAAAGTGGCAGTGGATAGGTCACACACTTCGAAAAGAGCCAAAAAACATTGCTAAACAGGCTCTAGATTGGAATCCTCAGGGAACCAATGCTAGCCGTCGTGTGGGACGACCCAAAAATACATGGAGAAGATCTGTTGAGGCAGAAGGAAAATCTATAGGCAAATCGTGGGACCAGCTAAAGGCGATGGCTGCTAATAGGCAGAGGTGGAAAAGAGGCGTATTCAATGCCCTATGCCCCACTACGGGTTAAAAGGAACCAGAGAGAGAGCCCCACAGTACGATTCCATTTGTTTTGAACTTTTTTGTTGCTTTGATAAAGTCACATTAATTCAAGGTTTTGTGAAATTGGTGTAAAAAATGTTTCTTAGAAAAACCAAAATGGGGGTTGGGTTTGTATGGCAGCCCCATGACCCCATGATCCGATTTGATCCAATTTTACTTATGTTTTGTGTCATCGATAAAAATACATTTTTGTGAAATTTGGCTGAAATTGGTGGTCATCATATACCGGACCTGTACCACTTTAACCCTACTTTACTGTTTAGGGTGCTAACGCACCCCAGTGCAAGTTTCACTTCATATAACTTCGTAATTTTTCAAGTTTTCATTATCAATTTTCAATAGCTTAACAAAATTTAGTTTTTAATGTTTGTAAAATTTTAGCTACATAAATTTATTTTTTACGAATTTTTTGTCGAAAGAAGTCATTGGTTCTGTCGTGAGGTGCATTTGCACCCCTAATAATTTATTTAAATTCAATGTAAATAATACATATTACGAAATTTTGTTTCTTCGGAATGACCTTTGGGACATCAAATGTGGACACAATTTCAATTTGAAATTGTTTCATATTTCTCTAAATTGCATAAATAAACAACAGAAACTTAGTCGAATGATCAGAAATAGTAACTGGAAAAGAGTTTGCTGAATAAGATTTCGAAAAAGAGTTGCGATTCGGAATTTGTGAACATAATCCCACTTCGAGACCATTAGAGTCTCGGCCTCGACGTCGCAAAACACTGAACGACCTTTCTGATGATGCTGGGACAGTCAGCAGTAATGTTACTACCCTACCTTGCTAAAAAGACACTTCGTGGTGCTCGATATACTTCGAAAGTGATGAGTGATTTCGGCGCAACATGTATAGGTGAAGCTCCCGGCATATTCTTCAAAAGAGTTAACTGTGAGCGAGGATCATCAATATCGAAATCGAAACGAAATATTCATCATTATGCTTTGAAAACGAGCCCGGTTATTCTCGGAAAGTTTTCTGAAAAGGAGAATGAAAAACTTCCTCGTTTTCGTTGATCAATGATCAATGGTTTAGCTCTCGTTGGCCTTGTCGTTAATGAATATAGTGCAATAATGTAGTACTAATTGCCACTTTAGCCAAAATATTAGAGGGGCAGTTGCCCCCGCTGCCCCCCCCCCTCTTCCGGCGCTATTGTTCGTTATGGAGGTTCAAATTCTCAGACAACTAAATTTTAAAATTAAAAAACTTTGATATGTATGCAGCACAAATTGAACGTTGGGTAAATTATGTCAGGCGTTTACAGACATTAGGTCGGCCGTTCAAATTTATGTACATACGAGTAATAATAATAATAATATTTATTTATTCAGCTTGATACAAAATGTGCTTAAATAAAAAGGCTATAAGTAACAACAAGGTTACATTAAACAAATAAATAAACAGTTGCAACAATGACATTAATGTCGTCTGTTGGTAGTCTGTTTTATATTTTATGTTTCTTTTGTATACGTTTATATTAATATTTATATATTTATGTATTTTTTTTTATATGTATATATATTTTTATATTTTAACGAGTATGGACTTTTTCATTATTTTATTCAGCGAGTAGGGCAATAATATAGGAATTATTTGGTTAGATGTAAGAAAGCTTTCGTGAACATATCTATCGAACTGAAGCCGTTTGGTTCTTTCCTCTTATTTGTAGACTTTGACCTGTTTTTTTCTGCTATATTTCTATAGTATGAAAGAAGGTCGTTCTTGTTTACGTTTTCAGAGGTACAATACTTTTCAAAAACTTGCTCGATTGTTCCTTTGAAATTATTTTCGAAAAAATGTTTTGCTTCAAAAAGGTCAAAAGGTAAGTATTCATCAGAGTAAGTTTTTGCAAGTATTAGACATGCTAAATAGCGACCAGCTTGTGGTCTCTCAAAGGCTCCTTTTTCTTTCATATTTTGAAAATCAAAATAGATCTCACAATTGGGGTATACATTTTTTGTGTTACTTGAACAAACAATGGCTTTGCTCGGATCATTTATACCATTTAAAGCATCAGTAATTTCATGGGATTCTAGGTGCGTTTTACCAAAATATCTAAATCTGAACTCCCTAAGTGCCTTACATCTACCAATAAAGTGTGGAATATCTTCTATTTCCTGCATATTACACATACTACATCGTTTTTGTTGGTCAGTTGCCCTGAAACGGTTAGCGTTTAGGTATAAGGTACCAGATCTCGCTTTAAATAGCCACATTATTTTTGCCTTATCATATCTGTCATTTATATAGGTGCTTCCTTTCTCAAAGTCTAAGTGCTTATAGTATCGCTCCGCGCTTCCTGTAGCTCTAAGCTTCAAGTTGTCAACGCGAGACGTTGCGAGGCTTCTAGTGAACATTTGTTTCATTATATGCCAGGCATTTATATTATCAAGTGACCAATGGATACCAAACTGCTCCCCTAGGATATTCCATTCCTTAAAGTAGAAAATATTCTTCTGTGCGATTTTGTAGGCTAATATATGAGGTAAACGATGGCTGGGGTATTCGAGCATGATTTTATATATGTAGTTAATATGAAGTTCGAAGGTATGGATGCAGTTTTCAGGTAAGCCTGTCTCCAGTATTAATGCATAATTTGGTGTAAAATCGGGTAGCATTAGTACTTTCTTTAGGAAGTATCTCTGGAACTTATTTATTTGCTCAAAGTATGCATAACCGAATATCTGACCTGCATAGCAGAGAATTGCTCTGCACACTGCATTATATAGTTTCAGTTTCCTAGAAAATGAGATATCCTTACTAGCGAAGAATTGTATCCAAGTCATATTGATGCTATTTTTTGCCTTTTCTGTTCTTTCTGTGATATGTTGGGTGAAAGAAAGTGTTGGTGTTAAAACCACCCCTAAGTATGTATACTTGTTTACTATCTCTATTGGGTCACCTTTGAATGTCCATTTCTCTGCACTTGCCAAACTTCCCCCAGCCCTGAAAACCATTACTTTGGACTTGCTTAGATTTATTGTCATATTCCAAGTTTTGCAATACTCTTCGAGATTATTTATCATACCTTGTAGTGTCGCAGTGTCATCCGCGAGGAGAACTATATCGTCTGCATATTTAAGTACTCGAATATTCAGATTGTCTATGAATAATCCTCCTTCTAATTCATCATGTAGGTCATTGATAAAAAGTGCAAAAAGTAAAGGGGACAGCAGACATCCTTGTTTGACTCCCGTAGACGTTTGGAAGTATTCTGAGAGTTCTTCTCCTGTCCATACTGCTGTCTTTGTATTTGAATATAGATTCTGGATCAGGTTAACAATTTTCGACGATACTCCCATATTTAATAATTTGTAGAGTAGAGAGAGTCGTGGGACGCAATCAAAAGCCGCCTTGAAATCGACAAAGAAAGCGTACACCTTCTTTTTTTCGTTTAGTTTAAGATGTATGATTGATGTCAAATTGAATATGTTGTCTACAGTTGAATAGTGTTTACGGAAGCCAGCTTGGTATTCAGTTAAGATCGAATTAGTTTCGACCCAGGCTGACAGTCTACTATTGAGTATGCCCATTAGTAACTTTGCTACGCAATTCATGAATACAATGGCTCTGTAGTTTCCAGCACAGTGTATATCCCCCTTCTTAAAGACAGGAAATAAAAATGGTGTTGTATACAGTCACGAGTTCGGCCAGGAGCCCATTGTTTGCCTGTACTAAAAACTCATATGTAATGCGATCTTCGCCTGGCGCTTTATTTTCCTTGACTCTCATTTGTTTGACTTCTATCATTGTTATGTCCATATCTAGTTCGGGCACCTCGGTAAATGGGGCAGCAAAGCTAAACTGAACGTCATTTAAAGGGGGGTTGAAAAGTGTTTTAAAATGTTCGAAAAAATCGGACGCTGTCAGTGTTGGACCAATTATGAAATTCACGTTTCTTAGTTCTTTTGCTAAATGCCAGAAGCTCTTTCCGTCGTTCACCAGACTTATCTTCTTGCTCAGATTTTCGTAGTATTCGCGTTTGCTTCTTTCTTTAACCTCTTTATATTTTCTTCTGGATTCTACGTACTTTAGCCTATTTTCACGGTTGTTTACTTTTCTTAGTTGGTTCAATCGTTTGAAGACCTTGCATCGATAATTTTGGCATTCTGTGTTGAACCATTTGTTTTTTGCGTTAAAGGTAAAATTCGTGCTATTTGTCGGCTTGGAAGCGTGTATTATGTTTACAAGGTCTGATATAGTAAGGTGGTCTTTCGTTTCTTTCATGATGGTTATATTCGAATGGAGATTTCTTTGATATAAGTCTTTTGAATTGTCCTTCCATGATAATTTTGGAAGAAGACTCAATTTATTCTTTTTGCTTTCTGTCATTTGGAGGCTGTATTCTAACCGTATTGGGAAGTGGCCAGACTCGAGTCTGTTGATTACTTGGAGGCTTTCAACCGATTCTAGACACTCATTACATATAGCACATATGTCGTTGACTGAGCAGCCAACACCTGACACAAAGGTTAGTTCGCCTTCCATATCACCTTTGGTTCGGCCATTCAGGATGCATAGATTTTCGTCTCTACAGAATTCAATGAACTCGAGCCCCTTCTGGTTTAGAAGTTTATCTTTGGATTTTCGAAGATCACTCACGTTGGGCCTAAAATATATATCACCTATCTCTGCTGTTCTTCCCCGATTCTAATGTTCATGTCGCCCATTATTAGCGGGTTGACGATATTATTTTCCCGGAATGTATTTTTCAGTTGTTGGAATTCACTTTCCCATGATGCTCCCCTTAAGTACACCGGGATTATCGATAGCGTATTTTGTAAGCACCTAAGTTCCAGAATAATTGCCTCATTTACCGATTTGTATGTATGTGAAAACTCATTACTAACTAAAGCTTTCCGGATTCCCATCAAAATTCCTCCACTCGCGCGTCCAAATCTGCTATAACGATGTGCATATTTCCATTTTAAATCATATCCACCAAAAAATTTAGAAAATTGCCCTGCATTCTCTTCTGTTATATGCGTTTCAATAAGTATAAAGATATCAGAAGATTTTAAGAATTCAAAAAATTCGGGATTATTTACTTTTCCCGAGAGCCCTCTTATATTGAACGACATTATTTTTAGACTGTACAAAGTGGGAGATTTGGTTAGTGAATCTTTGCTTTCATTACTATTTCTTACTACATATGAATTTGGACTACAACAGACGTCTTCTACCTATTATCGAAAATTTTGAGTAGATAGAATACTATAGTCTAAATTAATATTTTGTAGATTTTGATTACCATAAATGCTATCCAGAACCGTCCTGCCGTCGTCGTCGCCACACCTCAGCTGCTTATTTCCATTCCAGTAAAACCATCTGTTTCCAATTTTCATTCTGTCATCTCTTACTATTATTTTCTTCTCTCTGTCGACTCCAGTTAGGTCTCTCTTCAGTTTAAGCATAGCCGTCTTTTTTTCCCTGGCGTCCCTTGGTAGGTCTCGATCAATTGTCACATTTGTGCCTTTTAATTTGGCTGAATTCCTCAGGAGGGTGCTTACCGTAGCCTCGTCATTTACTTCCGCTACGAGTGACACTTTCCCATCTCTTTGGTGGAGAGTTTTCACCTCCTTTACAACGACTCCGGGTACTGTCAATACGTTCGCGCAGAATCCCTCCACTGTTGTTTTGTGGGGCTTGCTGTCTTCTATTCCCTTAAAAATGATGTTTGCGCGTTTTTGCTTCTTTTCAACTTGCGCTAATTCTTTTTCTTCTTACATACGAGTATATGTATGTCAAAAATATGTCTAAGTAATCTATAATCTCCTGTTCCTGTCACCGAAATCGAAACCTTTTCTTTGGTTAAAAAACAAAAAACAAAAAGCAAAACTGTGCATATAGATACGTTGTGTAAGAATTTGATTTATCTAGTCTACGAGAACGAGTATCTGCATACTGTACTGTACTTAGCCCAATTCAATAAACTCTCTTATCTCTAACAATTAGTAAAAATGCATTCGGTTTTTTCTCCTTCTAAGCCGCTTATGCATTTTGAATTCCATTGCGTCTTTTTAACTGCAATTTCACATACTTCACATATCTACCCAGTGAATGCAGATTTTTGTTTCCTTCAAGAAGGAAACCGTAATTGAAGTGAAGTAGGCACTGCACAATGTACGGGACTACCATGGACGGTCGCACATGCTTCCATATGTACTTATCGGCATTTACATAACATTCGCCTTCTTGGCTCTTGGAATGTTTCGGGTCATTTTGTGGCAATGTAGGTATTGTTCGATAATAATTTTCTTACAGACAATCTAAATGGACTTCTACATTTCCGGTCAGTGTCTTTCATTTCCTGTCGATGTTCTATGATAATGTCTTGTGAGCGTTTGATTATGATCAATATGTGAGGAATGTATTAATAAATGTTGGCGGATAGCTATAAGCACATCCATTTTATATGTATTGAATTATGTCGGTAGTGCACACAAAGATTGTCTATTAATGAATTAATTACATACCGCGATGAACACCCTTTTCGACATAAATTGTAATAAGAACTAATTATATGGGTAACGCTGTCCGTAGCCAACGTTTGGGCCTTTTTTATATGGTGACAAAGCGGAACAGATTTTTGTTGAATTGGTCAACTTCTTTTTTGCTCCATTAATTTCATGCCTAGGGTGACACACTACCATATGGGATTATCAATGGGTTTTATAGCACTCACGGGCATCAATGAGCCCGCAGTCAGGCGTGACACTGGCAATGATTTGATAAGTCAACAATAACAATTATACATTATTCAATTTCTTATTTCTTAATCTGAGAGAATGAATCATAAGGGTGTGCGAGTATTAATATTTCTGGCATTATGGTTGACCTATTGGTATCGTGTGTCAAGAAGCCGTTTATTCAGGAGCTCATAGGACATAGGGGATCGAATTAAATAAAATCTGAGTACCTTCGTATCCTTTGATAATATGCATAACGAAATGGTTTATATGTAAAAACCGATCGTGCGTTTAAGAAAAAAAAAATAACTGGCCGAACTCCATACTTAACTCCTTCCGAGACGATATGAACAATATTTCGAGAGAAGCATAGTAAAATTAATAATTACCCGTTTTGTTGTTGCACCATTATTAAGGCGATCCCAAAAATAGAAAAGAGTAAAATTATAGGTTGCATCACTTCTCTATAGAAGTATACTTCGAACAATATGAATCGCATCTCTAAGGTTAAGAGGCCAATTATCTAATCATAGATTAGTGGCTTCACGTTAATTTCGTTCACATGAAAATCGTGATCTATCCCATAACTATACACTTGGCGAGTGCCAAGTAATACACTTTCAATTTATTGGAATTCTACCGCCTCTTGCACATGCACACGATCAATTGCATGTGTTTATGTTGCGTGCATGCATTAATTCAAATTTATGATCTGTACATTTCTGATGCATATTTCACAGAGATTAAAAAACAAATGAAATCTTATCCGTTCAAGGAGCAACGTTTTTCTTACGTAGAGTAGAATAGAATCTATGTGAGGAAAATTTGAAGAATTACATACTAATTTAACCCTCGGATGGTTCAGTGGGGTCTGACAGACCCCAGAGAAATTTAAATCTTAAAATTTTCATAGAAAAACTTGTTGAATGGTGTTTTGATGCATATGTAATTTAAGTATGTGTCACATACGTTCATTTAAGCATGAATTTGTTTGAATTTGTGATTTTGTTAATAAGTTATAGCACTTTGAAAATGCTCTGGGGTCTGTCAGACCCCACGAACCATTTACGTATGTCTTTTTTACAAAAGGAAATTTTTCGTTTTGTGGGAAATTTTCAAAGTATGTTATTTGGAAAACGATAAAATGTAATAATAATAGTCGGGAACGGTTGAAACTTTGTAATTAGAGTACATTTGGGAAACTAGATATGTTAATTTTGAAAGAAATGGAAAATTTAGGGTGTTTTGAATTAGGGGTTTTTAAATTTTTTACTCAATTCATTCAAAATTATGCCGTTTTTTACCTGGTTTTCATTTATGAGGATCTCCTTTCACTATTGTGTCATTATTTTATGTTTTTTTAAGTCAAGACATAAATTAATGACTTTTATGAGCGTAATAATTAGGTGGGTATTTTACGTAATACATAAAGCTTCCTCAGCGAACTTGGCTATACACTTGTCGAACCTCATCTAAGAAGGAGGAAATCAACGGGCAATATTCGCCGAAGCACAGTGCAAAATATTGAAGACATTTTGTGCATTGTTCAGCTTCCCCCCCCCCTTTGGGGGCAGATGCCCCAGGTTCCCCAATGTGGTCAGATGGTCCCCCAAAGAGGCAAAAATGTTTTCTATGACCACGAGCAAATGATCGGAAGACAAAATACAATTGCAACGAGTGCAAAAAGCCAATCTGCGAAGACTATCGAGGAAAAAGCTGTGAAGAAAAATGCTCTGAATATTGACTAAATTTGGATCCCGATTTAAGAAAAAATATTAACCTTAGCTAAAAAATGTTGATGTACTTATCTTTGTTAATTAGTTTTAAATACGTTTTGACTAATAAAAATAAAATTTTGTTAAAATTTTAGTTTTTATATTAATTTATTTGTGATAAGTTCAAAGTACCCTCAAATTTGACACCACCTAATTTTTTCTTCCACATACTAAAACGTACTGTCCCAATTCCACTTTTTTTATATACCACTTAATCAAAAGGCTTCACAGTTACTTCTAGTTCAAACAAATGTGCCAAAAAAACAAAAATTTAAGTTTTAGAGCAATTTTTGCCTTGGGGTCTGTCAGACCCCACTGAACCATTTACGTATGTAAAATTTACCTGAACCATCCGAGGGTTAATAACGAACGAGTTTACTATGAGATGAGGTTGCACCATATACCGACATACTACCGGAATAGATCGTGCGAAATAATAATAATATTCCTAACGGATATGCACTGAAAAGAAAAACATTTAGATGCACCAACGGCTGGTTTGGTACATGTGGTAGAGATGGAGCCAAAGAAGCTGGAGGGCATAGCTGTACATATATATATGCATACATTGCATATATTGGCCACAGTGACCCACATTTCGCGCATCGCAGATTTAAATTGTAGGCTATTTTGCATTCTGCAGTGCACTTGGCTTGCTCTTGCATTAATTGTTTAGTCTGACGCTGTACCGCGCCGCCATGTGTGTTAATACACAATACCTACATAAAATAAGTGTATCTGTTTTATTTAACATTTATCGTAATAAACATGATTAAATCGCTTAAAATAGGTGCACCTCATGTTATAGAGAAGGCAAAAGATGGGTGCGTAATTCTGGTTTGGGATAAATATTTTGACAATATTTACCTCGTTGATTGCCGAACTATTTTTCGCAAGAATTGATGAACAAAACACATTCTTATTAATTTTCGAGTTCCTCATTTTAAATTTCAAGTAAAAAATATCACCAGTGGCTTGGAACATATGTACATATATAAAAAAAAAATCCGAAAGAAGTGTGGGTTGAGCGTCGATAGAGGCAAGCCTTCGGTCTGGTTTAAAGATTGAATACGCTGCCATTGAATTTTATCCAATGCTGTTAACTGTTCATTATTAAACACAACAACTTTATAAAAAAAAAAAAACAAATTTTGGCGTTATCTGAAAGAAAGCGAATGCCAACACCGAGTGATGAGCGACCCCCGATTGAGAACTCTAGAAAGAAGTGATGTTTAAACCAAATTGTGCCGCAAAAAAAAAATCAAATATGATTTCCGACCATTCAATAAAGGGCTCCATTATCAGTGGCGTAGATAAGGGGGGATCAAGATCAAGGGGATCAATTTCGGCATACGATTTGGTCACAAATTTTTTTATTATTACTTTGTTGGAATTATTCAGGGTGTGTAGTGTTTCATAAAAACGTGAAACCATTTTCAGAACTGCAATAGAAAATTTAGCACTTCCTGAAATTTCAATAGTATAATAGAAGTGTATCGATAGAATAGAAACACTACAGCACAGGGCTTTACGTTCATCTATTTTTTCACATTGGTTCTAGAGCCTCGCACAGGCAAAAATTAAAAGATAATGTGGAACACGGGGAGCTCCCCCACAGAAGCGCAATTCCCAATGCAACAGCATATAATCTTATTCTGATCCAAACATGTTTTCTCGCCACTAAATTTTTTATAAAAAATTGAAGAAATTTCCAAAATTGTAAGATAAGACATCATATGCAGGCGGTATTTCGAAAACAAATTAACAATAGGAGTTCCGCAGTACCCTAGGGTTCCGTGAAGATTTCTCAGGGATTTCGCGAAGATATCGGAAAAATGTAGAAAGAGCTTTTAACAACAAGAAACAAACAATCCATAACTATAAGAGCATTATTCAATCGATTGAACAATCAAAACATTTCTGTGGAGAAAGCTCATTTTTTAGGTTACCGAATCCGCTATAGAATATGAGCTATCTCCACAGAAAATGTGATTTCTCCACAGAAATGAGCTTTGATTGTCCAATTAATAAAACTGTCTATGGCGACCTATATGGTTTGTTTTAATCCCTGTTTTGAGGTGTTTCGGCGATACTGCAGAGAAAAGAAAACGGTATGAATTTAACTCCAAAATGGGTCGAATAAGGTCCTTCCGTTTGGATAAAATATTTCTTTATCCAAATGAATGAACACAAAAGAGTACTTCCAATTACACTAAAAGGAGTAATTCTCTATATTTTTGAGATAAAAAAAAAAACACAATTTCCACAGGGAAAGAACATTTAACTCATAAATGAGTTTTGTATAACTGACCTCTCTATAGGTGTTGGCGACATTTCATTTACCTCTTTACGCTCTAAAATGCATAATAAATTACCTACCTACAGTGGGAATCGATCCCGGGACCCTATGATTTGTAGACGTAGACGAACACCCTACCTACTGCACCACCCAGGCTATAAGTGGTGAAGATTATAGTTTATACCATACATTGTGACATCGCTCTACCATTTGTTGTCGCCGACTGCGAGTGTAAGTATACCAAAAATAAATGACAATCGGCGGAAATACAGAAAATGGAATTACCACTTAATAAAGTTTTCGCGGCTTACCACATGTGGAGGGAATTCAACACCATTTTGTTTAATTTAAACAACATATAAAACAAAAACTGATATAATTACGAATAAATTGTATGATTTATCCAAATGGATTTTATTTTCAGTGTTTTATCCAAACGGATAAAAGAAAAAATTTATACTTGTGGACAGAGTTAAATAATTGTACTAGTAAGCCCCATATGTATAAAAAGAAACCCATTTGAAAAATTTTGATTCGCACCGCCTGATTTTTTAGTGTGTAGGTGTTCCGTGACTCCGACAAGTTAGGGAAGCACTGATCTAACCCGATATAAAGCTCTGATACTCCAATCACAGTTGCGGAAATTTGTACGAAAATTGAAATACTGTAGATTCACTCACCGTAGTAAAAAAGCAAAAATTATTGATGCAATATTTTAAGAACTCAGTTTTTTTTTCGTATGGCAAAATTGATATCTATTTTGCAGCAAAATTTGCTCAAAAAACTGTTAATTTGAAGCGGACTAAATACCGAAATTGTTATTCTGTAATTCAACATTTGATAACTGTCAAAGTATAAGTAATTTTGCAAAATTATCCCCCTCCTCTCCGAAAAGCTATCTACGCCCCTGTCCATTACACAGTCATATTTATATTATCCTATGTATGTCATATCCTTAAGCATACTCAATTCATTCGGTTCAAATTTTCCCACATGTACTAAACGAAATCTAGGCTTAATAAGCATATGATATACATAGGCCGGTCAATAAACCGAAATATAAGGCGTTAGGTCGCAGAAAATAGCCGGCTCTGTTTTTTTTTTGGATATTGCTAGGATATATACCAGTAGTGTACCACCAAGTTTGCAACTTCGAAAAACCTGTGCTAACCCCGTGACTCTCAAAAACCTCAAAATTTTCGGACTTTTTTCATATTTTGGTTTGTAATTTTTAAATGTTGCTTCCTACAAGAAAGTCGTCCACTGCACTTTTAAAGGTAACAAAATCTTCTTTGATTTGAGTGCAATCCCAGCTTGGTAAGTACAAAGGATCCCAAGATACATCATTTTAAAAAATGTTTTTTTTTTTTTGTAAAAAAGTCCGAAATTGTAATACGACGTACTCTATGACGTGTTCCGATTCCATCTGTTCCTGGATGCGCTGAGGCTAATCCAGGAACACAGTTGGAAGAATTTTGGTTAAGATTAAAAAAGAAAAAAGTTTTTCTTACAAGAACCTAATATTTAGGGGTTGGTTTGTATGACATCACTATGACGTAATGTACCGATTCCATCCATTCCTAAATATGTTTTGAGGCTTTACTAGGAACATATTTGGGTGAGGTTTAGTTAAGATTGGTTCATAAAGAAAAAAAGTTTTTCTTAGAAGAACCTAATTTCCAGAGGTTGGTTTGTATGACAGCCCTAGGACGTAGTGTTCCGATTTCATCTGTTCCTAGATATTTTTTGAGGCTTAACCAGGAACACAGGTGGGTGAAGTTTGGTTAATATTGGTACATCAAGGAAAAAAAATTTCTTAGAAAAACCTAATTTTCAGGGGCAGCCCTATGACCCCATGGTCCAATTCCATTCGTTCCGACATATATACAGCTAAGTATGTAACTGGTTTATAACTTCGTGTCACATGACTTTCTCCTTAGAATTCGCATTAAAGCCGATATTTAGTTTGGAACATGACTAAAATTACAATTTCGAACTTTTTTACAAAAAAAAACAATGTTTAAAGTGCTTGGATATCTTGGACCTACAAAGCTGGAGGTGGACTCAAATTAAAGAAGGTTTTGTTAGCTTTTAGACGACTTTCTTGTAGGAAGCAACTTTTGGAAATTACAAACCATAATATGAAAAAAGTCCGAAAATTTTGAGGTTTTTTGAGGGTCACGGGTTAAGCACAGGTTTTTCGAAGTTGCAAACTTGGTGGTACACTTCTGGTATCTACCCTAACAATATCCCAAAAAACCAAGGCCGAGCTATTTTTCGCGACCTAAAATCATAAAATGACTGGCCTAACATATGATAATAGAAATATGACTGTGTAATGGAGCTGGAGCCCTTAGGCCATGGAAACAAAGATTTGAACTTAAGCAGCCATTGTGAGCAATATAGCAACGTGATGACAGATCGACTTTTATTTTTATAACCAGGTATCCTTTTTTCAACATAAACCGGACATTTTCTATTTCTATTATATTTTTATACCCTTCACTCGTAGAGTAAAGGGTATATTAACTTTGTCATGAAGTTTGTAACGCATTGAAGGAAGCATCTCCGACCATATAAAATATGTATATATATGATCAGCATGACGAGCTGAGTCGATTGGGCGATGTCCGTCTGTCTGTCTGTCCGTCTGTCCGTCTGTCCGTCTGTCCGTCTGTCCGTCTGTTGCTACGCGTTTTACTCGGCCAGTTTAAAAGCTATCGAGCTGAAATTTTGCACACATGTTTATTTTTATTGCAGGCAGTTTGTATGTTTGAATCGCTAAAATCGGACCGTGGGGTCATGGGGCTGCCATACAAACCTAACCCCCCCAATTTGGTTTTTCTAAGAAAAACTTTTTCATGTGTTTACTAATTTCAACGAAATTTCACACAAATGTGTTTCTATTGATAACACAAAACATATGTAAGAATGGATCAAATAGGACCATGGGGTCATGGGGCTGCCATACAAACCTAACCCCCCAAATTAGGTTCTTCTAAGAAAAACTTTTTCATTTGTGCACCAATTTGAACCAAATTTCACACAAATGTGTTTCTATTGATGCCACAAAATATATGTAAGAATAAATGGAATCAGACTGTGGGGTCATGGGGCTGTCATACAAACCCAGCCCCCAAATTGAGTTTTTCTAAGAAAAACTTTTTTATTTGTCCACCAATTTCAATCAAACCTCATAAAAGTGCATTTCATTTGATGCCACAAAACATGTGTAAAAATGAATGGAATCGGACGATGGGGTCATGGGGCTAACATACAAAGCCAACCCCCTAAATTGAGTTCTTCTACGAACAACTTTTTTATTTGTGCACCACTTTCAACCAAAACTCGTAAAAGTGCACTTCAATTGATGCCATAAATAATCGGACTATGGAGTCATGGGGCTACCATACAAGCCCAACCTCCCCATTTTGGATCTTCTAAGAAACATTTTTTCTACACCAATTTAAAAAAAACCTCAATGTGTCTTTATCAAAACAAAAAAAAAGTAAAACAAATGGAATCGTACTATGGGGCCATGCTTCCGCATCCCCCCAATAAAGTTTTCTGAGATATTTTTTTTTATTTTACCACTTATTCCAACCAAACCTTACACAAATATTGTTTTATCGACGCCACAGAATTTGTAAATATCAAATATTATGCGAAAACAGAAGGAAAAGAATGGGGAAGGATTAAATACAAGTCATAGGTTTGCCCCAAAAAACTTTTAGCCCGAGGAGAGTGAAGGGTATTCAAATTTCGGCCGCGCCCGAATTTTTCTTAATACTACTTTGTAGTCTTGCTGGTCTAGCGGTTAGTGCGCGCACCTTCGGTGCACAGGGTCATGAGTTCGAATCTCACCGTGGATCATGGTGTTTTTCGAACTCACGAGCTTGTGACGGACTATGATCTCACTCAGATGTTAAACGAGTACCCATTTATGGGGATAAATAACACTGCTGAGCGTGATTCTGATCTCATTACCTCAACAAAAAGCAGATAAGATCTTGGAAATAGGATGTCACTAACACATCCTGCGGCCTTAGTCCAATGCTGGATTGTTGCGCTGTTATTTTTTTTTATATAGTGCGATGCATACGCACTGTTTCGTTCATCCCGATAATCCTAAAGCTTCCAACAAATCAGCGCGGTAGCGGTACACACAACACACACACCACAAGAATTGACAAGTTCTCCGTGGTGTACCGTTGCGGAAACTATTTTATACATTCTGACACGTACCGCTACCGTTCTGCGCTGGTTTGGTGGAAGCTTAAATATGGCGCTGGGACACCAAATCGGTTTTGTCTAGACGGTGTTTTCTGTTCAAACCAGAGTTACATGATGAAGGCATTTGGAAAATCGATTTTCCAAGGAATTCTGATAAGTTAATTTTAACAAAATTTGGCAGGTAGGTTTATTCTTGCAATTCCACCCGGTTTGATCCTGTTGTGGTAATACTCTTAGTTGTATAGTGACTGAAACAGAGATTGGTCCTGATACCTATAGCTATCTTATGATTACTGGTCATGAAACCACTTTATTATTGTAAAAACAATGCTGGGTAAAGTCATTTAGTCAGGACTCAACAGGTTTTCGGGACCTTTGATTAATGATAAAAGACATATACATGTGATGTCTTTGCTCTATGAGTCTGAGATACATTTTATAACGTAACTAACGAGCGTAACGTAACGCAACGACGATGAAGATCAAAATGCCAAAAGTAGATAGGGGTATTTTAAAAGGGAGAATGACGGAACTTGGATATGAGGACAGTCTTGGGTCTGCAGTAACGGGAATCGTGTCTTAACCGTTTGGTGTTGATAGGCGCAATGTAGAACTTAGGAAATATGGATGTAATTTGAATCACATATGAGTACCCAGTGAGGCTTAATGGTTACATTAAAAATTAGATTTAAGATTAGGATGAATATTATAGGGTTCGGGATAGAGATGAAGTAAAGGTTTAGACTCAAGTTAGGACTAAGGTTAAAGTCAAAATCAAGTTTAGGGTAACGGATATGGTTAAAGTTAATGTTAAGTCACAGTTAACGTTATTCTTAGGGTTAAATGTAAGGATAGGGTTTGGGTTAAGGTTGAGTTTGAGGTTTAGGTCAGGGTTAAGGTCAAAGTTAGGCTTCTCATTAAGTTTAATGTGATGTATAAAGATACCAAGGTTAGTGAGGATAAAGATATAATATCTCACAAAAACAATTGTGTTGTAAAAGGTTTCCGCCAAAGAAAAAGTCGTCAGCCGCAAAAAGGATTGATATAAATACATTCTCGACAAAATACTCGGATCTTGTCTCAATGATACGCATATTCAAAAGTGATTGAATTAGTTAATAGCTTCCATCAAACCAGTGCGGTGCGGTAGCGGTACGCGTCAGAAACACACAACACACGAATTGGCAAATTCGGCGTGGTCTACTGCGGCGAAAATTATTTCTGACGCGTACCGCTACCGCATCGCACTGGTTTGATGGAAGCTATTAACTAATTCAATCACTTTTGAATATGCGTATCATTGAGACAAGATCCGAGTATTTTGGCGGGATTGTATTTATATCAATCCTGTTTGCGGTTGACGACTTTTGCTTTGGCGGAAAACTTTTACAACACAGTTGTTTTTGTGAGATGTATACTACAATTTCTAAAATTATTGATTTTCATTTTATGTTGATCAAATGAAAATTATAGCATTAATAATCAAATTTTATATTTTCCGTGGGATTTCTTATTATTTGCTTACAATTCATATCGCACTATCGGCTAATCATTTGGTGGCCATTTTTTCAAAAATCAAGTGTAGCGTTTCATTTTCAATTTCTACGGAATTTCCTTTACTAAGAAGTAAAATTGGTTTATGACATGCTATACATACATTCTCATTAGGATGTGGGTGTCTAGTTTCTACCTGGAAATAATACATTTATTGCTGCTTGAAGAACGAAATTCGAAACAATTAGCCTTGGCCTATGATATTGTTTTGTAACTTTAAAGAATTTTTAAAATTTCCATAATAAAAGGATAATTTCATGTCAGCTAAAACATCATTCTTCAAGAAGTCATTCGATAGTCTGCTTCAACTCACCTAGATAAGATGGAAATCCAACACTCAACCTCTGTTAAGAATCACATTCTTACGACAAAAGCCGTGTTTGTGATAAAACGTTTCACTCAGTTCCTGAACGGCGATCAATTCAACTTTTTGCAAAACGATTTCCAGATGACACCAACACTTGCCGTACGAGCCCGCATCTATCCGCAAGGATGTAGCCGAGAGAACGAAAATTGGCTATGTCTTTATGCCTCGCTCAAGTCCGAGCAAAGTGAAACGTACGCTAAATTGGATATAACGATCCTGGATAAGGATGGTCGTGCTCAAGTCGAGGAGATTCCTGACAAGTATGAACTTTTATTCGGACCCGAATTAGCGTGGCGGAAACATCGATTGATTCATGTAAATAAAATCCTTAATCGACGTCTTGGCATACTAAGCGAAGACCGAGAGCTGCGGATTCAGGTCCAAGTGCACGTGCTGTTGTACAAAATGGCGGACAGGTGGCTTGCCGAGATAGTCGATCAACCAATTCGTAGTGTCTTGAGGACAATGCTGAGAAGGAATGCTCAGCGTGGTGATTATGATGTTGGATTTATGGTATCGGGTCGTTTTTATTGTGGCCATAAGCGAGTGCTGCGTTATAATCCAATGTTTCGGGCGATGTTAAGTGATCCTAGCTTGCAAAATGCCAGAGTTATTAATTTGCCGACGGTGAATCGAAATGTGTTTGAGATGATCATGATTGATTGTTATATGAAATCTAAGCATTTCTGTATGCTATGCTTGACTTGCCATGCATTGGGAGACTTCTGCAATCAAGTAACTTAAGGTCGAAATTTGTAATTGTAATTAATTTGTTTTATTTAAATTTAATAAAATCAATGTGTAAAAGCATATCAATTGTTTTAATTCTAACATAACCTAATATTATAGTTTGCAGCGTTGTTTCCCTGCAATCCGTTTCCCGTATCGAAAGATAGGAGCCTCTGTGCTCTTCAGATAGGGTTCCTGCAAACAGGGCATTGTGACGCTCGTTGCCCCTGTCCTTACACGCCCATATAAAGATGGAATTGAATTAGGGAGAAGGTTTAATCTGTTTTTAAATGAGCAGATCTAACAACCTGCTTACAATAATCAATTCGTATAACTATGTTCATTAGTATTTAAACACACATTTCAATAGAAACATATCAACTTCATAATATGTAGGTATACATTTGTAATTAATATCCATATCAAACCACATAAACATATCTCATACGCGCAGGAATTCAAAGAAGTCGTACTAAACCATTTAAATCAAGTGTGAAGAAACAAATCAGGCATATCAAACCAGAACTCAGCAGAATGGTTGAAGAGCGAAACAGCATAGTGCGAGCGAGATTGAACAATCTGGTAGCTTTCCTAAATCAAACGATAAATGCTCTAAAGACAAGACGTAATACGATTCAATGTAAAGTTACTGTCGCGTATCCAAGTGCATAACTCAAACGGTCGCATCGTCTTCGCGTTCCTTTCTTAAAGCCGTTGCATTTCATACCAGTCTCTAACATTTATCTCACCTTCTTCTGGGCAAGTAACAACTTAACTTTGTACAACAAGTGTATCAGCTCAGAAGCATGGAATTATCATATTAGATTGCAGGCTTAATGTTCTTCAATGTCATGTAATTTTATGTCTATGAAAAGAGAATAGTAGGTGGCCCGTGTATTATTTTCTGATCTGTAAGTACAACAACAAACAGCAATCACCTGTTTGGCTTAGTAGTAATAATTGGAATTGCGACCTAAACTTTCATGATGGGTTCATTTTAAGCCAACACCAGTACCAGATAAAGACGGTCGCGACCGCACCGCGCTGTAGTGTACATTCGAAAAAATAATATAATAACCACAGACAATCCACTCTTGTGTGATTAGTGAGAGCGCTACCATCAGCACCATTAACAGCACTACACCACCTGTGAAGCGAACGGCCCAGTTAAGGGGACCTAGGTAGATGAGAAATGTTAAAAAAAATACACATAATATGTAGTGAGATAACATTTTTTTTAATTTTACCGTTTTCGGACTTTTTCATAGATGAAAGTTCGCAACACAGTCGCATAGCCAAAAATTATTGTTAAGCAGCAAAATCTGAAATTTGCATTTGCAATAATCTAATAATAGCAGAAGGTGAAAAATCAGGGAGAGTTACTCGCTTAAGACTTTTGTTAATCGGTTTGTCCTTCCTGGTATGTAAATACGATGGCTAATACAATCACCGCTCAACAATGGCGTAAAGTTTCCCAAAATATTTCAAAGTGAATATGATGTTGTGACCGATACATATTAGATTGCAGGCAAGTCTACGATTTAAGGATCTAAGACTAGGGCCTAGCAATTTTTTAACTCCTGGCACACATAAAACATATCGTGATGGATTTTAGAAAAGGTAGAAGATAGTGACTTCGACTTTATGTGATTGATGTCGTTTATGTAGAAACTATTATGTTTTTATTTCAAATTTATATCTATTTTTCATGTTTCGAGTCCAATCCCATACAGAAGCAATTTTGAAGATACCCCCCAATCCGATGGCTCGCTATTCGTTAGTAGTCAAAATTTCACATAATGCGTTTTTATACCGGTCCTGTTTGGGAATAGGAACTATGTGATCCATCCTGCAATTTATCTAACAATAGAAAGTGCGCTCGCGGCCTGATTTATCGTCAATGACTTTTTTTCTCCGTGAGAATACCTACTCAGGCCGCTAGTAAACTTAAGGTCCATTCAGACTGACTGCCAAATGGCAGCACGTGCTACCAACTGGCAGTTGTCATTACATCCAAACTGACCGCTATTTGGTTGGCCGTCCAGTTTTAATATTCAATGTGGCAACTCTTATTCAATGTGCCAGCTGACGCATTGACAACCACTTGTCGAATTCAAAGTGCCGATTTTGCAACTGTGGTTCTTGAATGGCCGAGTAATAGTTCAAACGAGCAGAGTCGATTTTGATCATTAAATTTAAAAAAATATCCAAAATGAAAGTTTGGCTATGTCATTTTCAGCCTCAATTTGGCAGCTAGTTTAGATGTTAAGTAGGCACAGCACAATTTTTCGCTGAAGACATACGTGCAAGATTTTCACTGCGTGAACATAGTACATACCTTGAAATAAGATAACTGAAGTATTTTCGTTGGCAAAACGCCAAAAACCGGTGTGGAATCTTTTGTGCGAAGTGAATACCACCAAGCGGATTTGATTTGACGATCATCAAAATTTTGACAGTATTAGTATTTGTTTCGCATGAAATGCGATGTTAGTACCTAATCTAACAAGCAACATATTTGCTGTTTCATTTTGCTTTCCGTTACTTTGCTTTCAAGCTATACAATTGTGCTATGTATTTTGAAATGTGCATAATCAGGGCCGGCCCCAGTGGGCGAACTGAGCGGTCGCCCAGGGCCACCACTCTCCAAGAACGTTTACCTTCCAGGGGCCACCAATCGGAAACGGCAGTACTCTTTTGAAATAGAGGACAATATTGTAGCTAATACAAAGCGTAATAACGATGATCTGATTTTATGCAATAATAAGTCGTTTAACATTTTTGCTCAAGATTCTTCGGAATTGATCCAAAAGTTTGCCAATGTCCGGTCTCCGAATTTAAAGTTTTGAATTGGGTTATTATAGTTTTGTCACACCAGAATAACTAGTAAGATTGAGGCATAGGTTTCCCTGTGCATAATGACAATTTTGTCAGCATACCCAGCCAGCATTGGCGTCATATATCGTCAAAATAGTCAAAAATATACTTCACATCGTGCATCACGAGTCGACGACGCACGTGCTGTATCTATAGGACGCATTGAAACTGAAACACATGATAGTCAGCTGAGGGAAATGCCATCAATCAGTATGTGTGCTTGCATATGCGAAATACAATGGTGGTTTTCCCCTCAAATATGATTCGTACACTTGTCGTATTCTTCTTACTATAAGATGAACGCAAGTTTGATTTTTTGCATATTTATGTTGTAGGCGTGACTATTCTCACGAATAAAATGTATAGTCTGCCTGGTGTGGAGGTTAGTGCGCGCACCTTCGGTGCACACCCAACCAACAATTTACTTTAAAGAAGCACTTCACACTGTAGCAATCATATAGTACCACGAAATTCATTTATCGTGTGACATCGCTTAAAGTAATATTTTGATCCGATAAAATATCCTTAAAGTATTTTCCGGAAAGCTTCTGTCATCATTATGGAATAAATTTAAAGATGGTGGTATAAAACTTCGATAAAACTATCTCTAAACGTTAACCTAAAAAGATACTTCTTTAAATACTCCACTCTTGTGTTTATTGGATGATACAGCACACACATGCAATAGTTTCTCTAAGTTAACTCACACACATGCGTATATTCTTCTATAGCACAGTCGGTGTCATTTTTATAGTGTGACATTCGTATGGTCATCCAATAAATTGTGCACCGTAGTTTCATAGAAGGATGGTCTCTGTGATTTTTTAATGAATTGACACTTGTGCTCTGAAATACATAATTTCTACATTAGAAATCATTGCGATCTTGCATGAAACCCACACGTACGCACTCAATGTTATCTTCGAAAACAATTAGGGTTATCTCTGCGCAAAAATTTACTTTATTTTATTGATAAATGTACAGATTTAGAGTGTTTACGAGCAATGCTGAGTATATGTGAGGTTAGCTGAGTGGTAGCGTGTAGGACGGCAATCAACAGACACGAGTTCGATGCTAGCTGCGGAATTTTTTATCTATTTTTTTTTGCAAATTCGTTCAATGACAGAAAATGATGATATAAAGCAAATGACGTACGCCTTTTTTGAAGCATAATTTAGTGCAACAATAAGGTTCTATTGGATTAAAAAACGGCGCCAAATGCCATTATTGGACTGTTATTCAGTGTTTATACCCTGTAAAGTGCCCCTATTAATGTTAGAAGAGAATATTTTACGAAGTATTATAGGGATGAAATTGTTACTTGGGCAGGGTTATGAGTTTGAGACTCACCGTGAACGAATTCAGTTTATGGTGTTTTTCGAACACGAAGGACTGTGATCTAACTCAGATGTTAAACGAGTACCCATTTATGGCCATAAATAAGACTGCTGAGCGTGACGTTGATTTTTTAAAAATAAATCATTCATTGATTTCACGTAAGTCGAGAGTATTTTTTAGAAGCGATCATTGAAATCATATGATATATAGCTATTACACCATCTTTATGAGTAACGATTTTGTAATCATTATCCGTAATAATGCGCAAAGGCATGTATAGATGATGGGTACATCGTCATATATGTGTTTGCATGAAAACGTGATAAATTACATAGGTATCTCAACTGACGCGTGGTGCATGGGTCACACATGTATTTTTTTGCTGGCTGGGATACAAAATCGGAAATTTAATCAAGCAATTAAAAACAAAATGCGAGCATAATGTGGACGGATTGTTTTCTTGTTTTGCTCTGACTCCTGAGGAGCATGGTGCGCTGACGACTACCGTGTATAATCGACAACGTGCGACACGGCCTTACCGAGTATCGAAAATTCGTTTCTCTTTTGGTTTTGCCCTAATAAATTTTGCAAAGGTCGCTCCATAGACTCTGAGGTCTATTAATTTGTAGTGCTTGCAATGAGATTACTCTTCGGAGTAATGAATTCCTAAATTGATAATTTTATCATCTAACTTACGCTTTAAATGCCTATACTTATATCGGAAGTCAGTAATACCAATGAGATTAATAGAGAAGACGATTTGTTGACGACGAGTTGACGAGATTATTGGCTTTTTAAAATTATTCTCGAACGAATAGCTCCGCAACAACTCGACGGAGATGACGCTATAGGAGTATTAGTCGTTCAGGACCTGAAGAGATTTCCTGTGTAGTTTTTACAATTTGTGTATGTTAATATTTTGTAGCTTGTAATTGTGTGGTGTTCGTAAGGAAGGAGCGATTTTGTGAGTGGAAATATAAGATAGCACAATAATTATGTTATTTGGGTCACGACTCAATTTATAACATTGCTAACACAATTGTACCATCTCATTTTTTGGTACTCAGTTTGTAAGAAGGACGTATCTTTCTAGGATTTCGTTGCAATTTAAACACTGATGCTGATGTTCAGGCGGTATTGGAGCTTCTGGAAAACTCAGGCATTGATTTGTCAGGCGATGAGGATGACGAAAGCTTTCTTCCCTCTAATAGGATACTAAACACAAGCACAGACAGTGACAGTGATTCCGACGAGGAAGAAACAGCTGACGTTGTTGTTGCACAAGAAATCGCTGACATTGTTGTGGCACTGGCTTATATCTCTGTGGAGGATATAAAGCACTTTTATGGTTGTTAACTTCTGATAGGGTCCATTGGTTACCCACAACTTCGAATGTATTAGTCTGCTGATTTTCGAAACCAAACCATTACCAGTACAATGTCACGTAATAAATTTATAAAAATAAGGAATACCATCCATTTTACGGATACATCCACTCCAAGTACATACCACAAACAAATTTTGGCGTGTTCAGCCAATTATTGATGTGGTTCGAAATTGTTGCAACGAGTTGGCATCTAATGTAACATCGTATTCAATTGTTGAAAAAGTGGTGCCCTTTTCGGGAAGATGCTCTGCTCGTCAGGTATTGCGATTAAAACCTCGGCCAGTCGGCATTAAAAATCTCGTTTGTGCAACATCAACATCGTTGACTTCGAACTATTTTAAGGCGCTCGGACTTTCTCAGATTGTGGCCTTGGTCATGGACCTTCAATCGTCATACACTTAACCAAATTTTTACCCCAAGGAAGCAACCTTTAGTTTGACAGATTTTTTACTAAAATCCCATTGTTTGAAAAATTAGACGAACTCGGCTTCAAAGCCACGGGCACGATTATGAGAAATATATTGGATAAGCGTATTAATTTCCCATTAGATAGAAACATGTCTCGTGGTGATATGTGTCTGCTTGTAAAAAATTACAACGGTGGTAAAGTGGTGTGATACTAAATGTGTTATAATCGTATCCACAATCTGCGGAAAACACCCAATAAACGAGGTTACAATGTTGGAATCGCAGCCTAAAAAGGCGCGTACCTGTACCTATACCAGTCAAGTGGAACCCTTCGAGTTATCAGATGACTTTCATGGGAATAAATATCGACCACATCAAGCGCCAGATGATGTTCGATTCGACAGATACGACAATAAAATTGGCCTGTACCTATGGATGGCCCACACTCTAAAAAGTGAATTTAAATTTCCGCTGAAAATGCGGTAATTTTACACTTTTTCCCGCTCATAATCACATACAGAGTGCATTTTTCAACAATTTCTGTGTAAAATAAGAAAATTACACCAAAATCGGTGTGAAATGTATTTTTACGCTACACTTCTGTATAATTCAGATTTTCTGGTGCATTTTTACAACGTTTATGTGTTTAATTCGGATTTGTGGTGTATTTTTACAACGTGCAGTTGAAGTTTTACTCATTTTTTGTAGCGTGCTCTCCAGTTGTCATACTTCAATCGGCTGTACTTAGCACAGTGTAAATTCTCTGCATTTAGAACTCATGTGTACACGCTCTGTGGCTCACTTGGTTGAGTCGCACTGTACGATGCTAGTAATCTAGAGGTCCCGAGATCGAATCTCGGCGTGATCCAAAATTTCCGTACATGTGCGGATGGGAAATATTTAGTGCTTGCAACATTACACTCCGAAATGATATGCAATGTAACGTTGACTTGAAATTGCCTATAAACGGCTGAGTTACGGTACTGAGAAGAATAACAAGTGTACAGATCGCACAAAAAAGACCATATTGCAACCTCCCATGTAGACGAAAAACTGATCAGCAAAACTCGACCGATACTTGTTTATATTTTATATACCCTTATCCTTAAATAGTTTTATTGATAACTATATTATTTGTAAAGGTTCGCCACTTAAATCTTTACAACGAAAAAAGAGTGAACCGCATTATATTCCTATTATTACGGAGTGTTTTTACACATAGCGCGGTGTAAATTTGCTAATATGTTGGAGTACTTTTTTAAACATTTTTTTATGTAAAATTACACTTGATTTGCAAATTTAGATTGAAGAGTAATTTCACTATTATAATAGAAGGAAACAAAGTTTCCTATAAGAGTAAAACTTTCATAGAGTGCAGTTAAAAGATGCCGATTGCAAAACTGCCTGAGTCGATGTCGTACGAGGTGCCAAAAGTGTAATGTTTATTTGTGCTTGAACAAAGACAAAAACTGCTTTAAACTGTATCACAAAAAATAACAAAACGGTTGATTAAAAATAGAATAAATAATAAATAAAAAGTAATCCCAAATACATAATAGCGACGTTTTTTTCGTATCGCGGCTAAGTCTGACTCGAAAAAAACGATCGCGGGTAACATCCCGGTTAAGACCAAACAGCTGACAATTGACAGTTTTTGCGCATGTTTGACTCACCTTCGTCGGCTTATTTTTTAGATGTGGTCGATTTTATCACAAGAGATGATTATTTCTTTGCAAAATCTTTTCTCGTGATTAGAAAAACCCTCACATTTGGTTTGAAAAAAAAAAACAAATTCCCTCATATTTCCCCTATGCGTCCGCCATCTACATTTGATTCATCGAAGCTCTATCCCGTGTAGGGTAGCTGCACGCGTGAACTTTACTTGGGTAAGTGTCATTTTTTTATATGAAATTCTACCCAAACCTGCACAGGATAAACACAATAAAACGTGCCTAATGTAGTTTTAATAAAACAATTGAAACACCTCTTCAATCAGTGACTAGAAGTCCAGCTAGCACAAATCTGCTAGGTATGTACTTTTTCGATCTAAATTTTCGCAAGGATTCCTTATCTTTGCATTTCTTTTCGATATTTGTAAAAATTTTATTAGAATTAGAGAATTTCGCAAAATTAAAGAATTTTTTTTCCGATTGGGTCGGAAAGGGCTACAGACATCAGAAGATTCTGCAAAAGATTTTACAAAATTTAGGCGAAAATCTTCAAGATTTTCCATACATTTTCATAGATTTTGTACCGAGATTATAACCAAAATCTCTACAAAATCGTGGTGAGCTCTGCCTTTGACAAAAAATTTCAATACTACAGTAGAGGCCGTCTAACCCATTTCCGCTCTGTGCACGGTTTTGTACACATAAGAGTGATTTTTATACTTTTTGACGAACAGAAATCGTTGACATAGGTTTCTATAGGATATATTCTACTTCTTGTTGTAACAAATTAATATAAATAGTATTTTCAGATCAGTCATGCTTTAAATTGCCGGTTGAAATTTAGATGGACTCTACTGGTCTGTCAAGTCGTCGAATGGGATTAAGACCATAGTGTAAACAGCATGCGAGATTTTATAATCTACCTAAATTTTGCGGCAATGTGTGAATACCCTATTATGTCCTGTAAAGTTCAAATTAAAATTCTGATTTTAAAGTGTGAATCTTCTTTCAGATCATACAGAAATGCAAGCGATAGTCTTTTGGGCGGAGAGAAGCCAGCTAAGTAGCACCTCCTTTCCCTCTTGGCTTTTTAAAAAAGTGTGAAATCTGGGGCGGTGCCTATTGAAAACGGGTCAAAATGAACCAAATGTCCTTAACTTTACTATCGTGTAGTTAGAAGGGCTGACACGGTTCCAGTAAATACAAGTATGTACATATTCGATACTTTTGATTCAATTCGAGTACTTTTTGCACCCGATACTTTTAGGTATCAATAGAGTAGGTATCGTGTAATGACCCGATTCAAAAACGTGTCAATTTTTGAGTTCTTTCGATTTTTACAAATATCTTCGATTTGATTAATTTCAAACATTGATATTGGTAAAAAGTCCCGCCAAAATGCAAAAATTGGTATTTTCGTTGTGGCACCTTAGACGCAACAGCTGCTCTGCAAATCAGCCATGATGTTTGGTAATTTTGATGATGGCAGGCCATTTTTTTACGGATGACAGTCGGTTTTTTCTGCGGGAGATTGGTGGTGGCTTGAAAAAAGATGGTATGGTGGAGAAGTGCAAAAGAGGGTGCAATGAACTCCGTGCTTATGAGTATTTAAAAATAACTGGCGCGACTATCCAGCATTGGACTAAGGCCGCAGGATGTGTTAGTGACATCCTATTTCCAAGATCTTATCTGCTTTTTATTGAGGTATAATGAGATGAGCATCACGCTCAGCAGTGTTATTTATCCCCATAAATGGGTACTCGTTTAACATCTGAGTGAGATCATAGTCCGTCACAAGCTCGTGAGTTCGAAAAACACCATGATCCACGGTGAGATTCGAACTCATGACCCTGTGCACCGAAGGTGCGCGCACTAACCGCTAGACCAGCCAGACTACTACTTACTTACGAGTAATTAGAAAATTTAAATGAAAACATGGAAAAACTTACCTTTGGAATTGGAATTTCGCAGCGGTGGAAAGGAGGCGAGTTGGTGTGGGTCGTGCCAGAAATTGTTCGGGATAGGATTAAATCGTTGATGATAATGCCGAACATGGGACCTGAAAACGGAGAAAATAAAAACACGAGGTAAGTGCCGTCTTGTGTGCGTGTTTTTTTTGGTTTTCTTTGATGTTTTTTTGTTTTGTGTAGATAATAATAATAATAAGCATATTGGACTTAACCATAGAGGTGGTCACTGCTACCTAAAAGGTGTATTGTGCCATAGTATTTTAACTTATAAGGTAATCAACCCGTTTGATATAGGCTAGAAGATCCTTCAGAGAGGAGCATCTAAATACAGGTTAGGTTAGGTTAGGTAGTGCGGCCGGCCGCCGGAAGTGAGACCCGCGCACTTAGACCAGTGATAGGTATATTGTGATACCGCCAATGAGAGCCTTAAAAATTCAAAAATTTGTTTAGAACCAGCGTGTGCTGGCAATATATTTTATATTTATATATTGCTTTATTGGACTCAAATCTCTGAGATCATCCAGATCGTAAAAGTACCTACAACCAAGAAACCTTAAACGTTTCTCAGCCAAAGCCGAGCATTCACAGAGAAGATGATGCACAGTCTCCTCTTCATCCTCACAGCTTCTGCAGTAGTCGTTGTGAGGAATTTTGAGTCTCCTGGCGAGCTCCTCGATAGGACAATGCCCCGTTATATCCCCAACCACACTGCTAATATGCATCCGGTCCAATGACCGGATGAAATAAAATTTTGTCCAGATCATCTTCGTTGTGGTGCAAGTGCTACCATTGATCCATCTTGCGTTGATTAGGCGCTGGGAATCTGCTGTAATTGCCAATTTGCAGTTGATAAATTGGTAGTTTGATGCTTCCGCGGTCGACTTCAACTCTACGAGCTGAAGCACTAGCTAGCTGGTCCGCACAGCAGTTGGCTGCAAATCCACAGTGAGCACCTGATCATACTAGTGCTGAGTAAATCACGTCCAAGGAGTGATCTCATGGACCTGGCGATCGCCAGGCATTCCAGTAATAAATGAGTGGAGGTTTCGTCTTCCTCCAGGCAAAGGCGACATTCGGTCTCCCTTGATAGACCAATTTTATGAAGATGGTAGCGGAGCCCATAGTGCCCCGTAAGAAAGCCTATTAATAGTCTGAGCTCGGTCCTGCGCAGACATTTAATATCGGAGAAGCCGAAGGGGCGCACTAACTCTTAGTAACTCTTAAGCCAGGGTGCGATGTCCAGTAGTTATGCCTCAGGTCCGAGGACCAGTTACCAATTACGCCTCTAGCAGCTTTCCATAGCTAATTGCACAGAAGGGCTAAGGACCGATGAGTGTGGAAGATGAGCCCTCTCTTGCTAATTCGTCCGCGTATTTATTTCCTTCAACGCCTCTGTGACCTGGAACCCAATAGATTGAAACAGAGTTACGGCTGGAGAGGCTCTGAAGGAGGTCAAAGCACTCGCTAACCATCTTTGAGGTAAACTTGTGTGAAGTTAGCGCCTTAATTGCTGCGTGGCTATCAGTGCAAATGGCGATATGTGCGCCACGGAGACCACATGCCAGGATCTCCCTGGCACAGATTTCGATGGCATGAATTTCGGATTGGAAGACGCTAGGCCATTTGCCCATTACAACCGAGATCCTGGTATTGGGTCCAAAGACTCCAGCACCTACACCGTGATCGGTCTCAGAGCCATCGTTAAACCAAGTAATGCTTCTAGGATCCATACACGTGTTGCTATTCCGCCCGATCTGGGATGTGCCGAAGCGCAGCTTCGTGATCATGTAATCTGATTGGCAGATTGATAGGCAGGAACTTGTTGTAGGATACGCATGTGACCCCGATCACTGATACGAGTATCAGATGATAGGTTGATTTTCAAAGCACTCAATGCTGCAGTTTCCTGTATGAAAAATGCAGTGGCGTCATTCCCCGTATAGGTTCCATGGCTAGGGTAGATGTAGTGCGAAAAGCACCAGTGATGCCAAGACAGGCAAGTCGTTGGAGCTTATTACAGCTTTAGTTTTAGCCCACCACACTAGAGAAGCATAAGTGATTATAGGTCGTACTAGAGTACTGTATAACCACTCCGTAATTTTGGGGCGAAAGACCCCAGGTCTTACCATTCCATTTCCGGCAAGTCCACATGAATCGCGTAGCCTTACTAAGAACGTTTAATCCAGTTTAATTTACTATCGAGTGCAATGCCAAAGCATTTAACCTCTTTGGAATAGGTAATGAGCACACCTCTTAGGTAGATTGGGTCAAGAGGAGGGACAAGTTTCCTTGTGAATGGTACTAGGACTGTTTTTTGTGGGTTGATACTGAGCCCAGTTGCTGTGCACCATCTGTTAATTGTCGTTAGGGCTTTAGTCATCTAATCCGAGATAACGGACTCGAATAGATTGACATTTGTCCCTGTCTCTGCATCTGTGCTGAGTGAGCCGTTTCAGGTTCCCCGAGATCATTCCAGGGGCGATTAGAGAGTACTTAACCATCATATGACGGTTCGGCTGGGCATGAGTAAGGTATGTTCATTTTAGCAATCGGAGAAAATTTAAGAGAACAATGCATTCAGGTGTTTTGGGTGGGCAAGATATAGACATCTAAATGTCCGAAATTTTCTAATATCTTTCTCCGGCACCAGCAATAAACAATAAGACTTGACTAGTTATCCCGGTCAATCCCGGCTTTTGTGGTTTCTTCGTGAACTTATGAAAAATTTACGAAAGACCCATCAAAAACCTCGTCCAAAGCCGTACCTCAACTTGTTTAACAGTTCACAGAGGTCGATCTGTAAATCACTATACTGCTGGGATATTAGAATCAATTTTCCAGAATGTTGTTGCGTTTGCAATACTTTCCAAAGAAAAGTAAAAAACCATAATTTCCAGAACTTATTGTTGCATCTGGCCTGTGTTGTACTGTCTGGAAACATGTTGTTGATAAGTCGACACTGATTTTGAATTTATTCCGAAGTTTGATCACCTGATATCAGTAGTGCTAACACCACATTGTGGTTACGAGACTAGCACGGACATTACCGTTAACAGATCCTCAAATTTTATCTTCAAAATTTTCCGCCAAGAGTTTTACTTTGAAATCTGTACTACATTTCAACGACCTAAGGATCATACATCTTCGTTCATATCTACAACACAGCGTAAACTGACGAGTTTCTCGCTTAACTCTTTCGTTTTCCGCAACTAATTATGCAGTATGTTAGGTGAAAAAATAACGACCAACAAAAATGTACGATTTGACTGATTCTGACATTTTGACACTGCAAAGATCCCAACAATCTATAGCTAATAGTTTCACATATAGATCCGAGGTGTCCACTTCGTTGGATTGGTTATTCCACTGAGTTGAACAATTTTTGAAAGTTCTTTTCGTGTCCTTATAGTGCTTCCGAAGCAAAAATAATTTCCACCATATGCCCTCTGGGCTCATATAACGGAGAGTCCAAATGATTAAACATTATTTTTTCATCTAGCGCCGTCTATGGTCCCCTTAATATTCGCCGAGAGACAAACATAGTAAAAGACACTCAACTAGCACAAAGATTGGAAAGTTTCTTAGCGTTTCTGTTCGCAACGGGCTTTGGCGGCTAGCTAGTTGGTTTTTTATTCAAGACAGGTAACCAAGGTAAAATCAGTTATGGCCTGAGATTTCAGTCGATCAAAAGTTTTTGGATGATACACACACTCGAAAACATCCAGACACTTGCGGTTGGTTGGGTCGTCGCGATCGCGTGAATTTCGTATGTTCGCATTGTACATATACGGCACTTGGTGTATACGCGATTGTGGTTTGTCTATTTGTGTAATCTTTTATCTGTTTCTAAATAAGAGGCTCTATAGCGCGTCTTAACACTATAAGCACTGCAACTTCGCCGCGTCGTCTTAGTTACATATACTTAAAATCAGTAAGTGCTCAGCAACGTTGTAATCAAATATAGTGCGGTTTTGATAGAAAGTAAAAGAAAAAAGAAAAAAGTAAAACAGTAAAAGAAACGCCAGAGGAAAATCCATCGCGCGGCATTGGTGAACGATATCAACAGATTGCATACAGTTGATGGATGATTTTAGCCCGCACAAGAAAATTTTCCTCGGTGGATTTTCATCATATTCGCGCAGATTTTTCCGTTGCAATTGCGCGCCGCGGCCGTTTTGACGAATAGAAAGTTGATCTTGTTGTGTGCCAGTTTACTGATTTGTTTCGCCGCGCGACTAAAACTCCATTACGTTGTCATTTTATCAACGCCATAACGGTACCGAAGTTTAATTTTTCGTAAATTATTATCAATTTCGGTTGCGGCCTTAAGTTCTTCGCAAGTATAGTGATGTACAATTAGTGGCGTGAAGAATCGTAAAAGTCGTGTAAAGTTTTAAATGTACGAGCCACTACTGAATACATAAATTTGAAAAATCAGTGACCGTAAAAGACAAGTGAAATTAGTTTTATCTTTTGGCGAAAATTGGATACATTATCTATTATTCGTTAGGTAGGTAAAGTGCTTTGCGTGGTGAATACATGTTTAGAGTAAATCCAGATCGCGTTCATGATCATTAGCATCCCCATCAGCATCAGCACAATATAGTGCTGCAATAGCCTCAAAAAATATGTCAAGCATGTTCCTCCGAATGGACGTCTTGAAGGTGTTCCAACCAGTAATTTTGGCAACCACTCTTGTTTTATCGAAACACGTTTTTGGATATTTTTTTCTTTCTATATCTTTCAGCTCGAAAAGATTTTTTGTTGTTCTTTCTTCACATGGGAACTTCTATAACGTTCGTACTGAATATGTACTAAACGATGCTGAGCTGATACCTTGTGGAATACGTGAAACTGATTATGATGTTGATGATGTCTGAATTTTATTCATTCATCGCACGATTATCATTTTACCGGAATAGAAAAACGAAAAACAAGTTTAATATCATCCTCCAGTTTGCTAAACACGATGACTGTATATTCGAAATATATTTTTGAGATGATTTTTTTTTTCGGTTATAGATTGGTTTGACATTTTCGTTCATAAAGGTGAATTTTGTAGACGTAATCGCCTTTTCTTAGCATTTTTCTTTGTGTAATCTGTCCAAAATTAAAACGGCTCTATATTTGTGTGCACATATTTCATCCGAATATCGGAATAGGTCGATTTCATGAACACACAGTCGTGCGGTTATGGAAACGACGAATGGGAATGGCTGTTATTTAGAAGGAAATATCAATTTAAATCTTCGTAATGGAAGTCGGGTCATAGGTGTGAAATAGACAAATATTAATGTGTGTTTGGATTTGAAAATGCTTTTAGAAAACATACGTACATATTCGGCTTTTGGCCTTTGGGCGTAATTTATGGAATTGTAAGTGTATGTGATCATCATAAATTTTTCAGTTACGGTCAATAATTTTATACTTTCCATTTTAACGTATTTTTTTTACGTTTTGCCAGATGAATCAGACTCAAAATAATATTAATGAAATATTGCGCAAGTACCTATCTGCGAAAAAGGGATCTGAATGGATTTTGATTCAAATCAAAATTCAACACTGTCCTGTGTGGGCATACTCGAGAAACAGAACTACGCTGCGGTTATGATCTTTTGAGAAATTAAATTACATACGTTTAAGCTTTTAAGCTTAACAGCAATTGAAAGTTTTGGTTGAAATACATTTCCCGCGTCAGCATCAGCATCGGCAGAGGCATCGGCATCAGCAGAAAAATTTCAATTTAGAACACACGCATGATGCTGATGCTGACGCGGGAAATGTATTTCAACCATTTGTCATTTATGATATGCAAATTCGCAAATGATCCTAACTGTTGCCTGATGTATATATCTATACTATTTCCTCAATAGTCGGGGCGTCATTTCTCCCGGGCTTATGTGTCTACTAAAAGGTTAAACTCTACTAAGATGTTGACTCTTGTATGATTCTACAAGAGTATTTCATCAAATTCTGTTCTTGAAGAGTACTATAAGAGTCTTAAGACAGCCTTATAAGCATGAAATGGACCAATTAAGGGTTTATACATATTTTCATATAGGACTGGCTCTCCTTATAAGCACGGCTTATACAATTTTTTTTCCGTCGGAGAGATGATAAATTCTAGAAAAATATATGTACTTCTGTTGACTTTAACAGCCTAGAACGGAATTATGAATTGCCTCACACAGGTATTCAACCTGTATATTCTAAATAAAAAATAACAGGCGCGACAATCCAACATTGGACTAAGGCCGCAGGATGTGTTAGTGACATCCTATTTCCAAGATCTTATCTGCTTTTTTGTTGAGGTAATGAGATCAGCATCACGCTCAGCAGTGTTATTTATCCCCATAAATGGGTACTCGTTTAACATCTGAGTGCTATCATAGTCCGTCACAAGCTCGTGAGTTCGAAAAACACCATGGATCACGGTGAGATTCGAACTCATGACCCTGTGCACCGAAGGTGCGCGCACTAACCGCGAGACCAGCCAGACTACGCTATATTCTGCAGACACAAAAATAAATTTTCCGGAATTGTGACATACGTACTTCATGAATACGATAAACAACGCTTTGGCACACCTTAGCATTCTCCCGCGATATTTTAGGATACGACATGAAAGGTAGCTCGCTTAAGGTACGTGTTCGTAGAGACGACTCATGTGATGATCGCTCAGCGATCGTAGTTCTGCATCCAATTCCGAGCCATACTTGCATATTTTTTTATTGGTGCTACTTTTCTTGTGTCTACTCTCACCTAAAAGAACATGTCTGTATAGAAAATATTCGCATATAGTTCCCAGAACCGGTGGTTTAACTGCGATCATCACATGAGTCGTCTCTACGAAACGAACACAAGCCTTTTGCTATACCGGTAACTTAGTCAGACAAACACACATTCTGCAGCGCTGCGTGGATACACTCCCAACTGTGTTTGTTTTAGTTCTAACGTCACCATACCACAATATGTTCCTTTGCGGATTCGGTTGTTAAATTAGTTACCAATGTGATTGCCTCTATACGGATGAACGTGCTCGTCGAATACCACACTGTCGCTTTCTTAGTTTCTTCTCCTAACTGAGAGTCGGTTGAAAATAAGCCATTTAAAAAGTTTTACTTTGTATTACAGCCCATTCAGACTGCGGGCGATGCGATGCGATAAGAAGCGATAAGCTTCCCATCGCAAGAAAAAAAATTTCTTAGCATTTAGATGGGAACCAGCACGAACCTGCCTGTACCATTCAGACTGCTTGCGATGCGACGTCGGGTTGTACGATGGAGAACTTTTTCAAGTCGAATCATCGTGCTTTCAGCAGCTGCTGCAAGGTGCCTTGTCGCCACTGGGAGCGACATGGATGATGCGATTTTTGCTTGGATCGGGTTCGTAGTGGCATGTGGTTGTAAGATGGAGAACTTTTCCATGTCGAATCATCGTGCTTTCAGCAGCTGCTGCAAGGTGCCTTGTCGCCGATGGGAGCGACATGGAGGATACGATTTGTGTTTGGATCGGGTTCGTAGTGGCACGTAGTTGTATGGTTGTACGATGGAGAACTTTTCCATGTCGATTCACCGTGCTGTTTAGACGATGCAATGCGCATTGCCGCGGTCGTAGTCTTTTACCAGCGACATGGGGCCATGGGGGATGTGATTTGTCTTTGGATCGTGTTTGTAGTGGCACGGAGTTGTACGGTTGTACGATGGAGAATATTTCCATGTCGAATCATCGTGCTTTCAGCACGTGCTGCAAGGTGCCTTGTCGCCGATGGGAGCGACATGGAGGATACGATTTGTGTTTGGATCGGTTTCGTAGTGGCATGGTGTATTGTATGTATGTAATCGTACATAGAGAGGCTATGGTTTCGTGCTGTTTGATGCTGATAGGGAAATATCGACATGAGAGGCATGCTTTGTGCAGGGTTGCATTACCATTGGGAATATTTATATATACATACATACGTGTTGTGTTGTATAGTGTTATATATTTGTAGATATTAAATGAAGGGATAGCCGTATGCAGGTGATGTAATAATGGATAGGTCTACTAAATATCCTTTGTGGAAATTTACAGTGGGTTGGACCAGATCGTAGCGTACCCGTACCCCCAAAAAAGGGCGGTATTCGGATTTGACAATTGTGGTTGAATCTATGAATGGGTCAAAGAAGTAAGATTTGTGGTAATATGCAGTGCAGCACAACCCGGTTTGTGGCGTACGCTTACGAATAAGAAAATTTCGTACAGCGCATGTATTTGCAATGAATTATTGCAGGTAGCGGTAGATAGGTCAGTTGTGGGAACCTACAGTGATGAGAAAACCTGGGTACCATTTTGGGGCGGGCATCCCCGAATTTTTTTTTCTTGTTTTTGACATTGAATTCTGAATTAGCGACCCGTATTTACCTTAGTGTTTATGCCACGCCGATTAGACGAGTATTTCCCCGAGAAAACAGGGGTAGTATTTTGGGAGCAGGCAACCCCAAAAAAATTTTCTTGCTTTTGACCTCAAATTCGGAATCAGGGACCCAAATTTACCTTAGTGTTTCTGCCATGCCGATTGGACGAGTATTTCCCCGATACGGTCAGCCCCAAATTTTTTTTCTTGCTTTTGACCTCAAATTCGGAATCAGGGACCCAAATTTACCTTAGTGTTTCTGCCACGCCGATTGGACGAGTATTTCCCCGAGAAACGGGGATGCCATTTTTTGGCCGGAAGGCTCATAAGAGTGTGCGCGTACGCTAGAAACTGGGTTTCATTGCACTGAATGTTTCCAAAAATTGCCTATCTCACCCATTCATTCATATTTGAACAACAATTAACACCAAATCTAAATGCCACCCGAAAACTGTTTTGAAACGCGTAAGCTAACACTGCAAATTTCCAGAAAGGTTACCTACCTCTTTCAGTCATTCATCATTACATTACCTACCTACAATCTATCTACAACACTACATAAACATACCGACAAGTACACTGGTCGGCATATGTATTTTGACATCTCATACCCTCCAGCCCCGACACTGGTTTTGTTTAACTAAAGCCAATAACGGTAAATTTCTTTTATCAAAATTAAAGCACATATCGACAGCAATAAATATGCTTAATATTTTTCCTGTCCTCTTTCGGACTCTCATCATATATGGAGGCGTAATTCTGGTGTGCCATAAGTATTTTGACAACATTTTATCTGTTTGATTGCACCCATTTTTACGCAAAAACTGCTGCACAAAACATATTTTTATTAAGTTTTGAGTTACTCATATTAATTTTTAAATAGAAAATATATCACCAGTGGCTCGAAACATAAACAAAAATCAGAAATTGGAAATTGGTATTAGCATCGATTGATGCAAGCCTAAGTCCTGGTTTACACATTGAATACGCTATTATTGAATTTTATTTTATACGGTAAACTGTTTATTACCAAACAAAAAAAATGTTTTAAACAAAATAAGAACAAATCTTGGCGCTCTCTGAAAAAAAGCGAATGTGAACCCCGGGTGATGAGTGAGCCACGATGAAGAACTCTAAGAAAGAAGTGAAATTTAAACCAAATTGTGCCACAAAAAAAAACCGAATATAACTTCCGACGATTCAATGACGACCAAAAGAAGCTTTGGCCATGGAAACAGTGATTTGAACTTAAGCAGCCTAGGCCATTGTAATCAATATATCCCTCATCATGAGAGAGCCTCCACTGTGGTATTCATTTTGATAACCAGGTATCCGTTTTTCCACATAAACTGGTCATTTTCTTTAAGTATTGATTTTTTTTGTAGAAATGTAATAAAATGACGAAAATAAGCCGAAAAAGCTTTTTACAATAGTTGTAGTAGCTTGAACTTTTTCCTTAGTAACAGAGGTTTGCTTTTGGTATGTGGTTTTTAATTTTTCTTTGGTTTCACTTTATCTGCGTATGCATGCAATTTGCCTTTTTTAGTTCTAGGCCGAAGGTGGTCGTTATTATCTCTGCCTCCGAAGGCACATTCTTCATATTCATAATATCCTTTGGTTCAATTAGGACATTTTCCATGAATATTTGGAAGATTTTTCGGTAATTATTCGATATACACATCCCATTTCTGTGATGCATGGAATAGTTTTCTATTTCTTTTCTCTTATTCAATTCTGGTGTTTAATAATGAAAAGTCTACCTTATGAAATTAAATTCTATTGCAGCTTCTTCAACCTTTAAACCAGAGATGAAGTTTGCCTCTACGGAGGCTTAAACCAAACTTCGAATTTCTTATTTTTTTTTCCAATGTTTCAAGCCACTGGACACATTTTCTGCTTGGAATTCAAAATACAAAATACAAATCATTAATAAAATTATGTTTTATCCATTTTTTTCCAGAGAAATTGGTGTATAATCAAAGTTTTAGATATTGTCAAAATACTTATGTCGCATCAAAATTTCGCACCAATCTGTTCTCTTCTTTATAGCAAGAGAATGCGAAAATGGACAGGAAAAATATTGAGCATATTCATTGCTGTTGATATTTACTTTGATTTCCTTATAAGAAATTTACCGTTATTCGCTCTGGTTAAACAAAATCAGTATCTGGGCTCGAAAGTTCCAGATGTCAAAATACATATGCCGGCTAGTGTACGTATGTATATAGAAAATACCAATGGTACTACATTACATTATTAACGACAATCCATTCATTAATACCCACAATTCACGACCAAAATTACTTTTTAAAAATTGCGTAAGTCAAAAGTGAAAAAAGAGTGTTTAAAATCGATAAATATTACCCGGAGTTTTAGAGAGCATGGGTAAAAAGGTTGTTTATGCGATTATTTATTTATTTTTGAGAAATTTAAAATTTGGAGGTGTTAGTTGACAAAAAAAACCAATTCCCGGCTCCAGGCGGGTATTTATTTATTTATTTATTTATTTAAGAAAACGCTGAACAGGGTGAAAACCCCAAAAACTAGCATTATAAATTTACAATATGAGTACATAATAAAGAGACAGTAAAATAATAAACGGAGAAAAAAAAATCTACTAAGTAAAAAGAATATGAAATAAAATACATAAAAATTGAAAGAAGATATAAAAAGAAACAAAAATCATAAATTAATACATAACCCTATATAGCAACAAAGTAAAAGAACATTGAAATACAAATAAAACATTACGTTAGGGCAGACAGTGAAACTTTATCAAGAAGCAGTTTTTTAAAAGTAAATAGCGAAGCAACTAAAGGACCGAGCTCCAGACGATCATATTTACGCATCATACGAATGAGAGGCGAGTTCATGTAAAGCAAGAGCTCAGTAGTGGGAGGATCGAAGATATAATTTGATCGAGTGTTGTAGGATGGAACTCTGAAGATGATGTTCTCTTGCGCTGACGAGATTAATAAGCCACGACACAATTTGTAAAGGAAGCACTCATCCAGAAATACACGTCTTCTACGCAGGGATAATAGGTTAAGGAATGAAAGGCTCTCAACATAGGGAAGGTAGGGATAATTAAATTTATATAATAAAAAGCGAGTAAATCGGCGTTGAACCAATTCTAAGGAATCAGAGGCAGAGGAACACGAAGGAGACCAAACCGGAGAGGCATATTCAAGGATACTACGGACTAAGGAAATAAATAAATTAACACAAGTAGTAATTGATCGAAAGTCACGAGAGCACCGTAAGACGAACCCAGCTAGTTTAGATGTCCTGTTAATGACCTCAGAATAATGCTCATTAAAGCGAAGCCGGCAGTCGAAAGTTACACCAAGATCATTAAATTTACTTACATTTTCAAGACAAACAGAATTGACCTTGTACAACTACGAAAGACGAAAGGGTTTGAGAGAGTATACCATAACTTTGCATTTACTAACGTTAAGTATAAGTTTGTTAGAACGGCACCAATCAGATAGACGATCGACATCAAATTGGAGGGCTATACAGTCTTCTAGACAGGAGACGGACCAAAATAACTTACAATCATCAGCGTAGAGCAGGCACGAGTTTTTCAGGATAGATGGTAAATCGTTTATAAAAAATACGAACAGAAGCGGGCCTAAGATCGAACCCTGAGGAACACCGGATGAAGGAAGAGACGGTGTTGTTAAATCTGACACTTAAGGAGCGACCACGAAGATAGGACGTCAGCCATGACATAAGACCTGGAGGAAAGTTAAGAATAGACAATTTTTCCAGCAGAATGGAGTGCTCAACCGTGTCAAAGGCCTTAGAGAAATCAGTATAAATTGTATGGATATCTAGATGCTTATTGACATAGGGACATAGCTACAAAGTCGACGAATTCCACCAAATTTGTGACAGTGGATTTTTTTTTACAGAATCCATGTTGATTAGGACAAATTACATGTTCAAAGCATTCATATATATAGTCATAGGCGATACGCTCAAGAATTTTTGAGAAGTTGGACAGAAGGGCGATAGGACGGTAACTAGAGGCTAGATTAGAGTCCCCTTTTCTGGGAATAGGCACAATGTATGATGATTTCCAACGAGAAGGAAAAGTACCCTCCTGAAGACTTTTGTTGAAAGTTATAGCCAGTGGATAGGATATGGCACTCTGTGTATTTTTAATAAACGAATTAGGAATGCCGTCAGGCCCCGAAGAAGAGCTGCGTTTCAAGGATGCGATAAGTGACTCCACATAGGAGGGGTCTATTGGCGAAAGTGAATAAGGGTAGGTTGGTGTACACGAATCGGAAGTCCCAGGAGATCCTGTCTGACGATAGACACTAGAGAAATATCGTGCAAACAGCTCGCTAATATCGTTAGGTGAGTTGGCAGTAAGGTTACCGTAAGAGGTCGATGAAGGACTGGAGCTCGAAGATCGCATATTTCTGACATATGACCAAAACAACTGACTCTCATTATTCCTAACACCATGTTCAATGCTGGCAAAATAAGCGTTACGAGCCGTTACTATGAGACGTTTCGCATCAGCACGAAGTTGACGAAATAAAATGAGGTCATAGTGACATTTAAAACGTTTCAATCTAAAATGCACCCGTTTTTTTTTCCTTAGGATTTTATAAATTTCGCGTGTAAACCAAACAGGACCCTTGCGGGGTCTAGAGGAGTGAAGAGGTACATACTCGTCAATGACAGTCTACAGAATATCGTAAAAAGTATCAACAGCAAGATTACAATTGAGACGTAGAAGAAAACCTGACCAGTCAACTCGACTAAGTGCCTCTGAAATCGCTACATAGTTAGCTTTGCGAAAATTGAAGTGAGGATTCATGCTGTGATTGTTGGATTGCTGCGATCGTATTTTCGCCTCAAATTCAAAGGAAGGATGATACGGGTCAGGAGGGACGTAATGGGCAGATGCAATAGTAGTAGAGATAGCAGACAAGGGGAGATTGCTAAGAACCAGGTCTAGCGTTGTATTCATGTAGTTACGAACTATATTGAACTGCAAAAGATCACAGAACTCCATAAACGAGGAGAGCGTCAATGCCAAAGCAAATGAGGAGGAGGCATTAGGGAGACCAGGGCAAGGCGGCCAACTGATGTTGGGGAGGTTGAAATCACCACAGATAATGTGTGTTGAGTCTGGATGTGTAATGTTGATGATGTTAGCGAAATGCGAGAACAGACTCTCGAACGTGGAAATAGACGAATCACAGGGAAATAAGAAGCTTGGCAGAACTGGATAAGTTAACTTGAACAGTAACGCAATCATAAGGTTCCGCAGTTGTAATAGAAAGAAGCGACGAAGGTATGTTACGTCGAACCGCAACAAGAGAACCACCACCGAAGATCATCCCAGAGACTACTGGATTGCGATCACAACGATAAATAGCAAACTCTTCGAGAAACTCCCCACAAAAGAAAGAGGAATTAAGCCATGTTTCGGATAAGCATAACACGTCATGCTGTCCAGACAACGCAGAAAGATTAAGTACAGGAAGCTTGGTCCTTAAGCCGCGAACATTTTGATAACAAAAGGATAGTTTAAGGCTTTTATTTATTTTAGGGTGCGGGAAGATGGTCGTCGCCGAAAATTCCGATGAACAAAGTCCTTAACAAAAGTACCATCCGGCCAGAATGAGGTATTCAGTGGGGACGATAACTCCTTGGGAAGAGTTAATTTGAAAGATGACACAACCTTATTCGGAATGTTCTCCTTAGTTAGTTTGCGGCAAATTAGTAATGAAGGAGTAAACCCAAGTTTCTCTACGACGTAGTTGTGGACTTCGGATTCCGTCGTGTCATAGGCAAGTCTGCTGACGAACAATTGCCTCGGAGGAGAGCAAACTCGAAGCGTCGCTTGGCTGGAAGAGAGATCAGATGTTGTGATTGAAGACGGTTGGACTGCTCTTAGTGCAGGCTGAGGTTGAGACTGAACATCAGACCGATCAGACGCAGGTATAGATGGTAGCTGTAGTGAAGAATCACTCTGCAGATTGATCAGGGTATCGAGACAAATCGATTAAGCGCAGTCCGTCTGTCTGTCTGTCCGTCTGTTTCAATGCAAACTAGTCCCTGAGTTCTGAAGATATCGAGCTGAAATTTTGTGTAGAAGTTTCTTTTTAGTATATGCTCTATATATGTCGGAACGAATGGAATTGGATCATGGCGTCATGGGGCTGACATAGAAACCCACACCTGAAAATTAGGTTCTTCTAAGAAATACCTGTTTCTTTATGTACCAATCTCAACGAAACTTCACCCAAATGTGTTCCTAGTCAAGCCTCAAAACATATCTAGGAACGAATGGAATTGCAACATTACGTCAGAGGGCTGCCATACAAACCAATCTCTGAAAATTAAGTTCTTCTAAGGAAAACTTTTTTCTTTTTAGTCCGACTTTAACCAAACTTCATCCAAATATGCTCCTAGTAAAGCCTCAAAACATATCTAGGAACGAATGAAATCGGAACATTACGTCATAAGGCTGTCATACAAACCAACCTCTAAAAATTAGGTTCTTCTAAGGAAAACTTTTTCCTGTATGAAGCAATTTTAACTAAACTTCATCCAAGTGTGTTCATAGTAAAGCCTCGAAACATATACAGGAACAGATGGAATCAGTATATTACGTCATAGGACTATCATACAAACCAGCCCCAAACTATAAGGTTCTTGTATGAAAAATGTTTTTTTTTTTTAATCTTAACCAAAATTCATCCAAGTGTGTTCCTGGCTTAGCCTCAACGCATCCAGGAACAGATGGAATCGGAACGCGTCATAGGGTGCGGTAGAGATTATTCACACAAAAGAAGCTTAAGTTTCATTCAAGTGTGACGGGTATTAAAATTTCGGCCGCGCCCGAAATTAGCCTCGGTCTCGTTTTTTCTTTTCGATTTATTGTTTGGACTAAGTTTTTAAGTTTTTGAAGCTGTTTCTCCCGAACATGAATTGGTCAGTTTTAGTCACTCAAGAATCTGGGTCTGGGCATTTAGGCATATTGTATTGGTGATGCGTTATTTGTTAACATTATTTTAGGCTGAAATTAGTTGAGAACTGCAATTATTATTAAAGATAATATCCTATTTGGATTCGAAACCACGTATACATATTTACAGATGTTTTCCCCATTATTTCGTTTTTATATAAGAACAACGCACCATGGAGAAAGGTTAATCTCAATCTTATATGAGTAAATTAACGTTTCTTGCTAGCATTCTATTCGTATTCACTTTCAATATCAAGGTTTGACTATTTCAATTAGGAATTAGATAGCTTTTAATGGTAAGATCGACTTTGTGAAATCGTATTCTATACAATAAATCAACCTTTTTATTTTATTCATACAAAAAGTGGCAATTGTATACCTACACTTGATAGACAAGAAGCCTAATCTTCACTGTATCTCTTCGATTAATAATAATGTTGTCGGGGGGTCAAACTTTCACTAAGTAGTCATACATCTATTCATATGTTAAATGAAAATTGATTTCATCGCCAGAAGAGTAATGAATGTTTAGGTCAGTGCTATGAATGTTTAGTGTAAAGTTGTTCTGATGCGCAACCTGACCGCGACCATCAACATTTGTATTTGGATTCTGCAGACAAATATATGTACACATTGACTGATTAAAGTGAAAACTGAAAATTTAATTATCTCTAAAGCTCAGCAGTCAAAATTTAATTGTCGAACATTTGATCATCGTATAAATGGTAGTTTTTATTCATTGGAATAATTTTAAGAAATTAATAAATTTTATATTCTGACCTCCTTATTAATGGAAATAGTTTGAGTGTACACTAATCGCGTCTTCCGCCTTCGCTTGATTTTCAGAAAAAAATGAGTCTGCTTAAAGTTCATAAATTTTCGACTAAAAGAAAAACTATAAAGTTAATTCTCATTAGGTACACACATCACAGCACAGCGCTCTGTTTGGCACATAGCAAGGTATTTGGGGCAAACTACCTTTCGCTCTGCAGGTCATTCATTCATATGCGAATAAGCAAGACCTCACCTGGCTGGTTGGTTGATTATAGTTAGTTGGTCAGCCGCAGCCAGCTATATGCCGTAGTGTTAATGCCCGAGTATGCTAGCTGTTAGGTACATTGAGGAGTGTATCTTGTCGATACTTGAAGATAAGTTTAAGGTACGCACGGGCACTTGTTGACCGCTTCAAAACTCGATGTGCATATGGATACCTGCTATTGAAAAAGCGTGAATTAGTATTCTCCGCTGCTAGCAAAATGAACGGAATGTGCCCAATTTTGAGCAAATAAAAAGCAGTTTGCACACGTATATCGTATGTCCAATGTACACGAACGATGTTATGTATGCGATGTTATTTGGTGGAGGATGTAATTTTGCAGCCGGATAGTTAGCGTTAGCGAGTTACTAGAGTGGGTTTGGCGGGTGACCAGCCACAGGTATGCAGATTGGTTAATAAGTACACACGGATTAAGGTATGCGAAAAATAGTGGCAGAAATTCAGATAGGGAACGGTTGTTGTAGCAAACATTCATAAGAGATCCAATTGTGCATGATCTGGATATACGAAACGAACGTGATTTTCAACTGCAATAGCTCCCGATATGCATACAATTGAGATATGTATATTAACACAAACTTCCGTCTAGATATTGAAGACATGTGTACAAAATGAAAAAGCTGTAACGTCACTCTCTTATACAGACATGAATTGTACTATCAAAGGAAAGCATGCAAGCAAGTACTTATGCATGATGAAAATTTGGAGTGAGACTACGAGTATTAAGTAATGACTGGCAACTTATGAACCGTGTTCTCATGATTCGCATAACTAACCGCCAATTGTCTTCGGATCCATTAATTATTCAATCAGCCCTGGGAGTACCTCATTGTGAACGATGTTTTTATAATAATCAGGAAGGAATGAACGAGTTAATATTTTGAAGTGTGTATACCATTAATATTGATTGCATAATATTAGAAAACGAGATCGAGGCTAATTTAAGGTGCGGTCGAAATTTGGATACCCTTCACTCTTCTCGAGCTAATAGGTTCTCGGGCGTCCCTATGACTTTTGTTTATCCTCGATACCTTTGGTTCTCAGGCGTTTTGTATAACTTGCTCTTTAATGGCATCTTCTTGTCGCGGAAACTCCAGAAACACTGATGCAATGGTTGATACCGTCCAATGCCGTCTACGAAATTGCCAGTGGCCATGGTGAATAATAGCGAATAATATAGCTCATTGGGAATGTAGTAACGAATTAAAAAAAAACGAGACCGAGGCTAATTTCGGGCGCGGCCGAAATTTGAATACCCGTCACATTTAAATGAAGCTTTAGCTTCTTTTGAGTTAATAATTTCTACCGCAGCCCGATGACGTGTTCCGATTCTATCTGTTGAGGCCAGGGCCGGATTTAGCCTCTATGGCGCCCCTGGGCAGTCAACCAAATAGCCGCCCTTCGCCACTGGTTAAATTTGAAAGTAGTGTTAGTCGAAAACACATGCTGGACAAAACGTTAGCTGTGCTGTAGTATGTAAGAAGAAACTCTCATATTTTTACGCGAGTGACCGATGCTATTTTGTTTGCTTGACAATATGGTGCTTCCGAGGAATGGGGCCAGGTCCATGGGGTCCGGGCCCTTCCCGAAATTGTTTAGAAAAGCATTGACATTCAGCATCCATTACATCGACTGTACATTTTCTTCAGAATGTTTTCTAAATACCTTTCCACTTTCGGAATTTTTTTTTCATTTTTGATCGTTTAGAAGTCATAAACGAATAACCTAACCTCGAAAACTAAAATTTTTCATGTGGAATGATTTTTTGGCAGTGGAGTTTTCGGTTTCTTGTTTCGGAAGGAAAATGTGAAAATTTAAACTTAGGTACAAATTGTGATTTTTTTTTAAACCTGTACACACGACAGAAACATGTTACTGAAAATTGTAGATCACTTCTAATATCCCGAGTGTGGAGGTGTCCACCTGAAACCAAATTCTGGCTACATCCCAGTTGCTTCGCGGCTAATTTCAAGTAGGAAGAAAATAAAGTAGTAATAGAAAATTCGAAAATGTGTGCTTGCTTTTACTAACTAGGGACACTGGGCCACACACAGAATCCATGTGTGAGCGGCCGCCTAGAGTTGCCAAGTTTCCCTTGGGGACCTGAAAGCGTAATGTACCGATCAGTCTATCCCAGAGAGTCGTTTAGTACGAAAGCGAGTTTTTGGCAATGGACTTTAAAAAAAAATTTTTTGTTTATACAAGTACAAGTACCTTGGCAATGGTCAAGATATAACGGCAAATACCTTTACATTTGACGAGTCGTGTAGTAGGGAAATCATGTATTGATTACATGTCCAATATTTAATGTAGGAATCCCTTGATTGTTACAGAGATCTGGAGCGGAGAAGGTCGAAGCGAAACAAACTCCCTGAGTGAAGACCGTTTTTTTGCTCGTCGAAGCGGAGTGGATCGACATTTTTTTTTAAACTCGATCCTCTCCGAAATATCTAATAAAAAGTATTGAATTGTCATTTTAGCCTGTTTTTTTTTTCACTTTTAATTACATGTAAGATTTGTACAATATTCAAACGTTTGCGCTAAATTTCGTTAGCCATAATATTTATTCATAGCGTACAAAAGGATACTGTCAGAAGAGAGACATATGTCAAATGTCGAGGATAAAATTGGGCCGCTCCGGATCTCTGATTATTGCACCCAAAAGCTCCTCAATGCTTCCTATTAACCCTTCTGTCGGCACAAAGGTCTGGCCAGACCTTTGGCACTATATTTTGGTCAGAAAAGTATAGAAGATGAAATCGCAGCAACTTCATATTTCATGATATCCTAGAATAATATGTTTAGAAGCATTTTGCAAAAATTTGAAAAAATCGGTTGAAGTTTTGAGTATGTTTTTAATGATTTTCAATTTGTAGTGCTTTTTGATACCCAATAGGTCTGCCCAGACCTATAGTTTTTCCCCCCATTCTTCTCTTGAGGTAAAAAGTGCAAATATGAAATTCTCTTAAAATTTTCCTATTTATGATGTAGCAATGTCATTAAAATTCAATTTGAACTATAAACGATAAAAATTTCTCAGATTTTTCTTTGAAAAGCCGTGAAGTTCAGGAAATAAGTATGCCTAATTTCATCACGTTGCATAACATCATCTAATCAACTGAGATTTGATTCAATGAAATTCAAACCAGTTTTATTTCCTTTGTAATAGTTAGGACTAAGTATGAGAGACTTACGAACGTCTTTCTAAATAGATTTGATCAATAAATTTACGAAAAAATTAGAATGAAATGATTTTTGCGCTTGAAAATTCCCTATTTCTTTCCACCTGCTTCCCTTTCTTTCTAAATAGATTTGATCAATAAATTTACGAAAAAATTAGAATGAAATGATTTTTGCGCTTGAAAATTCCCTATTTCTTTCCACCTGCTTCCCTAAATCTGCAGGCTAATATCGAGGTAAAATCTACTAACAAAACGCCAAATATTTGCCCAAAGATATTGGTATTAAAAAATGCGAACAAAGTTTCTACTAGATAAACGCCATAAAAACAGAGAAGCAAAAAGAGATGAAAATAAGGGAAAAACATGTTTACAGTAATACCACCCCAAAATATGTTCACTTAAAAACGTTACTAGTGTGTCTACAAAAATGATTTTAATACTTTTATTGTTTAAAAATGGCAGTAAAGAATCGATAGAATGATTCTACCAATAAAAATTTCACCTTTTCTAAAAAATAAAAAAAATTTCTGAGTAGGTCCAGGCAGACCTATTGGGTATAGAATATGCATATTGTAGTAGGTGCCGACAGAAGGGTTAAAATGGGCACTGAAGTATATGCTAGCTTCCCTTGTTTAAGTTGAAGCCAATGCTTTGCGAAAATACTTACTTTCTACTTCTAGACTCACTGAACTACGCGCCACCAGTATGCTACTCGGAATGAATGCTAAAAGAATTTTGCATGTTAGGTCCCAACTTTTGTAGATGGAGATTCGCATTTCAATTTCAGTTGAATGTGCGATTGGGCGCCCTATAGTGTAGTTCCGAGGTGATTTCAGATTGCAAAGTGTGGTGGAGAAATTTTTTTTTTTGTTTCTTATGTTTTTTGGGGTGCTGAGCTCGAATCCGGAGCTTCCCACCAAAATTTCGTTGCGGAACAGGATCAAAACCGCGAAAAAACCCAAAATTTTCGGAGTTTTCCCGTTTTTTTGTTTATAACTCCGAAAGTGTACATTTCTCCGAAAACCTGTCCATGAAAATATTAGAGAAAACATAACTGCGGGTCCAACGCGCCATTAGTCATTAAAATGTGTTAAGCGGTATTGCTACAATTGATAGTAATTTTTTTTGGCGTTTTTTGCAATTTTGACCCTGTTTTGCAACGAAATTTTGGTGGGAACTTACAGATTCAGGTTCTGCACTCCAAAATACACAATGTACAAGATAAATGCAACTTTTACGACCAAAAATTAAAAACCGTTCAATCTCAAAATGTTTGTCATAAAATGGAACTATGTTAAAAATGGCAAATTTAAATTATCCACTGTAGTAATACCGCTCAACAGATTTTTAATATTTATGTCTCTTTGGACGCGCAATTATGTGCTCTCTAAAATATTCATGGAGAGTTTTTCGCAGAAATAAATAGTTGCAGAATTAGGGGGCGAATAACGGAAAAACAGCAAAAATTTTAGGGTTTTTCACGATTTTGACCCTGTTCCGCAACGAAATTTTGGTGGGAAGCTCCGGATTCGTCCTCAGCACCCCAAAAAACATAAGAAACAAAAAAAAAAATTGTCTCCACCACATTTTGCAATCTGATGTACTAGGCTTATCACGTAGTAACTACACTACTATCTAATTTGAATAAATTGGAGAGATGAAATTAAAGTTTTTGTCTAATTATGTCAACTTCTTCGAGTTTCCAAAATGCACCTTTCACAGAGTTTAAAACCAAGGGATATTTTTAAAAATTGCCGCCCGGGCAGTTTCCCAGGTTGCCCATATGGGAAATCCGGCCCTGGTTGAGGCTAAGACAGGAACACACTTGGTTGAATTTTGGTTTAGATTCAAAAGGGAAAAAGTTTTTCGTACAAGAACCTACTATTTGGGAGTTGGTTTCTATGGCAGCCCTATGAGGTAATGCTCCGACTCCGATTCCATCTGTTCCTAGATATGTTTTGAGGCTTTACTAGGAACACACTTGGTTAAAGTTTGGTTAAGATTGGTACATAAAGAAAAAAAATTTTCTTATAAGAACCTAATTGTCAAGGGTTGGTTTCCATGGCAGCCCCATGAGGCCATGATCAGATTCTATTCGTTCCGACATATATACAGCGTACACTAAAAGGAAACTTGTGTACAAAATTTCAGCCCGATATCTTCAAAACTGAGGGACTAGTTTGCGTTGCAACAGACGGACAGACAGGCAGACGGACATCGCCCAATCGATTTCTCCCGTCACACTAATCAATAATATATATACAGTCGAACTTCCCTAAACGGACACTTCTAATAACCGGACATTTCTCATAAACGGACACTTTTATTTTCCCCAACGTTTTTCCTTATATTTTAGTAGAAAAATAAATTCCAATAGCCGGACACTCTCATAACCGGAAACGGACAGTACTTTTATACCCTTTCTGAACAAGCAAGTCTCTAATAAACGGACAGTTGCACAAATAAAATTCAAAGTTCTCGCATTACAGAATTGTATTTCGAGTAAAAAAATTTAAAATTACAGGAAAATCGGTCTTTTGTGTAAAGCAAAATTCACTTTCCGGAAATCGATGTACAAATCTTGCTTATCTCTCCGTGTAGGTGGAATTTCTTAGAGATTCGGGAGTTCAATTTATGTCGCGGCATTTAATCGTGCAGTTTTCTTTGAAAACTTTGAAAGTTCGACTGTATACCCTTTCACATAGTGACGGGTATAAAAATTCTGAGCAACAAAATGTCTTGCCATGTCGCCTGTATGGGAACTAGGAAGTATTCTGTAAAGTAAACTGTCTGTTGGTCCGAGTATAGTGAAATTTACCTCGTACTGCTGCAGGCAAATATAGTTATCAATTTGGAGTTTTGGTCCGATTTTGGAGAGTTAACCGATTGTGGAGGTTCGTCTAGTGCCGATCGATCCAATTGGAGTCACCGCGATTGTGGTCCATGCTCCAATTAAGAGGTGGTCCGTTTATAAAGGATATTTTGTATGAAAAAGCAAATAAAATTGAGCGAGGGTTGTCCAATTAGAAGGTGTTCTGATTATAGAGTGGTCCGATTAACAGGTTTGACTGTATGTTTTGTGACTTCAATAGGGACCCATTGATATGCTGTTGTTTAGTTAAGATTAGTGTATAAACAAAAAAGTTTTCACTAAGAAGAACCTAATTGGGGGGGGGGGCTAAGTTTGTATTGCTTAGAGAGTTGTAAGAGTATAGTATAGCCGCATATTCTTACCGACTAACCTCAAACAAATTGTTCCTTGCCGTGAGTCCCTGCGGTACAACCTTTCAGTATTACTTCACAGGGACGGCTGTGGCTAATTAGCCATCTTTGCTGACTTACGTCTGGCTTCCTCCTAACGGAGTTCCTTATGTATTTCACAGGCCGCTCTGCTCACTATGCCACCAAATGCTCGTTGGATTGCAACATTAAACCAACCAAGTTGGCAGGACATACGTTGTTGTGCAGATCCACCTCAAGCGGTGCCGTGTCGCTGCAAACTTTGGGCAGTTGAAAAGCACGTGCCTCGTATCTTCCACCACCCCCTTGTACCTGGGCACTCTGGCGTCTAGTTTGAAAGTACCTGCTGCCGGTATCCTTCGTGGCCCGTAAAAAATAGGATATGGTAGAGATTCCCTTCTCCGTTTTTGCTCTATTGACGCTCTGTGGCTCACTTGGTTGAGTCGCACTGTACGATGCTAGTAATCTAGAGGTCCAGAGATCGAATCTCGGCGTGGTCCAGGAAATATATAGTGCTTGCAACAATATACACTCCTCTATATGTGGTGTAACGTTGACTCGAAGTAGCCTATAAACGGCTGAGTGAACGCACCATGCCCCACCAAGGGCTACGGTACAGAGAAAAAAGAAGAAGTGATTCACTTCCCCGTCTTTTCTGTTTACTCAATTCGCTATGTTGGGTATTATCAGCCATCAAAAACCATTTTTTTTGCACGAAACGTCAGTTGATATAAATGGGGTGTTCCGTTAAGATGTGTGGTACTTTGATTTTGAATAAAACAGAAACGTCTAGAAATTTTTTCAAACATTTTATTTTGTTAGAAAGGCCACACAATAAGATTGTGAGTGGAAAATTATTTCGCCGATATGTTCACCGACACTATTCCGTAGATATCTCATTCTTTCAGCCATATTTTCTATGACATTTGGCAGTATGGCCTCCTGGTTGGCCCGAAACATCGATGTATTACATATTGGGTTTCATGTCTGGAATCGTCTTGTCTTCGGCACCTTCACATAGACTTTATTCTTCGTGTAACCCCACAGAAAAAAAGTGTAACGGCGTCAAATCGAATGATCTTTTTGGCCAATTTACATCACCGCGACAAGAAACTACACGGTTCGGGAATTGGCGACGCAAAAAGTCCAAATTGGGGCGAGTGTGTGTGCTGTTGCGCCATACTGTTGAAACCACCTATCGTCCAGACTATGGCGAATATGGCGATGACGTTTTTACTTACGGAGGCAACATTTCAGCAGAAAATAAGCAAAATACGAGGGTAGTCTGATAAGTAACCAGCCTCCCCGCCTGATGGTGTCAGTATCGCAAGAGCAATTTACTATCGTGTAGTACATTCTTCTAGACGCCAACTGTCCAAAATGCAGCCGGATCAGACTAATAATTTTGCTTTGGCCACGTGTGAAAGCTGGAGTGTCCGCCGATTTTAGAAAAATGGAAAAAGAGCAATATCGGCCGGTGATTCGATTCTTGTTTTTGGAAGGGAAATCGCGCGGCGAAATCAAAGAGCGTTTGGATGCTGTGTACGGTGACTCTTCTCCTTCGATGGCGACCGTCAAAAATTGGTTTAACGAGTTTCAACGTGGTCGCACGTCGGTTTTTGATGAGCCACGTCCAGGTGCCCCGAAAACGGTTAGCACACAGGATAACGTGACAAAAATCTACGATCTCGTATTGACAGACCGCCGATTGAAGGTGCGAGAGATAGCTGAGACAGTAGGCATTTTAAAAGATCGCGTGGGTCATATCCTGCATGAAATTTTGGGCATGTCGGCGCGATGTGTGCCGCGTTTGCTTACTCCGGACAACAAGCGCAACGGTGAGACCACTTCAAAGCAGTATTTGACGCTGTTTAAGCGCAATCCGAAGGAATTTCTGCGTCGTTTCGTGACAGGCGACGAAACTTGGATACACTGGTACATGCCAGAGACCAAGGAACAGTCGAAACAGTGGACTTCAGCCGGCGAACGTGCTCCGAAGAAGGCAAAGACTGCTCCATCGGCCGGAAAGGTGATAGCCAGCGTTTTCTGGGATTCACAAGGTGTGATCCACATCGGCTACCTGCAAAAGGGCAACACGGTAACAGGGCTGTACTATGCCGAATTATTGGGCCGATTCGACGCCGAATTGAAGAAAAACCGGCCCCACTTGGCAAAGAAAAAAATTCTCTTCCACCATGATAACGCACCGGATCACACCTCCGCCCGCCAACGCCAAACTGGTCGAATTGGGCTACGAACTGCTGCCCCATCCACCGTATTCTCCAGATTTCGCCCCGAGTGACTTCTTTTTGTTTCCAAACTTGGAAAAGTCACTCGCCGGGCAGAAATTTCAGTCGTATGAGGGGGTCATCGCCGCCACGGAGGCCCACTTTGCAGGCCTCACTCAAACGACTGTCAACTAAAAACTGCGCGTCCAAAATGGCCGAAACTTTGGTGAGTAACTGTTAAAAGATTCACAACTACATTCACTAGCTTTTATTGACGAGTGGCGCCATCTTTGAGTTGAGGTCGGAAACTTTTCAGACCACCCTCGTATTATAGGTTAGGTGAAGATAATTTGATTTTGTAGACTTCATTTGATGTTTTAAAGTGCACTACATAGTGGGCCATTTAAAGTGATGCAGTGTAAACTATGCAAAACTTTTTTATTTGTTAATATTGATATACGAATATTAAAATATTTAGGTGGGTTTTAGAAAAGAATAAATTTAGTAAAGGAGGTACATATCTGTAAACCTGATTTACTAGCTATGTAGTTCTAATTTCTGAGCGTCTACTGTACATATCTGATTCGTTTTAAGAGGCCACGAACAAATAAAAAGGCGTTGGTAAAATGCGCTTCAAATCAATAACATTTCACTTTCAATTGACAATGCACTTTCCCAAGACGGCATATGTCTCGATTGACCATGCATCGAATTACGGTTACTCAACGTTATAAAACACCTCCCACATACACGCGAATATTTTTCAAGGTATGCAAACGAAGTTAATATTATGACAAATCTGCATATCCATATTATCCATGTGGTCCACTGCCAAGTTAGTAGAATGTGATTGTTGTTCCGACCACGCTTGGATTTTAAAGTCACCTTAAAACTCGAGAATATGTAGGTAACGATGTATAAATCTATAAAAATCTTTACTGGTATCTTTGACTTTGAATAACGATGGACGTCAAACTAGTTTGTGTTGTTGAAATTGAAATTCTCGATAACATTTTTAATGTCCTCCGATCAGCAATAATTTCCTCACAAGCGACATATTACGCTTGTACGAGTACTAATCCATATTAGGTGGCTAACTTCATATAGTATGGACATGGTCATCGTAGAAGCAGACATTTTTATATCATGCCGGTATGCAACATTGTGATGAACTATGTACTTAAGAGTACCAAGTGCTTTACATAGCTTTCCGCACTCATGTTCACGAAGATATCAATCAATCTGATATAGGTAGTACAGGGTGTCCTACAATAGAATATAAGGCAACGGACTGTACATTATAATTTAGGATATTTAGGATCATTAAATTCAAATTAACCAAGGCATGGCAGTTTCACTTGAAAATGTAGTAGAAGTTACATGTTTAGGAAGAAAATGTGTAAAACTATTTTTTTGTTATTATAGATTATACTATGGAGTTCAACAAGTTATTTTGCGTTTCATGAGGAACAAGGGTTTCCAGAGATAATCTCATTCAATCTACCGACGACAAAATCCCGGCATGTATTAGCAACTGTAATTGGATCAATTTGACTAACTAAATATCAACTTAATTGAGAATAGATTTGACTAAAAATAACACCCGTTAATATCCATATTGCATACATACATATAGGGAGAACTCATAGGAGTCAGCCATAAGATATACATACTCTCTTGTGGCATAGACAGGCCAGAACATAGAGCATAGTTAACGTTATGGATACCAACATGTCATGAAATGTCAATAATTTCGCAACAGTAGTAGACGCAGTGGCGTCTCCTTAGAAGCACATGCGCATGGAAACCCCCTACACTCATCATAACCTGCTAGTCTCAATCCTAAGATTGCTTTCCTACGTAAAATTTTCAATTATAAAATGTTTACAGCAAATTTTTATTAAATTCGATATAATGTAATTATGTCAGATGTGTGCGCACGGTACAAGTATTCCGTGTATTTAGTACAGTAAACTGTTCATTAATATTTCATGAAATGATCGAAATCGCGCTTTACAGGAATAACAAAAAAAAAACTACACCGGGATTCAAAAGTCAGTAGTATGTGGTATTCCACTCCTATGTTTCTCATGCATCTGCATTTCTCAACATTTAACGTGAACCACTCTTCCCTATCCACGACTTCATGGTGTCACACGATTTCATTTGTTGGCAGCCATCGCGCAGACAGCTTTCTCATGTTCTATCTTTCGGACAAGCTCATATGATATGCGCTTAGTAACTCCTATTTGGCTCGACTCCATTCGGCTACAAAAAGACGATTAAACGAATGGTTGAGTATCCTCAAAATTACATAGATTTGTTGGTGAGGCTTGGAAGGAGAGTTAGCGCCGAAGCCGAACCGAAAATGAAATTCGCGAGCTGTTGGCTTTCCATGGCGCCGACATGTTCGTGGAGGAATTAATCCTGGAACAGGCATAATGTAAAGAAGAAGAACCTTTGCCGTAAGATGATGATGAATTCCTTTAGTTGATTCATCCTGCAAGCGCATGGTTTCCCGTGCATGAACGTCAGCAAATCTCGATATGACTTTGACAGGAACCGATTTGCAGAGGATCTGGCTTTTTTACTGTCATCCCGTCTAACTGAAACCACTTTGTTTAAGGTTTGTCCTTTCAATTCAATTGAAACAACTGAAGGAATCCATGCGTGAAGAGATCCGGCAAAATACAGTGGAACTGTTTCTAATTTAACATTGGCAATGGTTTCTTGGAACGCATACCTTGGGAATTTCGGGGTGAAGGGTATACAAATTTCGGCTGCGCCCGAAGTTACTTCGTTACTACATACACAGTCTCTGTGACTTCACTCTCTTTCGGGGTAATCGTTTCTCGGGCGATCGTATGACCTATATTCCGATACCATCCGCTCCTATATAAATCTTGTATGGCAGCTCTATCAACATAACGTCCGATTTTGGTGATTCGAACATATGAACAGCCTGCATCAGAAAAAAGCATGTGTGCACAATTTCAGCTGTATAGCTTTAAAACTGGCTCCGTAAACGGTGTCGCAACAGACGGACAGCCATACATAGACAGACGGACATGGCCCAATCGACTCCCCTGGTCATATAGTCGGAGATGCTCCCTTCAAAGCGTTACAAACTTCATGACAATGTTAAAGTGGATCAAAAGCGAACCACCAGTACAAACGGTTCAATGAAGTTTTTTTTACATATGCGCTTATATTTGAAGAATTAGTTACACTTGTTTGATTCATCTGAGTAGTGAACCCTAGTTTCGGAGGCCACGAACCGCCACTGAGTAGACGATCAACATGCAGAATCAGAATTAGTTGAATGCCAATAAATTTATATAACGTTTATACGAGAACAGAATGAGAAATATCTTCGTAACTGATCGTCCGCTTTGCCATAATCAAGTACATACCTACTTATGTACATAAACACATTTCATATGTTTCCGAATCTAAATCAGGTCAAAAACCTTTTACAGTGTGTGCAGAATTTCAAGCTAAATCACGCTCGCCCATTTCTTCTTTCTCTTCAACCGCGAAGAATGTGAAATAACAAAATTAGCCTTGCCGTTGCAAAAAATAAATAAAGAAAACAAAAACCGACCATAATATTCTATTCATCAAATTTATGATTGCGGTAGAAAAAGGTAGACGTACGTACATACTTACATATGTGGCAAATCTTATGAATGCACGTTAGTTTTAATGGTACTTACTTATGTTTTGATATGGCAAAAAAGTATTTAAGCACATTTAAAGCATAATCTGTTACAGATTTAAGCTTTCCAACTGTATTAAAGCTGTTATTTTACATTTAACTGGAGGATTAATGCGGTTTAAATTTGTTCTGCTAAGTTAATAGTGCTTATGTGCCTTAAGCTGTATCAACACTCGCTGCAATTGGCAGTTGCCATCGCATCTACACCTACTGCTATTTGGTGGGACTGCAAAGTTTTATCCCATTTGATGACGCATTCCCCTGTCAACTGACAGATTCACAACCGCTTGTTGCATTCATTCAGGGGGGACTAAGGGAGCTAAACCCCCTTCCAGACGAAGAAATTGGGAAAAAATGCAAAATGGCATTTAAAGCAATGCATTTTGTTGCAAATTTTATGAAAAATATGAAACGTGGTTATTCGGAAGTTGAAAAAAAGACTCGAAAGTAATATGTATCTGACCAAAAACAACAAAGTTGTAAAAGTTACCCCGCCAAAGAAAAATTCATCTGCCGCAAAAAGAATACATATCAATCCAATCCGCCGCTCATAGGTGTAAATGCTGGATGTATTTTTGTTTTAGGTGTAAATTCTGGAGAAGTTTACATGTACAGGACGACTTCCTAAAGTAATTTGGTGGGAGCCGTCAAAGTGGCACTGAGTAAAATGTTAATGCTCCCACCAAATTACTTTAAGAAGTAGTCCTGTACATTTTAACTTCTCCAGCATTTACACCTAAAACAAAATTACATCCAGCATTTACACATTAAACAAAATTACATATGAGCGGCGGATTGGATTGATATGTATTCTTTTTGCGGCAGATGAATTTTTCTTTGGCGGGGTAACTTTTACAACTTTGTTGTTTTTGGTCAGATATCATATATTTTTGCATACTTAAATAGCCACCTAATATTTTTGTTTTCGGATCCGGATGTCCCAGTGTTCCAATTTCCTAATGTCCTTATGTCCCAATGTGCAAATATCACAGTGTCCCAATGGCCTAATGTCCGATTGTCCCACTACCCTAGTGTCCCAATGTCCCAGTATCGCAATATCCCAGTCTCCCACCTAATGTCCTAATATCCCAATGTCCAATTGTCCTACTGTCCCAATTTCCTAATATCCCAGTTCCCAATGTCCCAAGTGTCCCAGTATCCTAATGTGATAATATCCCAATGGACCAATGTCCTAATGTTCTAGTGTACCAATGTACAAATGTCCCAATATCCCAATGTCCCAATATCCCGATGTCCCAATATCCCAATATACCAGTGGTCAGTGTCCCAATGTCGCAATATACCAAGTGTCCCAAGGTCCCAATAGTAAAATATCCGAATGTACCACTGTCCCCATGTTCCAATTTCCCCAGTGTACCTAATGTCCCAATATGCAAATGTCCCAATTTCTCAATGTTCCAATGTCCTAATGTCCCAATATCCCAATGTTCCAATGTTCCAATGTCCTAATATCGCAGTGTCCCAATGTTTCAATATGCCGGTGTCCCAATATCCCGATGTCTCTGTAGCCCAATGTCCCAATGTCCTAAGATCCCAGTGCCCCAATGTCCCAATATCATGATGTCCCAATGTCACAATATCCCGATGTCTCAGTGGCCCAATGTTCCTATCACCAGTTTCCCAATGTGCCAAGGTCATAATAATGTCCCAATATCCTAATATCCCAGTGCCCCAATGTCCCAGTCTCCAAGTCTCCCAGTGTCCTAATGTCCCAATATCCCAATGTTCCAATGTCCCATTGCCCCAATATCCCGATGTCCCAATGCCCCAATATCCCGATGTCCCCTCGTCCCAGTTTCCCCAGTGTGCCTAATGCCCCAATGTCTTAATGTCCTAAAGTCCCAAGACCCTAATGTCCCAATTTCCTAATATCCCACTGCCCCAAGATCCTAGTCTCCCAGTGTCCCAATATCCTAATGTCCCCGTGTCCCAATGTCGCAGAGTGTTTAAAAAAAATTGTCAATGCGATGAACCGAAAGACGCAATTGTTGGAAATATTTTGTTAACTTTACCTAATATTTTACCATTATTCCATCGACTTATCTAAATGGAAGACATTGATTCTTTAGAGGGACCACCAGAGGATCATTCATTCCAAATTTCATAAAAATCCCATCACGGGGAGAGACAGTAGAAGCAAGTCTTTCTGCAACTGTAGGCTCCAGTCTGAAATTGGGTTACTCGCTTAAGTCTGTGAGGGTGAAAATTTCACCGTTTATTGCATATATCTTACCCGTTATTGTGCCGATCGAAGATTTTTTTTGGAAAGGCACTAGAACAGGATATGTGGAATATTTTGGTAAAAAAAAATTTTTGGGGGATGTTGCCTGGAAGGCTGTAGCCCTGTCAAACAAAAAAGCTAGTTGTCTCCGGTAATCATAGACTTGTTCGCTTTCGTTTTTTTTCCTTTGGCCCGATACGCTCTCGCGTCTCTTGATTTGCAAAAGAAAAAAGTCTTCAGAATACATAAATGCTTTCGCAAAAAAAACTCCGCCAGCTTAGCAAATAATAATACTGAGCCCTTACAGCTTAAACATTGTGTAGTGTAGGACATAGCGACTTAAAATTCGAAAACAAATTGTTGTCGCTATTTTTGCACCGGTTAAATAAATTAGTAACATTGCAAAGTTTTATTGCTTCAACATATGACACTACGAAAAATTTTAATTTAATTTAAAACCTGCAAAATTAAATTTTAATTATGAGATTTTCCGGCTTGGATGCTATGTAGCTACCAAATAGTGTAGGTCGTGATGCCAGTTTTTGAAGAGCTGAGCTGTCAATTGTTAGCGAGTGTGGATAAAGCTTTAATCTTAATTTTTATTATGCTTAAAATGAAAAAAAAAGCATTGAACTTTGTCCTTACTTCATGTATGTATGTACATAATACTTGGTGAGCAATTCCCCAGCTAAGAAACATGAAACCTTGTCTTAAGGTACATTTTCCTCGACACGACTGCAGCGGCCCAGCGACAGCGACTCGCTCATTCTATATAAAAACTCATTTTTCTCTCATTCTTAAAACGAGTTTTTATATGGAATGAGCAAGTCGCTGTCGCTAGAGCCGCTGGGGTCGTGCCGAGGAAAATGTACCTTTAGTCCTCTTTTTTTCAGCAAAAGCTTATCGTGTGAAAGCTCAGAATAAATACAAAAAAAATCACTTTTAAGGAATTTCCCCTGTAGTCATACAATACAAGAAACATGCCAGTCACAAGACCACCCATAACACTGGAAAAGCCTAAAACAAACACTTAACATTTATATTCCGCTGCATATTAAAACCACACCAAATACTCATACATATATCTGCATTTTTAAATGCTAATTTTATTAATATAGCCATTATAAATCAGTAAGATGTAAAATGGATTGATAACAAAAGACTTTATCACTATATTTAATTATCCGAGGTGTATAGTCGATTTAGAGATACTATGTTGACATTCCAATTTAAATTTGTCTTGCGGACGAGGAAGCTTTTTTTCATGCAGATTTTAAGTTTATATAATAAAAAAAGACACGACAACGATAAAATAGAAAAATGAATTCTTCACATGAAAAGATGTAACAATCACGTTTGTTTTTTTATATAATTTACTGAATTCATGAATTCAAATGTTTTGTTTTATAGTATGGTATCTGCAGAAGTTTATTCAGATTGTATAAACTTTTTTATGGGTCAAAAAGTTGCATTTTATGTGTCGAAAATGACATTTCTATGTGCATATCAATGAAGTATGTAGTTTGTTTATGATTAAGCAATTATATTTATTTTAATTCATCGATTTCAAATCACCCAAAATTAAATCTCAAATCACAAATCTAAGTGAGTAAATTATGAATATCTTCTGTTACATACATCATAAAATAACAGGCGCGACAATTCAGCATTGGACTAAGGCCCCAGGATGTGTTAGTGACATCCTATTTCCAAGATCTTATCTGCTTTTTTGTCGAGGTAATGAGATCAGCATCACGCTCAGCAGTGTTATTAATTCCGATAAATGGGTACTCGTTTAACATCTGAGTGAGATCATAGTCGGTCACAAGCTCGTGAGTTCGAAAAACACCATGATCCACGGTGAGATTCGAAGTCATGACCCTGTGCACCGAAGGTTCGCGCACTAACCGCTAGACCAGCCAGACTACTACACAGGGCCGGATATCCCATATGGGCAACCTGGGCAACTGCCCGGGGCGGCAGATTTTAAGCGGCGGCAATTTTTAAAACCATCACTTGGTTTAAAACTCTGTGAAAGGCGCATTTTGGAAACTCGAAGAGCAGTTGACATAATTAGACAAAAACTTAAATTTCATATTTCCAATATCTTCAAGTTAGATATATTCCAGGGCGCCCAATCGCACACTCAACTGAAATTGAAATGTGAATCTCCATCTACAAAAGTTGGGACTTTTATGCCAAATTCTTTTAGCATTCATTCCGAGTAGCATACTGGTGGCGCGTAGTTCAGTGAATCTACAAGGTGGGGCAAAAGTAATCATCCGATGTTCTTTTACTGTATTTTTCTTAATAAAAAAAACTTCGGTTTCGCTTATGAAATACGTTTATTTAATCCCCTAGAATTTATTGTATCAAGTCGCAAAAATGATATCGGCCAAGTGGCCGCCGCCACAGTTGACTACCATACGGGCCCGTTTTATGGCATTTTCCATCACTCTTCCCAGAATATCGGGCGACAGGTTTTCGCATTCCTGGCGAATATTCTCCTTAAGGGCTTCAAGAGTCTGAGGCTTCTTGACGTAAGCCCGCGACTTCAAAAAACCCCATAAAAAGAAGTCTGGAACAGTTAAATCGGGTTATCTGGCCAGCCAGTGCAAATCACCAAAACGAGAGATTAACCGACCCGGAAATGTTTCCTTCAGAATATTGATTGTGTCTCGAGCAGTGTGCGCGGTTACACCGTCCTGTTGGAACCACATGTTCTCCAGTCCTAGTTCATCCAAATTAGGAAGAAAAAATTCGTTTAGCATGGCTCTATAGCGCACGCCATCCACAGTCGTCGTTTGACCCGCGGCGTTTTCAAATAAAAACGGCCCGATGTCTACTTTAGCGTGAACAGCATACCACGCAGTAACTTTGAGCGGGTGTAATGGCTCTTCGTAGGTGATACATGGATTTTGGGTTCCCCAGAAACGAGTATTCTGTTTGTTCACGAAGCCGCTCAGATGGAAATGAGCCTCATCGCTCATGATGATTTTTGATGAAAAATCGTCCCCTTCTTCGAAACAAATTTGCCAGCGTTCCTTAGGAGTAAACCGATTCATGGCTTGACAGTTCGTATTCTACGTTTGTTTACTTCAGAAATTAGGAAAAATGAAAGAAAAAAAAACAAGGAAAACAGTTACAGCAATTTTCAATAGAGTGATTACTTTTGGCCCACCATGTAGAAGTAGAAAGTATTTTCGCAAAGCATTGGATTTCAACTTAAACATATACTTCAATGTCCATTTTAATAGGAAGCCTTGAGGAGATTTTGGGTGCAATAATTAAGGATCCGGTGCGGCCCTATTTTATCGCTCCGCTACCACTCGAACAAATTTAACATAATATGTCTCTCTTCTGACAGTATCTTTTTGTACGATATTAATAAAGATTATGGCTAACGAAATTTGGCGCAAACGTTTGAATATTGTACAAATCTTACATGTAATTAAAAGTGGAATAAATCAGGCTAAAATGTCAATTCAACACTTTTTATTTGATATATCTCGGAGAGGGACGAGTTTAAAAAAAAAGTCGATCCATTCCGCTTTGACGAGCAAAAACCGCTTCTCACTCCGGGAGTTTGTTTCGCTTCGACCTTCTTCAGATCCCTGTAACAATCAAGGAATTCCTGAACCTACATTAAGTATTGGACAAGTAATCAATGCATGATTTCCCCATTACACGATTCGTCAAATGTAAGGGTATTTATGTCTTGACCATCGCCACGGTATACTTATTTAAACAATTTTTTTTTTTAAAGTGCATTGCCAAAAACTTGCTTTTGTACTAAACGACTCTCTGGGATAAACTGATCTATAAAACTTGGCAATCTAGGCGGCCGCATGGATTCTGCGTGTGTGGCCCAGTGTCCCTAGTTACTAAAAGCAAGCACACATTTTCGAGTTTTCTATTACTACTTAAAATTAGCCGCGAAGCACCTGGGATGTAGCCAGAATTTGGTTTCAGGTGGACACCTCCACGATCAGGATATTAGAAATAATGCATTAGCTACAATTTTCAGTAACTTGTTTCTGTCTTGTGAACATGTTTCAAAAAAATTCACAATTTGCAAGTTTAAATTTTCGAAATGTAATTGTCCTTCAGAAACAAAAATCCGAAAACTCCACTGCCAAAAAGTCATTCCACATGACATTCTGAAAAATTTTAGTTTTCGAGCTTAGGTTATTCGTTTATGACTTCTAAAACGACCAAAAATGACAAAAATATCCGAAAGTGGAAAGGTATTTAGAAAACATTTTGAACACATTCTGAAGAAAAAGTGCAGTCGAGGTAATGGATGCTGAATTTCAAGGATTTTTTAAACGATTTCGGAAGGTTCCGAACCCCATGGACGCGGAAGCACCATATTGTCAAATGTCAAGCAAACAAAATAACATCGGTCATTCGCGTAAAAATATGACATTTTCTTCTCACATACTACAGCACAGCTAACGTTTTGCCTAGCATGTGTATACGCAGGCGCGCACAGAGGGTGGGGCAAAAGGAGCAATTTGCCCCGGGCCCCGCGTTGGAGAGGGCCCCGCCGGGACAGTGGTCTCGTAGTGCGCATACATACGTCTGCGTTGTTTTGCGTTATTCAAAGCATTTATAGGACCTTATAGGATTTCCCTTCACCTACTTTTTTCAATTAAAATTGCTAAATCTAAAATTGGCACTGATCTTGATATATTTTAGGTGTTGAGATCAACAGCACACTCTGCCGAAATTTATCTAATTAATCGGTATTCTCTTAAAATCTGAGTGTCCTCGAACTATGTGTGTTTTCCAGAGAAAGTGTTAACCAAGAAACTGAAAACGATGGATCCCCTTTAAATGACTATTTCTTATTTAGTTTCCATAAACTTATATTATTCAAGTCTCTCTCTGATTGTTGTTAACTCATTGTAGTCTTATCTGTAACTATGCTCGCGAACTAGCAAAATTTCTCAACGTTTTCTACTGGTTTGGTTTTTGTTCTCCTGTGGATCAGTGCGTACAGTGACGTTTGTGAAGAGACAAGAATTTCGATTTTTGCCTGGCCATCAGCAGTGACGAAATAACTTCACTCGGGGCCCTCCCGCCAACTTCTTGAGTGGGCCCCCTACACTGAGAAAAAAAAATAGAGTGAAATCAATCGAAAATACTCTTGAAGGTCGATCCACACTTTTCAGTCATCAGTCACAATCACTTTCCATACAAGTTAATTGATTCACTGACAATCTGTCAATTTGTATGAGAAATTACTGTGACTGCGACTGATGACTAAAAAGTGTGGATCGATCTTAAACCAAGTATTTTGAAACATGATTTTGACCTTACAGTTTTTCTACTAAAATTAAGAACATCGTACTTAAAATAACTTAGCTAAGAGCTACTTTGACTCTTTGCATTATTACATTGAAAATAGCATTCTTGTTGTAACGTTTATTAAATTAATGATTTTATAAATTGTTTTTTTTTTTTTTTTGATAAAAATGCTCACGCAGCGCAGCATTGACCTCTATAGGTGTTAGTGATGTTTAAGCATAGAAAATTACCTGCGCCTACAATGAGATTCGATCCCGCGAACCTATGATTCGAAGACGAGTGCCCTATCTATCTACCCTAATGCCGCTCTCTCCGGTACCAGCATCTTGGCATCCTGTAATAGGAACAACATTTATAGAGTTTCCAAGGACAAATGTTCTTTTTCTCAAAGGGGCCACTTTTATTTATATGCCCCGGGCCCCGTAAATCCTCTGTGCGCGCCTGTGTATACGACTAATACTACTTTCAAATTTAACCAGTGGTGGAGGGCGGCTATTTGGTTACTGCCCAGGGGCGCCATAGAGGCTAAATCCGGCCCTGCTACTACATACATCATACATCAGATAATAAGTTTTAATAATAAGTTACCTCCGATTTAAGCGGTCAATGCTTGAGTTTCAAACGATTTCTTTTAACTTGTTTTCTTATAAAAAATAAAAATAAAATAAATAAAAACGTCCATAATATTAGTTGATTTTTAAAAACACGCTGTTAGATTCATTATTTAGTCTCTGTTTTCTGCAGGAGCTTTTTGTTATTTTTTGTCATAAAAATCAAATTCTTTCGCCCTGAATAAATCTCGTAAATTTTGAACTTTTTTAACTTAGGTTTAGATAGTAGAGAAAAATAGAGCTGTTAGTTTTAGAATATCGTTAACCTCATTGGCTACATTAAGCGAACGAAATTTACTGGAAATGCTACAAGAATTTCCAGCCACCGACATATTTCTCCGCTGAAAAGCCCTAATACGCAATGAGAATCTAATTGGAAGAGCCCTTTTCTACTACACGAACGAATTTCACTGGAAAAGCTACAAGAATTACCCGCCGCCGCTCTCTTTCTCCACCGCTCTCTTTCTCCGCTGAAAAGCCCCCATGTGGAATGAGAATCTAATTGAAAGAGCACTTTTCTGCTACATTTTTCGTTCGCTGAATGCACTCAATGAGTGCAAATGTAGCAGGAGAGCTCTTTTCTAATTAGATTCTAATTTCGCATGAGGGCTTTTCAGCGGAGGAAGAGGTCGGTGGCGGGCAATTCTTGCAGCATTTCCAGTAAATTTCGTTCGCTGAATGCAGCCAATGAGGTAAACGATATTCTAAAACTAACAGTTCTATTTTTCTAAAACACGGATTGTTTATAAAATTATTTTGAATTGTTGAAAAAGGACAATACCATCGAAAAAAATGTTGTTATGATGGGTTTCGTTCGAAAGAGATTTTTTAGTAGAATGTATGTGATCAGATTCAAAAGATTTTCGGCCTTCAGGAGTAAAAGGATAACGGTAGATCCTAGTTTAAATCAGCGCAAATGCCAATATTTAACTTCAACTTTATGGGATATTTAATTGATAGGAAAGTCAAAATAGTATTTCGCTTTGGTCGTAACAAATGTAGTATGGTGTACATCAGGTACGTGAGACTAGTGGCCCGCGGGCCGCATGCGGCCTACCTCTCAGTTTCTTGCGGCCCGCGGCCAGGTCGAAGAAACACAATTTGTATCAGCACAATCGTAAAAAAATGAGGTGTTGAACTTAAGTTTAAGCAATTTCTTAGACTTATGTTAAAAATCTCTCTCTGTCCTACAAACAATTTTCTGACGGTTATTGGAGTGCATTGGCTTATCTTGGAATTTTTTGTGCAGATAATATTAAGACATGAAATTGTTTTGTCCCGAAATTCAGTTAAGAAAGAAGTTGTTGTCTTTGACTGATAAAATTATTTGCCACCATTGCATATAAGTCGCGTTCGTATTTAATCATCTTGAATTCAGATTTATTTAACCTTCCGGCGGGCGCAATACTAATCCTAACACGATCGGGCGCAATGCATCTGACAGATTAAGTGCAGACAAAAGGATGAAACTAAGTTTCTGTATATTTTTGACTCTTATTTATTGTTGCATTGTCTTTTTCAAACAGTTCTACGAAATTTTAGAAACAAATACTGGCTCACAAAGCTTGATACCGTTCACATTTTCAAATTTCTAAGAATACTTCGCTTTCAATCGCTTCAATATTTAAAAAGCCTCCAAAAACTCCACCGCTTAAACAATATGAGCTTATTTTTCTAAAAACACACTATTGAACGATTTGGTGAGAATAAAAGTCAACACAACGTTATTACGCAATGTGAAGAGTATAACAAGTGGAAATTTCCATAGAAAATGAGAAAATAACACAATCGGGCGCAATACATCTGAGAGATTATTTCATCCCCTCCCGCCCCTCAGACATATGGTAGTTAGAAACTGAAAACTGCTTTGGGTAGTTGATCGAAGAAGGTTAAGCTACTGTGAGTTTCAGATCTCTCCCTTTTCATATCGCTGATTGGCGCAACAAAAACTGGTCACTTAATCTGTCAGATGCATTGCGCCCGCCCGAAGGTTAAAAAAAGGCCATGCTTTAAACACCCAAACATGTATTTCGTAAAAATAACAATTTCAGCCCATTACCCGATTTTTTACCTTTCATCTTACTAAGGTTTACTGGTGTAAACTCCGCTCCGAGATATTTTAAATTAAAAGTATTGTACAAAGATCACGGGCATATTTGGTAGAATTTTGTTTTGCAATACATACTCAGTGACTCAGTTATTACATAATAGCCCTATTCGACTCACTGGATCATTTCCAGATTTATTGGAAATCCAATACAAAATGATAATCCTAGAAGTTGATCCAGGGTATGACTTGGATCATCTGCCAAACTAATCCCCAGGTGTCTCCTCGAGCAATTTCCCTGAAATTTCCCATATGTCATTTTGTTATTTAGTATTTTTGGTTCGTAAAATTTATTCAGAGTTAATCATTTTAATATTTCTTGCTACTTATCCTTTTAATTGTATCTCGCACGGTGCATAATTACAAATGCAATTTATAATTTAGAATATCGCGTTGGGGCCAGATGACACGATAGTCAGCTGTTACCCAATTGGGAAATTTTGATCCGATTTCATTCGACTTGGACAGGATCAATGATCCGGTCAGTCGAATAGGGCTAATGCTACCAACTAGTATTAACGAATTTAAAGGATGTGACCCTTCCAGATAAAAGGATAAAAAAGTACATACATGTAAGGAATAAAAAAGGGTTAGAAAGTACGTGTATTCGTCCAGTTTTTATTTTGTTTCATTAAACATTTTGTAATAATAATAGATATACAGATATAATAGGCCAGTAAAAATCGACATTAACCTCGGAATAAATGGAATACTACCGTTCTTTCGCTTATCTGCTTTAGCGTATTACTGGCTATATAAATCCAGATTTGCAACCCTGGGGACCCTGTGCTAATTTTTTGGCGAGCAAAAAAGAGCGATTTTTGTGCTCTTTTTTTACATTTCCAACAATATTTAAAAAAAAAATTATCTTAGAAAAAAACGATGATCTGCATTTTGAAAGAAGACAAAATTCCCAATCCTTGATTGATTTTTATATTTCTGGGAGTACCAATTCAGCTATAAACACCTTGCCGTCAAATTGACGGCTGTGACCCTATTAGGTATACAAAATTCCTGACCCTTCTAGTGTTAAAATAGCAACGAGTAGCTTAAAATAGCAACGATTAGCATAAAATAGCAATGAATAGCTTAAAATAGCAATGAATAGTCCAAAATAGCAATGAATATTAAATAAATAAATTAAAATATCAACGGTCAAATATGAATAACTTAAAATATCAATGAAAAGCTTAAAATCGCAATGAATAGTTTTAAATAGCAATGAATATTAAATAAATAAAATAAAATATCGGCGAACAGATTTGAATAGCTTAATAGCAATGAGAATAGCTTAAAATAGCTATGGATAGCTTAAAATAGCTATGAATAGTATTGAATAGCAATGAGTAGCTTAAAATAGCAATGAAAATTAAATAAATAAATGAACATCACTTAAAATAGCAATGAGTAGCGTAAAATAGTTATAAATAGCTATGAATAGCTTGAAATAGCAATGAGTAGCTTAAAATAGTTATAAATAGCTAAGAATAGCTTGAAATAGCAATAGCAAAAGTTAAAAATAGCTATGAATAGCTTGAAATAGCAATGAGTAGCTTAAAATAGTTATAAATAGCTAAGAATAGCTTTAAATAGCAATGAGTAGCTTAAAATAGCTATAAATAGCTATGAATAGCTTGAAATAGCAATGAATATCCTTATAGTCTTAAATAGCAATGAATAGCTTGAAATAGCAACGAATAGCTTAAGATGAATTTCGTGAAGGTCGTCCAAAATCAGTTGTTGTTCTGGAAACCATTGATGCTGTGCGCGAACTGTCAAAATCGACATTAACCTCGGAATAAATGGAATACTACCGTTCTTTCGCTTATCCGTTTTAGAGTATTACTGGCTATATAAATCCAGATTTGCAACCCTGGGGACCCTGTGCTAATTTTTTGGCGAGCGAAAAAGAGCGATTTTTGTGCTCTTTTTTTTACATTTCCAACAATACAGTAGCCGCTCGGAAATTAGAATGCGCGGAAATTAGAATAGCTTGGAAATTAGAACAAGTGAAATACATACATGCGCCGCTCTAAAATTAGAACAAACTGTTCTAATTTTCAAGCGTCAGAAGTTGGTCTTGACAATTCTTATGTTTTATTCCCTTTTTAAACAGTTAAATACATTCCGTTACATTCTTGTTGTGTAGGTACATAATGTTATCGGAAATAGGCTACTGGAAAGGTAACTTTTGGGAAAAATTAATTAGTACATATTAAGTAATGTCAGGGGCGTATGCAAAAATATATTTCGGGAGGGGTTTTCGATTCAAATTTTTAATTTATAGTTTTGATTAGAGACATAATTTTTACCCAAGAAAAAAAAAACAATTGCAATTCAGTCGCTTATGTCTATATTTTTAAATTACACAATCTACTCAGCTCTAGCTTCTCGAAAAGTCCTGAAATCGGTAACCTCCTGCGGCAGCTGTCTCCGTTTGAAATATTCCATGTCTTAATCTGCCAAATTTTCCGAAACATCCCCGACACAAGAAGGAATTTTTCAGCCGCTTTTGCAGCATCACTGTATTATGAACTAATTTCGGAGGGGGTTTGAACCCCCAAAACCCCTATGTAGGATCGCCAGTTCAAGTGAAGTACACGTGTTTATTCTGTGTCTATATGTATGTAAAATGTCATCCCTACAAAAAAGAAAGAAGACAACGCTTACTTTAGCAACAACAGCCGAGATTATCGAAAAACTTAAAAAAGGAGTAAATGGAGTGGCGCCATCATTCATTTCTCATTTAATGAACATGAACATCAAATTACATATGAATAAAATAAAAAAATCCTATTTGTCATTAAGGAAAAAAACATTGCATAATATGGAGAATTTCTGCAAATGGAGGAAAAACTATTCGAGTGGTTTATGAAACAAAGAAAAAGGAAGTGATGGCAATATTCTAAAAAAAGCCCTTCAAATCCTTGAGCAACAAAATTCAACGGCATTTAACGCCAGCGACGGTTGGTTGCAAAACTGCAAACGACAATTTGGGTTGCGCAGACTTAAAATTTGTGGCGAGAAATTGTCAAGCGGTGTGACTGCAGTATCGCCATTTAAAGCACAAAGGAACGAGTAACAATTTTATTGTTGTATTTCAAGCTGAAACTCAGCCTGGTGTTGTTTTGCCGAAATCTCTAAAGTTTATTTGGTTTTCTTGTATTGCCTCCAGGATTCAATTCAATTGTGTTCCAATGTCACTGGAGTACATACGATTAAGCCGGTTGTTATCGGGAAGTCGCGAAATCCTCGATCGGTCAAAGGATTTAAATGTCCGCTAGAGTATGCCTCATACCGTTATTCTTGGATGACAACGGCTGTTTTCATAAGGTGGTTCCACGAGAGTTTCGTACCGCAAGTAAGCGGTAGCTTCAAATTAAAGGCAACATTTATGTTAAATTTGAATGTTAAATTTCAAGGTGACTGAATTCCTAGAAGAAAACAATCTTTCAAACAAGGCATTGCTACTCTTGCATTACACCACATGTCATCCACAGCTTACTAGCCGCGGCGGGAATATAGGTAGCCAGCGCATGAAAAAAGGTAACAATACGAGAAGCAATTCTGTTTTTGAAATCAGCTTGGGACTCCGTTCCTCAGACAGTATTGCGGCCCAGTTGGAACAAGCTTTTGTCTAATCAATCAGATTCCGTTGGTAGGATAAATTAATGACGAAAGCTTTTTAAAGAGGTGGACGATATTCCCCTCACTAACCTAAGGCTTCGGCAGGACACAATAGAGCTTTTTCAATGTCAAGGACAGGTATACATGATGGCAAATAAATTACACAATAGACAACATCAATGCTCTTTATTTATGTATGAAGTAATACCCTATTAACTAACTTTTGTTAAACGAATTTATATAAAACCTTTAGAATATGTTTACATTAGCTCATGGACCACTTTTTCGACACTATTTGAAAACGTTCGGAAATTAGAAAATCCTTGATTGATTTTTATATTTCTGGGAGTACCAATTCAGCTATAAACACCTTGCCGTCAAATTGACGGCTGTGACCTTATTAGGTATACAAAATTCCTGACCCTTCTAGTGTTAAAATAGCAACGAGTAGCTTAAAATAGCAACGAGTAGCATAAAATAGCAATGAATAGCTTAAAATAGCAATGAATAGTCCAAATTAGCAATGAATATTAAATAAATAAATTAAAATACCAGCGGTCAAATATGATTAGCTTAAAATAGCAAGGAATAGCTTAAAATAGCAATGAAAGCTTAAAATCGCAATGAATAGTTTTAAATAGCAATGAATATTAAATAAATAAAATAAAATATCAGCGAACAGATTTGAATAGCTTAATAGCAATGAGAGTAGCTTAAAATAGCTATGGATAGCTTAAAATAGTCATAAATAATATTGAATAGCAATGAGTAGCTTAAAATAGCAATGAAAATTAAATAAATAAATTAACATCACTTAAAATAGCAATGAGTAGCTTAAAATAGTTATGAATAGCTTGAAATAGCAATGAGTAGCTTAAGATAGTTATGAATAGCTATGAAAAGCTTGAAATAGCAATGAATAGCTTGTAATAGCAATGAATAGCCTTATAGTTTTAAATAGCAATGAATAGCTTAAGATGAATTTTGTGAATGAATAGCTTGAAATAGTTATGAATAGCAATGAATAGCTTGTAATAGCAATGAATAGCCTTATAGTCTTAAATAGCAATGAATAGCTTGAAATAGCAATGAATAGCTTGAAATAGTTATAAATAGCTATGAATAGCTTGAAATAGCAATGAATAGCATGAAAAAAGGTAACAATACGAGAAGCAATGAATAGCTTAAAATAGCTATGAATAGCTTGAAATAGCAATGAATAGCTTGAAATAGCAATGAATAGCTTAAGATGATATGCATACTCCAGCGAGTTGCGGCACACAGAGTGCATTTCGAGCCGGTTTCGAACTAGTATTACATGGCGCGCTGCAATTCTCATCAGATGCCTCTACGTATGCAGCGCGTCATGTAATACCAGGAGAGGCATTACCGGACTCAACCAGGCAAAGGTGTACGATCCTCTTATATAGGACACGAAATACACCCTGGTATCGAATCATTTTTAAATGGGGCTAGGCAATGGCTAGCCACCGATTCGATACGGCCGCGTTTCTGAGCTATGTGTCAGCGAACGGGTATAAACAAAGCAACAAAAACATTGTTGTTGGACGGTGGATGTTGCATGCTCAAAAAATGATTTGAGCTATCCACCGTCCAGTTTGCCCATAGTGGGACAGCACAATAGTATGCATACTCCAGCGAGTTGCGGCACACAGAGTGCATTTCGAGCCGGTTTCGAACTAGTATTACATGGCGCGCTGCAATTCTCATCAGATGCCTCTACGTATGCAGCGCGTCATGTAATACCAGGAGAGGCATTACCGGACTCAACCAGGCAAAGGTGTACGATCCTCTTATATAGGACACGAAATACACCCTGGTATCGAATCATTTTTAAATGGGGCTAGGCAATGGCTAGCCACCGATTCGATACGGCCGCGTTTCTGAGCTATGTGTCAGCGAACGGGTATAAACAAAGCAACAAAAACATTGTTGTTGGACGGTGGATGTTGCATGCTCAAAAAATGATTTGAGCTATCCACCGTCCAGTTTGCCCATAGTGGGACAGCACAATAGTATGCATACTCCAGCGAGTTGCGGCACACAGAGTGCATTTCGAGCCGGTTTCGAACTAGTATTACATGGCGCGATGCAATTCTCATCAGATGCCTCTACGTATGCAGCGCGTCATGTAATACCAGGAGAGGCATTACCGGACTCAACCAGGCAAAGGTAATACTAGTTCGAAACCGGCTCGAAATGCACTCTGTGTGCCGCAACTCGCTGGAGTATGCATACTATTGTGCTGTCCCACTATGGGCAAACTGGACGGTGGATAGCTCAAATCATTTTTTGAGCATGCAACATCCACCGTCCAACAACAATGTTTTTGTTGCTTTGTTTTTACCCGTTCTCTGACACATAGTTCAGAAACGCGGCCGTATCGAATCGGTGGCTAGCCATTGCCTAGCCCCATTTAAAAATGATTCGATACCAGGGTGTATTTCGTGTCCTATATAAGAGGATCGTACACCTTTGCCTGGTTGAGTCCGGTAATGCCTCTCCTGGTATTACATGACGCGCTGCATACGTAGAGGCATCTGATGAGAATTGCAGCGCGCCATGTAATACTAGTTCGAAACCGGCTCGAAATGCACTCTGTGTGCCGCAACTCGCTGGAGTATGCATACTATTGTGCTGTCCCACTATGGGCAAACTGGACGGTGGATAGCTCAAATCATTTTTTGAGCATGCAACATCCACCGTCCAACAACAATGTTTTTGTTGCTTTGTTTAGCTTAAGATGAATTTCGTGAAGGTCGTCCAAAATCAGTTGCTGTGCGCGAACTGTCAAAATCGACATTAACCTGGAATTAAATGGAATACTACCGTTCTTTCGCTTATCTGTTTTAGAGTATTTTCTGGCTATATAAATCCAGATTTGCGAAAACGGCAAACAGCAACGAGTAGCATAAAATAGCAATGAATAGCTTCAAATAGCAATGAATAGTCCAAAATAGCAATGAATATTAAATAAATAAATTAAAATATCAGCGAACAGATTTGAATAGCTTAATAGCAATGAGAATAGCTTCAAATAGCTATGGATAGCTTAAAATAGCAATGAAAATTAAATAAATAAATTAACATCACTTAAAATAGCTATGAATAGCTTGAAATAGTTTTAAATAGCTATGAATAGCTTGAAATAGCAATGAATATATTGAAATTGCAATGAGTAGCTCAAAATAGTTATAAATAGCTATGAATAGCTTGAAACAGCAATGAGTACCTTAAAATAGTTATAAATAGCTATGAATAGCTTGAAATAGCAACGAGTAGCTTAAAATAGTTATAAATAGCTTGAAATAGCAACGAATAGCTTAAGTTGAATTTCGTGAAGGTCGTCCAAAATCAGTTGTTGTTCCGGAAACCATTGATGCTGTGCGCGAACTGTCAAAATCGACATTAACCTCGGAATAAATGGAATACTACCGTTCTTTCGCTTATCTGTTTTAGAGTATTACTGGCTATATAAATCCAGATTTGTAACCTGGGGACCCTGTGCTAATTTTTTGGCGAGCGAAAAAGAGCGATTTTTTTTTTTTACATTTACAACAATATTTAAAAAAAAAACTTATCTTAGAAAAAAACGATGATCTGCATGTTCGTCCAACTTATCGTTACCTTAAGCCGGCCCCACACCGACCGGAGTGTGGCAAACACCGCGCAAAAAACCGGTCCAAGATTGATACCTTGGACTCGTCCAACCACACAGCTGCACTGCTGCTGTACGATTTTGGTATCAATCTTTTGCGTGGTGTTTGCCACACTCCGGTCGGTGTGGGGCCGGCTTTAGACGCACCTTAGTCAGCCTCGTCGTTAGAGAACATATCAATTGACATTGCACCCGGACTCGATTCTGGGTGCTTGAAATCGTGTTCGCCTGACCGGAGATTTAATTTTCCGCAATAGTTCTGGCTGTGTTTTAATGAAGTTATAAAGGGTCCGCCAATAGGGACGCTCGATCTTTGACAGCTCATGGCGGCCATGTTGTTTGTGGTAGAGTTATCAAACCTAGTTGTTATTATTCAGTGTATCTTCACAAATCACCATGAACCAATTCAGCCGCGAGCAACATGTGCAAATCATTAAAACTTATTACGAAAATCATTCATCGGTTCGAGCAACGTTCCGCGCGCTCCGCCAATTTTACGATGAGCCACATTTTTGGATAAATGGGAATGTCAACAAGCAGAATTGCCGTTGCTGGGCCGAGAACAATTCACAGGAGGTCCAACAGGTCGCAATGCACCCAGCAAAGGTAACTGTTTGGTGTGGATTTTGGGCCGGAGGCATCATCGGGCCGTATTTTTTCGAGAACGACGGCGAGCGATACAGATCCATGATAACGAACTTTTTCTGACATGAAATCGATAATATGGATGTCGAGGATATGTGGTTTCAGCAGGACGGCGCTACGAGCCGCACAGCGCGCGATACAATGGATCTTCTGCACGAGCGCTTCGGAGGAATGGTTATCTCGCGCGGAGGCGACATCAACTGGCCACCGAGATCGTGCGATTTAACCCGACTAGACTATTTCTTGTGGGGTTTTCTTAAATCGCAGGTCTACGCAAACCAACCACAAAACACTGATGACCTCAAAGTCAACATATGCCACGCCATCGATGAAATACAGCCCGATTTGTGCGCCAGAGTCATTGAAAATTGGACTTCTCGTATGCGCGCCACCAAGCGAAGCCGAGGTGGCCACTACTTGAACGATGTTATTTTCCATACATAATGCCTTCGAATACTCTTTCAAACAAAAAATAAATTTCATTTATACCTCTCACACAACTTGCTTTATTTCATTTTAAAGTTCGAGCGCGCTTATTGGCGGACCCTTTAGAAGTCAACACACGAAACGAGTATTGATCTTGACTGTCGACATGGATTTAAGTGGCTTTCACGAAAAGCAGCCCAAGTTTAGAAAAGGGCGAATGAAAAAAGTCCTCCATTATTTTTGGACACATCTTGAGATCCAAAAAATATGCCTTTACTAGTTCGAAGATTTTTAAAATCGAGGCTATGGCAGGTCCCAAAGCCAAAAAACGCGTCTTGGCATAACCCAGCAGTTTGAAATATTCTGCATTTTCAGAATCGCAGATTTAATTGATTTCAACCTTTCAACACGAACTGTGTTTATGTAAAAATGCGAGTAAATTTTCACGACCACGCATTTCAAGTCCATTGGCAGTCGGTCACAGGCCGACTTCAATGCGTAAAACTATGTGTGCAGCGTAGCCAACACCAACAATTTGTGGTTTCCATGTTTTCAAAATATGAAAAACATTGTTGCTTCCACCACGGTCACGTGAGCCGAAAATAATCGGACAGCATGTCGCTACAGAATCCAACAACTTTTTCGGCGATTCCGTTTTACTCGGCAGTACGTTTTATCAATTCGGAAATGATCTGAGCTGTCTCACCTTTTCATGAACAAAGCTCCAACATCTTCACATGTACTCCGATTCTCCGATTGTGGGAATAAAATATCGGACTTAATATTTCCGTGATTGGATGCATCCGTTGTAATGCAAAGAAAATTCCTTTCCGACAATTCGTTTTTTAGAACAGTCATTGCATACGTAGTTAGAACATTCGCGACAATTGCTAGAGTGCGTTTGATGCAGGTCGGTGTTTCGATTAAAATTATAATCTCAATTCAATAGTAATGAACTTTTTTTTCTTTGTAAAAAAAGGTCGGATAAAGTATCAAAAAAAGGACAGAATTCTGAAAGGATCAGAATAGGAAAAAAGGAGTCTCCTTTTAAAAACAGTATAGTTGGTAGCATAGCCTTAGCGTTAGTTATACATATAAATCGAACATATTGAACAGTGGCGTAACGTAATGTGTTCCATGTTTTCAGTGGAACACAGACCCCCAAGCCACAGAGGCTCCAAAGCTAGATCCTAAGTACAAAAAAAAATCATTTTTATTACTCTTCAATGAAAACATGCAAGTAGCTATGTTGTGAATCTAAGAAAGAGACAAAACATTCCGAATAAATAGTTTTTGTTTAAGGAGAAGCTTGAACTTCATTGTATTAATTTACAATTGGCTGAATCTTAAATAAATCAATCATCAGAACAATCAATCAATTGCAAGGAAAGCGTCTCTCAAGCATAATAATTTTTTTCTAGTATTTTCGCCACAAGAATATTGAAGGGATTTAAAAGCGCAACTTTCTAGGAGGAGTATCCCTCTTGAAGGATCATGAATCAAAATTTTTACCATTATGATCCAGTTCGTTGAATGCTTGAATCATGAAAGAAAGGTGACTGCTAAATTAAGAAAATTATGTTCACAATATTGAAAAAAGGATAACTGAGGATCTATTGACCGGAATTCTAAGTCAGCAAGCCTTCAATTCTACTACGACTCATTAAATCAAGAAACTGATGCTTCCCGATAAGCCCTTTTGTCCTTATATTGGATTCGCCATTTGCCATGTATGGTATGACGGATTTATCATCGGAGGAACTAACATGAATTTGATTTCAGCCAAGAATTTCCTTAAGCGGTGGAATTAAAATCTAAAACCACAATTAGGGTTTCTCAGTTTAAACTGTCGGTCTTACATAAAATTCCCAATAAGACGACACCTCGCCCGTTACGAAGTTGCTCGTATCTTCTGATACGTTCAAACTTTGAATTTTTGATGAAAAACCAATTTTAAAATTTCTTTACAGTTTGAATGGATATATCTCGGAAGATACGAGCCACTTCGTTACGGGCGAGGTGCCATTTTATTTGAAATTTTATGTAGTTTTAGAGAGGATAAAATGTTTGGTGGTGTGGCAAATTTTGATTAAGTTCTGCGATTCGGGCATTTTGACAAAAAATTTTATTACATTGTAACGGTTAAAAATTGAAATTGAATGGGACACCCTGTATAGTTTATGGAAATATGTATTGCGTCTTCACAGGCATTTTCCGATGGTCCCTAAAAGTTTTAAGCACCCTTACCAAACAAGAAAAGGCAAGTGCATAGGTCTGATATTATAGTATAGTGATTTTAGCTGAAAAAATGATGAAATCCAAACATCCAAAAAAAGAGCTGACTTTTGATGCCAACTTGATCTAAAAAATGACCCGAAAATTGCCTACGAGCAAAACTTTAATTTTGGTTGACTTGTTCCCTTATTTCTTAATAAACTAGTGGCATTGACTTTGAATAATTTGTATGGGAGGTACCCTTTGTTTTAATCCGATCGAAGTAATATTTTGTGGAGGGTCTAATGGGACTTAGCCTTAACGTTTACCAAAATTTTTCCCGCCTGCTGTGATTCGGCGATAAGTTACAGGCATGTCTTTTTTTCAAATGTTTATAGGGCAATGCTTTGTCGGGGCAGCCTGAGTCTCCGTGTGGGACAGCTATATATTGTTAGGAATAGTTATCCCAATTACCATGGCTCCAATTACATTACTTCAGGAGCTAGAGCGCCAAATGTAACTATCAAAAAATCGAAATTACACCGAATGTTTTTAGGTCTAGTATATAATCTGCCAAGAGAAGGTATATGATATAATAAATCATTAGAAAGTAAATTTTGTGTAGTTTAAATCGTCCTCAGAACATTTTGCTGTAAATATTACAGTTAACAAGATATTGGCGAAAAATCATAATTTCACCCCTTTGCCACCCCTCCCCCCAAATGTGACGCGCAAGGAAGTCTAACTTTTTACTGCGTAATGCGGTCAGGCCATAGAACAATTTGGCATCAAAAGTCAGCTCTTTTTTTGGATGTTTGGGTGTAGAGCTAAAGTCACATACTATATGATTTTAGCAAAACAGATCCGATTTTGTACAGCATATCGACTGGAATTTTTCATTGCAATTGGAGTTGCGAAAAATATGACGCTTCACAAATAAAGTGTTCCATAGCTCTAGGCATTTTTTTTACTTGTAGTTAGATGACTTTGTGTACGTGATTTATGTAACATTTCATATTGCTGTAAGGAAACTCGGTAAAATATTTTATGCCAAAATGTTGTAGAAATATTTTCTACTATCTTTTTGTTTCTATGCATCTTTCAATATTATATCGTAACACAACGAACCGCAACCGTAGCAATTCACTGTCGAGATATCAATTGGTTATTTGTGAGGAGTCCTATCAGTGCTCTCATTGTCTATTTCACCTGAGGAGATAAGATTCCCTGGGGCCATTAGAGCGATATTAGCCCAACTTTGGTCCAGTTTTTTTGTTTAATCTATAAATTCTTATTTTCTCGTGTAATATCAGTCATTCACAAATTCTGATCTAATTGTTGGAGGCGATTTGTTTTAATACCCCGCAGTACTCCTTGACTTCATTCGTAAAACTTTGTGAGAAAACCCCAGTTTGGGAATCCATGCTTATGTCCAGTAATATGTATGGTTTTAGCCCCCTACAGTACAAAATCCTGGTTGCGCCACTGTTCATGTGCGTGTTTTATACCCCAGGAAATTTGAACATAAAGCTCTTGCGATTTTAAGGAAAGTCTGAAAAAACCCCAATCGATTGAGGGCCAAAAAGTTCGCGAGCTTCTGTTTACATATGATAAGTGTACCAACTTGTTTTAATGCTCAAAACTTGGCCAACTTGTTGAATAGTGTAAACAGCCCTTAAGCCTTAACATATTTGTATCGATTTCAAACAATAACATTACCAAAAACAATAGGCAATTTACCTTCTTAATCGTATAGTAAAACCTAAAACCATGACAAAAAGAATAAGTAAAATTAATGGTTGGCAATTCACAAATTCACATGTCTCATTCAATTTTCACATTCATCTGAACCTGCTCGCTCTGCGCTAAGTGCTTGTGTTAAGTATTAACGCGTGCTTGAACTGCTAAAATGAAAATGAAACTGTGCATTTGCAAAAATAGTTTTAAATAAAAAAATTTACACCTTACAAATATACTAAAAGCAAAAACATAAACTCTTAAAGATAGCTACTCGTATTTGCAGTGGCACTGAGATTATTATTGTTCAAAATTTAGAGAACTAAATCTGGGAAAAAGAGAAAGTCTACTACTTCGACTACTATTGGTCTACATATTACTATACACGGAATGGTTGCGTAGGAAGAGTGTTAAATTGAAATTCGTTAGTAATCTGGAAATTATTATTATTACGTATTATGTATTATTCCAACAAAGGTAGATGAACTAATTCGAATTCATAAAGGTTATTAGCTTTCATTTTCAAGATATGACGAAATATGCATTTAAAATTGAATATTATTTAAATTTTCATCGTGTGTAAGTTTATTGGAGGAAGTAGTGCATTTGAACGTGACTTTTATTTTTGGTAAGGTCAGCTTCAGAGCAATACAGGCGAAAGAAAGCAATTTCAATCATAATATGAATGTGCAATAAATAAAACCTGAAAAATGAAAACAAGTTGATTTTTGTAAACCTATACCCTTACTACCTGGCTGTAGCTTTTTGGAAATGGATGGAACTTCCTCCGAAAATAAAGAGAGGTTGATGTCGCATCGCAACGAGGTGATCGAACCCACCACTAGGTTATTGTGGGTTAATGCTAAACTTATTGTCAATGTTCTCAATGTTTGTCATATAAATTTACTCAAACTCTATATGGTAACAGGATACAATATTCTTTTCCTGCATATGCTAATTCTGGGTGGTATACCACCAGCTCATAGCCATTATTTTAGAATCCACACACTTATCTATAGCAGATAACATTACCAAATTAGTTTTATTTAGTATTCTGATGGTGACATAATTGCCGGAATCAACTTTGCAACTTCATAGGTCATTTAACATTCACTTTAAGCGTATTCGATTGCCACATAGCCGTAATGGTCGTATGTTATGTTACCATCACCGCAGGCACGCTTTCAATTCAATGCAAAATTGCTAGGATTAGAACATCTTTTAGTCTATTAGATGTGCACTGTGTTCCAGTATTAGATAAACATCACACACAACATTACCATCACATGTGTCGACTCGACTTGGGATGGTTGGTACCTTGGTACCGTATAGTCAAGGTAGACTGGACTGGAGTGCCGCACTAGCACGAGTTGGAAAGGAAAGAATCGTGGGGAGCTCTACGCTGGGTCATTTGAAAGCATTTGAAAGCAACGATCGCGGATGTATGGATTCGCGTATCTGTCGGCAAGTCATTGACCATCGTACAGTACATACGTCTACTCCACACGTTCTTTTTGTTGATTGCTGATTCCTCAAATGAAATTCTAAATGTGGCGAACTGAGTAACAGCATCATTATAGAATTTGAATCGCGGTCTGCCAGTGTTATATATGATGAGAATTACAAGTTTGTAAGACAGGGATTGTGGTGACTGCACATGATTATCTAAAGAATGTCTTATTTTCTCATAACTTATTAAAGTAACTATAGATTGAATGAAATAAAATAATTTGATTTTGGCTCGAAAAGACATTTGACCATATTGTTTCTTGTTCTTGCTTTAGATATATGGGAACTAGAAGATTCTTTAACCCTCGAGTAGGCCAATTTTCATATATGCTTAATTTGGGGGCAAGAAAAACGAAAATAACATTATTTTTTAGTTTTAGTGGGTTTTTACCTGTCAGGCGTCATTTGATTAAAACCCGCTTGGAGGCGGTCTTGCTGATTAACGCGAACAAAACTGAAGGCAATGTCACAACCAGTCTATCTTATGATTTTCACGTTTTTTATTGTTTTCGCTTTCTTTTGAAAGCTTTTTAAAAATAGTTTGGCGATTCCATTCGAAAATATCCGCCAATTTGATTTCATTGCATTATATGCATAAAAATTTAATGAACTTTTATAATATTATTACTTAGTAAAGTACATTATACGAATGTCCCTGTGTTTTCCAACAATTAGGCAGGGTTTCCGGAGAAACCTTGATGCTAATTGTAGGTACTCCTTGTTACACTGGGCGTTGGGATGTTGCAACTCGATGGGTCCGATGCTCCACAGGGGGCTCCATGTATGGTTGATTATTAACGGTATGGCATAAGTCGTCAGTGAGACTAGGACAGTATTGTCCTCTGAACCCTACCCGTTTGCAGTTTGAAAGCACACGAATTAACTTGCTGTCTAATTATGGAGGTGTGGGGGCTGCCACGAATGATGGAGGTGGGCCTCAGCTAATGGAACGACAACAGAGGACATAATTGTCCGAATTTGACAAGCCTAAAATGGCCCCAACAACCAAGTTTGGAGACCATTGCCTCCGGGAACAAAATATCAGTTCGGTTTAATGCCGCCGAGGTATCCATCAAAAGCCTATAAGCTTTGAAGGACGGGAAATAAAACTGCTAGTTACGGAGGCTGATAACAAACATTCCTTAAATGTTATGATTACTAGAATCAGAGCACTAGTTCATGACAATATGCTAAATTTTTATGATAAACTATCTTATTTAGAAGGAAACTAATATAAAATATAATAGCACAATAGGCCCACTGGCTTCAGTGCTGCAAAACCCTTCGGGTTCACGCCCCTCTACAATATAAAATTTATAATATAATATAAAAATATATTACTGCCCTTTCGTAAATAGGCAGGCAAAATTAAGCTGCATTAGGCCCAGCAGTAAGATTCAAAATGCCTAGCTCCAGGCTAACACAAACCCCGCTGGATCAATAAAAAAAATTATCTGACTTCGAACTATTGCTAAACTTTCCTTCTTATTCGGATTGCCTTTGGATAGTGCAATAATTGAAGAGTTCCCTTAGTTTTAGTTACCAATAATAATTATATATTATTATCGCTGGCATTATCATGATCTCTCTACAACTGTTTCTACTGAGGTGGAGGAAACCCCAACAGTAATTGCTCAACTTCGGACATAAAAATTATTTAAGTTAGGCATAATTCATATTTTCCCACTCAAAAAAGATTAAAATAAATGTAAAAGCTTAAAATTTCTTGCCCAACGTCATATTTCCTTCACAACAGATAACAGCTACAATACCAGCTGAAAAGTTGACGTAGAACGGCAAGACCGCCTCTAGGCGGGCTTCCTAAAACACACCATAGCAGCTTTTCTAAACAACAAATTCAGTACTAAAGCTTTCTACGACATAATATGAATGTCCGTCAATCTCAACATAATTTTTTCTTTTCCAAAAAGTGCTTAGCGCATTTTTCCTTTAAGAGTGAAATTGGTGATATTGTAGAAATAATTTTCCACCACGAAAACTAAGAGGTTGCAACATCCAACTGTGGATAAAAAAAATAACCACCCCGCAGAATGCTTCAAAACTTACAACGTTCTTACAAAAGATGTGACACTATCGATTCAATTAACTACGAACAAAAAATTATCTCCAGATTTGTAGTTTTGGGAGTACAAAGTAAAACCCGCCTCAAGGCGGTCTTGCCTACTCGAGGGTTAATGGAAACACTTGGTACTTGGAAAACTCAATGACAATAGGTGTGTTTTTTTGGTTATCCTGTGTAGGTTTGGGTAACGAAACTCCATATAAAAAAAATGCCAGCTGATCCACCTGTAATTTTTTTTATATGAAGTTTCGTTACCCAAACCTACACGGGATAACCAAAAAAACACACCTATTATAAAATGCGTCCTTTACCTTTGTTATAATCTTTTAGTTGGCTGCGAAGTCGAAGATTCTCCCCCCGCGGAATTATAGACTCTTACAAAGGATTTGTACCGGGTGCCTAACCCGGGAATATGCGAAGTACATATACCTAAAGTTGACCCTAACTTATGTAGTTGAATAGGATGAAGGATTTTCTATTAATTACCATAATTAATGTTTCATACCTCTTGAAAAATCGTGACAGATGCCGATGTTGCGATGTTGAGAGTTTGTATTTCCTATAAAGAAAAAACTAACGACTCTAATAAATAATAACACTGATGCGTGCTAAAAGGTTTATTGTGCCATTATTCTTTATTATGGAACATAAGCCGGGAAAATTCGGACCGCAATCCAAATCCAGCAAGGGGTTTCGTCTGGCCCTTGAGCTTATTTGGTCCATTTCTACAAAGCCCAAGAATTTTGAATCGAATGACAAAAATGTTAAACTCTTAGCAGCCAATCATTTTGAAATAAATACCTTAACACCTAGCAACGCACACTCCGATCTAAGCAGTGGCGGAACAACCCTCGGGGCCCTCGCGCCAACTTTATGAGTAAGCCCCTTATAAGGCGTAGATTTTCTTTTCTAAAAAAAATTTACTCACTCCTTAGTGGCTAGATTGCTGTTTTATCATAAAATTATTCAAATGTTGGCTCCAGGAGCATGTGCCGCAGTCAATGATAAATACGTAAATTAGAGAGAAAAGAAATTGAGATGTCCTCTATTTCGCTGGAGAGCTCAGTTTTGAACAAGTCGGCATGTATTTTGACATCTGGTACTATCGTCCCATACACTGATTTTGTTTAACTAGAGCGAATAACGGTAAATTTCTTATAAGCAAATTAAAGTACATTTATCAATAGCAATAAATATGCTCAACATTTGTCCTGTCCGTTTTCGCACTCTCTTGCTAAAAAGAAGAGAACTGATAGGAGCGTAAGTCTGGTGCGGCATAAGTATTTTGACAGTGCAGTAGAGCGTCGATTATCCGAACTAATGTCGACGCGGGTGGTTCGGATAAACGAAAGTTCGGTTAATCGAACTTCCATCGAAACATCATAAAATAGGCCAAATGTGAAATTAAGAGACAAACTGAAAACTTGTAAAACGGCTAAAACTGAACAAAAACAAGGGGGCTTCGCCCCCTGCTCGCTTCGCTCGCCAACCCCCGGGGCCGAGGCTAATTTCGGGCGCGGCCGAAATTCGGATACCCTTCGCTTGGGCTAAAAGTTTTTTCGGGCGTACCTATGACTTGTATTTAAACCCCCTCCTCATTCTTTTTCTTCCGTCTTGACAAAAGTTTTGGGCTTGGTTGAAATAAGTGGGCAAATAAAAATATTTACTCGGAAAATTTTATTGGGGTTGCCGGAGCACAGGGGCGAACCCAAGGGGGGATTTGGGGATGAAACACCCCCCCCGACATTTTAAAATGAAAATTATAGGTATGAATGAAATTCACACAACATATCTTTATTGATGAATCAAATACCTAAGTGATGATTTTCACTATGCCCGACGTCAGACTATCGTTTCAGAGTGCCCATAGACCTTCCAATCAATTGAAGCAATTTTATGATTACCCGATAAGTTGGATGGTGTATGTGACCATCTTATCCATTTTTTTGATTGGACGTGTGGAACATTTTGCCATGCAATTTTTCATACAAACTGTCATGATAATCATATGTTTTCAGTTGCTGATTTATTGATATAAACTAGTGGTCATTCTTCATGTTGTGGGTGTGGCGGTCATTGGCTATGTCCACACATGCGTGCTTTTGTCTTCCCTATCGTCTTCAAGCTCCGTTTCCACTTTCAACATTGAACTGATTGCGCCAAGTAATCAGAAGAGATGAATGCTTCATTCTATCCACATCTGTTCATTATTTATTCTTAGATGTGTGTCGCGGCTTCGTTCAGGACAGATTAATGATCAATTTTTTCGTTAATAGTATGAATAGATGCGTTGTTGACATATTCAATATTTGCACTCGCGTTCAAGAATTAATACCTTTCTTAAATAGCGCAGACATCCCAAGTTTCAATTGTCATAATGACGAAGACGAACGAAAATTGAGTGTCTAGACAGGTCCATTCTCCATCGAAAGTAGCAATGGATCTTCCATCGCCACAAAATATATAATTTTCGCTATGTTGTGTTGTCCCGTGTGTCGATCGGACAGTATATGGGCACTCTTACGCCTAAGGTCTAAGAACTTTTAAAGCGTTGGATTTCATGAGCCACTTTGCAAATACAAATGACCCCCCGAAATAAATTAATGGGTTCGCCCCTGCCGGAGCACACAATACGATTCCATTCGTTTTGAACTTTTTAGTTGCTTTGATAAAGACACATTAATTCAAGGTTTTGTGAACTTGGTGTAAAAAAATGTTTCTTAGAAGAACCAATATGGGGGGTTTGGTTTGTATGGCAGCCCCATGACCCCATGGTCCGATTTGATTCAATCTTACATATGTTTTGTTTTTGTGTCAACAATAGCAATACATTTGTGTGAAATTTGGTTGAAATTGGTGCACAAATAAAAAAGTTTTTCTTAGAAGAACCTAATTTGGGGGGTTGGATTTGTATGGTAGCCCCATGACCCCATGGTCCGATTTTATCCATTCTTACATATGCTTTGTGTAAACAATAGAAATACATTTGTGTGAAATTTGGTTGAATTTGGTGCACAAATAAAAAAGTTTTTCTTAGAAGAACCTAATTCGGGGGGTTAAGTTTGTATGGCAGCCCCATGACCCCATGTTCCGATTTGATAAATTCTTGTATATATTTTGTGTTATCTAGAGAAACACATTTGTGTGAAATTTGGTTGAAATTCATGTACAAATAAAAAAGTTTTTCTTAGAAGAACCTAATTTGGGGAGTTAAGTTTGTATGGCAGCCCCATGACCCCATGTTCCGATTTGATCCATTCTTGCATATATTTTGTGTTGTCTATAGAAACACATTTGTGTGAAATTTGGTTGAAATTGGTACCCAAATAAAAAAGTTTTTCTTAGAAGAACTCAAATTGGGGAGCTAGGTTTGTATGGCAGCCCCATGACCCAGTGATCCAATTTGGGTGAATCAAACATACAAACAGCCTGCAACAATAAGAAGCACGTGTGCAAAATTTCAGCTTGCTAGCTTTAATACCCGCCGAGTAAAACGCGTCGCAACAGACAGACAGACAGACAGACAGACGGACATGCTCTAATCGACTCCCCAAGTCATGCTGATCATATATGTATACTTTTTATATGGTCGGAGATGCTTCCTTTAATGCGTTACAAACTTCATGACAAAGTTAATATACCCTTCCACTCTATGAGCGAAGGGTATAATGATAAAAATTCGAGGTACTTTGCAACGGACGGTTTTTGACATGCTTTTTGAATTGGTACATTTTTCTTCGCAAATATTAATGATTTGATTTATTTTAAATTATTAATATTTGAAAAGAAATCCCCCTACATTCAATAGTAGACATCTATGTGTCGGAAACATCGTAATTGGGACAGCTGGTCCTTTTTCGTCTCCTGATCGGAGAAAAAGACGCGGCTAATTTCGCAGGAGTGTCTGGAATTAGGGATTTTGAGTGAGGCAGCATAGCTCGAAAGGCGGAAATAATTATGGAGGAGAGACGGCGATCCCAAAGGAGCTGACGGCTGATGGCTCCTGATAACCAGATAAGTATGGTTGTGTGTTTCCTTGTGTTTTATGGAAAGTATCCTAATCCAACCAAAATATATTATGGATATGAAGAATGTGCCATCGGAGGCACAGATAATATCGACCATCTTCGCCCTAAAACTAAAAAAGGCAAATTGCATGCATACGCAGATAAAATTAAATCAAAGTAAGATTAAAAAACCATCAAAAGCAAACCTCTTTCACTAAGGGAAAAGTTCAAGCCACTGCAATTTTCGGAAAAAGTTTTGCTTGCATGACCTAGGCTGCTTAAGTTCAAATCACTGTTTCCATATAGCCAAAGCTTCTTTTGGTCGTCATTGAATCCTTCGATTTTTTGACGGCACAATTTAGCGCTCGTCAATAAATTAAGCATTTGTCACTGCCATAGAGAAAAATATGTTCTACCCAAATCCGCCTGAATCCAAGTGAATCCACGATTGAGCACCTTAACTACCGGCATGCTGATCTGTTGACTGTGAATTGTAGTACGCATAAACTTTCACATTTTAACTGAAAAAGGACAAAAACTAGGAAATCGCCTGGATAGATATCACCGTCAATTTATGTATTATTTTTATACCCTTCGCTTATTATTAAGCGAAAAGGGTATATTAACTTTGTCATGAAGTTTGTAACGCATTGAAGGAAGCAACTCCGACCATATAAAATATGGTATATACAGTGTAACCCCTATAATTACAACCTTCGATAATTGCAATACTCGATATTTGCAACTATAAAGTTATTCTCATTGAAGACTCTAAATATGCAACGCTAATTGCAATTTTAGAGTCGATAGATTTGCAAAGAAAAAATTTCCCATTGTAGACTCTACAACAACGACTGTTGCGATTTTAGAGTCATTCTTTAATTTTAAGGGGTTCATGGTCTTTACCCGGAAATAGAAAACGGTTTTTATTATTAAGAAACGAGTTTGCCTAGCGGCACCTATTAGTTTTAGTTTGGCTTCCTAACGGTGTTGTTTTTAACAAAAAGTGTCTGCTAAAACTAACAAGTTCCTTTTGCTGCAACAAAGCGGAAATTGCAAAGGAACTGGAAAGGGGCCATAATTGGCAACGTTGTCTACAAAATATGAGGTGGATAAATCGACAATTAGTCGAATTAAGAAAAGCGAGGCTGAAATATGTGGCGACAGGGGAGGTTGTCTCTGATAAGAAAAAAACCACGCGTCAATCCGAATTCCTAAAAATGGAGGCTGCGTTATATAAGGGGTTGATGCAGCAACGATTAAAAAACATACCGATGTTAGCTGAATTATTGTTAAAAGAAAAAGCCAAACATCTCCACAGCAAAATTGAGAAACCTTCCACCGGACTTAATGCAAGCAATTGTTGGTTATTTAAATTTAAAAAATGGCATGGAATTCGGCTGTTGAAGATTTGTGGAGAAAAACTGTCCAATAATGTTTCAGCCGTCGAACCGTTCAGTGAGAAATTCCACTCGAAAATTAATGAGATGCAATTATAGCCAGAACAGATCCACAATGCGTATGAATCTGGTTTGTTATTGAAGTTATTCTCAGATAAGACTCTTTTCCATTTTCGTGAATCTTCTGCACCCTGGCGAAAAGTTAGCAAGGAGAGAATAACTTTCCTGGCATGTACGAATGCGACCGGGACGCATAAAGTGAATCTACTGGTGATCCGAAAGGCCAAGAAGCCTAGGGCATTTAAAAACAATTAAAATCTTCCTGTGGATTATAAAGGGAATTTCTTGTTCATTGATTTTTTTTTTGCTTCAAGTAGGTAAATACCTAATCCAACAACGACTCCTCCAAAATTGCTATTTTTGTTATTGTTTTTCTGTACAAAAAAAAAACCACTCGAAAATTGCAAAATTTCGGAAATTGCAACTACCCTGTGCATTAATTAGTTGCAATTATCGAGGTTATACTGTATATAATCAGCGTGACGAGCTGAGTCGATTGGACGATGTCCGTCTGTCTGTCTGTTGCGACGCGTTTTGCTCGGCCAGCTTAAAAGCTATGGACCTGAAATTTTGTACACATGCTTCTTTTTGTTGCACGCAGTTTGTATGTTTGAATCGCTAAAATCCGACAAGGGGGTCGTGGGGCTGCCATACAAACCTACCCCCCAAAATTAGGTTCTTCTTAGAAAAACTTTTTTATTTATGGAACAATTTCAATAAAATTTCGCACAAATGTGTTTTCATTGCTGACACATGTAAAAATCGTCCAAATCGAACAATGGAGTCGTGGGGCTGCCATACAAACTTAGTCCCCCGAATTAGCTTATTCTAAGAAAAACTCTTTTTATTTTCTGATCGATTTTAATCAAGTTTTGCACAAATGTGTTTCTAGTGATATCACAAAAGATATGTAAAAATGGACCAAATCGGACCATGGGGTCATGGGCCTGTCATACAAACCTAGCTCCCCAAATTAAGTTCTTTTAAGATTTTTTTATTTATACCCTAATTTCAACCAAACTTCACACAAATGTGTTTTTATTCATGACACAAAACATATGTATGAGAAGATGGAGTCGGACCATGTGGTCATGGGGCCACCATACAAACCTAGCCCCCCAAATCAAATTTTTCTAAGAAAATACATTTTTATTTGCACACCAATTTCAATCAATCCTCATGGAAATGTATTTTTATTGATGTTACAAAACATATGCAAAAATGAATTAAATCGGACCATGGGGTCATGGGGCTGGCATATAAACCCAACCCCCAAATTAGGTTCTTCGAAGAAAAACTTTTTTATTTGTCCACTAATTTCAACCAAATCTTATAATTAATGCCTCAAACATACGTAAAAATTGATGGAAAGGCCATGCGGTCATTGGGTTGCCGTGTAACCGCAATCGGCAATCGGAGAATGTATATGTAACGGGTGGGCCAATTACAAGTTCGTTTTCAAATCAAATTTTCGCTCGAAATCTTTATAGAAAGTCAGTAACCATATCTCCGCGGAACGAAATGAGTCGCTTTACGGTTGAACACCGTTGGGAAATATTGAAAACTTATTTTCAAAATGAGTGCTGTCTAGCCCAGAGTCATGTTATACGACTTTTTTTTACTAAAATTGAAGACATGGATTTGGACAACCTCTGGTTCATGCAGGATGGCGCGCCATGCCACACCGCCCATGCCACAATCGATCTTTTACGCACCAAATTCCCAAATCGTATTATCAGCCGTCTTGGCGATGTCAATTGGCCGCCTCGGAGCTGCGATTTGACCCCTTTGGAGTTTTTTTTTGTGCGGAACGGCGAAGGACCGATGTTATGCAATCCAGAAACGATTCAAGCACTTCAGGCCAATATCATCCAAGCAATCCGTGAGCTACAGCCCGAAACCATCAACAGGGTCTTGGAAAATTGGTCTGACCGAATGCGCTACTGCGGCGCCAGCCGGGGCAGCCACTTGAATGAAGTTGTCTTCCATCATTAATGGGAGCTTACTTACTTTCTAATAAAGCCATAAGACATGGAAAAAAATATAATTTTGTTCATTTTATTGCATTTTTAAAAACGAACTTGTAATTGGCCCACCCTGTTTTTGGTTCACATTTTACTAAACAGCTGAACGTTTTACAGGTACAGAGAGTGAATCAGGCATAAACATTGGGTGGGGTTCGTAACCCTGTCGAATCAGGCATAAACACTGGTTGGGGTTCGTAACCCCACCCAATGTTTATGCCTGATTCATTCGCTGTACCTGTAAAACGTTCAGCTGTTTAGAAAAATATATGAACCAAACACATACATTCTCCGATTGCTTAATTTGGAGATGAAGGTCTTATACTCGTACAACGTCGATCATAGCAACTAATGCGGCCATAGATATACATAAAGAGGAATGTGATCACGGATAGGAAACACACTTTAAAATGCGTTAAGAAATGCTCAAATAAACTCCGGAGAAGACTAAGGAAAGCTGTAATGTGTGATAAGAATAATGTAGGTACATAGAAGTTCAAATTTATATTGTTGTCCCTAATAAAGTGGCAACCAACTGTAATTATAAATAATGTTGCCTTGCTTTTTGCACCTGGTACTCTTCTTGAGTGAAACTGAATCTTGCATCGGTCGATATTTCATCTGGCTGGGTCATACGAAACTCTAAATTACGATTTTCTCTCTCAGTCTTGTGTCACATTCACTAATAATATTTTATATTTTTTTTATTCTTTCAGATTTACCCTTCATATCTCCATCTAACACCCTTCTTTTCGGCTATGCCGTCTGCTAATGTAATTCTCGCACGAACCCACTTATCACGATGACCTCCAAATACGAACGAATCAAATCCGAGTGCAAAAAGAAAAGTATCGTTTGGGAGGATCCTGATTTTCCCGCTGTTCAAACATCAGTCTTCTACTATCAAACACCTCCATTTACATTTCAATGGAAACGACTGCCGGAAATCGTACCAAATGCCACGTTTATGAGCGATGGCGAAAATTTCGATGTGATACCCGGGAAAATGGGTGATCGATGGTTGGTATCCTGCTTGGGTGTTCTCTATTCTCTCAAGAATCTCTTCTATCGCGTCGTGCCAGCCGATCAAAGTGTCGAAAATTCTTATGGGATTTTTCGTTTTCGCCTGTGGTGGTGTGGCGAATGGGTGGAAGTTCTAGTCGATGATCGTCTACCGACGATCAATGGAAAATTAGCTTTCCTGCAACCGCAAAAGTCCAATTGTTTCTGGTCGTCACTGTTGGAGAAGGCCGTAGCTAAGTGAGTGCATACTATTTTATTTCAATTGTAATAATTGCAATTACATACAAACCATATTAACTTTTAGATTACATGGGTCATACGAAGCTCTCAAATACGGCACGAGATCGGATGGCCTTAGCGACCTTCTGGGAGGTATCGTAGAGTGTATGCCAATCAAAAATGGTAACGACCTTATTCGGCCGGCTCAGCTCAAGTCACTTCTAGACACAACCTGCATCGTAACATGTATCTCAACAAAAGGTACCAACGGACAATATAAAACAGTTCCCGAGCGACTACCCAATGGTATCTACATCAACGTTAACTACAGGCTATGCTCTCTGGATAAGGTACATTTAAAGCACGATTAATTACTCAAATCTATTCAATAAGACTATGCACAATAGGTAACCATTAAATTTCATTTACAGGTAGAAACACTCTTGGGCGATGCCGTTCAACTTGTTCGGCTTAAAGATCCACTAGCGTCGGAAACATTTGGAACCCAGTCGGGCTACAATGGCGAGTGGTCGGCAATGTCTCAATCGTGGGATCGTGTCTCGATACAAGAACGTGATCGTTTATTAGGCCAATTGGACGTAGGTGAATTTTGGTAAGATATATGGATGGCTAATACCATGGTAATTTGTTGAAAACACGCAAACGGTGAAACGAAGCAAAAAAAACTAATTTGCGAATGATGCATTTTAGAAATCCGGAAATAAATTTCTTCTACTTCTTCGAAATTAGTTAGCACGAGATGCTTGAATGTCGTGAGAAAAATATTATGTAAATAGCAAAGACATTTTTATTTTTCGAGGTGCTATGTTTTTACCCACATAATATTGAAATAATTAATTTAGCCGTTATCGTGGGATCCCGACCATAAATTATGATACAATCAATTGAAAACAAATGGCATAGTGTCTTAGAGAATTTTAGTCTTTAGCGATAGGTATACTACACTTCTTAGCTATTTGGATTTTTTCTCCAAATCAAGATTAAAACTAGTAAATGGGAGAGAAATTCTTTCAGAGTCGAGTAGGTGTTTTAGTAACTTGCATTTGTCTGCAAGTTAACTGAAACTCATCAGCTCTTGCTTAGAATCAGTCAGCAAGGTAACACAGGAAACTAGGCCCTGATTTCGGGCGCGGCCAAAATGTTGAGCACCAATTTCAACCAAATTTCACACAAATGTATTTCTTTTGTTGACACAAAACGTATGTAAGAATGGATAAAATCGGGCCATGGGGTCATGGGGCTGCCATACAAATCCACCCCCCCCCCCCCCCCCAAATTAGGTTCTTCTAAGAAAAACTTTTTTATTTGTGCACCAATTTCAACAAAATTGCACACAAATGTATTTCTATTGATGACACAAAACATATGTAAGATTGAATCAAATCAGACCATGGGGTCATTGGGCTGCCATACAAACCAAACCCCCCATATTGGTTCTTCTAAGAAACATTTTTTTACACCAATTTCACATAAACTTTGAATTAATGTGTCTTTATCAAAGCAACTAAAAAGTGCAAAACGAATGGAATCGTACTATGGGGTCATGCTCCGGCAACCCCAATAAAATTTTCCGAGTAAATATTTTTATTTGCCCACTTATTTCAACCAAGCCCAAAACTTTTGTCAAGACGGAAGAAAAAGAATGAGGAGGGGGATTAAATACAAGCCATAGGTACGCCCGAAAAAAACTTTTAGCCCAAGCGAAGGGTATCCAAATTTCGGCCGCTCCCGAAATTAGCCTCGGCCCCGGGGGTTGGCGAGCGAAGCGAGCAGGGGGCGAAGCCCCCTAGTTTTTTGTATAATTATGGTGTCTCCCCTTTTGTGAGTAGAGTTGGCTATTGAAAATATCACCGGTCTTCTGGCTAACGGTTATAAATTAAATTAGGTTAAATTAGGAAAATGTAAATTCGTTATAGGATTGGACCTATCAGGCACCAATTTTCCCATTTCTTAGTATTAAACATTGATCATAGTTTTTAAGGGCACCGAAAAAGCAAAACTTGTAGATGTTTCAAGACGACTAGTTAGGATTTCAGCGAGTGAATGAGGAGAAAGAGGTGCCAATAATCTACAAATAATTAATTTAGCCTTATCTTGGCATCACCGCTTTTCACTCACTTTTACGGCTTCACCTATATCACACGACTGATAATCAAAGCACAAAGTTTAATAAATCAATTATCGACCACTTTCTTCATCACAAAGTCCCGCGTGGTTGTCATTATGTCCTTAAGTTTTTATTTGCTCATGGCTCCCATATTCACATTTTTTGCCTATGCCCGTCGAGTCTCATGCCTGCTAGTTCTGGACATCAGCATAGTCAGTGCTCTAATTTTCTTCTCCTAAACTCAACGTTTACGAAGGTCCCCAAGCGAATACAGTAATTCGAGCAAAGGACATATACCGTCCAGTACCTTGAGGACTACAATAGTCTACTGAGCATTTTGTCGATTAAAACCTGGACATGTGAATTCGACTCCATCACGGTGTCAAAGTGGACGCCTGGGATTGTAAGGTTTTTTTGTAGAAGGAACACACATTATTCGACTATTCCTTCTTCCTCATTTATCCAACCGACTAAGACCCCTATGGGTCCTAAGAGATGCTCGTATTTGGACACTTTCCGAAGGACTGCACCAGCTAGCGCGATAGCATCTACTTTAAATGTGGGAAAAATACTACAAAGCGACGTCCTGTGATAGCGATCCGCCATTTGCGTCGCAAAAGGACGATCAATTCAAGTAGCCTATTCGTTTCACCAAGGGGTGTTGGGAAAACTAAGAGGACTTGTAAGGCCTATACAAACTGCGGGGGACTTTAATAGAGCCGCTGGGAGACAAATACACGTGGGAGGACACTTCTTGATGCGTTTTTACAGCTGGATGTTGTTTTCATGAACTCAGGGACTATAAATATCTTTAGGAGGGGAAATGTGGAATCCATTATCTCACATTGATGCTGTTTGGCACTAAATAATTTTGTACTCTGTATCTAGCACAGCATATGATCCAAACACGCACCAATTAATGGTCTACACTAAGATTTATTTGACGAGGCACTCTTCAATGAAGTCCTGCTTTAAAGCTGGCGAGACGTGTGCACTTACGAGCCGTCAATTCACGGCTGAAAGTGCAAATGCTTTGCAGCTCACAACCACGAGCCGTCACGGCTTCTCATATAAGCCAATGCATTTTTATGTCTCGAGCGGAACGGCTCGTCGTTTGTACGAAGCCTAAAAGCGTGTATGTGTCAGTGCACGCCATGATGTCCTCCTAGAGTCTTATAAGAGATCACTGAAGCAGTTATAAAAGCAAGCCTGTTTCATAAAACTGGGCGACGACACGTGGTCATTAACCTGTTCGTAATGGCGTATAGAATAGTGATGAAAAAAAAGGAAAACTCAAGCGCCGACGTTGCTCCAAAATATTGGCATGACATGACGTGGCGAAGACGTTCGGGAAGGGTGGAATACGGCATGACTGATTTTCTCCCTCTTCTTTCGGACGGTCAGTCAGTTCCGAATAGGTAGCCCAAGAACAAGCAGGAGGTTGTTGTTAGATCCGCACGGGAGTCTGGCTCCTTGTGACACAGAGTGTTTTTTGTAGGAGGGACACAGATTTTTGGTGAGCGGCGCCACCACGTACCCGAGCTGGAGAGGGGGGCCCTAGTATGGTTGATACGCCATGGCGTGCATCTGTACGAAGACGGCCGAAGATACACCTTTGCTCCCGAGTCATGTACGGGTAGCTCTTGGCATGGCTGACTTTTTCCCATGCTCTTGCGAAAAGTTAGTCATGCAGACCGAGCACGATGCGGTGGTTCCTTGGTGGGGAGGTGTCACCATAAGTAATCGTGTGAGCTTGGGAGCTGGCGGCTTCGCATAACCCGAGCTTCGAAGGGGCTAGTTGGGGAGAATAACATTGGTGGAAAATGCCTACGCGCCTACATCTAACTAGTTTGTGGATTGATGACCACACGGCCCGAATCGCATTGCTGACTAGTAAACTGGAAGTGAAAAGCAGCGTTACGAGTCTGCTTTAAGAAGACGAGGAGTCACAGGTCCAACGAACCTGGTATATGCACATCTGAATGTTCTACGAAGGATGATCTACCTGCTATAGAGAAGTCTTTAGCGAATAGTGTACCTCGGGGATGGGTATGCCCAAGGGACCATGGTCCTTACCCATCAAGGTGTTGGCCTCGAGGTGGCTGGAGGTTGTTAAGCAAGACAACGAGCTGGTGTTGCAGCCCCGGGGTTGGGTTTCTGAAGGTGAGTGCATTCACTGGATGAAGAAAACCCCATTTGACAGTAAGACAAACTCTGTGACAATCAGACCTCGTCAATAAAACGCCGATGGTTCAAAATGTTCGAAGGACCGGAAGAAAAAGGCGTAAAGCCTAGGTACTCCTCTACGGTAACCCCGTAGATGGTTTACTTCTATGACTCACCTGTTCAGGCTACTTCATTGGACTCTTCTGGGAACACCCAGAAATTGAGTTCGGTTGATACCTGCGCATTGAGTCTGTGTATCGACACGCATGCTGATTTGAAACCTCAAAAAAGCTGGGAAAGACAGAAATTGATGAGAAAATGAAAACTGCGATTGTATGTAGCTGTAACCGGTAGATGGACTCACACTCTCATCTCTGATATTGCGAAATGGATTAAATGCAAACACGACCAGGTGAACTTTTTAAGCTAGATAGCTTCCCAGAGTGTCGAAGCTGCAAGGGAAGACGCAAAACACGTGTTTTTTAACTGCGCTTGATTTGGCGAGGGGCGTTCGCAAATGAATGTGAAATTATGAAAAATAGTATGCCCACAGAATGTGGCTGTTAGTGAGTCTATCTGGAGTATTCATAAAGTACATATGTACTTCAAAAAGAAGAAGGTAATAATCAATAAGAAAGGGTTTTCGTTTCTATTACTGACATTGGATCCATTGCGAGTTCTTACTCGCCATCGCCTACGGGCAGATGGATTCGTTATCCATTATGTTCCACAACAGTGGTCCAAATAGCGAGCCCTGTGGAACACCCGCAGATACCGGGTATTCTTCAGTACTTTCTACAGTTTCATACTGGGGCATTCGGTAGCTCAGTGGCAGAGATGTCTATCTCTGAGTTGCCGGTGCGTGGGTTCGAATCCCACTGTGACCCATGGATGTTTGTGTTGTCCATAAAATGTTCCTACGGCAGCCGGTTCTTCGATTTAAATCGTCCCGGAGCTACCCGTTGCTAAAAACGACCAAGAGCTGCCAAGACCCCCTTCGATGCAAGAGAAAAAAAACAAAAATCTCTTGAATCGCTACAACAACAACAGTTTCATACTGTAGGATCCGCTCTGGAGGTTAGCCTAATAGTAAAAAAACGAGACCGAGGCTAATTTCGGGCGCGGCCGAAATTTGAATACCCGTCACATTTGAATGAAACTTAAGCTCCTTTTGTGTTAAAAATTTCTACCGCAGCCCTATATGACGTGTTGCGATTCCATCTGTTCCTGGATACGTTGGGGTTAATCTAGGAACACACTTGGATGTATTTTGGTTAAGATTCAAAAAGAAAAAAGTTGTTCTTACAAGAACCTAATATTTGGGGGTTGGTTTGTATGACAGCCCTATGATGTAATGTTCCGATTTCATCCATTCCTAAATATCTTCTGAGGCTTTACTAGCCTAAGGTGACCAGATTCCCGAAGGCCCAATGCAGTACACATTCCGGAATTCGGTTTTCAGGCAAAGCCTCAATCTTACTATTTTATTATTTGTTATCATTCGCTTAATGTTATCAAAACAGCAAGGTCTCCATGTGATCGCATTAAGCGGCGTCAACTGTATGTCACGAGGCTAACACCGTGATGGATGCCATAAAATGACCACATATTCTCCATCCTTTCATAAGTGATATCTTCTTAAACGGAATATAGCAAGAATAGTAGCCTTTATTCTGGGAAATGTGTGGTGAACCTTGGAAAAGCAAGGTTCCAGGGACGTAGCCAGGGGAGGGCCAGGAGTCCTTAACTTCCCACAGTATTTCTAATTTATTCATTCTTAAAATTCTGCCGAAATTAAGCTTGCAGTCAGATAAATTGTGTCATCTGGACGAAAGTAGTGACTACATATAAACAATTCGAAACACATAAAAATCTAGTGACCCAAAATTGGGATGGTCTCTCATAATGGAAACTTCAACAAATTTCGTAAGACCTCATACAGGCTACACAATTTGAAATAAAATATTTCTCTGTAAGAATGAAGTAATTTTTTTGAGCCGTGCGAAGGGAAGGCAAATTCAGCACGACGCGGGCACTGAATACGCGATCGTACTTTCCATAGTTCCATGGTTGCTGCTTCGTGCATATACCATGAGCCACGAGCACTTCCATAATAATTGTACAGAAAAGAAGTCTTTGGCGTTGTAGACGTGACACTGTCTGCTTCCGATGATAGCGGAGCAATTAAGTAATCGTGCGTGCTATCGTGCTCGCCCAGCCTCGTCAAGCGATAAATTTCAACTCGACACAGGAACAGTGGGACAGGAGGCATATTATGCATTGGGGCAACGAAACTAGTGTCTACAATAATTAATAGTAAGATTCTAATAATGTCATAGCTTCTGAAGCCCAGCTAAATACTAGCTACGTCCTTGTAAGGTTCTGTTGGTACTAAACAAGACCCAGAAAATATCCCTCAACTTCTAAATGGCCTCATTGACAAAACATCATCAGCATGTGAAGTGCAAATGTATGTTTTAACACGCAAAGTTATAACAGGTATGGGAGAAGTGTAACCAGGATCTCGTTTAAAAGGGACACAACCAACATTTGTTTAACACAATTTTTTTACAGTTAGGAATAGGTATTTAATTCAAATCTACGACAAAGATTAAGATTTTATGTCAGTTTAAACTGTCGGTTCCATTTTGTTAGAAAGGTATTTTTTTAAAACCAAATTTCAAGAAAGGTCCATTTATAATCCAATTTGTTTCAATACGGATTCGATTTCCGCTTTCTAGACAGTCGATACTCAGTGATTTTCCAACTTTTGAATTTCAGTGTTCGAAACTGCAGTCTCAGCAGCATTGTAGCAAAAATCATGAAGCTGTTTATTTGAAGTACGAAAATTACACCTCCTTGTACCTAGCTATTTTAAAATTTCGTTTTGTTTATTACAATAGATAAATTAATTACTCATTGCGTAGAGAATTCTTAAGTGGGTGGCGACCCTCTGGGGATTTATTGCTACTTTATTGAATTTGATCGACATATAGGAGCCTTTAGTTTGCATTTTCTTTTTCCTAAAGAGGTTGATATGGGAATCGGATGGAATACGGTAATTTTTCCATCGTTTTGTGATAAATTCAAATCGCATCTTTACATGGCTGTTACTTCTGAGCCTTGGCACCTATAGATACTTGAAATTTTCACCTAATACGGGCAGTGCGGTCCTCTACACATGGCTGTTAAATTTCCAAATTTTCCGCTCCAAAATTTCCGAATTAAGGCCTGAATAGACCCCGGGCGGAATGAAAATGAAATTTTTGTCCGCTGCGATTTTCTCAATGAAAATGCATGCTTACTGTCGTGGAACATGTCGGTAATGATGGGGAATTCCATGAGCTACAATCCGAATATGGTTCCAAAATTGTTCTCGGCCATTTTATGTATTATTTTTCAATTCCCCCGTCATTAGATATTTTCCACGGTGAAATACCGGGGAATCGAAAAATAATACATAAAATGGCCGAGAAAAATTTTGGAACCATATTCGGATTGTAGCTTATGGAATTCCCCATCATTTCCGACATGTTCGACGACAGTAAGCATGCATTTTCATTGAAAAAATCGCAGCGGACAAAAATTTCATTTTCATTCCGCCCGTGGTCTATACTGCGCTTTAGGGACAATTTTCGATTGATACGATTGAACTCCCGAACGCAGATAGGTAGGACCTTGAAATTTGGAGACAATGTGAGCGGTGAGCGCCAAGTATAGCTCTACAGCTAAAAGTGTGAGCTAGAGCCTTGAAATTTTCACAAGTCTGCCAATTTTCAAATTTATTGGACAAATTTTATAGAGTTTTCGATTAGAAAAGACGAAAGTGCGATTTGGGCAGCTATAACTGTCGAACGTAGATAGGGGGACCCTAAAATATGAAAAAAACTAGGGGGCTTCGCCCCCTGCTCGCTTCGCTCGCCAACCCCCGGGGCCGATACTAATTCCGGGCGCGGCCGAGATTTGGATACCCTTCGCTTGGGCTAAAAGTTTTTTCGGGCGTACCTATGACTTGTATTTAATCCCCCTCCTCATTCTTTTTCTTCCGTCTTGACAAAAGTTTTGGGCTTGGTTGAAATAAGTGGGCAATTAAAAATATTTACTCGGAAATTTTATTGGGGTTGCGGGAGCATGACCCCACAGTACGATTCCATTTGTTTTTAACTTTTTTGTTGCTTTGGTAAAGACACATTAATTCAAGGTTTTGTGAAATTGGTGCAACAAGTGTTTCTTAGAAGATCTAAAATGGGGGTTTGTATGGCCACCCCATGACCCCATGGTCATTTTTGATCAATTCTTAGATATGATTTGTGTCATCAAGAGAAACACGTTTGTGTGTAATTTTGTGGAAATTGGTGCACAAAGAAGAACCTAATTTGGGGGGTTGGATTTGTATGGCAGCCCCATGACCCCATGCTCTGATTTTATCCATTCTTACATATATTTTGTGTCAACAATAGAAATACATTTATGTGAAATTTGGTTGAAATTGGTGAACAAATAAAAAAGTTTTTCTTAGAAGAACCTAATTTGGGGGGTTAAGTTTGTATGGCAGCCCCATGACCCCATGGTCCGATTTGATCCATTCTTGCATATATTTTGTGTTAACAATAGAAATACATTTGTGTGAAATTTGGTTGAAATTGCTGAACAAATAAAAAAGTTTTTCTTAGAAGAACCTAATTTGGGGGGTTAAGTTTGTATGGCAGCCCCATGACCCCATGGTCCGATTTGATCCATTCTTGCATATATTTTGTGTCAACAATAGAATCACATTTGTGTGAAATTTGGTTGAAATTGCTGAACAAATAAAAAAGTTTTTCTTAGAAGAACCTAATTAGGGGGGTTAAGTTTGTATGGCAGCCCCATGACCCCATGGTCCGATTCCATTCGTTCCGACATATGTACAGCGTACACTAAAAAGAAACTTCTGTACAAATTTTCAGCCCGATAGCTTCAAAACTGAGGGACTAGTTTGCGTTGCAACAGACGGACAGACAGACAGACAGACAGACAGACAGACAGACAGACAGACGGACATGGCTCAATCGATTTCTCTCGTCACGCCGATCAATAATATATATACTTTATATAGTCGGAGGTGCTTCCTTCTGTGCGTTGCAAACTTCATGACAAAGTTAATATACCCTTTCACATAGTGACGGGTATAAAAACACACAAAGGAGCAGGTCATATAATACGCGAGAAGTTTATTGAAACGCATAGTGAGTTTGGAGAATTCCATGACGGCCTCATGCCAGGAAGTGAAAACCCAGTTGTTCGGAACCAGCGTGTGCTAGCAATATATTTATTGAGCTGTATTGGGCTCACATCTCTGAGATCATCAAGATCGTAAAAGTACCTAGAACCTAGAAACCTTAAACGTTTCTCAGCTAAAGCCGTAGATCCGTACTTAAAACGTGCTTTAAATTATACGGTTAGAGAAACTAGTGGATATCCTAGTCATATGAGGCGAAACGGTCGATTGATCAAATGTGCGGTTCTAATGTCCTACACATCGAGGGTTTTTTCATCGTTATAAATCAGATTTCGGTTCGCCAATTCTGTTACTGTGAAGATCAATACCCTCATTGAATTAATGAACCATCCATATTATGCTGAACGATAAAGATCGGACCCGAGATATCAATAGCCTATCTTATCTAACTGCATTTGCAGATCATCTTGCATAAAGTGTCTATGGAAATGACCAGGATCTTCCCGCACAATTGCAAAGTCCAGTTATTTTTATTTCGAATCGAAAGCGGAATTATGTAAATTATTCTTCTATATTCTTTTTTATCTATTTTCAGGATATCGTTTTTAGCTTTAACGCAATCCTTTACATTCCTTGAATGCGTTCATCTCGACACGGACACGGCCAAAGATGAATCATCACTTGCAGATCGACCAAAACGCTGGCAAATGAAAATGTATCAGGGTCAGTGGAGGCGAGGTGTCACAGCTGGTGGTTGTCGCAATCATGATTCATTTCACATAAATCCCCAACTTCAGCTAACGGTACAGGAAAAAGAGGACGTAATTGTTGCACTGAATCAACACACGGCAATTGAGCCCAAAGTCATTGGTTTCACTATGTACAAATTAAGCACAGGTACTTGATCACGTTATTTATTATTGACAAACCTTTTTTCACACATTTAATTTACTTTAGTAAAAAATAAAATAACTGAGTGTCTACCAAAGGAGTTTTTCAAAAGTCAAGTTAGTTACATCAACTCCGATTATGGAAACACGAGACACGTGAGTCACAGATGTACGTTAGATGTTGGTCGTTATTTGCTCATGGCGACCACCTATGAACCGGGCGAAGAGTCATCATTTACAGTTCGGCTTTTGGGGAATAACATACGACTTTCGCAACTAGAGACGCAAACTATGATGCTTTTGGATCCTTTCCCGCCTCTAAGTACCAACAATGAATCGGACAGTGCAAAAGCGAAAAAATGTCAATATGAACCTGTCTTTATGCAGCTGGCTGATGAAAATAAGTATGCTTGATACATTAAATGTTTCTTGATGTTCAGGAACTAATTTAAACTATATTTTTCAGGACGATAAATTGCTTCGAGTTGCAAGAAATGCTGGAAGCCTGTCTGCCTAATGACTATATAAAAGGATGCGCCAACTTGGACGTGTGTCGACAAGTTATAGCGTTGCAGGATGTAAGCTTATAGTATAAATGCCCAATGTAAACAGTCTAATATAATAATATGAACATTTTAGAAAACCGGAGCTGGACGAATTAGTTTCACCCAATTCAAAACTTTTATGGTCAACTTGAAGGCGTGGCAAGGTGTTTTTAAAATCTATTCGAAAGAAAAGGCCGGCGTCCTGCGGGCGGAACGGCTTAGGGATGCACTATGTGATGTAGGATTTCAATTAAGTACGGACATAATGAATGTACTTATGCATAGATATATACGAAAAGATGGGACGTTACGTCTAAGTGATTTTGCTTCGGCCATTTTACATCTAACAACAGCATTTGGTGGGTATTTTCATAATTTTTACTCCGATACTTTAAAATAATAACCACTTTTCGAGCTAAGGTCGATCCACACTTCTCAGTCATCAGTCACATTCATTTTCAATTCAAGTTGACATATTGATAGACAGCAATCAATTAACTGACAACCCATCAACTTGTATGGAAAATGACTGTTACTGATGACTGAAAAGTGTGCAATTTTCATAAATCAGTGAATTGTCGATTCATTTACAAATGCTTTTTTCAATCAATTCTCTTTTGCAGAACTTTTTCAAAAGAAGGATCACGACCAGGACAATGTGATTAAAATTGAAATGTCGGATTGGATCAAATCTGTAATGCGGTGCTAATAACAAATTTAGTTAACAGATATTTGTAAGAAGAAGGAAAAAGACATCTGGGCTTTGTAAGTGTATTATTTCGACTAATATCTTTTCCTTTGATTAAGAGTGTACTTTAGATAAACTCACTCAATGTGTATAATTTGTTAAGAGTATTGTTTTGTTAAAATTTGTTAAAAAGTGACCTTTTTATATATTATATGCTTAATGTAGAATATTATAAAGACGAAATTAAAAATATTTTAGTTAATGATCTTATAGCATTTGTTTTTACGACTTATTTTTCGCAGGTATAATGATAACCTTTGTCCATTCTTTTCTAGCAAAATAACAAATTGGAAAACTTTAGGAATAAATTAAATTTTCGCAAGGATATCCAGTATACATTTTTTTCGTTTATAAAGTAAAACACAACTTTGGGAAATGAAATTATTAGGAGTTTGAACTTCCTTAAAATTATCGACCACTCTATGAGCGACTTGGTGGTACTTTACCTCCACATATGATGGATGTAAAGAACAAATTAACTATGCTGTTGATGACTGAACAAAATCAATTAAGACAGGGTACATTCTGTAAGGGGATAATCGCCAGCGCCAATGGCGATAATCGAAAGTGATGGCCTCGTCGGGCGACAATTTATTAATGGGTTTTTACGTGTTTATGAAAGAGATAGCTACTACTACCCAGAGGTCGAAAAGCGATAGAGCTTTTTTTTTGGGATCATCTAAGGCGATAATCGCCCATAACTGTCGCCAATAGCGATCACTTTCTAGCGACAGCATTGTTACTGTCTCTTTCATACGAAATTCGAGAAATAACGGAAATGGCTTGAGAGTTCATATAATTTCGACATTTTTTAAGTTGTTGGAGTGAAAGAATAAACTAAAGGGTGCTTTTGGAGTATTTGTGGAATTATTTATGATGTCAAGAACTTAATATTTTACTACAAAATTGATTGCTATATGTATCTTTTGGTGCGTGAAATTGGCGTTGGCGTGAGGATGTACATTTTTTTAAAGGACATAGATGCGATAGTGGCAGCACGAAAGGACTTGCACTTTGTGTTCATCGATTTGGAAAAGGCATTCGATAGAGTACCTCCTGATCTGATGAGAAAAGTGCTGTGGACAGATGAATCAACTTTCACACGGAGTGGCGTGTTTAATTCGCGAAATACCCACGTCTGGGCCCATCGGAACCCCTACGCAACTAAAACTTCCAGTTACCAACATGAGCTTAGGGTGAATGTTTGAATAGGTGTTCTCGGAAATCGCCTTTCCGAGCCCATAATTCTTCCTGAACGGCTGAATTCAGTGGCGTTCCATAGCTTGCTGGAAACTGAAGTCGGACAAAGTTTACTTGATGCTGTTCCAATTGCGGAACGATCTGAAATTTGGTGGCAGAAGGCCGGATGTCCGGCCCTTAATGGAAGACTTGTCACGGATTTTTTAAATGACAAATACCACGAGAAATGGATTGGATGATATGGGCCTATTCCTTGGCCTGCAAGAAGTTCTGATTTAACTCCTCTTGATTTCTATGTATGGGGAAGTTTGAAAAATCGGGTTTATAACGAACCCATTACGTACTGCGAACATCATGCAACGATTTCAGAGAAAATATAGGGAAGAAGTTCTCCGGGCTGTCGCATTAGTTGCCAGAAGATGTTCACTTTGTATCCGACACGAAGGAGGACATTTCGAGCAATATTTGTAGCTTTCACTCCGAAATTAATTTTTCTGCTATTTGGTAAACATAAAACTATAATACATATGAATAAAACGTCTTTTATATGAAAACCACATTTTTTACCTTTGAAACGTGAGATTCGCAAATTTTCAAATCCTGAGCCCTTAAATTTTATTTCTTAACCAAACTTTGCATAAAAGTGTTCCTAGTAAAGCGTGAAAACATATCCAGGAACGGATGGAATTGGAACACTACCAACCAAACCACCTCATCGCTCTAAAACTAGATTCTTCTATGAAAAACTTGTTTCATTATGAACCAATCTTAACCACACTTCACCCAAATGTGTTCCCAGTAAAGCCTCAATACATCCAGGAAGAAATGGAATCGGAGCACTATCTACATCATAGGGCTGCGGTCGAAATTGTAAGCACAGAAGATTCTTAAATTTCATTCAAATGTAACGAGTATTCAAATTTCGACCGCTCCCGAAATTAGCCTCGGTCTAATTTTTATACTTGTCACTATGTGAAAGGGTATATTAGCTTTGTCATGAAGTTTGCAACGCACAGAAGGAAGCATGTACGACTATATAAACTCTATATATTATAGATCAGTGTGTCGAGAGAAATCGGTTGAGCGATGTCCGTCTGTCTGTCTGTCCGTCTGTTGCAACGCAAACTAGTCCCTCAGTTTTGAAGCTATCGGGCTGAAATTTTGTATACAAGTTTCTTTTTAGTGTACGCTGTATATATCTCGGAAAGAATGGAATCGGACCATGGGGTCATGGGGCTGCCATACAAACCAACCCCTGAGAATTAGGTTCTTCTAAGAAAAACTTTTCTCTTTATGTACCAATCTCAACCAAACTTCACCCAAATGTGTTTCTAGTAAAGCCTCAAAACATATCTAGGAATGGATGGAATCATAACATTATGTAATAGGGTTGTCATACAAGCCAACCTCCAAATATATGGTTCATGTAAAAGAAATTTTTACTTTTTGAATCTTAACCAAAATTTAACCAATTCATCCTGGACTAGCCTCAACGCATCTATGAACAGATGGAATCGGAACACGTCATAGGGTTGCGGTAGAAATTGTTAACCCAAAAGAATCTTAAGTTTAATTTAAATGTGACGGGTATTCAAATTTCGGACGCGCCCGAAATTAGCCTCGGTCTCGTTTGTCTTATGTTTTATGTACACGAATCCAGAGCTTCCTACCAAAATTTCCTTTCGAAACAGTGTTAAGATCGAGGAAAAAAGCCAACATTTTCGGTGTTTTTCCATTTTTTTGGCATATAACTGTGAAAAGCTGTGCATCTGTGATGTACGCAGCAAAATATTTCGGGGGAGATTTTAGAACAAGAAAATATATTGTTGTAGCATTGCAGTGTGCATAGGATCCTATCTCTTATTTACAACCAAGATATTCGCTTATTTCCCCAGGAAATTTTAACAAAAATTTGGCCAAACTTCGGAAATATTAGGGTAAAGCTGCATTTTTGCCTGAGCATACCTTTCGACCCGGAAAGTCCCCGTCTGTGCGAGTGGCGCTGGCGGTGCTACAGAGGGTCAAAGACGCTCAAAAACAGGTTTTTTGAATATCTCCATAACGGTAATATGTGCTGAAAAGTGGTGTATTGCAAATTTGTAGCTCTAATGGTTTCTGAATAAAATGTCAAAAGTCGATTTTGATTTGACAACTCCTAACGGTGCCAGGAGATCATCAAAGATTCAGGAAAACATCTATAACGGTAACATTGGCTAAAAAATGAAGGGACAATTCGTAGCAGATACGATTCTGAAGAAAGTGACCAACCTCTAACCTTAGGAAAACGGGAATTTTTGGGTTTTTCGTGAATATCTCTGAAACGGGGGAGTATTCTGTAAAGTCGTCTATGACAAATTTGCAGCTTCTGTGGCTGCAAACGAAATGCCGAAAGTCCCCATCGATGGGTGGGCACCTAAGGAAGCTATAAGGGGCCAAACATCTAAATTTTCTTTTTTTTGAGAATAATTATAACGGTAATATTCACTAATAACGGTAATTTTTACTAAAAAGTGTGATATTACAAATTACTAGCTTGTACAACGCCTAAGTTAATAAAGTAAATTTCAGATGGATACGTGTAGTCCTAAGGGCGCTATGAGGGTGCAAATCACACAATAATGGCATTTTTTTTTAATTTCGAGAATTTATTTATAACGGTAAGGTATGCTGGAAAGTGGAAGGTCGGCTTTTTGCGACATTAAAGCTTTCACCCTGGACATCTAGCCAATGGTTTTGATATTAGCACATGCTGTACTGAACTTATTCGTGATACAGCGCCCCTGCTTGTCACATCTGTAAGAATTCTTCCGGGTTAACTTTGGTCAGAGTGGGTAAACGTAAGCCCCCGATACATTCGCCTAATATTCGCTTAAACATTAATCTAAAGTTGAACATTATTTAGATGTCACTGCAGAAAAAATTGAACTCTTACCATCACAGCAATTGAAAAATATTTGTCCTACTTTTTAAGTCCCGAAATTGAATATTAGTAAAAAATTGTTTAATGGCCATTTAATGAATCAATTCTTAATTTTTTGTTCACTAAACGTACGTGTATCTACTATACAACGAAGACATATTGTATAGTATACAGGGTGTCCGGAAACTACCGCATAATCGCACCGGAAAATGATTCCTCACGTGATTTCCAGCAAAAAAGTTGTACGAAACAAACCCCCAATTCGGTGTTTGATGATTTTCGAAAAAATCATTTTCTTACACGACTTAACCTCAATATCTCCAAAACTAGATATAATAGCGACATTAGATGGCTATCACAGCCAACAAATACCCAATGTAGAAGTTGGCGAAAATTTAGATGGGAAAAAATTGTTTTCGAGTCAAATCACACAAATTTGACTTTCAATAATTTTCGCCGTAGTAAATTACGCTGAATTTGCCAATGCGTTTGGTGTGTGTGTTGTATGTCCCGCGTACCGCTCCCGCGCTGTTTGGGTGGGAGCTAATTTCTTGCAACGATTATTGGCGGCGAGTTTGAAGAGGGTGCTATTTGCTGCTATTGTCTTTTCTTGATCAGATTTTTTTTTTGGTTGGCCTTGAGAGCACTTAATGTCCCTGAGGCATACGTCAGGATGATACGAGACATGTATGATGGAGCTATGACTAAGGTTAGATGCACAGCCGGTGAATCAGAAGAATTTCCGGTGAATGTCGGATTACACCAGGGCAGTGTATTGAGTCCGTTGCTCTTCAACATCATCATGTGCTACTTATTAACACGTATATCCGACGGCCTAGAAATATCTCTTTTTTTTGTCGATGATATAGTCCTCAGTAGCCCAAACATCGTTGCCTTGCAAGCTGCACTTACAAAATGGTGTGACATTCTGGAGGAGCATGGTATAACAAAAAATGAGTTCTTATGCTGCCCATTCTCAGACCCAGATGCACCGATACCAGAAATGTACGTCAAAGGAGAGCAGCTTAACTCTTGTACCAAGTTCATGTACCTTGGCTCGATGGTGAATAACGGAGCTACATGCGATGATGACATCAAACATCGCACAAAGGTTGGGTGGATGACGTGGCGAGAAAACTCTGGAGTTTTCTGCGATTAGAAAATGCCACTGAAGCTAAAGGGCAAGTTGTACAAAACGGTTGTACGTCCCGAACTCATGTATGGATCAGAATGCTGGACCATGTATGAAGGTTACGCGAAACAAATGACAGCGACTGAAATGAAAATGTTACGCATGTCAGTTGGTGTAACGAAAAGGGACCACATCAAGAGTAGCTACATCCGAGGCAGCTTGTCCATAGACCAACCAATCACCGAAAAGCTCGAAGACCGACAAATGGATTGGTATTGCCATGTTCAACGGCGTCCGCCTGAGAACCCAGCAAAGAAAGCGATATCAAATGAAGTTGATGGACCCAAGGCCAGAGGCAGACCGAAGAACACCTGGATGTGTCAAATGAAAAAGCAACAACAACGCATTGGTCTCGGCGATGACACGATCCAAGATAGAGCTGCCTGTAGAAATATGCTGAGATATTTTCCCCGAAACGGGCGATGTGCCTACACTGCAGGTCGAGCAACGCGAAACCATGGAGCGGTATAAAGAACGAGGCAAGGAAGAAGAGATGCGATAGTGGGTCTAGAATACTGAAATATTTAGTGAGGGTTAATTATATTTACATTAGAGTGGGTAAATGTTAGTAAATTACGATTTTTCTTGACAGGGCGTGGGCATTGTATAGATTTGACACAATGGTTCGACAACCCTGTCGAAGGAAGATAATATTTTCGTGTGGGCAATTGTCACTTGCTTGTTCGATGTCGACTTTTAGTTTTTTCCATCGTTTCATTTTTTTTTTTTTATTTTTTTTTTCATTTTAGAATTACTAATTTATAAACTCCAGACAATCGCCGTTTGAAAAAAAAATATTTAAATTAACTAAAAATCATATGGAAAAAAATAAGCTGCATGGCAGGAAAAGGATAACTGCGGGGTAATAGTTCATTTATAATTTTTTTGTCGATTTCTCTGGACTGATTTGATTTAAATCCACTTTCTTAGCCAATCAATACCAATAAAAACAGTGGTTACATGCAATTGCCAATGTTTTTTTTAGATAGAATTTCGATAGTTTATCACCGTTTCCAGTAAGGCGATACTGCAAGCACGAGAGCTGGAAATGGCAAATGAAAATTATCCCCTTCCTTATAAACATGTTACAAAGATAAGCCACAAAGCAGTTTTCTTAAAACATTTTACTGGCTCCTTATACTTGTATATAGGCCAAAAAAGTAATGCTTTAAAATTCTGCGACTGGTGAGTTGTAAATGTTTCATAAAACCCCTTTTACGTTTAAGGAAAAAAATGGAATTGCTGCCATTGTCAGCTTGCTCTTTCTTTCTACGTATTTATTTACTCTGTAAAATTTTTAAACTTTTGTCATCATCACAGCAAATGTTGATTTATTTTGTTGAGCTTTCGTTGAAAGAAAAATTTAATTGTCGGACTATTTGCGCTTCAAAATAAATCCCAAAAATTTGGTCATACACATTTTCCTGATCTGTTTTATGTGTTTGGCACATACATCAAAGCTGTAAAAAAATCCGTCAAGTCCGTCCATCCGTCAAGTATCAATGCTTTTCTCTCGCCAAACATTTGAAATACCATCCGTCAGATGGATGGGGCTTGACCGATTTTTTACGAAATTCCAACTCCTTTTCTACGGCTTTCATTCTTTAAGAATTGTATGCTCATTATCGGTACACATATCGGAGTGCTTGTAGTAGGCAGCCTAAGCTTTCGAATTTTAAAACAGCAATTTTTCAAAATATTTGCGCATAAGCATTACTTGAATTTTTCAATTGGAACCAGGTAATTCCACGGCATTTTTTTTATAGAATAGACTTTTTTTGGTTTATCCTGAAGTTTTTGTAGTTCGGACATATAAAAATTTCCGATATGATGTGAAACATCCAGCGTGTTTGCAACCTCATTTTTATTTGACAACATCGCCCAGCGATTCAATTGATTTTGCATCAGGTATGCTTTGATTATCTTGTTGCGTGAAGGCCCCTAGAGAGTGGAGCACTTTCTGAGTGGTGGCCCTCCGAAAATAAAAGGTTCCATGGTGTGGTGGCCACTTGAAAGTGGTGGCCACTTGAAAGTGGTGGCCAGTTCGTCCACCCCTAGGGCCGGCCCTGACTATAGCGTTAAACTTAATATCTCTAGAAAGAAGACGGATCTTTCGAGACGAATGCTTCTTCTTCTTCCTTGCCTCGTTCTTTATACCGCTCCACGTTGCTCGACCTGCGGTGTAGGCCCATCGCCCGTTTTGGCGATAATTTCTCAGCATATTTCTACAGGCAGCTCTATCTTGGATCGTGTCATCGCCGAGACTAGACATCTTTCTAGACGAATGCTTTTTGTACAAAATATGCAGGGCCGGCCTTAGCACTCTGGTGGCCCTGGGCCAAATCGACTAAGGTGGCCCTCTTTCCCCTTACTAATCTACAAACAAAAAGTATCTGATCTTGATTGGCTGGATGTTTTCCGCTTACGCTAAATCAGAGGTTTCCATCATTAAAAATTATCCGACTGTTGAGTGCTTCATAAGAACTCTCTAGCGTTTAACCTTCGGCATCTAGAAATATCATAGCCGCAACTCAGCTGTACAATGACGTCATAGTTTGGCTCTTAAATTTTAGATTTACACGAACAAACAACAACAACAAGCATATGACGTCATTAAAAACAAGAACAATGCAATGCAATTTCAGCTCTTAAATTGACGTTTACGAGTCTACATTGCGGCCTTAATATCTAGACGGCGGCGTTGGTTTAACGCAAATATTGGGAGCTACTGTTACTGGCAGTTAGGTGTTTCTCACTTCAGAGCCTGCGGAATTTCGATCTTTTCACATGATCATGTTTTTAGCATTCAGGCAAAATTTTATTTATTTATTTTTGGAGTACTGGTATCTTAATGAAAATGTTTCCAACCATTTCTTGAAATTGATAACAAAACTGACATTTTGCATCTGCATTTTTGTTAACTGTATAACTGCTTTTTATTCGCCTAACATTCAAAATATCATCCATCTGACGATTTCTGTGAGTTTCATAACTTTGCGTCAGTTATGTTAATTATTGCCAGTCATCGGAGTCCTAAACTTGGCGGCCTAAACTTTAGAATTTTAAAATGACAACATTTTGTGGAATTTCTGTATGCATTCCTTGAATTTTTTAATCAAAAGTAATTTCAACACTACTCATTTCCAATTTTTGAGAAGTCGTTCCGGAATCCTAGTGTACTACTCAACCCTATTTGGGAAGCACTACACTAGACGCATTAATTTTGTCTGGCATCGGTAACGTTGGTGCGGTTAAGTTATTCATGGTAAACACCTATTCAAACTTCTTGTGACCTGAAGCTGTCACGTCTTCTAAAGAAAAAGTATGAGATTTCCAGTCACTAATCTCGATTTTAAGACTTTTGTATGGCAGCAATGCTCAGCTTTCGACGTGGTCTGTTAAGAGAGCATAAATTCAAGGATCCGAATACCGTAATTCGATTTTTTTTATTTAGGTTTATTTTTTTTTCTTTCTTTCCTTATTTTACCAATCCGTGGACTAGTGGCCTCTGGTATCATCACTGCCGGGTGGCGCCTATTATAATGGTATAATCTAAGGTTTATCCTGTACCTTCTCGAGCTTGGATATTGGTAAATTTTTCTGATAAGTTCTAAAAATCAAGCTTCTTTCATACCATATACTGGTCACTGATATTTTTAAAAAAACAATGCAATGGTGACGTTGGAGAGCAGATATTGTAATTTGTTTTAAAAAAAAGAAAGAGGGATGGATGTCTTATCCCAATGCATATTATGATGACAGATTTCTTATCAATAAAATGACATCATCGTTATTTCACTTTATATTAACTTTAATTTAGTTCCAGTACATATTTCAAACGGGTGTAGTGTAGAGGTCCGTTTTGAGAGATCCCCTTTCCGAGTGGTGGCCCCTTGAAAGTAAAGGTTACTTGAGAGTTGTGGCCCCTTAAATGTGGTGGCCCTGGGCGACGGCCCAGTTCGCCCACCCATAGGGCCGGCCCTGAAAATATGTAATGGGTTATTACGATCGACTCTTTCTAGAGATATTGTGTTTAGACTTTCAGCATATAGTACTCCCAATTCTTTCGTGTTTAATCCTCCGACTGCCCTACGACAAACTCGAGATAGGTCCTTTGCCAAGTTCATTTGAATTGTTTAAGAAAGCATTATTACGAAAGTTGTCTACAGCAGAACTTTCAGTCATGTTAAATCTTATTGTTTAAATTTCTCTTTTTTTATCAAGAGACGCGAGAGCGTATCGCCCGCCAAAGGAAAAAAAATACCGGCGCCCGCAATACGAGGGTTTTTTAGAATTTTGATGCATAGTGAATATTTTTTGTACTATATTTTATAAGCAATAGATAAGAATTGTGCACAGCATTAATGGAATGCTTCCTGTAAATCTATTTTTGGATTGGTCTAAATAAACGCGTTCCAGAATGGAATGCTTCCTGTAAATCTATTTTTGGATTGGTCTAAATAAACGCGTTCCAGAATGAAAGGCGCGTTCCACCTTTAATTAGACCAATCCAAAAATAGATTTACTATTTACTCAGTTTGTATAAAAGTAGGTACTCCAAGGCAAATCTACAGGCATTTTTCGATTTAAGATTTCTGATGGCCTTTGAGCAAAAAGAAACTCAGGCAAACGTAAGGCCGGCTTGGCTTTATATATAAACTGAATTATTGGCTGTAAAACTACTGTTACTCTTTTTTAATCAAGGAAAAGCAACTTATATGAAATGATTCCATTGTGTCCCCTGACATAAGAGCCCATGCAGGCTTTCCTATGAGTATTGAACAAGTATACTTTTGCAGCTATTCGGGGACACCTTGTTAAACTTGGTCCTACAAACTTCAAAAATATTTGTGGCAACCATTATTGCCATTCTATGCATATCCACCAAATTTCATGTTCATTGTTTCATCAAGTTAAAAGATATTCATTGAAGAAATGCTTAAGAGGATTCCCTTGCATTGTGAAAGGCCCTTCCTAAATACTAACTTGGCTATATTTCCGGTTTGGATACAGATATTCGAATGAAAATTCCAAGACATATTCCCTATGTAATTTTCTAAACATCCCTAGCAGAATTTTCATATTTGGAAACCTAAAAGGGGCTACACACGATCAAATTCAAATTTTACAAATTTACTGTTATTTACTTTTCCTTAGCAAAAGTCAACAGTCTTAATATTTAACGTATATAAAGCCATACTGACCAATCTTTGTGCAAAGTTTCATATCGATCCCTATAACGGTTTAGAAAAACGGAGGTCGAAAAGGAAGTTTAACTTTGAACGCCAATAACTTTTTTACCGTTACTCGAAACTGGAAAATTTTAACTGATGTGAGATGTACTCGTTTAGTTCTTCGATTTAAATACCCATATGTCAATATCCGATAAAAACTAAAAAAGTCTACTTTTTTCAAACGTTCGGGACACCCTGTTATCTTCTTCCTACCAACTTCTAAGGTATATGTGCCAACGAATGTAACCATTCTACACATTCCTACCAAATTTCATGACAATCGGTTGAGCCGTTCGCGAGTTATTTAGTGAACAGACGGACGGACAGACGGTCAGACGGACAGACGGACGAACAGACAAAATCGATTTCATAAGGGTTTTTTGAAAAAAAAATTTTTCTAAAAAACCGTAAAAAAAACGAAAGCGAACAAGTCTATGATTACCGGAGACAACTTGCTTTTTTCTTGGACAGGGCTACAGCCTTCCAGGCAACATCCCCCAAAAAAATTTTATTAACAAAATTTTCCACATATCCTGTTCTAGTGCCTTTCCAAAAGAAATCTTCGATCGGCACAATAACGGGTAAGATATATGCAATAAACGGTGAAATTTTCACACTCACAGACTTAAGCGAGTAACCCAATTTCAGACTAGAGTCTACAGTTGCAGAGACTTGCTTCTGCTGTCTCTCCCCGTGATGGGATTTTTATGAAATTTGGAATGAATGATCCTCTGGTGGTCCTTCTAAAGAATCAATATCTTCCATTTAGATAAGTGGGTGAAATAACGGTAAAATAATAGGTAAAGTTAACAAAAGACTTCCAACAATTGCGTCTTTCGGCTCATCGCATTGACATTTTTAAAAACACACTGCGACATTGGGACACGGGGACATTGGGACATTAGGATATTGGAACACTGGGCACTAGGATCTTGGGGCACTGGGATATTAGGAAATTGGGTCATTAGGGTCTTGGAACATTAGGACATTAAGGCATTGGGGCATTAGGCACACTGGGGAAACTGGGACTTTGGGAAATCGGGATATTGGGACATCGGGATATTGGGACAACGGGACATTGAAACATTGGGATATTGGGACATTGGGACATTAGGACACTGGATGACTGGGACATTGGGGCACTGGCATATTAGGATATTTGGACATTATTATGTCCTTGGGACAATAGGACAATCGAACATTGTTTTAATATAAAAATATATTTAAAAGAATACTTATTTAAAAGACGTCTTTATTTATTTAATATTAATATATGACTGACTTATACAAATCAGGTTACTATTTTATATACATACATATTTATATAACAAACATTGGGACATTGGGAAACTGGTACATAGGAACATTGGGCCACTGAGACATCGGCATATTGTGACATTGGGGCACGGGGATATTAGGACATTGGGACATTAGGGTCATTAGGACATTGGAACATTAGCACATTAGGACTTTCGGATATTGGGACATTAGTTACACTGGGGAAACTGCGACGTGGGGACATTGGGCCACTGGAACATCGCGATATTGGGACATCGGGATATTAGGACATTGGGACATTGGAACATTGGGATATTGGAACATTAGAACATTGTGACATTGGAACATTGGGGTATTGGGACATTAGGACACTGGGACATGGGGGCACTGGGATATTAGGACATTGGGACAATAGGACAATCGGACATTTGGACACTGGTACACAGGGGCTTTGAGCCACTGAGACATCGGGATGTTGTGACATTGGGGCACTGGCATGTAAGGACATGTGGACATTAGGGTCTTGGGTCATTAGGACATTGGGATCTTAGACATTAGAACATTGGGACATCGGGATATTAGAACATTGGGACATTGGGATGTTGGCACATTTGGATATTGGAACATTGGGATACTGGGACATTAGGATATTGGAACATTGAGAAATTGGGACAATGAGACATTTTTGCGTTTGGACATTAGGATATTAGGCACACTGACGAAACTGGGAGGTGGGGACATTGGGCCACTGGGACATCGGGACATTGGGATATCAGGATATTAGGAAATTGGAACAATGGGATATTGGGACATGGGAATATTTGGATATTGGGACATTAGGACACTGGGAGACTGCGATGTTGGAGCATAGGGATATTAGGACATTGGACCTTGGGACAATAGGACATTGGGACACTGGTACATAGGGACATTGGGCCACTGAGATATCGGGCTATTGGTACATTGGGATATTGGGTCATTTGGACATTGGGGCCCTGCGATATTAGCACATTGGAACATTGGAATATTGGGATATTGGAATATTGGGACATAGGGACATTGGGACATTGGGAAATTAGGACATTAGGATATTGAGACATTGGGACATTAGGACATTGTGACGCTGGGACATTTGGATACAGGGACATTAGGTACACTGGGGAAATTGGGACATGGGGACATTGGGACAGTAGTACATTCGGATATTTGGCTATTGGGACCTTGGGACACTTAGTATACTGCGACATTGGAACACTGACCACAGGGAAATTGGGACATCGGAATATTGGGATATTGGGACATTTGTACATTGGGACACTGGTACATTAGGACATTGGGCCATTGGGATATTATCACATTAGGATACTGGGACATTTGGGACATTGGGAACTGGGATATTAGGAAATTGGGACAGTAGGACAATTGGACATCAGGATCCCAAAGCAAAAATATTAGTCGGCTATTTAGGTATGCAAAAATATATGATATCTGACCAAAAACAACAAAGTTGTAAAAGTTACCCCCCTCCCCTCAAAAGAAAAATTCATCTACCGCAAAAAGAATACATATCACTCCAATCCGCCGCTCATATGTAATTTTGTTTTAGGTGTAAATGCTGGAGAAGTTTAAATGTACAGGACTACTTCCTAAAGTAATTTGGTGGGAGCATTAACATTTTACTTAGTGCCACTTTGACGGCTCCAAATTACTTTAGGAAGTAGTCCTGTACATTTGAACTTCTCCAGCATTTACACCTAAAACAAAATTACATATGAGCGGCGGATTGGAGTGATATGTATTCTTTTTGCGGTAGATTAATTTTTCTTTGGCGGGGTAACTTTTACAACTTTGTTGTTTTTGGTCAGATATATATATCTGTAAATTACTGTAATTTTAGGTTTAAGCCCTGTTCAGTGACCAATAAATAATAATAACAATAATAATAATCTCAATTTTCTGTGCCTGGATGGCGGCTTGGCTATCGTAAAGTTGAAAATTTGGGCGCCTTGTGTTTTTTTTCAATCAAGCAAATAAAATTTCCCTGTTGGAACTCAGAGCACTTACGCAGGGAACGAAATCTACAAAGAAAAATGCCTACTCTACCATCGGGCAGACCATCTTGAATTATGATCAGTGTCCGCGATGATGTTGGACCCCGAGCATCTTTTTAATTTTTAATCTTAACACATAGACCCTACCATGCCAAGAAGATTGGAAGTTGCGATTAGTTAATTTAATATGCTTAAATGGAATTGAGTTAATCAAACGATAAGTATTCTTAAACTAAAACTAATTTCTAGTTTAAATACCTGTGATTCGGCGTCGAATTTCCACATGGTTCTGTAACTTTAACTGATCGCCGAAAATTTCTCTTTCTGTATACCGTAACTACTTTAAAGACAAGTTTACATATTTCGAGCCCAAAATTTAACCACACCGGGAATTGATCTCAAATCTCTAGATTACAAGTATTGTCTCAAATCTTATACCACCGACTGTGATAACTTGCCGACTATTACATACTCCTTTCAGCTAGTCAGTAAAATGTATTTTATTAGCACAAAAAATCCCAAAATATGAACAATTGTGAAACCTACTTGCAACTAAGAGACTGTTTAAATCATTCCTGTCCATGGTTAGATGATCGGTCTTCACTTTGAAATCTAGATGGCAACAAAGATGTATCTTAGTTTAAGCACTGCGTCTTTTTGACCTTTAGTAGTTTGGTGTACTGCTAGTGAGAGTCCAGCTGCAAATACGAATATTTTCACAGAAACAAACGGTGTGACGCGACTATAAAACGGACTTATACATAAGTAACTGGAAGATAGGAGGAGAGCCCCAAAGCTGTCAGCTAAGTTAATTTCAATCAATATTGACATTTGAAAGGCTTAGTCTAATCCAAGTGTGCATAATCATAATTAAATCCTGTGTCGTAAAATGCACAGTAGAAAAAAAAAAACAAACTAATTTTTAAAAATGCATGCATCCATCCCACATTGTCAACGTGCTGTGATAGTGGTACTGTACTGATGTATTTTTCGTTATTAATAGTATCATTTTGTTGTTCTGCAGTATAATCTTCCTGGGAAAACTCGGCTCAATCTACATAGGATTTTATTAGCGTCCCATCGGACGCCACCCATCGAGCTAATGGTCCGCATCATGAGACACGTCACCGCAGCTGGGTCCATAATAAAATGCGTTAACAGTTTGATTTTAATAAAAAAAAAATGTATTTACATTACAAACGAGACGATGTATAAAGAACATAATAATTAGCAAGTTTTGACGATTGTCCGTTCGCAATGTGCAAACTAAGCACTGACGATTTCCACACTTATCGTATCCACTTCTTCGACCTCTTCGACAAATTCATTTTCCTCAATTTCGTCCTGCTCATATAACTGGTCACAAGCTCCACTATTACTGTGCTCTTCCAACTCCTTCATACTTAGAAAATATTTGTAGCATGCAGTACACTCAAATAATGGATCTGTGGATTCCATCCTATCTTCCACACTGTCCCTCACAACCAATTCCATTTGCACGGGCTCCTTGTGCATTCGAAGATGATGCGATAGGGACGATTGTGTTGCCAAACGTTTGTCACATATACCACACTGAAAGGGTCGTTCACCCGTATGTACACGTTCGTGTACTTTGAGTGCTGATTTAGATGGGAAACGTCGACTGCAACTTTCCACATTACACTGGAACGGTCTTAGCTTGTCGTGGACATTACGAATGTGCGAATTAAGTTCGCCGTTCGTAAAATACGACTTGCCACATAAATGACAAACGTGTTTCCGGATTCCTAAATGTATCTTATTATGTACATAGAGTCCGTTACGAGATTTCACTACTTTGCCGCAAATTTTACATTCGAAACATCTATCACTGGTATGCGTCAGCATGTGTTCTTTGAGCTCGGACGGTTGTTTGTATTTGTTTGGACATTGCGGGCAAGCATATGGCTTTTCGCCCGTGTGAATGCGAACATGTCGACGTAAGTCGTCCTTTCGGAGGAATTCTTTCCCGCAATAGGAACACACGTTCTTTTCCGCATTGGGCTGATGCATTTTCACATGTCTTTGAAGACTTTGAATTTTTGTAAATTTCGCATCACAGATCATACATTGAAGATTTTCACGATCAATGCCGGGAACACCTTTCCGTTTGCGCTTGATAGGTTTATTTTGTTTCAATGGTTCATTAGTAACCTCTTCTTGATTTAAATCTTTCTCTGTACCTATGATTTCAATGCTGATCTGTTCATTGTTCGATAAAGATATCGCTTCACCAGATTCGGAAATTTCGTCTATATGATAAGTGGCTGAATCGATTTTATACTCAACACCATCGAACTCTACAGACATATCCTTATCGTTGAATTCATTGTATATTTCCGGTTCTTCTTCAGTCGTCAGAGGTGTAATAATATCATTAGAGTCGGGTTGTTCTTCGTCGGGTTGTTCTTCGTCGGGTTTATAAACTATTGGTGATACTTCTGACTCATTTCCAACATAAGAGTTGATAGCATCATGCAATCGATGCAGTAGATTATCGGCCTTGTGACATTGCTGGCGAAAGAAATAAGCGCCGCTAATATTTTGAATGCAATTATTGCATACTTGAAGGGGTAGGTGATCCGTTTCGTCAGCCTAAAAAAGAAGAAACGATTAATATAGATAGTTATTAAATCCTTTACTTAAATTAATACTAATTTATGTCATGATCGAGTTAAAGCTCATTCAAAATGCTTAAAACTCCAAGATAAGGCGCTCATCCACTCACTCTTATTATACATAGATACTAAGATTCTACTACCAAGGATCCTAAATCTAAGATCCCAAACCAATTAGTCTTAATTAATTGAAAACACATTTGAGGCCAAAAAGACTGCACTGACTGCTTCCCTGGACATTAAAGCTACAGTCAGACCGTGCTAGTACTAGCTACTAGTGCATGCATACAAGAAATCTCCACGGTGACGACGACGTCAACAACGAAACAGTGTCATATAAATGGGTGACTACGCGTTGTTACGACGTTCGTTACCGAGAGTGTGTGCAACTAGACGCGTGAATAGTCACCCTATCTACCTAGGAATTAGTTGTATGCGCGAAATTACCACGGTGACGACGCGACGTCGTAAACAATCAAAAAAGTGTTATGCAATTTTACTAGTAAGTAGTAAAATGTATTTAATAGTGGAATAGGACATGTTCAATTATACTGGGAAGTGAATATACACTACAATTATTTCTCGGTGGATTTCGAATTAACGGCTCAACGGATCCACACGAAATTCAGAGGGAATGTGTATAATGGTAAGGTATTTGCTACGAATACCTTTGAAGTAGGAAAATGTTAACAAGGTGTCCCAAAGGAGGTGCAAAAGTAGATCATTTTATTTGTCATCGGAAAAGGGTGTATATCGACATGAAATTCAGTGTAAATTTGTAGAATGGTAGGCTATTTGCTACAAACACCTTTGAGATTACGAAATATCAACAGGGTGGCCTAAAAAAGGTGCAAAAGCTGATTATAATCGGGAATAAATTTTGTTTGAATGTGTAGAATGGTAGGGTATTTGCTATACGAATGCCTTCGAGATTACGAAATGGTAACAGGGTGTCCGAGACGAGGTGCGAAAGTCGATTATTCTATTTGTCATCGGAAAAGGGTGTATCGGCTCGTATATCGACATGAAATTCAGTGTAAATTTGCAGAATGGTAGGCTATTTGCTACAAACACCTTTGAGATTACGAAATATCAACAGGGTGTCCTAACAAAGGTGCAAAAGCTGATTATAATCGGCAATAAATTTAGTGTGAATATGTAAAATGATAGGGTATTTGCTACGAATACCTTTGAAGTAAGGAAATGTTATCAGGGTGTCCCAAAGGAGGTACAAAAGTAGATACATAATTTTATTTGTCATCGGAAAAAGGTGTACCGGCTCGTATATCGACATGAAATTCAGTGTAAATATGTCGACTGGTAGGTTATTTGCTACAAATACCTTTGAGATTGGGAATTGCTAACAGGGTGTCCTAAACGAGGTGCAAAAGTAGATAATAATCAGCAATAAATTTAGTATGAATGTGTAGAATGGTAGGATATTTGCTACGAATACCTTTGTAGTCGGGAAATGTTATCAGGGTCTCTCAAACGAGGTGCAAAAGTGGTTGTCATAATCAGCATACCCAACAAACAATAGCTAACAACACAATACAAAAATTCGAAAAACCTGCGGTTACAGAAAACATTCACAAAAAGTGACTGTTTGCTGTGCATTTTCGTCGAAGGGTCGCTACCATTATTTTTTCTATAGTCTGTATCTGCGACTAGTGTCATTTTAGCATTTCAAATAGAAAAGGCAGAGCCAGGCTAGTTTTAGTGTTTTGGAATCAGTAGAGGGCCAGGTGTCTAAAAAGTGTTTTTGGTAAAAAAAACATGTTTATCATATTTATTTATAATTGTGACTGGCATATAAAGAAGAAGAAGACATATAAAAAGAGATGGAATACATTGCATATTAATTACTAGTTTCCTGTTTAAAACAACCACATTGGAGAGGATAAAAATAACAGGCGCGACAGTCCAACATTGGACTAAGGCCGCAGGAAGTGTTAGTGACATCCTATTTCCAAGATCTTATCTGCTTTTTTTTTGAGGTAATGAGATCAGCATCACGCTCAGCAGTGTTATTTATCCCCACAAATGGGTACTCGTTTAACATCTGAGTGAGATCATAGTCCGTCACAAGCTCGTGAGTTCGAAAAACACCATGGAACACGGTGAGATTCGAACTCATGACCCTGTGCACTGAAGGTGCGCGCACTAACCGCTAGACAAGCCAGACTACATTGGAGAGGATGGGGTCAGAAAAAAAATTATATGAAAAAGACTTGCTCTATCTTTTTTATTTGAAATACTAAAATCGGGCTAGTCGCAGATACAGACTATAGAAAAAATAGGGGTGGCGACCCTTCGACGAAAATGCACAGCAAACAATCACTTTTTGTGAATGTTTTCTGTAACCGCAGGTTTTTCGAATTTTTGTATTGTGTTGATAGCTATTGTTTGTTGGGTATGCTGATTATGACAACCACTTTTGCACCTCGTTTGAGAGACCCTGATAACATTTCCCGACTACAAAGGTATTCGTAGCAAATATCCTACCATTCTACACATTCATACTAAATTTATTGCTGATTATTATCTACTTTTGCACCTCGTTTAGGACACCCTGTTAGCAATTCCCAATCTCAAAGGTATTTGTAGCAAATAACCTACCAGTCGACATATTTACACTGAATTTCATGTCGATATACACCATTTTCCGATGACAAATAAAATGAACCGGCATATACAAACACTGGTCTGGTCATCTGGTAAATCCATTTAACCATTATTAACAAAATGATCTACTTTTGCACCTCGTTTAACATTTCTGATTCTCAAAGGTATTCGTAGAAAATACCCTACCACTCGATACATTTATACTAAATTTATTGCTGATTATTATCTACTTTTGCAGGTGCAGACGAGGTCGTCTCGGACACCCTGTTACCATTTCGTAATCTCGAAGGCATTCGTAGCAAATACCCTACCATTCTACACATTCAAACAAAATTTATTCCCGATTATAATCAGCTTTTGCACCTTTTTTAGGACACCCTGTTGATATTTCGTAATCTCAAAGGTGTTTGTAGCAAATAGCCTACCATTCTACAAATTTACACTGAATTTCATGTCGATATACGAGCCGATACACTCTTTTCCGATGACAAATAGAATAATCGACTTTCGCACATCGTCTCGGACACCCTGTCACCATTTCGTAATCTCGAAGGCATTCGTAGCAAATACCCTACCATTTTACACATTCACACTGAATTTCGTGTCGATCGGTTGAGCAGTTAATTCGAAATTCACCGAAAAATAATTTTAGCGTATATTCACTCGCTGGCTGGGTGCTAGTCGAATTGAACATGTCCTATTCCACTAGTATCTAGGAAATGTGTCTGTTGACTAGCTACTAGTCAAATTGCACAACAGTTTGTTGATTGTTTACGACGTCGTCACCGTAGTAATTTCACGTTTGCAACTAACTCCTGTATATAGGGTGACTAGTTGCGCGTCTAGTTGCATCACACTTTCGGTGACGACGTCGTAACAACGCATAGTCACCCATTTACATGACACTGTTTTCGTTGTTTATTACGTGTCGTCGCTTATGGTGATTTCTCGAATGCAACTTTACTAGTACTAGTAGCTCGCCAAATGTGACTGTAGCTTAAGGGAGCATTTGACAATACAGCCTTCACTGCAATTGAAAAAGTACTAAGAACGAAGATGTAAGAGAATACCACTACCGGATGCATATGCATCATGCTCTCATCTAAAAGAGCCATCTGCCAGACTAACGAACAAATTATCCTTGCTAAGGTTTCGAGAGGCTTCCAACAAGGTGGTATGTACCTGGTTGCTGACGTGCAAGCTCACGTCAAACGGCTCTCCATATAGGAATATGCTGAAGAATGCGTTATAGTAGTAAACGGTAGATTCGAGGAAATTCTACTAGACATGCTAGAACCAGCACTGAAAATAGGGCAAGAGTCGTGTGATGAAAACGAAATACGAGAACACCCATCAAATGCAATCATTATACCATACTCCAGGAACAGAAAACTTCTCTCGCAAATGCATGTCGTAGTGGCGATAGAAATGGGTATTCAAGATTTAATCATGCTCTGGATATACAAAGCAATAGTTAGACCTACCCTAAACTATGGTGCTGTCGTCGGGTGGAAGAAAGCTTTGACAGCGAAGAGGCCTAATAAGTTCTAGGCAAAGTACAGAGACTGGCGGGTCTCATTACTACCGCCGCTTTTCGTTCCTTTCCCAGGAGAGTTCTAGAGGATCATTTGGTAGAGACAACTATCACTTAAATTGCCGGAGCGTGGGTTTAAACCTCGTTTGTCTACATAAAAATGCTTCTACGTCAGCCGGACCTTCGATGTAAATCGTCCCGGAGATACCCGTTGTTACAACGCATAAGAGTTTCCAAACCCCATTCGATTCAAGAGAGGGAAAGTGTCTGGAATCGCTAAGGCAACAGCAGGTCTTACTAGACCTTCACACAAATGAAATTAATTTCAAAGTCGCGACAGAACAACTCATTACTCGCAATGCCAATTTGGAGCTAATTAAGGAGCAGTTAATATGCCTAAAGAAATCCACTGTCGCGAAAATGCTTTCCGGCTACCTCGCAATGCAGCTCTCATCCAGCCGCCTCTCCGCGGTGGTACTCTAATTTCGCTAAGGTACACCGGCAGACCATGTTGTTGTTGTAGCTACACAAACGAGAAAATTTTAAAATTTGCACATAAATCCCTCAAATGGTAGGCATGCGACCCACCACGTCGAGGTTGAGGAAGAAAGCTGCTTCGATTGGTTGTAGCCATAACGTACGTGGTGTTAAGTGCGTGGGAGCCGCTGGACAATCGAGAATATGGTCTATTCGTGTGGATTGAATGTTGGCGATTCTATTATCTATGCGTGACAAATATGAGTTTAATCGCGGGCAACAGCCGGATCGGAGTTGAGCGAAGGTTGTACGAGTGGCTTTGGGTAACTGTTGTTCATCCGAAGTGATGGCTGGTGGTTTGACGACTAGTACGCGGTTGTTGGTAAATTCTTGAGTAGCCTTATGAATATCTAGGATGTGGATACTTGCAATAGCCGTCTGGTAGTTAGAGTTATCAAGAAAGTTTGTACTCCTGGATTTCGCGTTCTTTGTCTCTAATTGAGCGCTTGATGCAACGCGGAGGAGGTGTCTTTTTCATGAATTGGTGGTTCGGGTGATTTGTGCGGTTGCATTCGACTTCCTGATAAGAAGTTCACTACGACTACTCGTTTTGGAAGACATTAGTACACAGTCGGTGACAGTGCCTAATGCTGCTTTTTGACGGGTTTGTATATGTCTCCGTTTGGTATTGTAGAGATCATTTGTCAACGTGGGCTCTGCATAGATGACTAGAGGACGACCAATGACTTTGTAACTTGACAACAATGTTTCCCTCCGTGTCTCATGTTCTGCCGGCAAAGGCTTAAGGATTGCTGCTCCTAAGTTTATCGCAGGTGTTGTTAGTATGAGTGTTAAATTTGCGGGAGTTGTCGATGGTAACACCAAACATTTTATGATCACGTATTATTGGTATTTCAATGTTGCCGATTCGGATTGGTAGTCGTGTGTTGTACTCCTGATTAAAATTGGCGAACAGAGAGGCGGAGGACTTTGGCGCTAATAGCAACAGGTTTGTTGTAGGTGTTTTCAAGCAAGTAATTGTTAATGAGGTTGCATATTTCAGGAGTGTCAATACCAGTTGTCATGATGGTGGTGGTCGTCGGTGTGTGAGATTGTTCGTGTCCCGTTGGTGGTGTGGGAAGTCCTGACAAATATAGGTTGAAGAGAGTAGGAGATAATACTCCTCCCTGGGGAAGATTTCGCGTTTCTAGACTTGGTACAGGACTAAGGACCGGCAATATAATTTGCACTCCATTTGTGTGTATACATATTTGTGAACCTTGGCATGCGAATCTCTTTTAGTTGTAAAAGGACAGGGGCAACGAGTGGCACAAACCTCACCCGTCACTCCCGAGATAGAGCTACAATAAGCGCATATCGCTGCTTACTCGTTGAGGAGCCCAAACTTCCTGAACATTTTCGGATGCCTTGAGTATTTTGGCCACTGCAGACAGAAGCGTTATGGGACGATATGATGATCCAAGAGTAAGGTCTTTACCTGTTTTGGGTATTGCTGTAATGCGCCCTTTTTTCCAAAACTCAGGTACGATGAAGGTGCATTTGTCATAGTTGTTGTATGTCTTCTTACCGAACTTGATGACTACCTATCCTTTCGGTTTAACGGCGTTCGAAAGTGCTCTCATAGTTTTGCATACATTACTGGCACCAGTTTTAATATGGCAATTTTATAGGTGGGAATTCCATTTTTGCCTTGCAAATGTTGGCTTGAAAAATAGCGGGAGGCTGGTGTATAGATATAGAGGATTTCAATGTTAACATTGACATTCATGGACCCAAGGCCTGAAGCAGACCGAAGAACACCTGGATGTGTCAAATGACAAAGCAAGAACAACGCATTGGTCTCGGCGATTACATAATCCAAGATAGAAATAGGCTGAGACATTACCGCCAGAACGGGTGATGTGCCTACACCGCAGGCCGAGCGATGAGACGCCATAGAGTATGGAGAGAACGTATAGACCAATAAGTCTAACCTCCTTCCTACTTAAGTCATTGGAAAAGCTCGTCGATAAACATATCAGGGACAGGTGCCTGTCGCTTTTCCCGTTGCACCAAAACCAACATGCCTATCAGACAGGGAAATCATGTGAATCAGTACTACACCATTTAGTTGGAAAGATTGAGACCACACTAGAAATCAAAGAAATAGGGCTCGCGGCCTTCCTAGATATAGAGGGGGCCTTCGACAACACTTCCTTTGAATCTCTTGTACACGGCGCCTCGAGTCATGGAGTCCCCCTATGTCGGTGGATAAAATCAATGCTTCAAGGACGACAAGTACATGCAAAATTATTCGGTGAAACGATGTATACAGCTGTCCTCAAAGGGTGCCCACAGGGGGGTATACTTTCACCCCTCCTGTGGAACTTTGTAGTGGACAGCCTACTGGTCCAGTTAAATAACACTGGCTTTTATACCCTAGGATACGCCGATGACATCAGTATCCTGATAAGGGGAAAATTTCCAGGAGTTCTTTCTGAACTCATGCAACAAGCTCTGACCCAAGTGGAGGATTGGTGTAGGAGGGTAGGCCTATCGGTCAATCCCGCCAAAACAACACTAATAGCCTTCAGTCGCAAACACAACTTGGAAGGGCTCAACACTCCAACATTATTCAACCAACAACTGCAGTTTACCACGGATGTAAAATATCTGGGAATCACCCTTGATAACAAACTCACGTGGAACAAGCAGCTGCAAAACACAATTGCCAAAGGCAAACAGACCTTATATGCAACAAAAAGAGCAATAGGGAAAACGTGGGGGTTAAAACCACGAATGATACACTGGATCTACGAAGCTGTGGTTAAACCCCGTTTGACCTATGGCTCGATAGTCTGGTGGACCAAAATCAAGCAGAAAACAGCAGCAGCGAAGTTGGGATCAGTACAGCCTGCGCAAGCATAACCGGCCCCATGCGCAGTGCACCAACTTTAACTCTAGAGAAACTACTAGACCTGCCACCACTGGACCTCACAATCACAGAAGAGGCAAGACTCGCAGCGTACAGACTCCAATCATCGAACATGTGGACACCACAAAGGGTAGGACACTGTACGATTCCAGAAACCATTGCAAACCCAATCATAGATATGGACAGCGACTATACTCCGGCCATGTACACCTTCGTCTCCAATATCCAAACCTCAACGGTTAGGGAAGACTGGAGTAAATGGAACAACAATCATCTATCAAATCACATCGTGTGGTACAAGGATGGGTCGAAGACAGACGAAGGAACAGTGGCAGGAGTTTATACTAAAACTAACAACTATAGTATTTCCAAACCCCTAGGTCAATATACCACTGTCTTCCAGGCGGAACTTATAGCCATAAACCTTGCAGCAGGGGAGAGTACTCGAAAGGGATATACCAATAAGACCATATATATTCTCTCCGACAGTCAAGCTGCTATAAAAGCAATTGCAAGTCCCAAAACAACCTCTAAATTGGTTTGGGAATGCCAACAAAATCTCAAAAACCTAGCTACCCGAAACAAAGTAACTCTGAAATGGGTGAAAGGACATAAGGGGATCGAAGGAAAACGATATTTCAGACATGTGCGACCGTATCAACGGCTACTTAGAAGAGCTCAACACCTTCTTCATAGATAGATAGATTGTTTATTCATAATTCATTATACAAAATATGTACATTCTTTAAAAATTTATAAAACAAATTTGTGGCGTGGCTTTTGAAGCCGTCTGCCGATTCTGTTTGCTTAAAATTTTATTATTTATTTATTTATTCGTTAGTTTTTTCATTTATTCGTTATTGTTTATTTATATATTCATTTTTTTATGTATTATTTATGACAGTTATGAATGCAAGTTATATTACGGTTGGTAGCGTCAGCTTTTTTTTTTTTTTAGTTTACAATTTGTGTGAAGACTGGGCGATGAAGTTCACACAACTCCAGATTCTGCATGTTCATCTACCCAGTCCTCACACTTTTGTTAAAGTTTTCATTAGAAGCTTTCATTTATTATCTTTTGTCGATAGTTCAGCGCTACATTACAATAGTTGAACAGTTTTTCCCAATCTGCTCCGTTCAGTAGATCGTATACTTCAGCATCGCTTAGTAGATCTTTGCCAAACCATGATCTTCTTCGCACCTCTTTCAAAATGGGACAGATTCCTATAAAGTGCCGGGTATCTTCTCTCGCCCCCATGTTACACAAACTGCATAAAATCGGCAAATCTCTACGATGTGGTACGAAATTCAAGTTCAGCAATTCTCCCCTCGTTCGAAAGATTAATGAGATTTTACTCGCCGGAAATTGATTTTGGAAGTACGTATTCTCGCCAAGATTGTGATCTAATCGTGTGTATATATCTCTATGTTGAGACGATATTGCTCTCTCTGCATTTCTTGCCGCAAGCGCCTGTTTAACATCATCAACTAGTTTGTAGAGCACGTAAGCTGATTCCGTTGTTCCACTCCATTCAAAGTTTAGATGATTCTCATTAGCAAGAGTCTGCAAATTGCCGTAAAAACATTTTCTTGAGGTCACCGCTTGTAGCAAAATTCGTTTTGGTAATCGTTCACCATCCATACGTGCAACATTCAGTAAATAGTTGACATGCGTTTTTAATGTTTCAACAAATATGGGTGCCAGATTCGTCTCCTGAAGTAACATATAGTTGGGTGTAGTTTCTGGTAGATAGAAGACTCTTTTCAGGTAGAATCGCTGCAACTTCTCCACTTCCTCATACTGCTTTCCTCCCCACACTTGTGATCCATATAGCAAAATGGATTTAGAAACTGCTCGGAAAATATTATATTTCGCCGTATGGCATATGTGTGCGTTGTTAAAGCAGTCCTTCCATACTGCACTCATCGCCCATTTTGCCTCGTTTAGCTTTTGGCTTAGATGTGGCTGCATCGATAAATTACTGGCAATTAATATGCCGAGGTACTTGTATGCTTTGACCGTTTCAATATATTGTCCACTATATGTCCATTTCTCCCCTTGCGCTAGTACATGTCGTTTTTTGAACACCATTGTTTTCGACTTATCCAGATTTATCGTTAGCTTCCATAGTACGCAATAAGTTTCTAGGTGGTCAATCATCTTCTGCAGGTCCTTTGCTGATTCCGCAAACAGAACGATATCATCCGCGTAGAGTAATCCCTTAAGTTTAATACCAAATGCCTCCGCTCCTCCAGGTATATCATCCAAAATATCATTCACATAGACCGAAAAGGCTTCAGGACTCAATTTACAGCCTTGGCGAACACCAACGTTTGTAAGAAATGGTTTGGCGAGTTCCTCACCATTCCATATTGTCACCTTCGTATTATCATACAGCTTTTCAAATATCTTTCCAAATTTTAGCGACATTCCATGGTTATATAGCTTAAGAAATAATGACTGGCGGTTCACAGAATCGAATGCGGCTTTAAAATCAACAAAGAAAGCATAAAGCTTGCGGTCTTCATTTAGGTAGTATTGGGCCCAATTATATAGTATAAATATATTGTCGATTGTTGAATACCCTTTCCTGAAACCAGCTTGCTGCTCCGATAAAATGTTTTCGATGCTCAGCCACTTGGAGAATCTACTTTGCAGAAGAGTTGTGAAGATCTTTCCTGAAGCGTTTAGGAACGATATTGCACGATAATTAGCCGGGTCGTTAACATCCCCCTTCTTGTATATTGGGAACAATATTGCTTCCTGGAACTCTGAAGGCACTTGTCCACTTTCGAAAATTCGGTTGAATTCGCCCGTGAGAACATTCACCAAATATTCCGTTCCATATTTGTAAAATTCAACTGGCACCCTGTCAATACCCGGGGCTTTTCCATCCTTGCACATTTTTAGAGCAAATCTTACTTCATCGCTTGTAATGACTTCATCAAGTGTTGAATTGCTCCAGTTCGGCCTTGCAAATTGCATATCACTTTGGTCGCTATTGCTTTGCAGGATTTGGCTAAAGTGGTTTTGTAGAAGTTCGATATTAATACTATTTCCGATCGCAAACGTATTAGTTCCTTTAAGCTTTTTAGCTACTCTCCAAAAGTCGCTTTGGTTGGTGCAATTTTCTAATAATGATGCCTGCTGCTGGTAATACACTCGTTTTTTCGATTTGCATATCATTTTGAATTGTTTGTTTGTATGTATGTACATTTTTTTTGCAAAATCGTTGTTAAATTTCCGGAGGATTTTCAGCCATCGGAATGAACGTTGTCTGATTGTTTCACAGGTTTCATCAAACCAGGGATTCTTGAATGTCTTTTTGTGTTGTATATTCTTTTGCGCACTATTTGTAATTATTTCGGCTAATTCATTAATTTTAATGTCTGTTCTTTGTTCGAGTTGTCGATCAATATTACATTTATATCGCTCTGCGAATTCACTCCTCCATACCAGTTTTGGCACTAAATTCATTGGCTTGGTTGTCGCTCTGCCGATGCAATCTGACCCAATTGTTGTTATAATTGGGAGATGATCGGAGAACGACTTATTTCCTACGCTGAAATCCGTAATGAGGGGCATCCAGTCCCCTCCGGGCAGACAAAGGTCAATTACTGTTTGGCCATTGTAACCAATATATGTGCACTCGCCTTCACTATCTCCTTTGGAACAACCATTCATAAGTTTCAAACCGAATGAATTCATAAATTCGAGAATTTTTCGGCCACATGTATTAACCGTACCGTCCTTGGTTTTTCGAATCGCACCCTCCATAATATTTGCTATTGGGACTTCCGCACCCACTCTGGCATTAACATCGCCCATGATAAGAACATCGCTGCTTCCTAGTTGGATCATAGTATCATTAAGCGTATTAAAGTTGTTATTCCAGTCGTTACAGTTGAGGTATATGGGTAGTATGATTAGTTGTTTATTTTTAACTCTCAGTATAATATAGAGCGAATTGTTTATATTATTGAAAGCGCATATATTTTCACCAAAATTTAATTCTTTCTTATATCCAAATAGACATCCTCCACTGGCTCGTCCCCTATCGCTTCTTCTTTCTGCTGGGATCCATCTCAATTCAAATTTTCTTAGCTTTTGCTCATATATTTCGTATTCCCTTGTTACAAACGTCTCTAGTAGCATTATTATATCGAATGTGTTTAAATATGCATAAAAACCATTGTACAGACATTTATTTTTAAGACCAGCAATATTAAACGATATAAATTGATATTATTTGACTTTTATTTATTTGGCGGCAGGCGGCAACCCTATCCTATTCGATGTTTATCATCGCATTATTTGTCGCCACATTGATACTATCTTCACTGTTGTTTACAATCGTGCTTGTCGTCTTCGCTTAATAATTAGTCAAAATTTTGTTTAATTCTTCCTGTCCGTCGTGGCTATCATATTGCAGCCGGTTATTATTGAGGTTTTTACCATTAAGTCATCCTTGACAATTACACGAACCTGAAGCTATCAGCACCCAAATCCTCGGCCACCCTCTTTACCACGTACAACCAGGAATACAACCTACGGCTTGACATTAGTGTAAACGACACCGAAGTCCCCACTGTCCGTCACCCCAAAATCCTCGGCGTCACAATTGACAATAATTTTCAATAGCCACGCCGACAATATATGGCATTTTCAATAGCCACGCCGACACTATATGTGACAAATTGAAGAGTAGAAACAAGATCCTAAAATCTCTCGCTGGCAGCAAATGGGGAACTGATAAAGAGACATTACTCACCACTTACAAAGCCATCGGTCGTTCAGTGGTAAACTACGCCGCACCCATATGGACAAACAATCTCTGCAACACTCGATGGAAACGGATTCAAACGTGCCAGATTGCGTACAATCACTGGATGTGTACGCATGACATCACAAGATCACCTCCACCAAGAAACTAAGCTGCTTAATCTAAAAACTCATAATGAGCTACTCACAAAGCAATATCTTGTTGGTTGCTATCGTAGTCAACACCCGAATTTCGATCTTATGGACAAAACCCCACCTCCACGTCATGTTAGACGTACTTTAAGGGACAAGGAAAGGGAAGTCCAAAGATTCAAAAGAGTTCCCCTCGATAACACCAACAACTACAAGGCGGCTCTAAAGCAGTTGCATACTAGCGAGGTAACAATAGCCACGAATGATCTGTCATTAAACCGTGTCCTTCGAGGTCGACCACCAGATATCTCCAATGACGAACTACAGCTACCTAGAGCCACACGTACCACCTTGGCTCAGCTTCGATCTGGATGGTGCTCCAGACTAAATTCATATTGGACCCGTATCGACAGCACCATTGCAGACACTTGTCCAGGATGTGGAGCCAGCCCGCACAACGTGGACCACCTTTTCAATTGTAATGCCGCACCAACGCATCTAACACCCATTGCGCTTTGGGAAAAACCAATTGAGGTGGCAACCTTCTTAGGCCTCGAACTTGAGGAGAGAATGCCAACCATTTACGAATGACATTAGTTCCCCCCCCCCCCTTACTTGCGCCGCTACAACAACAACAACAAGGAAATGAGAAAGCGGATGCCCTTGCAAGAGAGGGTTCCGAACTACCCTTAACTGGTCCTGAACCTGCAATCGGAATCAGTAAATCTACTGCCAGAACCGTTGCTAGACGATGGACCGAGGATAAATTCCAAGATCGATGGAGACTCGCTGAAGGGCCCAGGCACAGCAAGCGTATGCTGTAATCTAACTGGCATACCAGCTGCACCGAAGCCCTCAGTCTAAGTAAAACGAACCTCAGGGCAGTGACAGGCCTTATAACCGGTCATTGTACCCTACGGAAACATCTGCATACAATAGGGATCTACTCACAAGACCCACTATGCCGCCTCTGCAACGAAGACGAGGAATCAGCCTCGCACGTTATTTTCGAATGCCCCGCTCTTACGAGCTGGAGACAAAATTTCCTTGGGGCTCAAACTACCATAATGGGTGCACCCAAAGTAAACCTGGTTAACTTTCTTCTAAGCCTCATACGAAGGACAGAGCTCATAACCTGAAACTTTCTCGCTTAGATGGGAAATATAATAAGCCAGCACGCTGCAGTATTGGGCGCAACCAGCCCAACCTATCTCAGCGCCATATCCATCCATCTATCCATCCATCCATCCATGGAGAGAACGAGACAAGGAAGAAGAAGAATGACAACATTTCCTGACTATGGATATCGCTTGTAGTTCGATGGTGGTGTTGGCAGCGGTGAAGACAATATTGCTGCAGGGCACCGTATTATGTATCAGGAAAGCAAGCCCTCCTGCGCCTGTAGGAAGCAATGATGCTATAACTTCCATAGAAATTGAGCGATGAATTAGCATTTAGCTTGGTTTCGTCAACTGAAGAGTGCATGAAGTTTCATCGTCGTTTTCGACAGTTTTATTATTTCTTCGTCCGGTGCATGCACTCACCTTCGGAAACCCAACCCCGAGGCCACAACTCCAGCTGGTTGATTTGGGTTCCTTTGAGGCTAGTTAGAAAGCTTGGAGCTCGCTTGCACATTAGCAATTCGTGTCCGAATTGTATTCTTTCCGCATAGTAACAAAACATAAATATATATGACCTACTTATTGGGAAGGGAGGGGGCGCTTAGAGGACATTATTCTTACCTAAACTCCATATAGACCGATTCACAACAGAAATGTGAATATTTGCCATGGCCACATGATATGCTGTGTATCGAAAACATCGGGAGGATTCCGTTTGTACTTCTCCCTCTAAGTCTGGGAGAATACGCTTGACCTGTCGTGGAGGCGGAATTCTGTCCATGAGATAGTGGTTCGGTAGCTTGGTAGCAACCGACCATATATTGGGATTGTGATTGCGTACCGGAATATGTTGGTTTCTTGATTTTAATGTTCCTGGGATGATATTCGGTGCCAACCTGTATCCTTGCCCCAAGAGCGAGGTAGATGTTGAACAGGGTAGGGGAGAGAGTGCTATCTTGTGGAACTTACTGTTTGATTTGCGAAGGCTTTGAACGATTGCTCGAAACCTCTGCGTAGGACTACTTTCTAGCAAGAAACTTTGCAATCCATCTTATTTCTTGTGCAGCAATACACATATTGAGGAGGTTTGCCAGCAGCGATGCCTGAATGACCACACAGAAAGCTGTCGATGCGTCTAAAGCCACTATGATGGTTCTATCACAAAGCTGCGGATGGTTTAGCCCGTTGTGGAAGTGATATGTAAACACATCTAGAGTGTAGTGGTGCCTGAAAACTAGCTGAGCATGCATATTAAGAGTAAACTTGCGGACAAAAGTATCGACTCAACATATAATCGCGTATATTTGTACGTGTTTTTTGAAAAGTACGAAAGTTAACCATCGAAATCGTATGTGATTTAGATGTTTGAAACCTTAGCTACCCGTTGGTACCCTTTTATCAATATTCACTGCGCATTTTTTAAAGTAATGCCACTTGTAACAAAAAAACTCAGAAAAATTTAAATTTATGGTGGCTAACCTACAGGTAAATTATCCCTACAAAAGCGCCCGTAATCGGTTTCTCATTATTAGTTGCATCTGAAAAGTTAGATTACTTACATCTAAGGTAATTTCAATCACTGTTTTGTCATCCATGGATACGGCGCGTGATCAACAGGCTCAAGTTGTCTGAAGGTCTTAGTCAGCGAACGGTCGCTCGTCTCGAGAGTTAGCAGGAGATTTGGAGAGACTTGTAGCTTTAATTGGAGACCAAGAACGAGCCGCCCTCGGTCAACTTCAGAGAGAGACGACGGTTTCATTGTTACAAGCACGTTACGAAATCGGTTCCTCACGGGTGTTGCTGCGCAGCAGAACTTGAGGCGTGTTCGCTGAGTAGCATTCAGTGCCTGGGCAGTGAGAAGACGATTAAGGGAAGCGAATATCACTTCAAGACGGCCTGCCATGGGCCCCAAATTAACTGCCCGACACCGACAAGCGCGCCTCTTATTTGCTCGAGATCATCTGAATTGGAGCGTTACGGAATGGAGCTCAGTATTGTTCACTGCCGAGTCGAGAATGTGTGTACATGCCAGTGACAGAAAATGCAGAGTCTACAGGCGTCCGGGTGAGCGATTTGTGCAGTGTTTTCACTGAAACGGTTGCATATGGCGGCGGTTCCTGTATGATGTGGGCTGGTATTTCCTTAGAGGGAAAAGATGGAGCTCTTAGTCGCTTGTAATCTACAAAGGAGAGTGGAGTGTTGCTCGGGTTTGCAGATTAGCGATTAGTATTGCGAAAATTATTTATATTATACGATTTTATGGGCAGTTTTCACGATTTGAATGTAACAAAATGTCTTATGCTTGAAATAGATTACGCGCAGCAGCATCAACATCGCGAAACATCAAGCGCAAAACATTTTACATTGCTGACAAAAATGTTGAGCAGAAAACTTGGCATTCAGGATATTTGTTAGCTATGAAATTCTGCCGATGCTGCTGCTGATGCGCGTAATCAAGCATAACACTGGAAAAGTTTTTCAGTCGTTTTGGATACCCAAGCGTGTTAACACATTAGGGCCGGGTTTCTGATAGTCTATATTCATTACCTGTCGGCTGGTTAGTCTTATCGCATAGAGAAGACACACACACAATATTCAGAAAGCTTTTCTATTGAATGGAATTTTTGTTTATTTTACATAGTTATGCCATATTTTGCTTGCCATAATCTTAGATTGAAAAAATCGTTGCGCACTTTCATCCAACAGCGTAAGTAAGCAAAAGATAACAAAACTATGCAAAATTAACAAAAATTCAATTCAATATAATAGAAATTATCAAGGTAAATACTAGCCCATAATTTTGATTGGATATCCCGGCGGTGGTACCGGCTATCCCGCATATCCCATAGTGGGGAACGCCCATGAGCGGCATTTATTAATTTCTCATTATCTACATATATCCATTTTAAGATATAAAATAGAAATACACCTGATTTGAAAAGTAGCAACTCTCAACGCCTGAAGTTCGTGCGGTAATAAGCGTCAAATCCATCACTTTTTGAAACAATCGCACGAGTCGCGCGAAGTATGAAAAAGCTATTGGCATGACGACTTGTGTTTTGTTTTCGTTAGAAGGCAGTTCGTAAAAGGAGTTCGTATGTACTCGCGACTCACGAATTTGCTGTGCGCCTATGCTGTTCCTGTAGTAAAGTAAAGCAAATTCCAGTTGTGAGAGTTGGAATGCACTCTCCGTAAAATTCGGAAAAGCTTTAAACGCGGGAGCGCCGCGCCGCTTGAAGCAGGCAATGGACGGCAGGCGTAAATTAAGGTGGCTTTGGTCTCACTCCATATGCCATAGAGTAGTACACTCCCAGTCACTTGAATAGGGACAAACTTTTCGAGAGTTGTTTATCTAAAAATATCCTTTTCTTGTTGTTTTGAGAAATGAACAACATAGTTTACTCGAAATTTCGAAAATAGTGAAAAAAAAAACGTAAATCGTTTGTGTTTAACTATTTAAAAAATAAAAGTGGATATGGACGAAACATAAAAGGGCGTACGCGAGGTGCCCAAACCGCCAAAGACAAAAGGGCAATTCTGCGAGCCGCCTCTAATTTTGCACTATCAGCGGCTATAATTGGAGCTAAAGTCGACGTTACAGCTAGTTTATCAACAGTGCAACGTGTAATAAGGAGTTCCTTACACCTAAAACGAAAGAAAATTCAGAAAAAATTCAGAGACAACTCCCAAAACTATGACGCTACCTTCTATGCTATGATGCCTTGACAGAAACCGTTCGTTTTCACGTAGATCGTGGAAATAGAAATGGAACCCATCTAGGCCATCCAGGTTGACTTTCTATTCATCCGAAAAAAACTACCCTGTTCCACCCCTGTCGCCATGACATATTTTGGCGAGCAAAATCCAGAGGATGGCTTTTCTTCTTTGCGTCTAACGGTGCTTTTTCTGAATTTTCTTGAATTTTCTTTCGTTTTAGGTGTGAGGAACTCCTTATTACACGTTGCACTGTTGATAAACTAGCTGTAACGCCGACTTTAGCTCCAATTATAGCCGCTGATAGTGTAAAATTAGAGGCGACTCGCAGAATTGCCCTTTTCTCTTTGGCGGTTTCGGCACCTCGCGTACGCCTATTAATGTTTCGTGCATATCCACTTTTATTTTTTAAATAGTTAAACACAACCGATTTACTTTTTTTTTTTTCACTATTTTCGTAATTTCGCGTAAACTATGTTGTTCATTTCTCAAAACATCGTTTTGAGCCATTTGGGCGGTATTTAATGCTTTTGCTCAACCCATGATTACCGAAACTTACAAAAATTAAAGTCAAAACACAATCTGAGTGGATTAAAACAAAAACAGTTAGGATATGACGCTAGAACTTTCAAAATAACGACCGAATCGCAACTGTCCCTATTCAAGTGACCCAATTTTGAACATAGAATTTATTAGTGCATCAGCATAATGTTGATGAAACATAACTGTTGTTATTAAATGTTTCACTTTTTTTTCTGGCAAACTTTCAGTATCTGCGGCGCCAAATTTTGATGATGCCATTTCATTAATATTGACCTGAAACGACCGAATCTGCAATCCTTTTTTGCGAAATCGTAACGGTTCTTCAGATATTCAATGTCAAAGTTTGACTTCTCTATGAAGCCAATTAAGTAATTTGTTAAGAAAGGGGGGATATTTCCCCTTTACACATTGGGGAAAGTGTTCGATGCCATGAAATTAACGTTTTAATTTTAATCAGTCCACTAGAATAGTAAGTTTTATCATTTTGGCAAAGATGTTAATAATATTAAATCTCAAAACATAATTGCCAGCAAGAATTGTAAAATTTGCTAGACAGGGAGGTAAATAAAATTTAAAATGTTATTTTCAGTGCAATGCTATTGATGCACATCAATATGTAGTATCAATACCCCCAATTTCCCATTAAAAACTGAACTACCCCATATAAATGTCAAACTTTGGCATTGAATATCTGGAGAACCGTTACGATTTCGCGAAAAAGGATTGCAGATTCGGTCGTTTCAGGACAATATTATGGAAGTGGCATCATCAAAATTTGGCGCCGCAGATACTGAAATCGTGCCTATATTTAAATTGTATACCTTATGCGGCGCCCTCATCATTTTCTTACCTCCAATCCTGTCGTTTGCACAAACATATCAATCAGTCGCAGTACCCGGCCGTCAATATTGAAATTCATCGCTCCAATTTCGAAGTCCTTGCACAAGTTTCCTGTGTCGTTAGCCTGTCGAAGACATGTTCTGCAAATTGTTTGGAAATCAACATCCGTTTGGCTAAGGACCACGCCAGCACTCTTCGATTTTGTCAAGATTCCTTCATATAGGTTTATATCACTTAAAGAAGACCACATCTTGCAAACAAGATTTTTTCAAAGCCACTCGAAAGAAAAACAGGAAAACTTGCCCTGAAAGATTTGGCGGCCGTTTGTTTATATCGTTTGCACTGTGACATATGTCAGAAGTTTTTTTTTTAAATGCCATGTTGACGGCGAAGACTGGAATGTTGGGTAGCGAGTAGTTCAGTGAATGCGTGCAAAGCCATCTTTATACAAAGCCCGGAAGCAGAACACGTTCATATACTTAAGCGCCAAATCATAGGCCTATTCAGATCGAAAATTTACATTGCGGTAAAGGCAAATCGGGTTGGGTCGCGACAAACTTTACACGAAAAGTATTGGTTCCCGGTCGATTTTCGTCGCGAAAAGTGCAATGTGTCGTGAATTAAAGTGTCTAGAATGCAGTGAAAGAACAAAATCCCGACAAAAAGTGAATTTTCCACATGTTTTCACGATTTTTATCAGAGCAGACACGGTTTTTTTACATGCGCTGTGCTTGTGTTAGTGCATCGTGCAACGTATATACGACATGTTCATAGGCTCGTTTTGTGTGCATGTATTGCTGCTTCCCGGCTTCTAGTGAAGGTGGCTTTGAATGCGTGGCATGCGAGTTTTTTTTTTAAATGTTAGGGCCGTTTTATTGTGTTTATCCCGTGCAGGTTTGGGTAGAACCAACGCCATCTAGATACATCAAGGCCGCAACTCAGCTGGATAATGACGCCATGGATCCGTATTCAATTTATTGACGGCTGCAAAAAAAAACAGAAACAAACATAAGCACGTCATCAACAGCAAGAACAAGGCAGTGAGACTAAACATTACAAAGTGGCACACAGACGGGCGAGTGTACTTTTTTTCGCGAGTTTCGTTTAGAAAATGTGTTGTTTGAACGGCAAACAATTAATTAAAAAGATAGTGGTTATGTGGGTTATTGACAGTGTGCAGAAGTTTTTATACTCAAAATGTAGTGCATGGAGAATGTGTCATAGAGTGAAAGATTTCCCCATTTAGGGATACCAATAAGTTTATTTGTGATCGCGAATAGATAGTACGGATATTGTAGGAAAAAAACGAGTAAGTACGTAAAACGTTTCGACGGCGGTGCTGCCATCGTACAACCGCACAGATAAA